>CM061063.1:269256276-270456276 GCA_030762895.1 Sophora flavescens | reverse complement strand
TTACTAATTTACCCTCATCCATTTTTTAAATTTACACTTTTTAAATAATATTACTTATGTTAATTTTTTCAAATAAGGGTATATTTGTAAAAACATGTCATAAACCCTCAATTTCCTTTTCCTCATACAGTATGAACTCCCAAACAAGGAGAGAGATAATACTCTCTCATTCTCCTTCCTTCCTTCCCCTTTGATTCGCTCCCATTCCTCCTCCCCCAACCCCAACTTGCAAACAGGGCCTTAAGGAATGGATCAGGCTCCTCTAAAGTGAGTAAGTATGTAAAGTGAGAAAATAAATATATATTCACCCTTGATTAATTAAAGTGACTTAAGATCTTAACACACTTTAAATGATTTAAGATGCATACACCTTTACTTTCTCAGTTTATATTTTTCGTCGAACACGTTTCTAATAAATGTTGCGGATCGACAAGGGTGGTTTAATCAGTGTAGCAGTAATTGGTGAAACAATTGGCCATCCACTCCTAAAAAATTGGCTGTGTTTCTTGCCTTTTCTTGAAAAGCCTTTTGTTTCTATTTTTTCTGATAGAAACAAAGAAGGATGAGTAAGCAGATTGTAATGGCTTTGAAAAATAAATGTTGTGTCCTTGGCTAGAATCATATGTAATAAGTAGCTAGGTGCATTTTCCCATGAAAGTTGGAGATAAATGATTCTTTAACCATGGTTTATTTGGGATTATCGTAGATTTGTGGTCCCTCTTTTAACAATGTTAAACATCTATGGGGTATTGGGGTAACAATTTTCCTTAATTATGTCAGGCCAGGTTTGGCAAAAAGCACACACTATTGCATGCTATAAAGCAACGGGAGTTAATACATCACAAGATTTATTGTTTGCAGTTTTGTTTGAATTCGTTCCTCAATGAGGTGGGTAGCATATTTCTAATAAACAATCAATGTGTCATATCATGCTACTGTACCGTTTACTCCAGAACAATATGTATTTGAGAAATATGGCATGCATTCACAGTTGGAATCATGTTTAATTTAATTTGGACACATTTGTATTTTGTACAAACAAGTTTGATTAGGAGCTAAAGTTTAATGTATCATATAATATGTAGGCTTAATTAGCCTATTATTTTATATAGTTTTTGATTGCTGTTATTTTGCAAGAATGAAATTTGTGAATTAGGCCCAAGTTACCATACTAATAAACTTTAATTACAACCACACGCATTAAAACATTTTTCTAAGAAAAAAGTAATTGAGATCATTAAAGTTCATATAAATAAAGTATATCATTTTAATGTTGTACAAAGCATTTTTTGTCAAATTCGATTCTTTAAAAATATTTTACACAAACCCTTCATACTCATTATAACTATAATTCTTTTACTTTGAAAAATGTCTCTGACTGGTACACAATATGCAAGTTGAATTAAAATATATGAGTGAGATTATCCTTATAAATAAATTGCGTGAATCAATCATCTTATAATCTTATAACTATTTTATTGGCAGCAAAATAAGAAAATCATCATCATCAGGGATTGGTGATTATTGGAGAAAATATGATCCACACAGCTCCAGCTTCAGCTCCATCATGGTAGTTTTGTCACTATGTAGTGGGACCAACCAACAACGTTGATGATAATATTACTATGCTGACAGTACACTGGACTGGACTTGTGAAAGCTGGATAATCAGATAATGACCAACGTGGTTGCAATTGTAAAATCTTCTTCCACTTTTAACAGAGGAAGCATGCTATGCTGTGCTATGCTGTGAGTGCTTTTCTTTTTTCCATCTTTTCAAATTGGTATTTTTTTTTCTCCCTGTTTTGCAATTACTTAACTTATCAACTGTTATATGAACTGTGGGATAAGAAGTATAATCAAATTGGTATAATCTCAAATGAATATCAGTATATATTTGAGTTTGGTTTGTATCATTCTCCTCACTGTTGGACGTTTCTTCATTTATGATTCCATTTTCTGTACCGTGTTCATCTTTTGGTCTTCTAGGAGTGTAACATATCATAAAGACATACCTTTATGTGAACAGGTAGAGGATGGTAAAATGAGTTATGCCATGATTCTCATTAGAAAAATGTTAGAAGAACGTGTGGAGTATAACAGAGTATACGTTTGGAGACAACCCTATTGCATTTTCCAATGTAGCAATATCAGAGTATATGTGTGGAGAAAACGAGCTGAGCCAGCTAGTTGTAATCAGATATTTGAAACTGTGCATATGTGAAGTGAGGTATGTGCAAGTAGCATTTTTTGTTAACATTAGTATTATCTTAACTTTTAAAAATAAATTTCTTGTTTACTAATTTGGGTTAGAAGATAATTCTTTCATGGTGTAGTAGAATTATCATTTGTTGTCTTGGTTAGTAGATTAATAGGGAAAGCGACCCTCTAAAGTGAAATTGTCTTTAAAATGATCTGAGTAAGGTTTGATAAAATACATTATGATCTTAACCTACTAAATAATGTAAGGATGAATATGTCCTTACTTGCTTACTTTAAAGACAATATCACGTAGACGAGTTTTTTTCCACTACTAATACTAATAGTACATTTCTGTTGCAACTACCCAAATAGCAGCTCCTATAGCACCTTCACCAACCAGGGGTTATGATTGTATCATCATTTTGTGGATGCTAATCATTTACTTCAGGGAATAAATATGTTGCCGTTGAAACAGAAAAAGTTAGGTAACCTTGTTAATATAATTAGCTGGAAAACGTAAATAAATGTTCATTATTTCCGGTTATGATTGATTTTGTAAAATTTTTGAACCTCTCTGTATAGTAACATATATAGACTACCAAAGCAGGATACTACTGAAAGCTTTTCTAGGCTGTTAATTTGTTACCCAATAAAACATTGAATAGCCGCTGCAGAGCTCTCTAGCTAGCTGCTATTTCATATAGTTCTGTTGCTTTCAACTACCAATTCTTACTCTAGCATCTCTTGACTATATCAAATTTATAATCCTTGCCCATTTAAGGTAACATTAGGACACTAGGAACAACGAGGACAAAATTGGTAATCTGCAAATATCTTTTTGTTACAATATTATTCAGTTTTCATGTCCTTTATAGTGTTTTGGTGGTTTATATATAAGCTAGTTCCATTAGGAAACTAGATATTGCACTGGAATCTGCTTGTTGCTTTTGTAGGAGTCAATGGATGAGCACTTGTTTCTCAGGAGAGTAGTTTATGGTGTATGCATACATGGTCTGCAAAAGCTATGCTACAGTAGCATTCAAGCATGTTTTGTATCCCATATTTTCACTTGAACCATATATTAATAAATAATAATAGTATATGTTCAACTTGAGAAATAGAGCAAGTCTCATCTAGTGTTGTTTTTCAGAGACCTTAGTAGAGGACATTGAAATTGTATTAATTGAGTAAGTATGCCTTTCAATTGCAGCATCTGTGCTCCATTATTCTTGCTTGATTCTGAAATTCTTGCAGTCAAGGTTGCTGAAATGATGATTCTACTTCTAACCCATCATGGGTTATGTAGTAGTGAGAAAAGCCAGATAAAAATTCCAAGAACGAATGACCATAGATGTTTCAAGAAAAGCTTACCTTCCTATGATTAAGTTCTCTTTTAATTAGTATGACTAACAACACCGGTTCTTTCAAGATAATTGAATCTCCTTGTGACTTTATATACCTATATAATTTAGTACAACCTTGCAAGGAGTACTAGTAAAAACTAACTATTGAATGAATCCCTTGTGGACAGGTAACGCAACCTAAAAATACCAAACTTTTACTACCATTGTTAGACACCATATTAATGATAGATATAAATGAGTAAACCCAATGCAAGCAAAAATGCAAAATGCATTGCTGTTTTAGGGATTATTGACTACACATGTTTTGCTTTCATAGCCATCAAAGCTAAATGAGAGAAATTAATGAATACCTTATCTGAAATAAAAAGTAAAAAATTTAGCCTTCGGTCCAACAAAGGAGATCTTCACATATCTCAACCTAACATAAGTCTGTCCCTAGACCTTAATATTATTCTCTAGGGAAAGTTACACTAAACACCTTGATGTTTAACTTGATTACATCTGGTATTCCTCTTGTTTTAGAAATTACATTGAGGTTTATATTATCATTATAGTTACCTAACCTAAAGGGGTGATGATTGAAATTACACTGACGTCCCTAAGGGGACGTCAATGTAGCTCATAGGGGACGTCAGTGTAGCTTTTGGAACAAAAGAGGAGTCGGGTGTAAGATGTGATTTCTCATATTTTCTATGATATATAGTTCAGGATATTCTGCTATTATATTTGACTGCATTAATTGTTTTTTGCAGAGGAAATTAATTCCTAGGCTGAACAATCACAAGATAATTAACTAGTAAGTGATTCATAATCATAAAATTCACTATCATGAAGAAACCAAACATGTATACTTTGGAGAAATTGATTGGTGTTTTCTGTTTCCATCATTGAAAAATAAAAATTTGGTATATATTGCAATTTGCAAATATGCAGCATTTTGTGTTCATCAAAAACTTTCAATTGCCTGGATGATCTATGTATGTCAGTCTCTGAAAATCAACCAAAATTGTGTTTACATGATTAAATAAATGATTTCTCTATCTTTTTTCACATGTCAATCCAGAAATTGAACCTGGACTTGGCTTTTTCTTCAATTGCTCATGAAGTGCTAGCCTGAGAATGCAAGGCTTGACTTCTCTTTTTGATCCACCAGTACAAAAAACCTCCAACAAGAAGTAGAATGATGAGTCCATCAATCACTCCTACCACAATCAAGACCCATTTTTTAACATTATGCCCCTCATGATTTCTACCAGTTCCCTTAGGAACCTTAACCAAATAACTATATCCAGTGCCTTTATCTACCTGTTTGAGACCCAGGACTAGCCTGTAAAGATAGCATTCTGCTATATCTGTTCTTTCATTGCCAAAATACAAAGCACCAGCACATTTACAGTCCTGCAAACACAAATTTGCACAGGCTTCTTGGCTAATATTGACAATTTTAGGAACATCCTTGAGCACACTACTTACATTATCTAGTTCTAGCATTTCTGCCTGTTTACCACTGCAAAACCCACCAGAAACTTCCCCACTGCAATCAGAGCTACCCTTGTTTTCGTTTGTCATAAGCTGAATACAAGTGCAGGCATTGGAGAATGTACATACCCCATAAGGTCTACAAGCAACTGGAAGATCACATGTGCTGTTGAGTGCTTGAAATGAGGCCTCAAACTTTGCCTTCTCAGGTGAATAGTAATAGAGGCCAAAGTTTCCTGTTTCATTCTTAAGTGCTAAAAATCTTAGTGGGTGAATCCCTTGGGTTAAAATTTGTGCTATTTTCTTGTATTTGACATCAAACAACACCAACCCTCTTGAACCAAGCTTAACAAATGTAATACTTCTATTCATGGAAGGCTGAAACTCCCAGTATGAATACCTCAACTTACCAGAATTCAAGTACAAAGCAACCTTGTTGCTCTCAATTTCAAAAGAGTAGAACAAGGTTGAGTTGCTTTGGTAAGATGTCAAGTGAGTCGCCACATCAAGATTCTGGCCCCTGAGCATTACATCAGTTGGAAAATTGAAACTTTGCCATTTTATATTGTTCAATGCATCCACAAGCACTAGATTGCCTGTTTTCAGTATCTGCAATCTCTGCTTCAAATTGAAACAAAATAACAAATCATGTATTAGATAGACTTATAGACTCTATGTAATGCACCTAAATTAACTATGTATATATAACACCAATGGTTTGTGCTATGCAGTAGTTGTTAGGATTACATTTTGAACATTGAGCACATCATGGTATATATACAAGTCAGCTATGTACTCAATGTTCAATGAGAAAATGATTCATTCAGTTTCCAATAGTAGTTTATTGTCTTTACCTTCACACCTTGTCCAGAAGTCCCAGTCTTCCACCCCACTTGCTCCTTAGGACCTTTTAGTATTAAATTTCCATCCTCAGTCAGCTCTAGCAAGCATTTCTCAGTGGTATAAAACCTGGAGTAATGGCCAGAATCCCACACCTTGACATCACCAAGAAAAACTTCTAATGAGCAGGAATATTTCCCATTGATTGGTTCAATGCTCAATGCCACTTTGAAATTTGGTGCAGTCTGATTGGTCTCCATAAGAAAAGCTCTACCTTTGAAATCCATTCCATAGTCAACAGGAACTGCCACCATGAGTTGATAGCCAACACCAACATCAGGCTCAGAAGAAAAGCCATAATTGAACAATAGAACAAGGAGAAGGAAGGAAAAAAGCTTCATGAGTAGTAGTAACAACAGCAACAAGTTTTGCTTTTTCACTTTTGGGACTAATCGTTGATGTTTTTGGAAGGTGGGTTTGCAGTGTGATTACTGAAACTCTGCAAGACCCACCTCACACCTCCCACTCCCAAAAAGGATTTGAGCTTTCATATTGCTCCCTGCCTTAAACAATTGCTACAAATCAATCCACCATGTGGTGGGGTTGCTGATTACAAAAATTGGGCACAAGAATTTGTTACCTTTCTTTCTCTTACACAAACTATTCTACAAAGAAAAATTAAATAAAGTAACTCCCCACTGAGAAGGCTGGACATAGAATTGCAGTGCCCATGTGAGCTTTATTTTTTTTTCAAGTGCATTGAGTTGTGAGTACCAGCAATGATAGTGATTCTTCCAAGCTAAACTTTTTGGTATAGTATTAAAACAATTTCAAATTTTTACATGGAAGTTCATATTTCCTTGCACAAAAGAATTGCGCATTTATGACTACTATAACAAATTAATTAATATTTATACAAAATAAATTAATGTAATAAATTATGGATTAATTTTGATATGGTATCGGTATTAAACTTTTTAGGCTGCAATCTAATCATTACTGTAATGTAAGTAATTGTTATTATAACATGATTGCTGATGCTACATAGTAAAACATATATATATATATATATATATATATATATATATATATATATATATATATATATATATATATATATATATTACTCGAAGTCATTAAAATTTATTATGCTTTAGGAATAAGTTTTAGATAAGTTAAAGTGGTAAGAACCACTAAGGTGGCGTTTGGAAGAGCTTATTTAAGCTCCTTTTGACTTATCTGATGACATAAGCTCTTATGCTGTGTGTTTGGCAGAGCTTGTAAAATTAACTTATGACATCCCATAAGGAGTTTTTGACTTATTTTCATAAGTCACTAGGAGAAGCTTATGGAATTATCATAAGAGCTTATGCACTAAACACCCTCTCCGTGTTTTTCACTATTCGAATCCTCTCATGCCCCTTTCTTTCTTTTTCTTTCTTTAAGCGCTTGTGGCATAAGCTCTCATGCGATAAGGTCTTATGTGATAAGCTCTTAATTAAGTTGTTTACCCAAACGCACTCTAATTCATCTAATAATCAATAACAACTTTAACTTAATAGAAACAAATTCTGACTTTGTCATTTATCTATACTAATAAGATTAATGAACATTTATATATGGGGTTGAGTTTTGAAGGGCTGTGAGTGGTGTGGGTTATATTGCAGTGTTAAATTGACTTTGAGCGTGGGTGACCAGGATACTGATGTGGGACCCTGTCCATCTAATTCTGTTGGTTCAATTGAGTGTCATTCTTAAATCTTTTTGAAGTGGGCATGCAAAGTGTCCTCTGAGGTTTTGATTGGTCTTTAAGAAATTGGTCCTGTCCTGTCGTGGATATTGACACGTGGACAGTCTCCCTCCTGGCCACGTGTCACACTGCTCCTGCTGACACTGCTCTTACGGTTGGATGACATGTTGGGTTCCAACTTCCAAGCCTCCATGGCAATGACAATGGCAATGCTGGTGTCCTCTTATCTGTCCTTTTGTTGTTTGAACGAAAGAACTTGGAGGTTTATTCCCTCCATCCTTCTTATATAATGCTAGACGAGTAAATAGCCAATTTGGTCCCTGAAACTGTGAGATCGTGTCAATTTGGTCCCTCAAATTAACGAAATTGCAAAAAGGTCCCTGAAACTGTCAAACGTTAATCAAGTTGGTCCCTCCGTTAGGCAGGGTTACTTGACGCCGTTAACGGCGCTTACGTGGCACGTTAAGTGCCCATGTGGCATGACACTGTTTGTCTACGATTTCGGGGACCAATCTGACACTAAATTTCAGGGACCGAAATGATTCAGGGACCAAATTGACACTCAATTTTTTTTTTCTTCGTGCATCTTCTTCTTCCTTCGGCTGTATTCTTCTTCCTAGGCGGAGTTCAGTTAATCATAGATATGGCACAAAGGAGTTGGGGGTTGACATGACCAATATTATTTGCCTCTATTTTGCTATCATTTTGAGGATGGGTGGCCTGTTGTAGTTGACACATGAAAGGGTCAAAAGAGAAGCAAACCCGAAAAAATTTCAATGGTAGATGTGGGTTCTTTGTTTACATTTTTCAATTATAATTATAATTATTTTCGTTTTTTAGATTAAATCAGAATTTATTTCAAAATTATTATGCAACGATCCTACTAAAGTAATTACTTGAATTGTATTTGTAATATTTAATTTCACTCGGAGATATCACTCTCAAAGGTATAAGGTTTGAAAAGAAAGTACAAGATAGAAGAAGTAGACTTGGAGAAGAAAGGGAAAGGATGAGACCGAGGAAGGGAGGATTCAGAGAATAGAAAATACATCACACATTTCATACCTCACTTCCCTACCCATATTCTCGTTATATACTCTCACATTCTCGTTACCACTATTTTGTTGACTCTACTTTCTTTGTGACTTGGCTTTTCCTCTATTGGCATCATAACATTACCTCCCCAATTAACATCAACCTTGTCCTCAAGGTTGAAGTTGGGAAAATATTGGGTGTTGTAGTACCAAAATCTCATTACAAGACCAGTTATAAAGATCAACAAAATTTTCTTTAACCACATCTCCTTTGACTTCCTAAACTCGAATAATCTTGAGAAGAATTGCATGTCCCAAAGCCTGTTCTAGTTCCGAGGAAACAAATTGGATATATTTCCTTGTCCTCCCAACAACCATATTAGTCAGAGCACTAACAAGGGATGTCCAAGCACCATGAACTATGTGAACTATGGAATTCGGGATAGCAAACCGATGCCCTTTTTGTATTTGACAGAACAAACCAAAATCCAGACAACTCGTGACAATTACAAAGAAGAAAAATCCATTGAGCAAAGAAAACCAAGACAAGAACAGCTTCGGTTAGAAGCCTCAATCAATGAAGTAATATTTAGAAAACCTCTCATGATTAATTGTCCAACAAAAGTACCAGTAATAGTACTACTTTGGTCAGCTTCTAATAAACCAATAACCCATATATATAATCTTGGAAATAGTCCACCACCATACTTGTATTGAAAATATTGTCCTACATTTGCAAGACCAATGGTCTTTGCTAGTTCAGACTACCATAAAACTCATCGAAAACACAGTTGTGACAAATATATTTATGGCAAAGGAGGCTATAATGGCAAGGGTGGACTCTATAGAGTAATAATTAATAGCTTCGTGAACTCGACCTTTCTTGTCATGCGGTCAACCTGCCTTGCTTGAACAAGAGCAGAATGCAACAGAATACTTTGTGTGGCATAATAATGCAGTCCACAACTCCAATAGCTTGGTGTATGGTTTTGGAACTAAGTTTGGGAATCAAAATATCAAGAAGAAGTTCCTTGCCACTGGGTATTGCTTCACCAAACATTGCCAAAAACGAGATTGCCATTATACTAACGAGGACAACATAAAAACCTTCCAATTTCCTCACACCATAGTTCTCTAGAAAGAGAAAAATAAAACAAGCAAGAGCTGTAATGATTACCCCAGACCAAAGGGGCACAACCCCATTATTGAAAATCCTAATAGCAATAGCACTCCCAATAACTTCTTTAGTGTCTGAACCAATAAGAGAATTAGACCAACCTGGAGATACATCCCCAATTGCCATCCCTCCATGGTTACGGGCCAGACCTTGTCCATCCCTTGGTCCATCATTACTTCGTTTTTACTGCGCCGGGTTGCCCAAGTGGCAATGTGAGGATACGCCAAAGCCCATTCCTCTTAGCACAAGCACCCGAGTGAGGCGATTCGAGCGCGGTGGCGAATGGCGGCTCTGTCCGGTGGCTCGCGTGGGGTAGCTCGGCTGGAATATCGAAGAGCCATGGCCCCTCATCACCGTTGAAGGCCATGATCTCTCCCTCGGTGATCTCGAGCCGAATGATTGTAGAGAGAGACGGAAACAGACGATGAAGGAGAGAGAGTAGAGAGACAAACCAGAGAGGGACGAAGGAAGAAGAAGATGCACGAAGAAAAAAAAATTTGAGTGTCAATTTGGTCCCTGAATCATTTTGGTCCCTGAAATTTAGTGTCAGATTGGTCCCTGAAACTGTGGTACAGCTGTCATGCCACATGGGCACTTAACGTGCCACGTAAGCGCCGTTAACGACGTCAAGTAACCCTGCCTAACGGAGGGACCAACTTGATTAACGTTTGACAGTTTCAGGGACCTTTTTGCAATTTCGTTAATTTGAGGGACCAAATTGACACGATCTCACAGTTTCAGGGACCAAATTGGCTATTTACTCAATGCTAGACATATATATATCAAAGTGTACGCTATTTACATGCTGAGGTTATCTATTATATATAGAAAGGAAAATGTCCTCACAGGTTGAAACAATTTTAAGGTTTGATTTACACGTGTCGGATTATCATACTTCGTAATTCTATGGTTTGGTTCCGAACCTAAAATTTTATGGCCCAGATTCTTGAATTAATTAGCAATCAATAATTTGCTATCAGTTTTAATTATAATAATAATTTGCTATCAATAAATGATTTTAATATGCTGAGCGTGAATCATAAAATGTAATAAGGGGAAATTCAATCCATTTATGTTGAGCGTTAATCATAACATGCCGGCATGAATAAGAATATTCGAAATTGATGCCAAATATTAAATTTTCAATTTCATTAAATCAGAATACCAAAAGCGAAATTCAATCCACTCAGTATATATATTAATTAACACTACTATATAGCACCTCATTTACAATAATATTCAGGAAACACCATTTTTGACTCCAACTTTACTTTCGATCAATTGAAATGGCTCCAGCTTTTGACATGGTTTCTGAAATTTCAGACAAACATCACAAATGGAACATACTTATCAGAGTGCTTAGGTTATGGAAAGCAACTGACATAAACAACAACAAGAAACCACATTCCATTGAAATGGTTTTAATGGACACCGAGGTTGTTTTTTTGACCTTTATCATTGTATTTCACTATTGTTCATGTTTATCTTATCTTTTAACCACATGTTTTTTTTGCTTAAAGGGCAACAAAATCAACGCTACAGTGAAGAAGGAACTTATCTACAAATTTGAAAAGAAATTGTCTAAGGGTATTGTCTATAACATTTTCAAGTTTGGCGTTGCTTCAAATTTGGGAGAATACCGTGCTACGAGACATTCCTTCAAAATAAATTTTCTTTATGAAACGGTAGTTCTCCCAGGTGATAATGAAGCAATTCCAGTTAATTCCTTTACTTTCATGCCCCCTGCAGATTGTTTCCGTAGCAATTTTGATTGCGACTACTTGACGGGTTAGTAATTTTTACTCATTTAATAGATTAATATTATTACAATGCCATGGATTACCTCTATTTTTCTTTTATACTCACTTTACAATGTTGACAAAGCCAATATCATTTTCAGACATAATTGGAGTACTCAGAGGGAAGAGTTCAGAGCGTGAGTTTCTCAGAAATGGTGTCAAGTCCAAGTACCTGTACATTGAACTAGATAAGGATGGGAAAGTACAATGTCCAATGGTTATGGCTTCAAAATCACATTATACTAATACCAAACATAACTCTAATTTTTTTTTTTGGAACAGTTATCGCTTCAAAATCACATTGTTTGGGTCTTTCGTAGATGAATTGAACTCATTCATGTCATCTGGAGAGGCAGCAAATTCTGTTGTTGTCGTTCTTGGGACAAAGGTCAAAATATGGCAAGGTAAGGCCTTTAGCACTTATGGCAAGATAATATGTCATTAAACATAACATTCAAAAAATCAACTTCAAATTGCTATTGTTCTATTCAAATACGTTTTTAGTCATTGCCATTAAGTTAACAATATAAAATTACACTGTTATATTTTCAATAAAATAAAAAGCAATTTGAATATACCTTGATTGTTTTGTAATAAATGTTATATCATCAATGAAATAAAAAACAATAATAAAATTAAATAATATATCACGAAACGTAACATTCAATGTTCAACTTCAAATTGCTTTATTCTTTATATTAACTTTATGATTTTCAGGCAAAAAAAATTTAGATTGAACAGGGTTCATTTTAATGGAGAGCAAGATTTACGTGAACCACCAAAAACATTATCTGGTATTGAAATTTTTGAACAAGTCCGGGATATAAATGTCACATTTGGTCAAAGACCAAAGATAGACAGAACGGGAAAAAGAACACGTGGTGGGCGTGTTCCACAAAGTAGCACCCAACGATGGAAGAAGAAAAGCATATTCTTTGAACTTCCATATTGGAAGCATAATTATTTGCGTCACAATCTTGATGTGGTGCATATTGAGAAGAATGTGTGCGACAATGTCATCTACACTTTGCTTAATGATAGTGCAAAGACCAAAGATCATATCAATGCTCGAAGAGACCTTAAAGATATGGGCTTTAAACCAGACCTTTGTCCTGATGAAAATGGAAAGTATCCTTTAGCTGTCTACACAATGACTAATCTTGGCAAGAAGGCATTTTTAACGACTTTAAGGAACATCACTGTGCCAGATGGTTATTCAAGTAACATATCTAGGTGCATTGATTTGGATAACCTTAAGCTGAATGGGATGTTGAAAAATCATGATTGTCATATATTGATGGAGTAGTTGCTACCATTAGCCATGCGAACAGGGTTGCCAGATGAGGTGTTAGCAGTATTAATTGAGTTGTGCTCATTTTTTAGACAATTATGTGGTAAAGTGTTGAATGTTGAAGATTTAGTCCTCACTTTATGCCACATGGAAATGTTATTTCCTCCTTCGTTCTTCACTGTCATGGTTCACTTGGTTGTTCACCTTGTTGAAGAAGCCAAGCTTGGAGGTCCTGTGCATTATCGTTGGATGTATCCTATAGAAAGGTAGAAGAAGTGTGGTGACATTTCCTTTTCTTTAAAAAAAAGTTAGTATTGTATTGTATAAGGTTGCTATTAATAACATTTGTTGTGGTTTAATAGGTATTTAGGACAACTGAAATCCTATGTGCGTAATAAAGCACGACCAGAGGGGTCTATAGCAGAAGGTTACCTTATGCAAGAGATTTTGACATTTTGTTCAAGGTATTTAGATAATATTGAGACACGATGGAATCGACCCGGCCGTGTAAATGATCACCCTAATGATATACAGCCTCAATCACGAGTTTCTGAATTGTTTCCTCAAGTCGGAAAACCGGTTGGTGGCTATTCATATTTTACCCTTACACCCATTGAAAAGCTACAAGCTCATAGACATGTCTTAACCAACTGCCCTGCAGTTGATTGTTACCTTCGGTGAGTAATTCTAGCAATTGTATAACTTAAAAAGTTTTTGTTTTAATAAATCTAACATGATACATCTATATAGGCAATATAGAGATATTGTACGAAGGCAACTAAGGAGTCGTACAAGGAATGCTTCCGAGATAGACAAAAAAGTTCATAGAGAGTTTGTTCGTTGGTTTGCCAATCGTGTGAGTGAAAAAGTTTGTTAAATTTATATATTGCATTTATTTTGGTGATATGCATGCCACTAACAACAGAAATTCTTGTTTCTAGATTGCCAACAATGTTGACAGTCTTACTGGACCAGATAAAGATGTTCTTATTAGTCTTGCTCAAGGTCCTTCTAACCAAGATAGAAGGTTCACTGCATATAATGTTAATGGATTCAAGTTTCGAACATTGGAATGAGACAAATGCTTAAAAACTCAAAACAGTGGCATTTTGGCACATTTGGAACAGTAAGTTACTCAAGCAATAATGATACCCAGATGAGGTTTGGAGGGGTGCCTTATTATGGAAAATTGATAGACATCATTGAGCTTTACTACATTGGCTTCATAATGCCATTGTTTAAATGCAATTGGGCTAATAGCACTAATCCTAGATGTATGAAAACAGATAAGTTGGGTTTTACCTCTATCAACTTTGCAAGATTAATACATACCGGTGAACATGAAGATGATGAGCCATACATTAAAGCTTCTGAAGCTCAAAGGGTTTATTATGTGGAGGATGAGAAGGAAGACGGTTGGAGCATACCAATTCATTTGAAGCCAAGAGACTTGTACGAAATGGGTGAAGATGATGAAGAATTTATGCCATCCAATGAGGCTTGCCCGTCACAAAACTTAGAACAATTTTTCTCTGATGATACTACACATATACAATTGGCAAGAGTGGCTATAGATGATGAACCTCAAACTTCAACCATTAATGAAAATGTTGAGGATGATAACAATGATATGAGTTTATGATTACTAAAAGTAAAATCGTTTTAGGTTTTAGTTCTTTTTTATATATTGTAATAAGAATTTTCCATCTTATTCTATTAGTTTAATATGAATATTTGTATTTATGCATATGATGATGTTATTATGTGAATATCTATATCTTGCACTTTCATTTACAATTATATGCTATAGTTTTTTAATTAAAGTTATTGACATTAATGGTATTATAGGCATGCTTCGGAAAAAAAGCCGTGTTCCTCCTAGTCTATCAACATCAAATCAACATGTATCATATTCGAGCACTTCCCAACCTGCATCTATTAGTCCACCTTTGAGTGAGTCTGTAGCTCACAGAGGTCCATCCACTCAAGATGGGCTACAGACAGTCCCTGCCACTCGATCGGTAACTCGGTCTGGATATGAAAATATTGGACATCGTGAACCTGAAGTGGCTCCAGATTCTTCATCGATAAATCAGAGACTGCCTCGTACATGTTGGATAGTGGATGTCATTGGTTTGTGATTTACATCTTCCTAGTTTCTCTAATTTTTTTTTTAATCTTGTTATACCTTTGGATAGCAATAGTTTGGTGTAATTTGTGTTAGATGACGAAGGCATTGTTACACAAACACGTCTGAGAATTAAGGATATGTTTGCACTTCGTGACGGGAAACGAGTTGTGACTGAGTGGAATGCAGAATGTCAACCTGTAGGAGACTCTGGTGGTTTACTGAATGGATTTTTGGGGTCGATAGCGAGAAATTTTGACCATTTCCCCATTATATTTGAAACTTGGCATAAAGTTCCCAATCAATACAAGCTAAACATTTATGATGGATCTATAAAGGTATCAATTTTTTCTGAGTACTTGTATTGAAGAACCTTCAAGAATCAATGGATTCAATGCAGTAAAGCTTATTATTATCAATTTGATATCTCTTAGTCTAGCAACATTTAATATGGGAAGAATATTATACATCTACCAGATTCTGCTTTATTTAGATTCTTAAAGCCATGTTCAATCATCTGTTGTTTCCTTGATCAACTCTTACTTTTCTCTCGTTGATTTTGCTGGTTTGGCAGGGGAAATAATTGTTTGGTTTGGCCATGTTCATGACTTATTTTTTTGAACATTCATGTCTTAATTGTTGTTTTAAGAATTGGGCATTGGGTGTGACTTGGGTTTCCAAATGTTTGATACAATAACTTTTTAAGTGAGTTTTGATTTCTTGTTTATATTATTTACTAACAATAACTTTTTTTATGTTTGCCTTGAAGACTAAATTTGTTGTTGATGATCCGGGTCACAAAAGATATATCTTTGCTAGCTTGGGGAAAAAATGGAAGGACAATAGGCGCAAAATGTTTAATAACTTTTATAACTGGGAGCTTAGTTTCGACCAAAATTGTCAGTTGCACCCACCAAAAATCCCCCCCAACCATTCGGTTGTCTATTTGCAATATAGACTAAGTGAAAAATCTCTGGTAATAATCATAAATCTGAATTTTCTTTTCTAACTCAATATATCATTTATTGATTGTCATTTTTGTTAAATATGCAGGAAAAAGCTGAAAAAAATGCAGCAAATCGACAAAAGTAAGTGATTCATCACACATTAGAGTTAAAGTCACTTCCAAGAAAGAAAGATGAAATGGTATAATCATATATATCGTTATGATGTTGAATAATTTTTGGAAATGAAGTGATTTTATTATAACATTACTGCTTGTTTGGTACAAAAACTTAGGAAAAGCAAGACAAGTGACCCTATAGTAAAGGTGATATGTATCCTATCGCTCATAAAAGAAAGGATGGATCCTATGTTAGCGAGGAGGCAAGACTCAAAGCAGTAAGTTTGGATGGAAATTGTTTTCTTTGGATTTATTGTTACATATTGTGAACATTGTCTGGTTGCTTATATGTAGGAACAATTACAAAATGAAATTAATAACTCTGCTACTGAGAATGAGGCTTTTGTAAAAGTTTTTGGACCAGAGCATCCTGGACGACTCCGTGGTGTGGGATTCGGGGTGACCAAAACTCAAATATATGGACCCACTTATCGGTTTAGTGACTTGGCAGCAGCTAATGCCAAAATTCAAAAGCTAGAATCAGAAGTTGATGGGTTAAAGACACAAGTAGTTGAAATGGATTCATTAAAGGCAAAACTTGTTGACTATGATGACACATGAAAGCCCAAGTTGCTTTTCTTATGCAAAAGTTTTAGGGAAACCAGGTAATTAGTTATGGTTGCAACTTGCTGAATTTGGATGTCTTTGTTGTGAAATTAGTTATTCGCAACTAATTTGTGATTTTATCTTTCAATTCCAGGTGGCAGACTTACAATCGCCTAGAGAAGTGAGACGATCTTCTGCCTCTAGTCATGACCCTGAAGATCGTGGAGCTTCATCATCACACAGACTTAATTAGATATATTATATGTAAATGGTGTCAAAAACTTGTATTTACATATGTTTTTATGTTAGGATAATTTTGAATAATATTTTGTTTTTTGCAGATTATTAATAATGTTTTTATCATTTTAATGATTAGGTTTTGAAGCATTTTTGTGTATCAATTTAATAAATTTATTAGTTCTTCGTTTAAAGTTTTTATTAAAACATGGATATTAAAAAAAATTAGACAAATAATGAATTGAATCAGTTTTAAAAGAAACAAATATTTAATATTTTGTGGCGGTTTAAAACTGCCGCTATATTTTTATCTACTATTAATGTAGTAGCTTTGGTGGCGATTCCAAACCGCCATTATAATTTCTGTACATTATAAATTGTGATACTTTGTGGCGGTTTAGAACTGCCGCTACATTTTATAGTTATTTCAAAATATGCTTTTAACCGCCACTAAATTTGCGACCGTAGTGCCAGCGGTTGTGCAAAACCGCCGCAAAACAGCTTCGCGACGGTCACTTCTGAGGCAGTTTCCAAACCGTCGTAAAATATTTTAGCGGCTGTTCAAACCGTCGTTATTTGACATATAAAATCGCTACAAAATACCATATTTTTTGTAATGTGTGTGCTACCACAAAGTCATATCGGACATGAATATGTACTTTTTGTCCAAAGTGCGACAAACATTTGTATGATACAATTCCCAGGTGCTATTACTGTCGTATGTTATTTTTTCATTGCAATTGTATTTGATCGTATGTTTAGCATTTAACAATGTTTAATTTTGTTATACATATTTTCAAAGATATTATATCAATTTCAAATTAACGGTGGAACGGATTCGGCAAATTTTGTATCGAAATGATTGAGGATAACATTACATGTGCAGTCCCTTGGAGTTTGGAGAATTGATAGGCCAATCATTCCTCCTTGAGGTCAAAGTAACTGGATGCGATTTTATATCAAGACAGGAAACATGCTATCCTATACAGAAAATCTCCAACGATCCGGACCTTATGCAGAAGTTACATTTTAGTCATTTAATGTTACAACGAACCATTCTTGCCTATGACATCTGATATTTTTTGGATGAAGTATCAATCATTACTTAATTACTTAAATAAAATGAATCACAAATTATGTGAATATATTGCGACTGTACTATTCAAATACCATTTAAAGTCCTCTGCATGCAAGTTAACCATTTAAAATTACACTGTTTTATTTGAGTGTAAAATAAAAGCAAATAGAAAATGAGTAAATTTGAATATGAGTAAATTTAAATTATTTTAGTACTTTTTTATTGGAAAAATTAATAAACGTAGTACTTTTTTAGTACATTGTTATAATAAAAATAATTATTCTTTCTTCCTTATTATCTTCTCACCCAACTAATTATTCAAGTTCCATTTCAATTAAACATATTTTTGTTCACGCTTTTAAAGTCTTGATAATTCTACACAATTGTTTTTCAAAAAAAAAAATTTCTAGACAAATTAGTACTTTTTAGTATTTATTATCCTCTCACCTGACAAAATTATTAAAGATTCTTTATATGACTAAATAATTTGATTTTATAGATTAATTTCTACCTATACATTGGTTAATGTAGAAAAAATGAAGCACGAAGTGAATAAACAGATAATTTTTTTGTAAAAAAAAACAGAGATAAATATTTTACGTAAAGGCATGCAAGATAAAGGACACATAAAATATAGGAACGAAAAAACATGTCATAAAAACAAACTTACGTAAAAATTACTAAAAAGAAATATACTTTAATATAATTTAAGCACCTATTGTAATTCATTGTTTTAATAACTTGAATAGACTAAACAGAGATAAATCAATAGAGAAAAGAAATTTCAATTAAAAGTACTATGAAAGAGTGAAATTGATAAAAGATAATAAAAGCAAATAGATATTCAAGTAAATCAATAGAGGCCTATATTTCAATTGAAAGCAAATAAAAGCAATTGAAGCAAATCAGTTATAAAAGGAAATAATTTCAATGCATTAAAACACATATTTCAAATTCAAATCAGAGCAATACATGGACATGTGTATAAAAGTGAATAAAAGCAAAGCAAACTCGATAATGCATTTTACACGATAATTTCATGCACGGTAGGTGATGTCTTTCTTTTTGGTGTTTCTACTTCTCTCTCTTTTTCGTAATATGGTTTTTTCTTTTTCATTCCAAACTATTTTTCTTCTCTTGCTCATCTTGAATTTATTGATCTTAATTTCTTTTGAATCTTTGTTTTTTTTCTTGACCTTCTTTGTAGTTGTTGGAGAATGAGGCAAGAGGTGATTAAAAAGTAAAGAGAAAAGTGAGAAAATTAGCTTGGAGAATTCACCAGAAGAAAATTCAAAGAATTGCAAACACTGAGAGATTTTACAGTCTCGCTTTGAAGGTGACGGGAAAGGTTTTATTTTTGTTTTACTTTTATCCCTATTTCTTAGTTATTTTAGTTTTACTTTTATCCTATTTATGCTGTCAATAAAGTTTATAGATTTTTCTTTTGAAAATGGTCATCATTAACCTGTGCTCATACGTGCAGTAAAAGACAATCAAATTTTAAGACCTAGATAACTCATAAGTTTTCAGTATTCTCCTATATATGGATTTCATCGATATAATTAATGAAAACAAAAAGCACAATATTAGATAACATATTGTTTGAATGTTAAAAAATGTGGGTGGCTTATCCTCTATATTGAGAAGTCTGTGTTAAAATATTTTAGTTAATGTTTGATTATGAAGTCTAATGTGTTCATCATGAATATTAAAAACTATAAGTAGAACAGCAGCAAAACCTATTATAATCCTCAATTAAAAAAGCTATACTAGAGGCAACTACAAATAGTCAAATAACTTACTATGATTTATACTGTACTCGGATGCTTAATTAGTATGTCTACAACATGGCCAAGAAAAAATTAATATGTAGGTATACTACGTATCCAATGGACAACACAAATAGTTTCAATACTCCAAAGGCCAAGAGGAATGACCTTTTTGCAAAGAAAGTTGGTAGAAAAAGAAAGGCTGACACTGGTTAAGCACATCACCAATGTTATAGTCATTATTCAATCTAAATCAATAATGCTTTTCTTAACCATACACATTAAATTAATTTGAGTGCATACACTAATTTGATGTTTTTTATGACTCAAATGAAAACTATTTTCCAACCATCGACGCATCTAATACCAATTGTCAATCCGAAAGGACGCCTCTTTATGATATATCAACAGGTATGGACCATACTTAAATACTAACACCTCACCGTTACATGTACTACCGCATTTTATTGAAACATGTCATGTTAGCATATTCAAAGTAATCAATTTTTTAAATTATTTTATACTAATTACTAGCACAATTTACATGCAGTTCCTAAATGCTATCTTTGCTAACGAGTTTTAATAGCGGTAGAATAGATAGCGGTTACAAACGCTATTAAAAGGCATACGGAAACGCTATCTAAAGTCTAATCTGTTGTAGTGATGATTTTGCATCTAAAGTTTGTCAATCTCATAATATGAATAATTTAGAAGATTTTGAGATGATGTTATCATATTTATTTTTGTTTTCTCTTCAAGGAAATGGTAATTTCCTTATTAAGCCTACAACGGTCCCGAGTGTAAGGAACAACCATTTAGGTCTAAATGCACTATTACTTCCTTAAGAGGCTCGAGCTAGGAGGAAGAATATTCTTGCTGAGAAAAAAAATGCAAGATGGACAAGTGGATAAAGGTCAGCAACAATTTTTTCAATAATTTTTTAAAGTTGTCAATTTTTTTAGATTAAAAAAACATTGTACACATATGTATGCCTTACATCTTTGTTCTCATTTATCAATACAAAATATGTTCAAACAGGTTCTACCAATAAAGAAGATGCAACACACTGCTCCCTACCAATGATTTCTCCTAATCAAACTATTCATATTTCTTCTCAAACACCGTCTGCCACACCATTGTCAGAAGTATTGAATCCAACCCATACTGAAGTCCACGACAAACATGTAGTTCATTCCAAAGACGTTATTCAATCGATTGGATTTACAAGATTACATTTTCAAGATGAGTTCAACGGTAATTAATAAATATTTGTGTATAGCAGTCGATGGTATTATGATGTCACCAACTAATCTTTATTGTTTGTGTATACAGGTGAAAACCATCACCCAAACATTAATGCATCATTACCAAACTGTCAAACAACAGTTGGCAATCTTACTATGCATCTTTCTCAATCATCAAACGGTAATTTATTGCTTATGTACAATTAACTATGTCTCTATTTATTATTTATTTATTATTTATTAAAACAAAACTTATTGAAATGCAACATGTAGATTATACATTAGAGCATTTTACAAGTAAAATGCTGTCAGAATTTGGTAACTACTTATCACTTGCAGTATGCACATTATATGCTATTAATAGATGCCATTTTTTACAGCTCATGATTAAGTTACAGATTTTTTTTTAAAAAATGCAATGAATCGACTATGGCCATTTATTATAAATTCTGGTCATTTTTTTAGTCGATACCTTTGTTCTAAAACCCACTTAACGTAGGAGAGTGCAATGCCTTAACTGAGTGTCTCAAAAGAAAACACAAGACATCCGCATTATAATGATAGTCATATAAATAGTCTTAACATAATGGTCACACATAACCTTAAAAACTAAAAAAAAAAATAAAAAATCATTACACAAGCAACTATCCTCGGACTTCATTTAATCAGTTTATGAAGCCGACAGTTACATATTAAGGCTCCCATGAAACATATTGAGTTAAAGAAATTCCTTCTTTATCTCCTTAATCCTTCGAAGGACCTAAACCTGCTTATCTAAAACAGAGCCTAGTGAGAAAAATAATTCTCAGTGAGCTTTGCTTCAAGCAAGGATATACATACATATATAAACAAATAAATTCAGATAAACAACCCAAAATGAGTATGAGCATGGGCACTTTAACTTAAAACATTTACTAGATAACTTCAAGTGTGAGGGACTTATAGTATTCTAGTTTAATAGATTCTTGATATGACAGTCAGAGCTCTATGACAACAATCATGCGTCCCTTAATTGCTAGTACCGTATCCTAGCCTTCAAGAAATTGAAGGACTTACAAAAACATAACTCACCCACAATTACTTATGTGGCCTTAATGGCTAATTTGGTTCTGAAACAATTGTCTCACCAAAATATAGACCATTTTAGATTTTTAATGCCCTGCTATACTTCACTTTATTTTGATTAAGAGAAATAATCCAAACACAATTAGGACATCAAGAGTGAACTTACAGCAAAAACCTAAGCCATCAATTCAATAAAACTTAATTTATCACAATTTGGAGGACAATGACTAAAGTTACCATTCCCACCATTTATTCCACAGTCTGAACTTATGATCCAAAAAAGTTAGGAGTTCATACAACACTAGTCAAAACTAAGCATGTCGACAAAACATTATAACGAATCTCAAGTGTCCAAAACCAAGAAGGATCATGCAAAAATTCAAGCGTTATCTGTAACACCCCGATTTTCGCTGCTTCGTGATATCGGTAATAAATATATAAAAATATATTTTTATCCGAGACTTAGAAAATGATTTTGGACAAACCAAGGTCATTTCCATGTTATACTTATTTTCATAAGTTACGGGGAAGTTTGTGGGTTGAAAATTCAGACGGAAATCGGTCTGCCGTTTTCGTGTTTTCACCGACGATAAAAGTTTACTTGCTCGGGAAGACCTAATTTTAATTCGTGAACGAGATGAAAAATGTTTTTATCGTATTTGCTACGATACAGGAAGTTTTGAAAATTTTGGAAAAAATAAAATAAAATAATTGACGTTTACGGGCGGAATACGTATCGGGTAGACAACGGAGTGGATGTCGGAGTTTCAAAGAGCAGATGAAGAGTTTATCTTAGGAGTTTGAGATGATTCAAGGGGATGAATCACATTTCTAAGTTTAGAAGGTTTTTCAGGGTTAAAGTGAAAATTTATGGATTTTACGCTTTAGTCCCTGAACTTTATGTTAATTACCCTTTTGTCCCTGATATAGTTTCTAAGTTTTTTTCAAGTGAATTGGGCTAGAATCCTTGTTCCAAATCCATAGAGGACCGTGGCTTTGAGGCCCAAATTCCTTACCCATGACTTAAGTTTCATAAAGCCCATTTGAAACCATATAAGTTTCCTATGTCAACATAAGCTTTAAGCCTTTTTGGTGGGCCCCACAAAGATGAATTCAAGCCCAAATTCCCTAGGCCCATGCGCAAGCCCAATATGGAGTGAAGGTTGCCCTCATCTTGGATGAGCAAAGAGCAAAGAACATTCTAGAAGTTTCTACTACATTCCACACCATTCTACATTCTTCCACATTATTCTACTATTTTCTCAAATCTTCTTCAACAAGCTAGGTTTTCCTAAGATATTTATGACAAAAATCAGCCAAAAGTCATCAAGATATGACCACATTTATTGTGGCAAAAAGTCATCATGACAATTTAATGACAATTTGCAAACTAGTCCTTAAACTTATGGAATCTTTGCAAAATGGTCCCTATGAGTTATTTGCACTTAAATCCTTTGAAAAGCCACCTCCTTTCTACTTGGTCCTCAAAAGTGGCGCAGCCCACATGTCTATAAATACCCTTCCTCATCTTTCACTTAGTTTCTAATGCCATTTGTTCAAAAAAAACCTAAAGTTCATAAGTCTTTGAATGTCAAGTTTGTGAAGCAAGTTCTTGGATCTTCACTTGTTTTTGATCTCCAAGAGGTGAATCCTATTCTTCTTCTCTAATCATGTCTATGTTCTTCAATCAATTTCTTGATTCAAAGTTTATTTCATAGTTGTTCTTCACTTTTAAGTTTCTAGATCTAGAACTTTGAAAATTCATAACTAATTCTAGAAAAATCCTTTTGACATGAAACCAATTGGTATGATCTTATAATCATCTCTATTTTCATCATCTAGAAGCATATGATCATGAGAAATTTCTTTCTCTAATTTCTGGACTTGGCCGAAACCCTAGTTCTTGGAACTAGATGAGTTTTATTCAAAGTTTTCATTAATGACCTTAGTAATCAAGCTATTAGTATGCATGCTTAATAAATCCAAGTTGGTTTATTAAATTAAGAACCCTAGCCCTATGAACATGTTGAGGCCGAATATAAGTATAGAAGAGTTAGGAAGTTTTGAGTTTGAAACTTAGTTGTTTAGTCACTAATCTATGATTTAGGTTAATCAAGGACCATTAATCTATGACTTAATCATGATTAGAAATTTTAAGGATTTTGAACCCTAAAAGTCAGCCCTTGGCCGAAACCTAACCCTCATGAGTTAAGTATGTTGTGGTTTGATTTGATTGCAATTTGTTTGAAGGAATCAATCGGGTTGGTTTGACCTAAAGCCGACGGAGGAAATCAAATTAAATCGGGAGGTTGTTTGAAAACGTTAGTTTGAGTCTTCAAGAGGTAAGGGGAGCTTACCTGAGGGATTTTCTCTATAACCATTTGCTTTTAGTGTGGCTTATATGATTTATATGTGGTTTGTGATTAATTGTTTATGTTGTTTACGATGTGTTGTTTATCTGTATATCGGTGTTTGAAGTGATTTTAATTATCTGCAGTCGTATATGATATTGTTATGATGCATGATCTGCCTGGGGATATAATTATGATTATGATGTTGAATGTTTTTTGTGAATGTTGTTTGAGAGGCCTGACAGTGGTCAGTGCACAATCGATTAATGAGATAAAAGATTTAATAAGCTGTGAAAGTTATATTCAATGTTTTATGGGAAATGTTGGAATATAATAGAAGAGGAAAAATATGATTTTGGAAAAATAATGCGTTTTGAGAAATATTATTATTTTAATGATTTATTAGTGTAAAAGAAGTTTATGAGTCACGGTGAGAGTGTAACCGTGAATTTTTTTAGTACTGCTAATTTTTACACAAGAAATTACGAAATATTATAAAAAGTGATTTTGTGATATTAATATTCGAAAAGACCTTATTTATGATATAAGAAAATTATTTTAGAAGAAATGTCAAAGTTTGACTTAAAGATGTTTTCTTTGAAAATGCTAAACGACGGCAAGTTTCGATATTATTTAAGGTGAGAGTTTAAAAAAATAGCAGTACTTATGTTGAAAAGAGATTAAATTTGAATTGATTTATTAGAGTTGAAGTTTCAATTAAAAAGAAGTTGTTGATGATTTGATGTTATTTTGAAAAAAAAATGTGTCCAAAGGAAATGTGGATTTTCTATGAATTGACGTTTTATAAACGAATTTCAAGTAGAAAGAATTTTCGGTAAATGAGTTTTACTTAATGATGTAAAAGAGATAAAAGAGGTAAAATGAAGTAACAGATGTAAAACGATGAAAAAGATGTAGAAAGATGTAAAATGATGTAAAAAGATGTAAAAGGATGTAAAACGATGTAAAAGATGTAAAAGATGTAAAACGATGTAAAACGATGTAAAAGATGTAAGACGATGTAAAAGATGAAAAAGATGTAATATGATGTAAAAGATGTAAAACGATGTAAAAGATGTAATACGATGTGAAAGATGTAAAATGATGTAAAAAGATGTAAAAGATATAGGACTTAATAACCGAGACGTCGGGGTATTAAGGTTAGTTATGTTGTAAGCTGGGTATATATTTAAAGAAGTTAAAATGTTTTAAGTTGTTTTCTACTACCACGAACCTAAGACTGGTTGCAAGGTCTAGGGGTTTCGTGATTGAGCACTCGGACTTTGAGGTCCTGTGTTGTTAATAAAAGATGTAAAGATGTTTTAAACGATGTTAAGTCATAAGTTGTTGAGAGCTTCCATGTTTTAACGATGATGCTTTTGAGAGCATTAGATGTTTAAAACGATGATGGGTTGTAAGCTTTTGAGAGCTTTGACAAATAAAGATATAGCACAAAGAAAAGTGTTGAGAACAAAATGTTTTCTTGCATGCATTTGGCAGACGTGCCATGATTAAACGAGGGATTACCTTGCGGCGTCAGGGTATATCGTACAAAGATGTTCTCATTGTGCCCGGGGTTTGGACAATGAGGCCCCATCTCCGAGTGTTATCACTGTGCCACGATGTTGGACAGTGTGCGATGGGCGTGCCTGTGGCTGTATGCCTGTGGCAATTGAGTCTGATCAACTCATCACGAGGTTTACGAGGTTGGAGATATCTCATGAGATTAGGTACAAAGATTTAGATGATGTATTGAAGTGTTCATGCATAGTTTTCCAATGATGATGTTTGGGGTGTGAAACCCATTGATAAACGAGATATTATGATATGAATGAGTATGTTGTTATAGACATGTATATGTGTATGTGCCCTCTTTTGTGTTGCGCATTTAGTTATGGCGATGAATCCATATATTGGCGTCTCACCCTTACAAACATATCAGAGTTGTACAAGAGGTATGATTTCTACAAGAAGACGAAGGCTGTCTAGTTCGAGGCATGCTGTTGCGGGTTTTTATTGGTTGTAGTGTCCGTTAGTTACGACCAGCTTAGGTAATGTTATGTTTTAAGAATAAAGTTGATTATGATTTATGTGAGAAAACATATGAGGTAGTATAGTTAGAGGACTTATATACATTATGTATTTAAGTGGGACTTGATTGCGTTGTTGTGGTTATGAGGAGAAAAGGAAAAAAAAATTATCACCATATTTTGAAAATATAAACGTTGAGAAAACATGATTTTCCGAAAGCAACCAGCAAATTAAGTTTTATTTCCGCAAACGGGTAACCATGTGATGACCCGAGATTAGGGTGTCGCATTATCAAATTTGAAAACTAGTAGCTAAATTTTTAGTAAATTGAAATGGAGATTTCTACACCAATACCAACTCGAATTCAAAAAATCCAAAGCCTGGGTTGTTACAAATTCTGTCCGCTTTCTATTAGCACCTGAGTCAACTTAAACCGATATTTGGACAATTTAATACAATTTAAATACTAAGACAGTTCCAGTTCAGAAATATCAGTACAGGCAGCAAATTAAATATCATTTTTATCATTCAATACTTAATGAAATTGAATCTTTACAAAGCCTATATTGTTAAAAATTATATCTATTTTCTATTAAAGCAGGAATCAAGTCAATCCAATATTTTTACAGTTTTCTACAATTTTAAAACTAAGACAGTGTCAGCACAGAGTCTCCAGGACAAACAGTAGATTGCATGTTATTTTTCTTCCTTGATAATCAATGAAATTGAATCGTTCCAAAGCCTATAATGTTAAAAATTCTATCTATTTTCTATTAAAGCAGGAATCAAGTTAATCCAATATTTTTAAAGTTTTCTACAATTTAAATACTAAGACAGTGTCAGCATAGAGTCTCCAGGACAAACAGCAGATTGCATGTTATTTTTCTCCCTTGATAATCAATGAAATTGAATCGTTCCAGAGCCTATATTGTTAAAAATGCTATCTATTTTCTATTAAAGAAGGAATCAAGTCAATCCAATATTTTTAAAGTTTTCTACAATTTAAATACTAAGACAGTGTCAGCACAGAGTCTCCAGGACAAACAGCAGATTGCATGTTATTTTTCTCCCTTGATAATCAATGAAATTGAATCGTTCCAAAGCCTATTTAGAAGTAAAACAAGTCTATTTTCTGATGGTACAAAGATAACTTCGAAACAATCCCTATGGAGGAAGTTATGGATAAAACACTAACAAGGGTGCATTACGGGTTGAAGGATTTAAGAGTCTCTTGTCAAATTTTTTTTTCAAAAACCACCTCTAATTAACATGCAAAAATAAAAACCCAAATGTTAACAAGCATATAACAGATCAGAATTGGGATTTATGGTTACCCAATGTTACAAACAACAAAACTCACATAACCAAGTGGTAGATTCAAAGTGTTGAGTGTTGATCTCCTTGTGCTTCTTCCCTAATCTGATTTGTGCTCCTATTTTCGAAATTCTAGAGGTCTTGCATGTTGTTCATTTTGCTTGATTTAGGTATTTGATGAGTTGAAATTGTGAGATAGAAGGTTAGAAGGAAATTTGGTATAGGTTTATGAGAGTTTTAGGAAGAATGAAGAAGGGAATGAGGATGGAAATGGTGTGTGGGTAAGGCTGAAATTTGTGAGGAGAATGGGGAGGAGAGGAGTTGTTCTTGATGAGGGAGAATTAAATGAACCCAATGTTCCCTGCTTTTGGTCCTGGTTGAAATATTGAAGAAGGAAGGGAAGGTGTGTGATCTTTTTTCTTGTTGGCCTTAGGGAAAGAAGGGGAAAACAATTCCACCTTGTTTTTGCCGAGAATAAAGAGTGAAAGGGAAGGAAAAGAGTTGACCAATGGAGGTTAGATGTCCTTGAAGAGTATTGGTCACTTAGGGAGATTTTAGGATAGAGGTAGATAAGTTGGTTTAAAATAAGTGGGAATGTGGTTGATAGTAAAATAAAAAATAATATTTCCATTCCATTTCAATTCACAATTAATTAACCTCACTAAATAAATCAACCACACAATTTCACATTTAAGAAGTATAAAAGGATTCAAACACACTCATGGAAAAAGTAAAATGAAAAGACTAAATTACCCTTGGGAAAGGATATTACATTCCTATCCTCCTTAAAGAAATTTTGTCCTCAAAATTTTAATGACTTACCTACTCAAACATGTAAGGATACTCCTGGCGTAAGTCATCCTCAAGCTCCCAGGTTGCCTCCTCAGGATTTGACCCTTCCCAAATAACTTTCACCAGAGGAATTGTTTTGTTTCTCAGGGTTTTCAAGCTACGATCAATCACTTGAACCGGTAAGGTTTGGAAGGTTAAATCTGGTCTTAATTTGACAAGATCATGATTGAGGGGTTGACAAGGATCAGGAATATACTTTTTGAGTTGAGATACATGAAAGACATTGTGTATTCCTGACAAGGAAGGGGGTAAAGCAAGTTGGTAAACTACTGGACCGACTCGGTGGATAATCTGGAAAGGTCCTAAGAAACGAGGACGGAGTTTCTTGTCCCGAAGGGCTCTTCCAATGCCTATTGTGGGGGTTACTCTTAGCAACACATGGTCACCCTCTTCAAATTCTAAGGGTCTCATTCTTTTATCAACATAACTCTTTTGCCTACTCTGCGCAACTTTTAATCTATCCCTAATAGTTCGAATTTTCTCCGTTGTCTCCTGGATTAACTCAGGTCCTAATATCCCCTTGTCACTCACTTCAGCCCAACAAAGTGGAGTTCTACACTTAAGGCCATAGAGTGCCTCATACGGTGCCATACCTATGCTGAAGTGATGTCTATTATTGTAGGCAAATTCTACTAAGGGTAGGTGATGATCCCAATTTCCTCCATCCTCAAGAACACAGGCCCTGAGCATATCCTCTAAGGTTTGGATGGTTCTCTCTGTCTGACCATCTGACTGGGGATGGTAGGCAGTACTAAAGTTCAACCGAGTACCCAAGGCTTGGTGAAAAGCCTTCCAGAACCTAGAAGTGAACTTAGAATCCCTATCTGACACAATGCTAACTGGCACCCCATGCAACCTCACTATTTCGCTTATGAACACCTTTGCTAGTTTAGCCGTATTGTAAGAGGTCTTAACAGGTAGGAAGTGGGCGGACTTAGTCAATCTGTCCACTATCACCCAAATAGAATCATGCCCCGCCTGGGTGCGAGGTAAACCTACAATGAAGTCCATGGACATGTTCTCCCATTTCCACTCAGGTATTTCTAAAGGTTGGAGCATGCCTGAGGGTCGTTGATGCTCGATCTTGACCTTTTGACACACTAAACAGTGAGAGACAAATTTGGCAACATCATTCCTCATTCGTGGCCACCAGTACATCTTTCTAAGGTCTTGATACATCTTAGTAGAACCAGGATGTATTGAAAAACTACTCTTATGGGCTTCCTCTAACACTTGTCTTTTAATCTCTTCATCATTTGGAATGCATATTCTCTCATGAAAGATGAGGGTTCCATCCCTGGCTTCGGAGAAGCCAAGTTGATTCTTCCTAGCTTGTAGGTCCTCGTCCCGAAGTTGAGCATGTCTAATTTGAGTTCTAAAATCACAATTGATCTTAAGGTGGCTCAAATAAATGCTATTGGGAGCCACAATAACATTTAGGTTTAAGTTACGAAAATCTTCCAATAGTTTCAACTCATGTAACATCATGGATGAGACGTGAAGAGACTTCCGGCTTAAAGCATCTACTACTACATTTGCCTTTCCTGGGTGGTACTTCAACTCAAACTCATAATCCTTGAGAAACTCCATCCACCTCCTCTGTCTCATGTTAAGTTCCCTGTAACACCCCGATTTTCGCTGCTTCGTAATATCGGTAATAAATATATAAATATATATATTTTTATCCGAGACATAGAAAATGATTTTGGATAAACCAAGATCATTTCCTTGTTATACTTATTTTTATAAGGTTACGGGGAAGTTTTTGGTTGAAAATTCAGACAGAAGCCGGTCTACCGTTTTCTGTGTTTTCACTGACAGTAAAAGTTTACTGCTCAGAAGACCTAATTTTGAGTCGTGAACGAGATGAAAAATGTTTTTATCGTATTTACTACGATCCTGAAAGTTTTGAAAATTTTGGTAAAAAAAATTAAAATATTATATTTGTTGCGGGCGTATACGTCGAGATATCTCTAGGAAAAGCTTGCGCCAGATGAATCGAGAAGTCGACAATGTAGCAGAGATGATGGATTTGACCGACTTGACGAGCATTTATGACGAGTTTATCCGAGTCATAATGGCCATAATGGCACATTTATGATAAAGTGAAATTTTGCTATGAAATGACCATTTTGCCCTTGTCTTTTTATGACAATTGCAAGCAAATGCCATTGGAAAAGTTGACTAAAACCTATCCAAAACCCACGGTTCACTCTTGCCTTCTTCATTAAGGATATTTCCTTCTTCATTAAGCATCTCTTCATCTTTCATTTCCATGTTTATCTTCTTGAAAACCTAAGCTTCTTCAAAGTATTCATAATTCGTCCGATTTTGCCTAGCAATTCTGACCAGTTTCTATTTTGAATCTCGCAAAACTTTCAACATGAAAGTTGTTCATCTTTCTCTCTTCTTTCTAAAGACATAAAGATCATCCAAAACGGACAAGTATGTTGAGAGATCTACCCAAAATACTAAAACTGTTCTAAACCCTAACTATGTTCATCTTCTCCCTTAAGTTTCTTAAGAACACCATAAGAAAACCTTGAAGAACATCATCCAAACTTTGTTTTCTTGGATCATCAAGAGGTAATAACTTATTCTCTTGTCATTTAAATCATTTCTCTTCATCACTTTTGTAGATTCATGACTTAGATCAACATGTTCTTCATTTGTTCAAAGTTCATGGAACTAGATTCAAAAATTCATAACTAATTCTAGAAAAATCCTTTTGACATGAAACCAATTGCTATGATCTTATAATCATCTCTATTTTCATCATCTAGAAGAACAAGATCATGAGAAATTTCTTTCCCTAAAATCTGGACTGGGCCGAACCTAGGTTAAAGTCGTGTTCTTAGGTTTTGTTTCATTTTCATGCCTTGATTCATGATTATATCTTGATAGTTCTTGTATTCAAGTATATAGAAGATCAAAAATCAAACTTGAGCCTATTTGTTTCTTCAAAAACCGAAACCCTAGGTATGATCACTTAATGATTTTGTGATTCAAAAGTTGTTGTAATCTTTGAATCCAACTCTAAGCTTTGTATGTTGATTAAATCCAAGAGTTGATGAAATTTTAAAACTTCTAGCCTATTGATCTTGAGAAAACCGAACCCTAGTTCTTATAACTAGATGGGTTTAGTTCATGATTCTTAGTTCATAATCATGGTTAAAGTGATTAATCATGCTTAAGTAACTTATGGATCATTAATCCCTAAGTTAATCAAATTTTAAGTTTCCTAACCTAGAAAATTGGGTGAAGCCGAACCCTAACCTCCATGATCCAAGTGTATTGTTGTTTGATTTGATTTATTTTGGTTGCAATTCGTTTGAAGGAAACAACTGAGTTAACCGATTTACGCTGACGGAGAGGAAAAATCGGATCGGGATCAGGAGATTTACAGGAACGGTTAGTTCAATCTTCAAGAGGTAAGGGGAGCTTACCTGAGGGATTTTTCTCTATAACTATTTGTGTGTAGTGTGATTTATATGACTTATATGTGGTTGTGATTATTTGTTTATATTGTTTATGTTGTGTTATTTATCTGTATATCGGTGGTTGATCTGCTTTTAATTTATTTAATTATCTGCAGTAGTATATTATGTTGCTATGATGCATGATCTGCCTGGTGATATAATTATGATGATGTTGTTGAATGATGAATGTTGAATGTTGTTTGAGAGGCCTCGACAGAGTGGTCGCACAACCGATTAATCAGATAAAAGATTTAATAAGTTGTGAAAATTATATTCAACGTTTTATAGGAAATGTTGGAATATAATAATGGTGGAAAATATTATTTTGGAAAAATAATGAGTTTTTGAGAACTATTATTATTTTAATAATTTATCAGTGTAAAAGAAATTTATGAGTCACGGTGAGAGCGTAACCGTGAAATTTTTTTAGTACTGCTAATTTTTATGCAAGAAATTCCGAAATATTATAAAAAGTTATTTTGTGAAATTAATATTCAAAAATACTTTATAAAAATAAAAATAAAAATAATAATATAAAATAAAAAGTCAAAGTTTGACTTTAAAAACATTTTCTTGGAAAATGATAAACGATGGCAAGTTTTGAAATTTATTTACGTTGAAAGTTTAAAAATAGCAGTACTTGTTTTGAGAAGAGGTTTATTCGGAATTGATTTAATTTTTAAAGCTGAAGTTTCAGTAAAAGAGTTTTCAAGTAGAAATGATTTTCTGTAAATGAGTTTTACTTAGCGACGATATAGAACTTAGTAACCGAGATGTCGGGGTGCTAGTGTTCTTATGACGTTGTCTTATTTTGGATTTGTTTTTCACAGACAAAAACGATGTAAAACGATGTTATGAAACTTAATAACCGAGACGTCGGGGGTATTAAGGTTCGTTGTGTTGTAGACTGGGTATCTACGTAAATAAGTTAAAACGTTTTGAGATGTTTTCTATTACCACGAACCTAAGACTGATTGCAACGGTCTAAGGGCTTCGTGATTGAGCACTCGGACTTTGAGGTCCTGTGTTGTTAATAAAAGTTGTAAAGATGTTAAAAACGATGATGCTTTTGAGAGCATTCGATGTGGAAAATGATGATGCTTTTGAGAGCATTCGATGTTGAAAACGATGATAAGTTGAAAGCTTTTGAGAGCTTTGATGTTTAAAAACGATGATAAGTTGAAAGCTTTTAAGAGCTTTGATGTTTAAAAACGATGATGGGTCGAAAGCTTTTGAGAGCTTTGACAAATGAAGATATAACACAAAGAAAAATGTTGAGAATAAAATGTTTTCTTGCATGCATTTGGCAGACGTGCCATGATCAAACGAGTGATTACCTTGCGGCGTCATGGTAGATCATAAAGATGTTCTTATTGTGCCTGGTGGACAATGAGGCCCCATCTACGTTGTGACACCTATGCCATGATGTTGTATAGTGTGTGATGGGTTTTGGCTGTGTGCCTGTGACTGCGTGTCTGTGGCTGTGCGCCTGTAACTATCGAGTCTGATCAACTCACCACGAGGTTGGAGATATCTCATGAGATTAGGTATGAATGTTTAGATGATATTTGGAAGTGTTCATGCATAGTTTTTCAACGTTGATGTTCGGGGTGTGAAACCCATTGATAAACGATGTGATATAATATGAATGAGTAGGTTGTTATAAATATGTATATGTGCCTTCTTTTGTGTTGCGCATTTAGTTATGGTGATAAATCCGTATATTGGTATCTCACCCTTACAACACATCTCAGAGACGTACAAGGGGTATGATCCCTACACGAAGAAGAAGGATGTCTAGTTGGAAGCATGATGTGCTGCTCCTATTGACTGTAGTGTCGGTTAGTTACGACCAGCTTAGGTCCTATTATGTTTTGAAGATAAAACTAATGTTGTTTTAGGTGTTAAAACATATGAGGCAGTATAGTTGTATGACTTATATATACATTGTGTATTTAAGTGTGATTTAATTACGTTGTTGTTGTTATGAGGTTAAAAGAAAAAAAATTATCACCATATTTTGAAAATATGAACGTTGAGAAAACATTATTTTCCGAAAGTAACCAGCAAATTAAGTTTTATTTCCGCAAACGGGTAACCATGTGATGACCCGAGTTTAGGGTGTCACATTCCATTTGATCAAAAAGATACTTCAAGCTCTTATGATCACTAAATACTTCGAATTTTGCTCCATAAAGATAATGTCTCCATATCTTTTGAGAAAAAACTATGGCTGCTAACTCCAGGTCATGGGTAGGATAGTTTTCTTCATGAGGTCTCAACTGACGAGAGGCATAAGCCACTACCTGCCTATTCTGCATCAAAACACATCCTAAGCCTTTTAAGGATGCATCACTATAAACTTCAAATCCTAAGGTCAGTGCGGGAATGGTCAACACAGGAGCCGAGGTCAAACGGGCTTTGAGTTCAAGGAAACTCTTTTCACACTTTTTATCCCACTCGAAAGGATTACCCTTGCGGGTTAAGCGGGTTAAAGGTAGGGCTAACTGTGAAAATCCCCTTATAAACCTTCGGTAATATCCTGCCAAACCTAGAAAACTCCTAACCTCAGTAATGTTCTTAGGTCTTTCCTAATTAAGGACAACATCGACCTTACTGGGGTCTACTGCTACCCCTTCTTGTGAAATTACATGTCCTAAAAACTTCACTTCAGTCAGCCAAAATTCACACTTTTCTGGCTTAGCAAACAACCTCTTTTCTCGGAGTATTTGCAAGACAATCATAAGGTGTTCTTCATTCTCTTGAAAACTCTTGGAATAGATAAGGATATCATCAATGAAAACCACGACAAACTCATCCAAGAAGGGTCGAAAGATGCGGTTCATGTAGTTCATGAAGACCGCTGGAGCATTCGTTAAGACAAAAGGCATAGCTAGATACTCGTAATGCCCATATCGGGTTCTAAATGCCATCTTGGGTATATCTTCAGACTTAATCCTTATTTGGTGATATCCCGACCTCAGATCAATTTTTGAGAATACCGAGGTTCCTCTAAGCTGATCTAACAGGTCATCTATTCGGGGTAGTGGATACTTATTTTTAATGGTTATCTTATTAAGCTGTCTGTAATCCACACAGAGCCTCATACTCCCATTTTTTTTCTTAACCAACAGAATAGGCGCACCCCAAGGAGAGGCACTAGGTCGAATGAATTGCTTTGCTATTAAATCCTCTAATTGAGCCTTAAGTTCCTTTAATTCCAAAGGGGACATTCTATAGGGTGCAATAGATATTGGTCCCGCATCAGGAACCAAATCTATGGAGAATTCAATCTCCCTTTCAGGAGGTAAGGAGAGTATGTCTTCTGGAAAGACATCTATGAATTCACTCACTACAGGGATAGTTGCGACATCCACATTTTCCTTAGAACTTGAAGAAAGTATACACATGAACATGGGTTCCCCACTATTTAGGAATTGGTTAATTTGTGACACACTAGCAAACAAGGAAGGACATATCTCTTTGGGATTTTCTCCCCGAGATAGGAAAATTATAGACTTTTCTGGACAATTTAGTACAACTTGATTGGCTGATAGCCAATCCATACCTAAAATGACATCTAGATCTTTTAAGGGCAAGCAAAACAAGTTAACTAGAAACACCCTATTGGATATTTCCAGTATACAATTTTCACAAACAAGAGAAGTTTCAATGCTGCCCTCTGCAGGGGTAGACACAGATAAAGGGTATGGCAGAGAGGATAAAGACAGTTGTAGACGTAAAACACATTCACAAGAGACAAAAGAATGGGTTGCCTAAGAATCAAAAAGAATAACAACATATTCTTGGTTAAGGAGGCCGGTACCTTTTATCAGACCATCTTTTCCCTTAGCTTTCTTACCACTGAGAGTGAAAACTCTTCCAGAGGATTGGTTACCAGGAATGGCAACTCCCTTCTTTTTCAAGAGAGGACAAGACGGGGAAGAGTGTCCCGGCTGCTTGCAAGAATAGCAAACATTCTGATTAGCCAAGCACTCCCCACCATGTTTCTTCCCACATTTTGGGCATCCGACTCTTCTGGGAGAGTTAGATGTCTGCACCTACTTACCTTTATCCAAACTCCCTTTTACTTTGAGTTGTTGATGGTGTTTACCTTCATTCTTATTCTTAAGCCATTTCTTCTGATTCTCCACTTCTAATTCTTGCAAACTTTCTTCCGCCACATAAGCTTGTTGGACAATGGTAGGGTATTCAGTAAATCTGGTCTGGGACAAACAATTCTTGATATCAGCTCTCAAGCCCCAACGAAACTGATCTATCTTCCATTCTTCATTTGGAGCGTAACTTGCCTGCGAAGCATGTCTTGCCAAATCTTCAAATTTTACTACATATTGAGCTACTGACATGTTCCCTTGCTTTAGTTCCATGAATTCTCTTTCTTTTTGTTTCCTGAGGTTGAAGGGAATATATTTGTTAAGAAAAACCCCTTGGAAATGCTCCCAATCCAAGGGTGTCCCCACAATGGTCATGTGAGCCTTCATGCCCTTCCACCAATTTGCAGCTTCCTTCTTTAGCATATGAGTGGCAAAAGAAACCTTTTGTTCCTCGGTACATTGTACAATCTCAAAAATCTGCTCCATTGCTTCTATCCAATGATAAGCATCCAGAGCATGTTTAATCTCGGAGAAAGCAGGTGGGTCAAGTTTGAGAAATTGGAAGAAAATACGGTTAGCCTCATCCTGAGGTGGTGATAGTCCTCCGGCCTGAGTTTGGTGATGGAGAAGATTATTAGTAGCCATAGTCTGGTCCCATACGACCTGCATAAACTCATCCAACCACTCAAGAGCACCTCTTCCTCTTCCTCCGCGGCCTGTAGTTTCCTTACTCATGATTCTGCATACCACATACCAATATCAAGTTGATCAGGCTTAATACTTAGTAAGTTGGCATTTAGAAAAATAAATGTGAAATTCAAACACAACGATACTATGTAAAACTATCCACAGTTCCATTAGATCGAGCTGCTCTGATACCAAAAATGTAATGCCTTAATTGAGTGTCTCAAAAGAAAACACAAGACATCCGCATTACAATGATAGTCATATAAATAGTCTTAACATAATGGTCACACATAACCTTACAAACTAAAAAAAGAAAAAGAAAATCATTACACAAGCAACTACTCTCGGACTTCATTTAATCAGTTTATGAAGCCGACAGTTACATATTAAGGCTCCCATGAAACATATTGAGTTAAAGAAATTCCTTCTTTATCTCCTTAATCCTTCGAAGGACCTAAACCTGCTTATCTGAAACAATAGAGAGCCTAGTGAAAAAAATAATTCTCAGTGATCTTTGCTTCAAGCAAGGATATACATACATATATAAACAAATAAATTCAGATAAACAACCCAAAATGAGTATGAGCATGGGCACTTTAACTTAAAACATTTACTAGATAACTTCAAGTGTGAGGGACTTGTAGTATTCTAGTTTAATAGATTCTTGATATGGCAGTCAGAGCTCTATGACAACAATCAGGCGTCCCTTAATTGCTAGTACCATATCCTAGTCTTCAAGAAATTGAAGGACTTACAAAAACATAACTCACCCACAATTACTTATGTGGCCTTAATGGCTAATTTGGTTCTGAAACAATTGTCTCACTAAAATATAGACCATTTTAGATTTTTAATGCCCTGCTATACTTAACTTTATTTTGATTAAGAGAAATAATCCAAACACAGTTAGGACATCAAGAGTGAACTTACAGCAAAAACCTAAGCCATCAATTCAATAAAACTTAATTTATCACAATTTGGAGGATAATGACTAAAGTTACCATTCCCACCATTTATTCCACAGTCTGAAGTTATGATCCCCAAAAGTTAGGAGTTCATACAACACTAGTCAAAACTAAGCATGTTGACAAAACATTATAACGAATCTCAAGTGTCCAAAACCAAGAAGGATCATGCAAAAATTCAAGTGTTATCAAATTTGAAAACTAGTAGCTAAATTTTTAGTAAATTGAAATGGAGATTTCTACACCAATACCAACTCTAATTCAAAAAATCCAAAGCCTGGGTTGTTACAAATTATGTCTGCTTTCTATTAGCACCTGAGTCAACTTAAACCGATATTTGGACAATTTAATACAATTTAAATACTAAGACAGTTCCAGTTCAGAATTATCAGTATAGGCAGCAAATTAAATATAATTTTTATCATTCAATACTTAATGAAATTGAATCATTCCAAACCCTATATTGTTAAAAATTCTATATTTTTTCTATTAAAGCAGGAATCAAGTCAATCCAATATTTTTACAGTTTTCTACAATTTAAATACTAAGACAATGTCAGCACAGAGTCTCCAGGACAAACAGCAGATTGCATGCTATTTTTCTCCCTTGATAATCAATTAAATTGAATCGTTCCAAAGCCTATATTGTTAAAACGTCTATATATTTTCTATTAAAGCAGGAATCAAGTCAATCCAATATTTTTACAGTTTTCTACAATTTAAATACTAAGGCAGTGTCAGCACAGAGTCTCCAGGACAAACAGCAGATTGCATGTTATTTTTATCCCTTGATAATCAATGAAATTGAATCGTTCCAAATCCTATATTGTTAAAAATTCTATCTATTTTCTATTAAATCAAGAATCAAGTCAATCCAATATTTTTACAGTTTTCTACAATTTAAATACTAAGACAGTGTCAGCACAGAGTCTCCAGGACAAACATAAGATTGAATGTTATTTTCTCGAGCCCATGATGTGGGCAAGACTCTAGAAATCCTTTGTAACGATCCCAAGCTTCGGATAATAATTCTCCGTCCTTTTGGAAGAAGCCAGTGATCTGAGTTTGTAGGTAAGCAGTCTTGGATGGAAGGAAGAATTTCTCCAAGAATGCCTGCTCCAGTTGGTCCCAAGTTGACAAAGTATTAGCGGGTACTTGCTTCAACCAAGCTTTTGCCTTTCTAGTCAGAGAGGAGGGGAATAACCTCAGGCGAATAGCATCAATCGGGGCACCATGAATTCTTATTGCATCGGTGAACTCCAAGAATGTCTCCACATGATCAGTCGGGTCCTCCGAGGGTAATCCTCCAAATTGATTTTGCGTAATCATGCCAATTAACAAAGGCGGTATAGTGTAGTTCTCTGCCTCAATTTCTGGCCTAGCAATCCCAGTTCGCAAACCCCTAGCATTTGGGCCTGCGTAGTCCTTTAGTGATTTGATATCCGGTAGATTCGCCATGAGTGGAATGGGAATCAACCTTTCTCTCTCTCTTTGTCTTTGTAGTCTCCCACATCTATGAAAGGTCCTTTCGATCTCGGGGTCAACTTCAATAAGATTTCCAAAACTTTGAGATCTTCGCATAAGAGAGAAAAATTCCTGCAAAGAGAGAGGTAGATACACGATAAAAAGAAAAAATTTTAAAAAAATGTTCAGAAAAATCAATTTAAAAATTAAATTAAAATTCAAGAAAGTGCCGTCCCAGGCAACGGCGCCAAAAACTTGATGGGCTCGAATCCGCAAGTGTACGACTTCGTCGTCAAGTATTACAAAGATCGAATCCATAGGGACCGTGATCTTAAATAACTATCAATTATTAAATCAATTAAACTGGACTAGAAAAAGATTTGAAAAAGAATTGGTTTTTAAAAGATTAACTAACAAATCAAATATCTAAAACGCAATCAAACAAAATCGCAACCAAATCAAATATGGGATTTTTCAATATCAAAAGAGATTTCCAGGAATTGGGTTACCAACAAGACTGCTCATGCTACTAAATTAACTACCCTCTTGTTAATAATCAAAATTTGCTTTGAAGGTGAATTTATCCTAAATAAGTTAATGTTCCCTCTCGGGATACAAAAACCGTGCCCAATTAAACCAACCCCTACTCTCGTGGTAATTGAATTTAAATCAAACCCTTTAAGCTTTGTGACAATTCAGTGAACCCTCGAAGGACCGCTTCTAACTCTCGTGATTTAAGTCCTAAGTTCAATTCCTATAGATCCAATACCTAAGTTCACCGCTAGGTTCCTCCTTAGAGTATCTATGACATGCAAATAAGTGCGCACCAGATTCACAAGTAATTCGTGCAATATGAATCAAATCGAAAGCAAAATTGAAATTAACAAGAAGTAAAACGTCAATTCATAACATAAAACAAATCTTGGGCACAGCCCCAATTCCTAGAAATAAAAACAACTACTCAAGCATTGCCATGTTCATAGCAAGCTTGATTAACAAAAGTATAAAAGAAAACCTAAGAGGAAAGAAGAAATTGAGAAGAAGAGAAATCCTAATTTTTGCCTAAGGTATCAACCCAAGTGATCCTACTTTCGAGCCTTCAAGTCCTATTTATAATGTAGGGTAACTTGAATCCCAAGCTGTTACAAAATTAGATCAAATCAACAATTGAAATTCCACATATTGCGCGTCACGGCCGTGATGCCTGTCACGGCCAGGCCGTGACAGATTCTGTCTTGGAAAACTTGGCATTGATGGTCTGTCATGATCGTGATGGCCATCACGTCCTGGCCGTGATAGGTTCTGACTTTTGAGTTCTTTTCTTTTCAACCTTGCTTGATCATGGTCGTGATGGCAGTCACGGCTAGGCCGTGATGGGCTCTATTTGGTTCATTTTTCTTACTTTTCAAGCTCCGTCTTCATGCAAGCTCCAACATAAATGATCCTGAGCATTTTAATCCTCAATTCCTGCACACAAACACCACAAAACCGCCTTACCCGTTCCAAGGTAAAAACTAACAAAAATCAAATTAAAAATGCCTAAACTACATGAAAATGCATGCATTATGATAAAGAAATATGAGGTGTAATCACACTCATCACTGGACAACTTAAAGCATCTTATAGACCCGATATCGTTGGTCGAGTATTCAAAATGAAACTTGATCAGATGTTAATTGATTTTAGGAAATCAAAGATGTTCGGAAAAGTCGAAGCATGCAAATTATTTGCACTTAATTAATTTATCTTTATAGGTTGTTCTAGCTTAAGACATGCGATTTAACATATGTTTATTATTATCATGGTTAACAGGAATGTATACAGTGGAGTTTCAGAAGAGGGTTCTACCACATGCTCACATGCTCTTATGGCTCAGTGGTGAAACTAAGCTAAAGACTGCTAGGGATATTGACATTGTGATTTCTGTCGAATTGCCTAACCCAGCACTCTATTCATCATTGGCTGACACAGTAACCAGCTACATGATACATGGTCCTTGTGGATTTGCCAACTTAGCTCTCCTTACATGACTAATAAGAAATGCTCAAAGTTTTTCCCTAAGCCATTTCAAAATTCTACAACTTTTGATGAGCAAGGTTATCCAAGGGAGTAAAGTTGGATAACAGGAATGTGGTTCCCTACAATCCACATCTACTTATGAGGTATGGAGCACATGTCAATGTTGAATACTGTAACAAGTCCAATTCCATTAAGTATTTGTTCAAATATGTTAACAAAGGTCCTGATCGAGTAACTCTTGAAATATCTAAGGATTTGGACAAAATGGCACTACCCAACCTGTCGATGAAATCAAACAGTACTACGACTGTAGATATGTGTCACAATGTGAAGTCGTTTGGAGAATATTTTCTTTTGATATTCATCACCATTGGCCTCCAGTTCAAAAGCTAACATTTCACCTACCTAATCAGCAAATGTTTTATTATAGTGATAAAGATAATATTCAAAGAGTAATAAGGAAAGAGGAGCTTTATGACACGATGTTCCTTGGATGGTTTGAAGCAAATAAGAAATTCATTGATGGTAGAGAATTAACATATGCTGAGTATCCCACAAGATATATCTTCTACAAACAAAGTAGGACGTGGCAACCAAGAAAAAAAGGGTTACAGTATTGGTAGGATTAATTACATACCTCCTGGTGTTGGGGAGCTTTATTACATGACAATGTTGTTTACTATACAGAAAGGTTGTGTGGGCTATGAATCTTTGAGGACTGTCAACGGAACAACATATCCAACTTTTCAAGAAGCGTGTTATGCATTGGGATTATTAGCTTATGATAAAGAATTTATAGATGCAATTACTGAATCACGTGAGTTTGCCTTTGGAAATCAGTTGCGAAGGTTGTTTGTAACTTTGTTAGTTATGAACACAATGACAAATCCAAAAAAAGTGTGCAACACCACATGACCGATTTTGTCTGTTGGAATTATTTACGACAGAAGACGAACATTAAATATTCCAGGTGAATTTGTGACTGTTGTTTAATAGTTTTTTATGACTGCTTACAATCCATGTATGAATTCATTCTTCACGGACATATATTTGTGGGTTCATTAAATTTAGGGAGATAACATGTTTAAGGGAAATTTGCTATCACATAAATTGGACGGAGTTCTATTACATGTTTGTTCCATTATTTTATATACTGAGTATCTAAGTTTGAATATTGGTAGTTACTTTTTTACGCATATATTGTCACTAAGACCTATAGTTTAGCTTTAAGAGAAAGGAATAACTCGGTAGATTGTCATCTAAACATAATTTTACTCACTGTCATGCCTTTCCGATACCTGTAACTCTTCAATTCTTCCTGGATTGCACTCAGTGAAAGATTATTATTAACAGATTGAAAATGTGTGAAATACGGAAATATAGATAGATGACTTCTAACAACAGATAAACATTTTGCAAAAAACTCATTAGGTTCCTTATAATCTAAAAATCCTTTTTCAGCAGCAACTGGATAGAATAAGGAGGGTAGATATCAGAAATTATCAAGTTTCATATTCAGAAATAAAACCACGGAGACTTGGAATGGCATGGACATGATTATAAAATTGCTATTCTGTACACAGTTAACAACACAATATTGGCCACAGTGCAGGAAATAATAATGTTGGCCATGTGATAGATAACCATACCTTATTTCTAAATGAAAAAAATATTTGAAGTTTGAAATGTTTTTGGAGTTTTTAATGTATTTGGAATGTGAGGTGATCCCGTATTGGAAATTTCCAAGCTAATCTTTATGGAGAAAATTACATTAATAGTTCAAATCAGGAAACCAAAGAACACCTTCGAGCAACAACTATCCAAAATGCCTATGAACCTAATAGTAGGCCAAGGTAGGGTTTAGTTCTATAAAAGACCCCTACAAAAGGTCTGGATAGTATGCTAATTCTCATAGAAATTTTAATCTACTGAAGCTTTAGTTGTGTATTTTAATTCTTAACATACATGGCTCTTTTGCAGATCTACAAATTGAAGATAACGAGCTAATGAATCTGTCTTATTGAGATCGAGAAGCTGCTATAGTCCAATGGGAGGTCCCTCGGAGACTATTCTTCCATGTCATTTCCGTCAATATCTGACATACATGAATATCAAAACAGATTGATTATTGAAGAACTCAACTATGACAAAATTGTGATGGAAAGAATACGCTCTCAAGGATTGAAATTGATGACCGAGGAGCAAAAGGGTGTATACGACAGAATAATGGAATCAGTGATGTTAGGTTCTAGAGGTTTTTTTTCCCTATACGGTCATGGTGGTAATGGAAAAACATTTATATGGAAAACTCTATCTGCAGGAATTCGCCCACAAGGAATCATTGTGCTTAATGTTGCTTCTAGTGGCATAGCATCTCTTCTTTTACCTGGAGGAAAAACAGCCCACTCAACATTTTCGATACCATTGGTTATCAATGAGGAGTCAACATGCAATATCAACCAAGGCAGTGCACGAGCTAAACTTCTCACACACGCCAGGGTAATAATATGGGATGAGGCACCCATGATGAATCGGTTTTGGTTTGAGGCTTTTGATAGAACATTGAGAGATATTATGGCTTCATAAAATAGGGGTAACAGGGAGAAGGCTTTTGGTGGAAAGGTGGTTGTTTTAAGGGGTGATTTTAGGCAGATATTGCCTATTATTAGAAATTGTACAAAGCAAGATATTGTTGGAGCTGCCTTTAATGCATCTAACATTTGGAATAGTTGCCAAGTGTTGAAACTGACAAGAAATATGAGACTAGGTGGTTCAACCAATAGTGCAGACAAACAACAGGTAGCAGATTTTGCAGCTTGGATTCTTCAAATTGGAGATGGCATTGTCAATCCAAATGAGAATGGTGAGATTGACATTGATATTCTGGATGACCTTCTAATTAAAGACTGTGAGCATCCTCTACAAACATTGGTTAATTTCGCATATCCAAACATTGTAGAAAACATGAATATCTCGCAATATTTTGAAGAGCGAGGAATTCTAGCACCTACACTCGATGCTGTTGAACATGTTAATGACTTTGTGCTGTCTTTGATTCCTGGTAGTGAGAAGCAGTATTTTAGCTCTGACTCGGTTTTTCAGTCGGATGAACAAGACAAGGTTCATGGTGAGTGGTTTACTCCAGAGTTTCTAAATGAGATCAAATGTTCTGGAATACCAAATCATAAGTTGCGGCTTAAGGTTGGAGTACCTGTTATTCTCATGAGAAATATTGATCAAGCGGCTGGCCTATGTAATGGAACACGACTACTGGTAAACGAGCTTGGAACTAATGTCATAGGTGCAACTGTTATCACTGGCACTAATGTGCCAAGTGATTCGAACTTACCCTTTAAATTCCAGAGGAGACAGTTTCCATTGGCGTTAAACTTTGCAATGACAATAAATAAAAGCCAAGGTCAGTCCCTTTCACATATAGGGATATATCTTCCAAGGCCCGTTTTCACCCATGGTCAGCTTTATGTTGCAGTATCTAGAGTCAGGTCTAGGAATGGTTTGAAGATTTTAATCTTAGATGATGATCAAAAGGTGTGCACGTCTACCTAAAATTTAGTTTACCGTGAAGTATTTGACAATCTTCAGAGATTAGTTTTTATTAATATATTCTGCAATATCATTATAGAAGTCCTTGTATAGCATTTGCATTGTTTGCTGCTTTAGTTTGTTAGCATTTGTGTTACTCTACTATAAAAGTTAGTCAATCATACCTTATAGCTGCAGAGTTTCAAAATTTAAGGATTGGTGAATGATAAACAGACTATCATTTTCCATTTTTATTTAAGTAAGCTAATACTCAGGGCAACAAAAAAAAAACTTTCCTCGATCGTGATTTTGGAGTACAAGTTATTCTAGAAATATAAATAATAAAAAAAAAGCTTTTGCTTGGACAACTCTAGAGTTAAGAAACATCCAATTGGTAGGATTCACTAACAATATACATTACTAGATGTTGCCATGTAAAAAGGTGTGCAAGTGTACACAGTCAAACAAGTAATAAAGAGAGAGTAAAGATCGTTCCCACGAGGATTTAAATTATTTGAATATAAATTCTAGTTTTAACCTTTTCTACTTAGCTTAATAAAATAAGAAGTAATTTTAAGCATGTAAAGTAAATGGAGTAATTGGGTGTCAGAACAGTAAGTAATAAATGCAAGGAATTAATAAAAGCAATAAAAGAAGGTTTTAAAATAGAGAGGGAAACAGCTTGGATTCTAATCCTTTATAATCTTAACTTCAGGGTAATTTATGCTTCAGGATGCTACAATATTTAGTCCAGGAAATGAAATTTTCTTTCCAACAGTAAGAATTGAGTTCATTAAAAGCTTCTTATTCCTAAGTTCAAATTAATTTCCCTCAGTTGTCAGATAAGCACATCTAGCTACTCAAAGACTTGAAGGCTATTCCTACCTCATTCAACACAATTAATTTCCCAATTAATTGTTCTATCATTATCTTCTAGTCAAGTCCACTAACTTGGTTTTTCCAAACTTAGTTAGCTAATAATTTATATTAGTTGATCAGTCTAAACTGAAATTAAACATTCAAGCAGAAGAGAAGAAAATGAATAAAATCCATTGCATTGAATTACCCATCAGTGTTAATTACAAAATCATAGAATCCTAACTAAGAGAATTTAGCTCATAATGAGCTTAAAGACAAAAAAATTTAATAAAATAGGAAATGAAGGCATAAAAGCATAAAACGTAATTTCAAAGAAGACAAAGAAGAAAATGGAGGCTGTTGTACCCTGTTCCAGCTGACACCTAAAAGGAGGCTAACCTATCACTATTTGTACTAGTGCTCCCCAAGTAGGGTTTGTACATTCTATCTTATGGCTCCTTTTTGGGCTTTACAGAAATTCAAATATTAAAATACTCCTTGGCCCAATTCCCGAGTACACGCAGCTGAGGGATGCATTTCTCTTTCCTAGTTGTGGGACGCGCTGCAGGGTCTTTGTCCTTTAGTGAAGGTGCGCTGAGCTGGCAACTCTTTTGTCTTGTAGTGATTCTGTCTTCAGAAGGTGCAGCATTCCATAGCATTACTGGAGCAGCTCCACTCAACTTGAATATCAAATTTTCCTGCTCAACACTTCAAACATCTTTTCGGTTATATAATTCAAAAGTTTATCATTCTTTTCAGCAATTAAACACTTTCAGCTCAAAGACTCAATTTCTTGTTAAAACTCTACTTTATTTTACCAAATTACTCAGAACAAGAACAAAGATTTAGTTAAAAAGATAAAAATAACTATTATTTCTAAGAGTTATCACACCCCCCAACTTGAACCATTCCTTGTCATCAAGTAATGACACTCAAAAAGTATTAGAAAAATATGAACAAAATCAGAACAGCATATGCAAATTCCATGGCAGTCCTCAGATGCATTTTTCAAATACATGTTCAATACAAAACACTCTTTCTTAATCACCTTCCAAAGTGTGTGTGTGTGTGATTTCCATTTGTTCTCAATTCATCTTTATCAAAAAGACTCAAGCCAAACCACCTCTCAACAGAATCTTAGGTATATTTTCCAACTATCCTTTGGGCATAAGGATGAGAGTTCACCAGATTATCTTCCTAAGAAAAGGGGCTTAAACATACTTTTGGATTTGTCACATCACTCTTTTCACTCTACTTTATGATCATGTTGGTGTTTCACTCAATCATCATTCACATGCAACTCTATCATAGGCTTAACAGATTTCTAGCAATCAAAGACACAAATACATGACTGCACACAGCAAGAGGACTTGATTGGGTGTAATAGGGCTAAGGTTCAGGTGTGGAAATTTTTGGACAATAGCTTAATTAGGTGGAGTTCAAGATCTCTTGTCCATATAACCCCCCCAAACTTAGGCATTTCTTTATTTTTGCCCACATTTCTGATGACAAGGAGGGGTACTTTCTTGATTTGATTTCTGATTTTGAGTTTTTTTTAATAAAGGAAGGAAAGGCTACTTGAGTGTAAACACACTTTCAGTTTTTCTGCAAGTCTTCAGTTTTTACTTTGTTCATTTGATGTGCCTGTTTCCTTCCTCCTTTTGTTGCATAGGTACCCCCCCAAACTTATACTGATGGTTGTCCTCAACCATTTTGGTAAGGGTCCAAATTTACAGAGTAGCTTGATAACATTCCAACTCCGCCTAACAGGGTATAACATTGTTTTTCAGGGAACTTGAGCTTGTAATGTGGCTTAATACAAACAAGAAGGTCTCTGGCTCAAAGAGGTTCACAGAGGGTAATATTATATGGTTGGATTTTAAGTCTCAGTAGTTAAAACAACAAAAGTGCCTCAAGTCAAGTTGTGTGCATCAGTGATATGTGCAATCAATCACAGAAATGAGGCAAGTTCTGCAGGGAAAACACATGAATAGAATGCATAATGAAAGCAACTTCTGAGGCCCAAAAGCTTACATGATTCATGCTGTAGAGTGCTACATCATCTCATTTAGTCTCACACACCCCCAAACTAATTAGGTTGAAATCTAATGTAAACCTCACCCTCTCTTCCTTGGACAAGGGTCCTTGCAACCCAATTCCCCAACTGATTGGTGACTTTGTATGCAGTCCTTCTTTTAAGCACATTTTAAGTTAGGGAATAAGTGGTGAGAAGGGATTAATCAAGGATGATAATGCATTGACACAACACTCAAGCACATACAAAAACAGACTGTCCTCATCAGATGCACATGAAAGGCAAACACACTTCATTCATTCACATTTTTCTTTCCAAAATGGCCCCCAATTGTATCATTAATCATTTGAATAAGTGGGGGCAAACACACTACACAACCACAAAATTAAAACAAACAACCTTAACTACTAACATCAAAACATAGCACATTTATTTATTTAAACAAATAAAACTAACTAAACTAATTAAAACTAAATAACTGAATTTAACTGACTACACAAAGGATATAAAGTCGGGATGCCTCCCAGTAGCGCTTGGTTTAATGTCCTCGGCCTGACTTCACACTTCTTTGGCACACACTGCACAGGGCTAACCCACACACTGTCTGAGATGGGATAAATGATTCCTGCATCAAGCCATTTGATAATGTCACTCTTCACCACTTCTTTCATTATTAAATTCAGTCTTCTCTGACCTTCAATGCTATTCTTGGCATTTTTTTCTAAGAGAATTCTGTGCATACAAAGACTAGGACTGATTCCTCTGATATCTGCCTTTTGCCATCCAATAGCCTTCTGGTGCCTCTTCAAAACTGAAAGGAGATTCTCTTCTTGAGCAGCGGTTAAAAAAGAAGAAATTATAATAGGCAGAGTTTCATGTTCTCCCAGATAAGCATATTTCAAATGAGAAGGTAGTTGTTTCAATTCAAGGGTGGGAGGTCTTTCAATAGAGGGGACATTCTCTTTCAAGGTGTCTCAGAGAAACTCCAAAGATTCATATTTTCTGATCCAATATCTTTGTGCCAACTTCTCTTCAACTAAAAGCGTCAGCTCTTCACTCCCAGAATCAGTTTCATCATTTAGTTCAAACTCATGTTCTAACCCTTGCCTTGTTGCTATTAGTTGCTCTTGCACTAGGGATTCAATACCAGTAATCACATAACAACTTTCCATTTCCTCACCAGGGTATTGCAAAGCATTAAAGACATTGAAAGTCACTTGCTGATCATTTACCCTCATAGTGAGCTCTCTTTTTTGCACATCTATCTGTGTTCTCCCGGTTGCAAGAAAGGGACTTCCAAGGATGATTGGAACTTCCTTGTCAACCTCAAGTCATGGATAATAAAGTCCACTGGAAACACGAACTTGTCCACTCTGATTAAAACATCTTCAATCTTTCCTTTTGGGTAAGCAATGGATCTATCAGCTAGTTGCAAAGTCACAGTGGTGGGCCTGGCTTCACCGATTCTCAGTTGCTTGAAAATGGACATTGGCATCAGGTTAATACTTGATCCAAGATCACACAAGGTTTTTCCACAACAAGTATTCCCTATAGAACAAGAGATAGTAAAACTGTCTGGATCTTTCATTTTCTGAGGCACTTTGTTCTGTAACAGCTGGCTGCACTCCTTTGTCATTGCCACTGTCTCAAACTCTCCCAATCTCTTTGACACGCTGTCGTGCACGCGTCAAAAAACGAGCGGTTTACAAAAATATGTAGTTCAGGGAGCGACAACTCGAGTATCGTCTCACAAGGACTCTTGGGTTGTTATTAACACAAAATTAGTTTTTTTTTGGGGGGGGGGGGGGGGGGGTTGGATATTAAATAAAATAAAGAAAACAAAGCAGAGATAAACAATGCAAACTAAATAATTATCAAACAAGCTAAACGATCAACCTACTGTTCTCGGTTTCCCGCTATCATTGGTTCATATAATTCCGAGCCCTAAGCGGATTCTAAACTCTTCTCGATTGTAACATCAATTAATAAGCGAAACCGACGCTACGAGACATATGTTCCTAATTCTGAATTAAGCAAACGGATTAAGCCCTTCGTGAATTAAGCAAACACGAATTGAACGCATGCGAATTAAGCAAACGCGATTATGTTTAGGAACACACAATCATCGAAACAAATCAATATATATTCTATATAATCCTGAATTAAGCAAACAGAACATACAAAACAAATATTGAAAGAGAATAGCAATGAGTTCAGGAATTACAGAACCTCAAGCGGCAGTGCAAACCGGTTATAGTAGATTGATCAAAGGAGACTAGCTCTCCATTGCAAACATAAAACCTAAACCTACTATCGCAGCCGTTCTAAAAGAAAAGAAGATGAAAAGATGAAGATCTCCCTGGTTCTGACCTAAAATGGACTATAAATACAGATTCTGGGTTGCGGTCGCTCGCGAGGCGAAACATGTTTCGCGAGGCGAATAATATGAAAAGCTCTTCAATGTTTGGCTTTCTCGCAAGGCGAGCTGAGTATTCGCGACGCGATACTTCAAATTCCAATCTGCCACACCCGTGGCCTTCATCACGGGCAGGCGTGATGGTCTCTGTCCTTTAGGGTGTGGATTTATCATGAGGCGATTCAAGGATTCGCGGGGCAAGACAGAGAGGATGTCATTTCTGGCACAGTCAGGCTTCAGGTTCGCGAGGCGAGTAGCCACTTGCGGGGCGAAGACTCCAGAACTGCTACTCTTTATTGACCTGAAAACAAGAGGTAGCAGTAAGTGCTTTATTTGACTCCAAATCAACTAAATTAACCTAAAAATACTTTACAAACTCAAAATGTTGCTTGAAGACAATCAAGTCTAATTTGGACGAAAACGGGATATAATTAGCACAAAACCACGGTCATACTAGTCATAAAACTAGATGAGCCAGAGGCTGATCAAAATACCCCAAACTTAAACTTTGCTTGTCCCCAAGTAAACTAAAACTCAAAAAGGACTCAGACTTGGCAAGCTTAAAAGATTCAATCAAATTCGCACAAATTTCATACAATTTCAACAAAACAAATTCTCTTCAATGTTTCCCCCTTTTGAACAATGCAATCCCCACATTCATTTACTTTGAGCAGTTGAGAATTCTACCATTCATGCAATCATTAATCTAAGTTGAGGATCCAAGTTACACACAAAAGGGAGATCACCAAATTCAAACAATCGCCTTCCTCACAAGGGAATTTAGTGTTTCACTCATTCGCTCAGTTTTTGTCTTGGCTATCAACATTTCACTCCATTTCACTTTTAAGAACACTTCCCATGAATTTGATTTTCATCTCAAAATGGTTCCCACGGAAACATGCATGCAACATCAAAAGGTCTTTTTAAGGTTGTAATGGGGCCTGGCTAAGGGTAGGATATTCAAAGGTACTAGGCTTAAGTCCCTAGGAACTAAGAGAGCATGAGCATTTTTATACATTGAACTTCCACTCAGATTCCTTTTTCCATTTTTTTTCTTTATGCTTTGGGTGACTACAGCCTTTCTCTTTTAATACCCTTTTTTTGACATTTTTACCCTTTCTTTTTTTTTTCTTTTTTTCCTTTGGCTCCAACCTTTATTTTATTTTATTTTTCTTTTTTCTCACCCCAGAATGACATGTCACATCCTTGTAGCCACCCCAAACTTAGTTTCTTGCAAACCTTCTCTTGCTAACCATCCATGCTCTCCTAATCCTAAGATCGGGTTAACATGGTTTTTTTTCTTTAGATTTTAGGCTCATAACATAAGGTCATCAAGAATTAACAGGCTAATTAGGCTCAACGGGGCTAACTAGGGAACATGCATTAGGAATGATTCAATTTAGGCCAAGTGGTTATTTACAAAGAAAATTGCCTAAATCATTTGATGCAAACACATAGACATGCAAACCAAGAAGAAATTCAAGCAAATTCGGGAAAGTGCAACTTGAAAGTGATTCACACAGTTAAAAACATGTTGGAGGCTCAAATCCTCACCTGGACATTTTTGCAAATTGTTTGACCGAGATACAATCCCTAGTGTGTGCTTCCCTTCACCCCAAACTTATCATAAATCATGCAATCACAATAAAATATTTCAAAGTTCAGTTTTTCAATTTTTCATGGGGATCAATTTTCAATTTCAAAACCTAGGGGGAAATCATCAACATTCAACACGTAACATGCAATCAATCTATGCAAAATTCAACAAAACCCAATCAAGCTTGCCGACACAAGACTCAACACACATACTCCTGATCTTCTCAAATTATTCAGGAGCTAAAAGAAAACAAAACAAAAATAAAGCAACGTAAAGTAATTAAAAAGAGTAAGGTTCAGAGAAAACTCATGGGGGCGGTTCCACCGGGATCCCACTGTCTGTGACATAAGGGACAAGTGATAGCCAAAGGACGGAAGCTCATTCCATGCTTCCACAACTTGCAGCCTTGATATGGGAGTGAACACTTGACAATTATGGTGACCTCGCCCAGTGCGGCGGACTTCTCACTCCCTCTTGGGTCAAAGATGACCTCTTTCTCAACAAAGTCCTCCCAATAAAAGTGGGATTCAACCTCTTGGACTGGCCATAGTGTCTTCATATCCAAGGGTGCAAAATCCAGAGGCTTGAACTCCATCGCTGGTGGTTCCACAGGGGGAGGTGGCAAATAGGTAGAAAGGGTCTCTGATGCTGCTTCATCTTCTGCACATTTCCCATCCACTGCATTACCAGATTCATCACCTTCTATATATGCAGTAACCTCAGCACGCACCACACCGATATTTCTCCCATCACAATTGGCACATGCATAGGAGCCAATGGAATCATCTAATTCCAGAACTTCTTCATCATCCTCTAGCATGGCGGAATGGATGTCCTCCATATGCCTCTTCCTCTCAATTTCCTTAGGCAAGGGTTTTGATCCTTGTGCTTGCTTCATGGCATTCATTGAAGTGGCAAGCTGTTCAATCTGTGTCTGCAAGGCCCGAATACTAGCATCTGTTCGCTGCTGAGACTGAAGGTTTTGGGCAGCCATTTGCTTGATCATGTCCTCTAGTGAAGGTCCGGAAGGTGCAGAGGTGGTCACTTGGGGAGAGTTCTATGGTGGTGTCAGTGGTAACATCAGTTGTTGTTGCATGGGTGAGTCCCCATACCAAGGGTTTGGATAGTTTCCCTAGCTGGGGTGGTACTCATCAGTGGAAGGGTCAAGAATGTTGTGCATGTTCTGATTGTTGCCTTGGTTGTAAATATTGGTTGTATATGCTTGAGGTGATTCATTAACTTGTATATTACCAAATATCTCTCGCCTGATTGATGCAGCTCTGAAAGCAGGGAAGTATCTCAACAGGAAGACTTTCTTCAAATCAAACCAGCTTGAGACGGAATTCGGCTCAAGACAATACAACCAATACTTCGCAGCACCTTCAAGTGAGAGATGGAAGGCTCTCATCTTGATGTGGTCTTCTGTTATTCCTTCAGGTCTCAGCATTATAGAACAAACAACTCGGAATTCCTTCAGATGCTCATGCGGATTCTCACCTGCAAGACCACTAAACCTTGGCAACCGGTGTATTAAACCAGGAGAGTCGGGATAATATATGCATGGCGGTTCATAATTAACATTAGGCAGATAACCTTGCATATAATTGTCCATGGGTAGATTCACAATCAGACCAATTCAGCAAAAAAATTTTTTTTTATTTTTTTTATTTTCTGTTAATAACAACAAGAGTCCCCGACAACGGCGCCAATTTTGACACGCTGTCGCACACGCGTCAAAAAGCGAGCGGTTTAAAAAAATATGTAGTTTAGGGAGCGACAACTCGAGTATCGTCTCACAAGGACTCTTGGGTTGTTATTAACACAAAATCAGTTTTTTTTTTTGGGTGGGGTGGGGTGGGGGGGGGGGGGGTGGATATAAAATAAAATAAAATAAAGAAAACAAAGCAGAGATAAACAATGAAAACTAAATGATTATCAAACAAGCTAAACGATCAACCTACTGTTCTCGGTTTCCCACTATCATTGGTTCATATAATTCCGAGCCCTAAGCGGATTCTAAACTCTTTTCGATTGTAACATCAATTAACAAGCGAAACCGACGCTACGAGACATATGTTCCTAATTCCGAATTAAGCAAACGGATTAAGCCCTTCGTGAATTAAGCAAACACGAATTGAACGCACGCGAATTAAGCAAACGCGATTATGTTTAGGAACACACAATCATCGAAACAAATCAATATATATTCTATATAATCCTGAATTAAGCAAACAGAACATACAGAACAAATATTGAAAGAGAATAGCAATGAGTTTAGGAATTACAGAACCTCAAGCGACAGTGCAAACCGGTTACAGTAGATTGGTCAAAGGAGACTAGCTCTCCATTGCAAACAAAAATCCTAAACCTACTGTCCCGGCCGTTCTAAAAGAAAAGAAGATGAAAAGATGAAGATCTCCCTGGTTCTGACCTAAAACAGACTATAAATACAGATTCTGGGTTGCGGTCGCTCGCGAGGCGAATAATATGAAAAGCTCTTCAATGTTTGGCTTTCTCGCGAGGCGAGCTGAGTATTCGCGATGCGATACTTCAAATTCCAATCTGTCACGCCCGTGGCCTTCATCACGGGCAGGCCGTGATGGTCTCTGTCCTTCAGGGTGTGGATTTATTGCGAGGCGAATCAAGGATTCACGGGGCGAGACAGAGAGGATGGCATTTCTGGCACAGTCAGGCTTCAGGTTCGCGAGGCGAGTAGCCACTCGCGGGGCGAAGACTCCAGAACCGCTTCTCTTTATTGACCTGAAAACAAGAGGTAGCAGTAAGTGCTTTATTTGACTCCAAATCAACTAAATTAACCTAAAAATACTTTACAGACTCAAAATGTTGCTTGAAGACAATCAAGTCTAATTTGGGCGAAAACAGTATATAATTAGCACAAAACCACGGTCATACTAGTCATAAAACTAGATGAGATAGAGGCTGATCACTCTTTCTCTTAGTAAGAATGTCCTTCATAAATTTGGTGTAGTTAGGCATCTGCTGTAGAGCTTCAACCCGAGGTATGTTGATGTGCAACTACTTCAGAATTTCCAGAAACTTGTTGAATAGCTTCTATTGAGCAGCCTTCTTCAACCTCCATGGAAATGGGGGAGGTGGCCTCTCTGGAATTAGCTTGGTCTCCTTCTGCCTAGGAATTTCCTGCACTTCCTTTTCTCCTGTTGGATTCACCTTAGGGTTGTCCTTTTCTGTCTCAGCTGTGTCAGTCTTCTTTGCTGCTTTCTGCTTAGGTGCTATAGCATCTTGTAGCTCTTTACCACTTCTCAGGTTTACAGCTTTAACTTGCTCCTTCCCTTTATCATTTGAAGATGATGGAGATTCAGTGGAAGAGGGGAGAGTACCAGCAGGTCTGTTAGCTAGTGCAGTGGCCAACTGGCCTTGATTCTCCAAATTTCTCACAGCAGCTCCTTGGTTTTGGATTTGAGCTTTAGTTTCTGTCATGAAAGCTTTCAACATAGCTTCCAAAGATGATTCCCTTGCAGGAGCTTGGTTTTGTCCCTTTTGACTATTTTGTCCCTGTTGTTGTTGTTGTTGTGGAGCATTTCCAGTTGAATATCAATGTGTTGTTGTAATCCTCGTAGTTGAAATTTGGGTGTTGCTTCCAACCCGGATTGTAAGTATTGGAGTATGCATTATTCCCTCTATTACCCAGATAATTCATTGATACTGGGTTGTTGGGACATTCTTCAAATAGATGCTCCCCTCCACAAAAAACACATGAAGTAGAACTCAGTTGAGCAACCACAGGTTCAACCATAGCAGGTTCTTTACTTGCATTAGTAGCAGTCTGATTTTTCAGCATGTTAGTGATGGAGGCAAGCTGAGCAGATAGGGCATTTACTTCCTTCACTTCAAGCATCCCAGCAGGGGTTTTAGTAGAATTGGCCGTCACAGTTGGCCATTGGTATCTATTAGCAGCTATGCTTTCAATCAATGCATAAGCTTCATTGTATGATTTTGTCAAGAATGTACCTCCAGATGAAGCGTCTAACATCAATCTTGAAGGAGGCAGAAGTCCATTGTAGAAGGTCTCCATTTGGATGCATACAGGAATGCTGTGATGAGGACATCTTCTCAAAAGCTCCTTGAACTTCTCCCACGATTCATACAGTGATTCATCATCATTTTACCTGAATGAAAATATATGACTCCTCATTCTTGAATTTTTAGTAGGAGGGAAGTATTTAGTCAAAAACTTTTCAGCTAGGCCATTCCATGAAGTAATGGAGTTGGCTTCCAAAGAGTTCAACCAAGTATTGGCTCTGTCCCTCAGAGAATAAGGAAAGAGCCTTAACCTGAAAGCATCATCACTTACTCCAAGAATCTTGAAATACCTAGCCACTTCCAGAAATTGTCTCAGATGCAAGTATGGATATTCAGTAGGGGCACCACTGAACTGCCCAACAGTTTGCAGCATTTGAAACATCATAGGTTTGAACTCAAACTGCTGGATGGTTATTTCTGGTCTCACAATCCCAGTACTCATGATTTGGCGATTAAAGACAGCATAATCCCTGATGGATCTGTCCCTATCATTTGTCATTTCAATCATACTAGGCTGATCTTCATCCACATTTCCCAGAATGTGAGCCATGAAGCCTAAGTCAGAGTGTTGATCTCTAGCTCTTTGTTCTTTAGTTCTCTTCCATAGCCTCTTTGCAGTTTTCTCTATCTCCAAGTCTAATTGAAACTCGGGTGTACCCTTGCTGCACATGCAGCTATAAACCTGTTGCTGAGAAAGTGCCCACAATTTTCAGTACTAACTAAATATACAAAGTTAACAAAAGAATTTAAATATTCAACACCATTGTCAATCCCCAGCAATGGCGCCAAAAACTTGTTGGTCTGTAAAAAGGCGTGCAAGTGTACACAGTCAAACAAGTAATAAAGAGTGAGTAAAGATCGTTCCCACGAGGATTTAAATGATTTGAATATAAATTCTAGTTTTAAACTTTTCTACTTAGCTTAATAAAATAAGAAGTAATTTTAAGCATGTAAAATAAATGGAGTAATTAGGTGTCAGAACAGTAAGTAATAAATGTAAGGAATTAATAAAAGCAATAAAAGAGGGTTTTAAAATAGAGAGAGAAACAGCTTGGATTCTAATCCTTTGTAATCTTAACTTCAGGGTAATTTATACTTCAGGATGCTACAGTATTAAGTCCAGGAAATGAAATTTGCTTTCCAACGGTAAGAATTGAGTTCATTAAAAGCTTCTTATTCCTAAGTTCAAATTAATTTCCCTCAGTTGTCAGATAAGCACATCTAGCTACTCAAAGACTTGAAGGATATTCCTACCTCATTCAACACAATTAATTTCCCAATTAATTGTTCTATCTTTATCTTCTAGTCAAGTCCACTAAAAGGATAATAATAACTCTTATTTCTAAGTATTATCACTAGAGCATCCACCATCACAACAAAAAACATCAAAGAGCAGCAATTAAACTTCCAACCACCAGTGATAATTGCCAAACAATAAATAAAGAAGCAGGAGCTTGAAAACAGTATCAGTAAAACTAATAGTAGGAATCAAACTAGGAAAACAATAAGCAGAAACTAAATCAGGCACAATATGTGAACAAGTTAAAAACTTCTTTAACATTATGACCTCATCAAGCACAATATATTGAGCTCTAACTAATTTGCAAATGAGAAAATCATGTGATTAAATTGTATAAATTAGTCTTTTACCTTCCATTATGGCAAACAGCTTTTGAGGTGAAGCTTTTTACAAATAACAACATCCACTGCACAAAATGAAATGATAACCACACATGAGTTAGAACAATAGATAAATATGTGAAGACAACCAATAAATTAAAACATTAAAGATACCTTTAAAGAACTCACCTTGGCAGAAGATGTTCGATCGATGCGGGGCAAGAAGGACAACTCACCTAAGCGAGGTGGAAGAAGGAAGCTCGGCGAAGACTCCAATCACTGATTGTGAGCCTGCTAAAGGGGGAAATCGAAACCTTTACGGAGAATTTGGGATTTATAAACAGTAGTTTTAAGAATATGGTTGGTACCAGCGTGAATGAAGAACCAAGGTTGACGGCGTCGAGGAGCTGTGACGGATAGCTCCCCGTTGTTTGTCTATTTTGTCTCCGGCGGCGATAGGGATTTAGAATCGTGCTATTTGTGACACCCTAAAACCGGTATCACATGGTTACCAAAAACGCGGAAAATAAATTGTTTATCACCACGAATTATTTTAGGGAAATACTATTTTCAATTAAAGGTTAACTAAAATTAGGAGTTAATTTTTTTTTTTTAAATAAAGGTGGAATAAATAGCTTAGAAAGATGGATACTCAGAACATGAACTTAAACTGTAAATAAAAGCAGAACACTGGGTAAATATATATACATAATTCCTTCAAGAGGTACATCTGACTAATACAAAAGAACCAGGGCCTTATCAACGGCCATTGAAGGAATCTACACTAAAAGGAAATACCACTGAGCAGAAAATCAAAACTACGGGAAAAGGGAACTAGGCATACAACTCAAAAGATGACTCTAAAAGTCTAAACACGGACTACCCACGACCTAAACTCGGTACGTCAGTGGCAATCCCTACAGGCAGGGTTCCCACACGTGCTCCCCATAGAAGAATCGTCGAGAATAGGGTCGATGACCTCACCGCCATTATCTATAGACTCGTCGTCGTCGTCATGGTCGAGGACCTCGTACTCGGGTGCGTCGTCGTTCTCTACCTCCATGAAATCTCCAGGGTTTCCCTCAGGTTCCTCTTCGGGGTCGCCCTCCGGATACTCCTCTGGGTCCTCCTCAGGATCCTCTTCCGGAACGTCTACCTCAGGAGGGTCTACGTGGAGTAGACCCTGAACCTGAAGATAGTGTAGGTATAACCAAGTCGGAGGTAATGCCACTCTCCGCGCCTCCTCGGTCTAACTCCGACGGATAGGGTCCCCATACTTATTCAAGTCCGTGGTCGTCACCGGTCCCATGTACGTAGCGGTGGTAGCTCCTTGATGTATGCGCCAAGCTCTAATGTCTCCCGCGTTGTCGAAGACTTCAGTCTTCGACATGATTGGTATAAGGGGGATGTTGGGATCCATCTGAACCCACACATATACGTCGATCCAAAAGGAAGTAGAACATAACGAATAAGAAATGCAAGAGTGAGATACAAATAACAGATATATCATACAATAACCATGAACATGATACAGGCAACAGGTATTATAGCAAAGGACTTCATACCCGTACACTCAACTTTATAAAACTATGCATCTCACTTCAATAATCAGGCTCTAACTTAATCTCATGAGATACTGTCACCATTTTATCATAAGGGATAAAGAGTTGATCAGGCTCAAATGCCACATTGGCAAGTTGTCTCCGTCACCTCGTGCACCAAGGTACCCGGATCAACATCGTCTCGAATGCCTCATTACGCAGGCCATTCGGATAAACACCTCATCGAATACCTCAACTTAAGCGAGTATTCGGATTACTCAAGCACGTCTACCAAGGGGAAATGCATATGAATAAAAGTCTTTTCATTATCGAGCTTTTCTTTGTGTTTACTCTTTTTCGTTGTCGAAGCTCAAGGCTGATGACTATTCACAATTTCCGACACTTGGAAAAATAACACAGGACGCGCAGTCCGAGTGCTCAATCACAACAACCTAGACCGATGCCTCAGTCAAGGGTTGTGCTCATAAAAATACTTATAGTTTTATCCATGTTTTATCTTAACATGATAAGGACTCCTAGTCCATAACAACGAAATTAGGACACGCAGTCCTCAGTTCCGAGATTTAGGACTCTTAGCCCATGATATCATCATTAGGACCCTAGGCCCATTTATCACGGATCCTAGATCACGTGCATACCACTGAATACTAGAGGCGACGTCTCGCGTACTAGATTCTCTTTCAAATGTACTTCCTTTTCGTTTGGTGAAAATCAAATACAAAACAAAGTCTCGGCTACTTGTCCAAGTAACCGGAATATTTATAAATCGTTTTAGGAGAAATCCTTCTCTTTTACAAACCTTTTGTAAAACATATTGTAAATCCTTTTCTCTTTTGAAATCCTTAGTTAAGTATTTTCACAAGGGTTTTTCTTCATCAAGTAAAGTTTACAAACAAAAGGTTTTCCCTTGAATAAGAAACTTAGTTCACAAAAGTAGTTCCCTTTGGTTTGAAATCAACTCAAGTTCCATTTCTAAAATAAGAAACTCATCCTCATAAGGTAAGCACTTTTAAACAAAGGTTATGATGATAAACCAAATACTCTTAGAGTTTTATTCAAGGCTTATTAAAGCTTTTAACCCTTAAAATCATTGGGCACGGACTCAAGTCCGGCTTCACAAAATTCAACCAACAATAATATCACAATAAAAGGGCAATTCATCATATATGTACAATTCACCATACTTTAAAGCAAGTAAAGCTCAACTTCACATAATGATCACATTAATTCAAGTAACCAAGTTAGACAAGTATTTGCTCAACATCATAATCATATTCAAGTTATTCAAGTAAACACATACACACATGCGTATAGTTATTGAATATCTTAAGGCAATCCCCTCTTACCTCAAGAAGGTAAGAGAATGAGAGAGAATAGATGGTTTCACGAACGTTCTTCAAAGTCGGTTAGGATGCAAGTCTAGGTTTTAAGACACAAGGTTCAAAGGATTAGAACTCAACCAAGAACTTAGGGCTAGAAGTTTCCAAAACACATGCAACTTAGGGATTTATGATCCTTAAGTGCTAGGAGTTTAAAACAAGATTACTTTAAACAAAGTTGAACAAAAATCCCACCAAGTTACACTTGATGGAGATTCGGCCTTGACCAATAAGATAGGTGTTGGGTCACCGGCAAGTGTACCGGGTCGTCGCAAGTAATAAAATAAACACGGTAAGAATTTACAGAGGTCGAACTCAGGGATTGGGTTACCAATTCAACTAATCCGCGGGAAATCAGATACGTTTGGTCAAGCGAGGAAAGTGGTTGAGAGAGAGATTAAGATCGCAATTCAAATAACAAATCAAATAACGCTAAGGTATTAAAAATCAGGAATTAAAATATCTAGGGTCTCAAATCCACCTACCCAATCATGCATAGTACCCAAGTGATGATGTATTCCTCCCTAAGTTCAATTACAATGTCAACCGGGACCCCCAATTTCTCCTATATCCACTGTCGTGCTCAATAGGACGTATTCGAAGATTGGATTAATTACTTACTAGGTCTCATAATCCTAATCATCAAATTCTATTAAATCTTGTTCCCTATACGGTTGCACCGATCTCCTACTCACTCTCGTGCAATATTCGATCGATGATCCCAATTCAAGTTCTAAAACACGAATCGCCAATCAGCCTCAACACGTTTAACTAGTCGATCACGCATGCATATAATCGACACAATGAAATCAGAATTGGAAAACAAGAATTGAATTAAAGGGGAGAAAAACATACATCACATGAACACTATACCGCCATGGGTGGCTTCATCGATCCCCTAGACGAGGGGATTAGTTCCTCATGCCCGTGACGACAAACGAACAATCGGCAATAATCTCCATAATAAAATAAGAAAAGAAAAGAGAAGGGAGACGCAGCTCCAGGAACAAGGATTCGTCCTAAAACTGATCTAAAACAAGTGGAGTGTCCCAAAAGTCCTCCAATCTGATCTGAAATAGCCTATAAATAGGGATTCTGGTTCTCGGACACTCGCGGGGCGAACCATATTTCGCGAGGCGGACATTAGTTTTGGCGCGCTTTCAATTTGGATTCTCGCAAGGTGAGAGTGTGTTCGCGGGGCGAGTCTTGAAACTTCAATCTTTCACAGCCGTGACCTTCATCACAGCTAGGACGTGATGGTCTCTGACTTCCAGGGTCTTCAAACTCTCGCGGGGCTAGATGCTTGTCGCGGGGCGAGACTTCAAACCTTAATCTGTCACAGCCGTGACCTTCATCACGGCTTAGCCGTGATGGTCTCTATCTTGCAGGTCTTCATGATTCGCGAGGCGAGATTATTCTCGCGGGGCGAGACAGAATTGATGACGTTGCTGCTTAGCTGATCTTCAGACTCGCGAGGCGAGCATCCACTCGCGGGGTGAGCATCTCCAGAATGGCAATTTCCACTATTTCTTGACTTTCCTTGACTCCCGGAGCTTCACTTCTAACCTGAAACAATAAAAAGACACAAAAAGCGTAATTCTATTCAAAATAGACTAAAAACTACTAAAAATTCCTAGAACGAGTAAAAGTCTACTTAGGAACAAAACAAGGCCAAATTTGGGCGAAAACGAGATTGAACTCGAATAATTTGCACAAAAACCACAGTCCATCTAGTTATAAAAATAGATAAGCCAAAGGCTTATCAAAACACCCCAAACTTAAACCTTGCTTGTCCCCAAGCAAGCTAAAACTCAAAAGCGACTCAAGACTTGGCAAGCTTAAGGGAATCAATCGATTTCGCACAAATTTAATGCACTCAAAACAGTTTTTCTCCAATGATTTCCCCCCTACATTAAGGTAATCCCCACATTCATTTACTTTAAACAATTGAGAACTTCATCATTCATGCAATCATTAATCTAAGTTGAGGATCAGGGTCACACACAAAAGGAAGATCACCAATTTCAAACAACTGCCTTCCTCACAAGGGTATGTAAAATTTCACTCATTCGCTCAAATTCATCTAGGCTATCAACTTTTCCCTCAATTTCACATATCAAGAGCACTTCCCATGAATTTGATTTTCATCTCAAAAATGGTTCCCACGAAAACATGCATGCAACATCAGACGGTCTTATAAAGGTTGTAATGGGGCCTGACTGAGGGTAGGATATTCAAGGATACTAGGCTTAAGTCCCTAGGAACTAAGAGAGCATGAGCATTTGACACATCTTCCACTCAAATTCCTTTTTCCATTTTTATTTTTGCCTCGGGTGACTACAACCTTTTCCTTGCTATTTTTTTTTCTTTTTCTTTTTTTTTTTTTGGTTTCAACCTTTATTTTTATTTTTCTCACCCCAATATGACACATCACCTTATAGCCACCCCAAACTTAGTTCCTCACAACCCTTCTCTTGCTACGCTCCCATGCTCTCCTAATCCTAAGATTGGGTTAACATGGTTTTTCAGATTTTGGCTTATAATATAGGGTCATCAAGAAACAATATGCTAATTAGGCTCAATGTGACTAATTAGGGAACATGCATTAGGGATGGTTCTTTTTAGGCCAAGTAGCAATTCAAAGAAAATTGCCTAAATCATTTGATGCAACACATAAACATGCAAACCATGAAGAGATTCAAGCAAATTCGGGAAAGTGCAACTTGAAAGTGATTCACACATTCAGAAACAAAGTTGGAGGCTCAAATCCTCACCTGGACATTTTGCAAATTGTTTGACCGAGATACAATTCCTAGTGTGTGCACCCCCTCACCCCAAACTTATCATAAATCAAGTAATCACAATAAAATTCTCAAAGTTCAGTTTTCAATTTTTCACATGGGGATCAACTTTTCTAATTTCAGAACCTAGGGGGGAAATCATCGATGGTCAATATAATTCATGCAATCAATCTATGCTCAATTTAATTAAGATCCAACAAGCTTGCCGACACAACATTCATACAAAAACTCTTGATCTTCTCAAATTATTCAAGAGTGACAAACAAAAACAAAACAAAAGCAAAAACAAAAGTGAGGAGAGGAGAGGGTGCTCCCTGATCAATTTTCCATGGTTGCCTCCTCATCCAATTTGTCTCACGGGCTCCCTTCTGTTGCATAGCATCCTGGAAGAACTCCTGCAAATTAAAACCTTAAGTGCAGATTCGCGAGGCTAGAGAAAACTCGCGAGGCGAATCTGGAAAAATTGTTTTCACACTTTCCAGAATAGCGAGGCGAGTAGTATCTAGCGAGGCGAATCTGGAATTCCAACAGATGATGATGCCCAGAATCGCGAGGCGAAAGTATACCTCGCGACGCGAGACAGAAATGAAAGCAAGCCTCTGAGATTCAGGGCTTCTGTCTCTCAAGTGGGATCGTGTGGATTCGCGTGGCGAATCACGTTTTTTTTTTTGTGATATAAATGAAAATGACAGAAACTAAAAATAAAGGATACTTAGCTTGGGTTGCCTCCCAAGTAGCGCTTGTTTAACGTCCCGAGCCTGACTCAAGTCACCCCTATGGGTTATTCCGGAGGAAGAAACTGCTTGTAGTTTGGGACTGATTCCCCATGGTCATGCCTTATCATTTGCCCATTCACCTTGAAGTTACCAGAGGCCCCTTCTAACTCTACTGTTCCGTGAGGACAAACTTGGAGGACCTTGAATGGTCCCGACCACCTCGATCTTAGCTTTCCCGGAAAGAGTTTCAACCTTGAGTTGTCAAGAAGTACCGCTTGCCCGGGCTCAAGCTCCCTAGGCAAGATGTGTGTGTCCTGCCTTTCCTTAGTCCGCTTTTTGTGGTTTGCTTGCTTGCGGATCCCGGACAACTCATTTAAATCCAAAAGCCCTCTATAATCGGCACATACTCTCCATTCCGTGATGGTCCCTTTTGGGATCAACTGGTTGTTTTCATTGACCACCACGGTTGTGCCACCTTTCAATTTCGGTGCTTTATCCTCTTTTTCCATGCCCTTGTTGTTGCGCTCTTCCCTTGCACATTCATCCCTTGGGGAACTCGGTAAGGTTTCCATGTCTTTCAACCACTCGAGATAGACCTCATCCCCCAAAGGGTCTTTTTTCTCACTATCATCATCATGGGATTTTACCAACACTTGAGCAAGTGAAGAACCATGGGCTTCTCTGGTTGCCTTTGCCTTGACAGTTGGATCCACCATATCCACTCGATACACTTCCGACCTCTCTGCAGGGTGCTTCATTGCTTCAAAGAGATTGAAGACTACCTCTTCATCTTGCACCCTTAGAGTGAGCTTCCCTTGTCGCACATCTATCAAGGCACCCCCAGTGGCCAAGAAGGGCCTACCCAATATGAGAGGGATCTCGGCGTCTTCATCCATATCAAGCACTACAAAGTCCGCCTGAAATATGAGCTTGTCCACCTTCACTAACAAGTCTTCGACCACTCCATAAGGATATTTTATAGAGCGATCGGCTAGTTGGAGCGACATCCATGTATCCTTGAATTCTTTGATCCCCAACCTCTTCATCATAGAGAGGGGCATCAAGTTGATGCTTGCCCCTAGATCACATAATGCCTTCCCTACAGTCATCCCCCCAATGGTGCATGGTATCGAAAAAGAACCGGGATCCTTCAACTTTGGAGGTAGTTTTCTTTGAAGAATGGCACTACATTCCTCGGTCAAAGCAATCGTTTCCTCATCCACTATTCTCCGCTTCTTGGAGAGAAGCTCCTTCATAAACCGGGCATAAGATGGCATTTGTTCCAAGGCCTCCGCAAATGGAATGTTAATTTGAAGTTTGCGGAAGACATCAAGGAATCTGTTGAACTGCTTATCCTGTTGAGGCTTCTTCAATCTTTCAGGATACGATACCTTCATGTAGGGCGGGAGGTCTTGGGGTTCAACCCACTTCTTCTTTCGAAACTCTTCATCCACAAGCTTCAGTCTTCCCCCTTGCTCTGGTGCCTTGTCACTTGCCAACTTCTCTTTCTCAGGTTGTTCTTCCTCAACATGTGGTTGTTCCGGGACCTTGTCTTCCTGAGAACTAGTTGCACCCCTGTTAGATCCCAACACTTTACCGCTCCTGATTGTTATGGCATTGCAATGGTTCTTAGGGTTGTTCTCGGTATCACTTGGGAAAGTGCCTGGGAGACGCTCATTTAGTTGTCTTGCGAGCTGAGCAACCTGCGTCTCTAGATTGTGAATTGATGCCCCTGTATGCATTGTCAACTTGTCAACTGACGCATTCACTTTCTCTAATGATGTGCCTGTATAGATTGCCAACTTGTCAACTGCAGTGTTTGCGTCGATTGAAAATTTCTCCACTGTTGCACTCATCTTCTCAAAAGCTAGCTCCCACGGTTGTCTTCCACTATCTGTTAGTTGCAATTGATTAGTCCCTGGATGAGCCTGCTGAGTATTGCGCTGCTGGATCCCAATGTTTGGCCTCAGACCCTGTTGAGGTTGTTGTTGCCCGGCTAGACCACCACTAGCATTACTCCAAGCGAAACCCGGATGGTCTCTCCTCATATACCCCCTATTCTGATTCTGACTGTAGTCATTTTGTCTGTTCCTATGATAGTTGTTCTGGGGCACAGTGTCATAGAAGTTGTGGCATGAGTCCACATGTTCCTGAGAGAAGTTGAGCGGACAACTATGAGTGTCATGATCTCCATTACAATTGTCACAACCCGGAGGCATCCCCTCGTGTATCACATTAACCCTTTTACTTCCAGACAAAGTCTCATTCTGCATCTTCAACAATCTGTTTTGCTCGAGAATGGCTTCCATTGTCGCTGAACTGATTCCACTTGAGGTTTCCCTACCACGGTTATAATCATTATATGACATCTTTTCCAATAATGCCCATCCATCCTCAGCTGATAAATAGGAAAAAGAACCGCCAGCTGCGGCATCACAGTTCATCTGATAGCGTCCTCTCAACCCGTTAAAGAAATGCTGAACTTTGGAGACCGGGTCAAAGAACGATGAAGGGCATCTTCTCAGGAGCCCGTTGTACCTCTCCCAGGCCTCATTATAGGTTTCATCTTCTGTCTGCCTGAAGGATGTGACGGCAATTCTTGCTTGTGCCGCTTTCTGAGGGGGAAAATATTTGGTTGGGAACTTTTGTGCCATTTGCTCCCAAGTTCTGATGTTGTTCCTATCCAAGCTGTCAACCCAATCGCGAGCGACATCCCTAAGAGAGAGAGGGAAAAGCCGCAAGCGAAAATCATCTTGTGAGACTCCTCTTGTCTTCTGTAAGTCACAAGCTTCAAGGAAGCGAGTGATGTGTCTATGAGGGTCTTGTTTACCACTCCCATCAAACTGATTCTCACGGATCTGGAATGTGACACATCCCTCCACTCTGAAGGAGTCTGTATTCAGGTTGCCCCTCACAATAGAAGAATCACAATCACCCAAGCTGGGTAGATCGTACTCAAAGAGAGGCTTGTAACGAGGAGGAGGAGGAGGATTTTCTTCAGCCATGTCCTCTATTTTAATTCCTTCAAGTCTCTTCCGTTCCCTGGCTTCTTTCCTGAATCTCGTCTCGGTCCTGGTGATCTCTGAATCAAATAGCAGGTCCTCTTGTGAAAGGGTACCTCGCATACAAAAACACGGCAAGACCAAGTGGAATCAAAGAAGTAGAGAGAAATAATAGCAATTAAATAAAAGAAAATAAAAATGAAAGTCAGCTTAACCAAACAACCGAATTTCCTAAAAATTAGGAAAATTGGTTGTGCCAATCCCCGGCAACGACGCCAAAAACTTGTTGGGTCACCGGCAAGTGTACCGGGTCGTCGCAAGTAATAAAATAAACACGGTAATAATTTACCGAGGTCGAACTTAGGGATTGGGCTACCAATTCAACTAATCCGCGGGAAATCAGATACGTTTGGTCAAGCGAGGAAAGTGGTTGAGAGAGAGATTAAGATCGCAATTCAAATAACAAATCAAATAACGCTAAGGTATTAAAAATCAGGAATTAAAATATCTAGGGTCTCAAATCCACCTACCCAATCATGCATAGTACCCAAGTGATGATGTATTCCTCCCTAAGTTCAATTACAATGTCAACCAGGACCCCCAATTTCTCCTATATCCACTGTCGTGCTCAATAGGACGTATTCGAAGATTGGATTAATTACTTACTAGGTCTCATAATCCTAATCATCAAATTCTATTAAATCTTGTTCCCTATACGGTTGCACCGATCTCCTACTCACTCTCGTGCAATATTCGATCGATGATCCCAATTCAAGTTCTAAAACACGAATCGCCAATCAGCCTGAACACGTTTAACTAGTCGATCACGCATGCATATAATCGACACAATGAAATCAGAATTGGAAAACAAGAATTGAATTAAAGGGGAGAAAAACATACATCACATGAACACTATACCGCCATGGGTGGCTTCATCGATCCCCTAGATGAGGGGATTAGTTCCTCATGCCCGTGACGACAAACGAACAATCGGCAATAATCTCCATAATAAAATAAGAAAAGAAAAGAGAAGGGAGACGCAGCTCCAGGAACAAGGATTCGTCCAAAAACTGATCTAAAACAAGTGGAGTATCCCAAAAGTCCTCCAATCTGATCTGAAACAGCCTATAAATAGGGATTCTGGTTCTCGGACACTCGCGGGGCGAACCATATTTCGCGAGGCGAACATTAGTTTTGGCGCGCTTTCAATTTGGATTCTCGCAAGGCGAGAGTGTGTTCGTGGGGCGAGTCTTGAAACTTCAATCTTTCACAGTCGTGACCTTCATCATGGCTAGGACGTGATGGTCTCTGACTTCCAGGGTCTTCAAACTCTCGCGGGGCTAGATGCTTCTCGCGGGGCGAGACTTCAAACCTTAATCTGTCACAGCCGTGACCTTCATCACGGCTTAGCCGTGATGGTCTCTATCTTGCAGGTTTTCATGATTCGCGAGGCGAGATTATTCTCGCGGGGCGAGACAGAATTGATGACGTTGCTGCTTAGCTGATCTTCAGACTCGCGAGGCGAGCATCCACTCGCGGGGCGAGCATATCCAGAATGGCAATTTCCACTATTTCTTGACTTTCCTTGACTCCCGGAGCTTCACTTCTAACCTGAAACAATAAAAAGACACAAAAAGCGTAATTCTATTCAAAATAGACTAAAAACTACTAAAAATGCCTAGAACGAGTAAAAGTCTACTTAGGAACAAAACAAGGCCAAATTTGGGCGAAAACGAGATTGAACTCGAATAATTTAGGCTAGGAACATTTAAACTTTCCAATCTCTTTGGTTTAGCATCCATTAATAGTAAGGAGCTTAAAACCATGATCACTTTGGAAAATGAAAAACGAAACACCCTAGGTCCATAACCTTTAAGATTCGGCCATCCTTGGGTTTTCATGATAGAAATCTTTAAATTTTTCTAATCTCTTAGACCTTTTAGCATCCAATAACTTATGGAGCTCAAGTCTATGATCATCTTGAAAGCAACATAGGACTTTAAATAACAAAGCTCATAAGCACAAAAAGTAAGAACAACATAAGCCTATAAGTAATTAAAACATAATGACATAAGTAAATGAATCATAAATGATGTAAACATAAATGACATAAAAGTAAATGACATAAAGTAAATGGCATAAATATAAATGACATAGAATAAAAGACATGAATATAAAGAACATGGAAGTAAATGACATGAACATAATGACATAAAAATAAATAAGCACAAGTAAGGAAAGCCATAAAGAAAGCACAATAAATAAATGAAGCAAGAATAAAGTAAAGCATCACAATGTATTAGGGTTCTAAGTTCATGATCACACTTGGATAAGTTGAAACATAGTATCCTAGGCCACTAATACATAGTTTTGGCCATCATGGGAAAACAAGCTGTCAAAACCTTTCAAGATTTATGGATTCAATGATTAAGGAACACTTAAAAAAAAAACTAACACATAATCATGTAAAAGAAGTTGAAACAAAACACTCCCTAGGCCATCATGAGTAGATTCGGCCTCCTCAAGAAATAGAGGATGGAGATTTTTGATTTATACAACCTCTTAGTATGTTAAACTACAAGTAAATACAAGACCATAGAAATTGGTTTCAACTCAAAAGGAGTTTTCTACCATTTTTGAGAGATTTTTGAAGATAAAAGCTCATATATGACATAAAGAAGAAAATTTAGAAAAAGATGAAGTTTTTAAAGAAAAGAATACATGAGAGTATTACCCTAAGCAAGAGGAACAAATTTGATGAAGAACACTTAGTGAAAAGAAGAAGAAAAACTAGAGCTTTGGAAGCTTGAAGTTAAGAAAAATATGAAAGCTTAAGAGTTTTAATGGAGTAGAAGAAAGGAAAGTGATGAAGTGAAGATGAAGAGTGATATTTATAGAGGAAGGGGGAGGAGTGTAAGGCCTAGAGGAGAGGGAGCAAGGCTTGGAGAGGAAGTTTTGGTTTAAGGCATTGTTTGGATCATTTAAGGAAGGTTTAATGGGTTTTTGGAATAAAATAGATTATAATTTGAAAAAGTAATCATGATTACTTTAAAGTGTGTCATAAGCATTTAATTAGGCATCCCATCAAGCCTTCTCTCATCCTTTAGGGTTCCTTTAACTGCTTAAATACGTAACCGGTTGCACACCCGATCGTATTTTTTGAAGGTTTCGTCCGGATAAAATATTATATTTTATTCCCGGACAACAAAATTCGAAAAATTACCAAACCCACACAAAACCTCATGAAAAGATCCATCGTCTCGTTCACGGATTAAAATTAAGTTTCTGGCTCAGTAAACTAGTACTGACAGAGAAAACGCAGACCGGTTTTCGTCTGAATTTTCAATCGAAAATTTTACCGTGACTTCATACAATAAAACAACACAAGGAAATGATTTTATTTTAATTAAAATCATCATATAGGTTTTATAAAAAATAAATACAATTAAACATGTATTTACTGATAATCGAAGTACAGGAAAATACGGCGTTACAACACTACCCCTCTAAAAAGAATTTCGTCCTCGAAATTACGTTCCTTGAAATAGTTCAGGGTATTCCAATTTCATCTTGTCCTCGATCTCCCACGTAGCTTCTCCAGTTGTATCATCCCAGATGACTTTGACTAACGGAATTTGTTTACCTCTGAGTTGCTTCGTTATCTTATCCGCGATTCATACTGGCGAAGTCTCAAAAGACAAGTTCTCTTTTAATTGCACTTTATCAGGCTTAATAACATACGATGGATCAGGAATGTATTTTCTCAACTGAGAGACATGAAAAACATCGTGGATATTTGAAAGAAAAGGAGGTAAGGATATTTTATATGCTACTGGACCTACACGACGAAGAATTTGGTAGGGTCCAATGAATTTGGGAGTGAGCTTTCTGGATTTAATTACTCTGCCAACCCCAGTCGTTGGCGTGACTCTCAAGAACACATGCTCGCCTTCCTCAAACTCCAGAGGTCGTCGTCGCTTGTCAGCATAGATTTTCTGCCTACTCTAGGCTATCCGCATCTTCTCCTGGATCATCTTCACCTTCTCAATCGTTTGCTGTACCATTTCTGGTCCCAACAACAGACTTTCACCCTCTTGGTACCAACAAAGAGGTGTTCGGCAACGTCTACCGTAAAGAGCTTCAAAAGGTGCCATTCCAATGCTCGAATGAAAGCTATTGTTGTACGTAAATTCTATCAGCGGTAGAAATTCGTCCCAACTCCCAGTGTTTTCTATTACACAAGCCCTCAACAAATCTTTAAGCGACTGAATTGTCCTTTCCGATTGTCCATCCATCTGCGGATGATAAGCGGAACTTAGTCGGAGTCTCGTTCCCAAAGAATGGTGTAGTCCTTTCCAGAATTCTGACATAAACCTCGGATCTCGGTCCGAAACGATGCACGAAGGTATACAATGTAATCGAACAATCTCATCAATGTACAACTGAGTCAACTGCTTTACCGGGTACTTCATGTTGACAGGTAAGAAATGAGCTGACTTAGTCAGTCTGTCTACTATTACCCATATTGCCTCGTGTCCTTTTCGAGTCCTTGGTAAACAGGTAACGAAGTCCATCGAAATACCATCCCATTTCCATTCTGGGATGTCTAAGGGTTGTAGCATTCCTGCTGGCCTCTGATGCTTGATTTTAGCCTTCTGATATACTAGACATGCAGCGACATACTCCATCACATCCCTTTTCATCCCATACCACCATTACAACTTCTTGAGGTCTTGATACATCTTCGTGGCTCTTGGATGTAAACTCAACTTACTCTTGTGAGCCTCCTCTAAGATCAACTTTCTCAGCTCTTGATCTTCCGGTATACGGATCCTTTCACCGAATCTCAGTATCTCGTCCGTGCCTTCCCTAAATTCTGATAGTGCCCCTGATGAGTGTGATTTCACCTATATTTCATGTACATTTTTGCATGCATTTTCATATAGTTTAGGCATATTTAGTTTGATTTTGTTAGTTTTTACCTTGAAACGGGTAAGGCGGTTTCGTGGTGTTGTTTTGCAGGAATTAAGGGTAAAATGCTCAAGATTGACCATGATGGAGATTGGATGAAGATAGAGGTTGAAAAGTGAAGAAAATGAGCCAAACAGAGCCCATCACTACCTAGCCGTGATGACCATCACGACCATGATCAAGGAGAGCTGGAAAGAAAGAAGGCAAAAGTCAAAGACCATCACGGCCTGGCCAACACGGCCGTGATAGATCAGATGAACTAGAACCTCAACAGGCAGAAATGATCACGACCTAGCCGTTATGAGCATCACGGTCGTGATAGATCAAAATTTGAAAGCGCGCCCAAGGCAGAACACGTCACGGTCATGACGCGCACTATTCCTAATCTATAAATACGAATCTGGGCTGAACAAAAGGGGGATCTCTGGGGACTTTTAACCTAGGAGCACTTTTACCCTAGGGAGACTCTTGGGATACAAAAAGGGGCGTGTTCTCTCTGCTCTTGAACTGGAAGAAGATTGGATTAGAAGAAGATTGGAGGATTCTTCATGGAGTTTTCTTCATCTCTTCTCTCTTTCTCTTTTGTATCTTCCTTTATCATGAGTAGCTAAACTTCCCTGTTTGTTGGGATTAGATGTAGCTAATCTGAACCTCATGTATTTGCTTTGATTGATTAATCTATGTTTATGCCTTCGTATTAGTGTTTAATTCCTATGCTTAATGCTTTTTGTGGTGTGGCCATCCATGAATTGATTCTAAGATTTGATTTGCAATGGGGACGTTCTTATCAATTCTTGATCTGGAATTAATCACCTAGTAAACCTTGCATCTAGGAATGGATTTTGGTTTATTAGTAATCGTGTAATCCTTACTCTTAATGCAAATTCCTAATTAGGCCACCTAAGGAATTAGGGTTTAATTAGTGGATTTAAGCTCTTGTCATCTAAGGAATTAGGGCTTGAGTAATCTTGTGGGTTGATTTTAATATTTGAAACATGAATTGGATTGGTAATCTTGGTATTGCATGAGGCTAAGGTTTAGTGAAGTTTAATCCCAACATCTTTCATCATATTTAAAGAACCCCCTGTTTTGCATTCCAAGTGTTCGACAAAATTCCCAAAATAACTTTTCCCTTTATTTTGTTTATTTTAAATCTTGGGCTTGGTAGTTAGTATTGAGCCCCCTTCAATCCAAAGATCCTCTTAGATAGTAGTTGATTTGGTACGTGCTAGTACTTGTCATAGTCCTCGTGGGAACGATATCGGTCTCACCACCGTATTACTTGTACGACTAGGTATACTTGCCTAGATTTCGTCCTAACAAGTTTTTGGCGCCGTTGCCGGGGAACTGAGTTTCAATATTAGCATACCCATTTCGATTATTAATTTAAGCACAATTTTATTTTTCTGTTTTACTAATCTGTTTTTCTGTGCTGTCATTGAGTGCTAACAGCTTTGGTCTCTAGACTTTTGTGCATGCGAGGTACTATCCCAGCTGACCAACTTCTCTACGATCCTGAAATAAAAAGAACAGCTAGGGAGAATCGGAGGCTAGCAAGCCAGCAGAAGTTATTAGAGGAACAAGAAAGAGAACAAGAGACCTCCACTTCTCAAGTTCATCAAGAACCACTTAAGATGGCAGGCAATGGCGAAGGTGCTCCACGGAGGACACTTGGGGACTATGCCAATACAAATGTCAACCATCATGTCACTAGTATAGTGAGGCCTCTAGTGAATTGCAACAATTTTGAAATCAAGCCGGCTTTCTTGAATTTGATTTCACAAAATCAATTTGCCGGGATGGAGAAGGAAGATCCTAATAATCATGTCTCCAACTTCCTTGAGTTATGTGATACGATGAAGATAAATGGTGCTAGCGATGATGCAATTCGCCCAAGGTTGTTCCCATTCTCTCTAAGAGATAGAGCCAAGGCTTGGCTCCAATCTCAACCAAGGGGGAGCATCACTACATGGGATGACTTAGAGGCTAAATTTCTTGCAAGGTTCTTTCCCGTCTCAAGATTTGTGAAGACACGGGGTGATATCACAAGCTTTGCTCAACAAGAGGGTGAGACTCTTCATGACACATGGGAAAGGTTCAAAGACTTGCTCCGAAGATGTCCAAATCATGGGTTTGATGATCTTGTCCAAATGCGAACATTTTGCAATGGATTGAGGCCGTCAACCAAGTTTATGTTGGATGCCTCAGCTGGAGGTTCCGTGAACACAAAGACACCGGAGGAAGCACTGATCTTGATAGAAGCTATGGCATCTAATGATTATTTGATGCATCATGACCGAGGTACCACATCAATAAGGGGAGTGTTGGAGTTAGATTCACAAACTGCACTTTTGGCTCAGAATAAGCTTATGACACAACAACTTGAGTCCATTACCAAGCAACTAGCTCAACTCCCACAACAACTCCAGACCATTCAAGGGACAACTATGCCACCTCAACAGGTAATGAGATGTGATTTTTGTGGAGGAGATCATGATAATGGGAATTGTGAGGTCACACCTAGTTCCCACGAGGAAGCTAATTATATGGGGAACTATGGGCGGCAAGGTAACAACCAATATTCCAACAATTACAACCAAGGGTGGAGAGGAATCAAACAGGTTTTGGTTGGGAACAAGATGCCGAACAAGCAAGAAGGCCTCTTACCACACAACCGCCTCAAGATCGGACTTCAATCTTGGAAAACACCCTCAATCAATTCATGCAAATGTCCATATCAAACCAGAAAAACACCGATGCTGCCATAAAGAACTTGGAGGTTCAAGTTGGACAAATTGCAAAGCACCTAGCAGAACAATCCAGCAGCAGTTTTTCAGGTAATACTCAGACAAATCCTAAAGAGCATTGTAAGGCTATTGTTTTGAGGAGTGGTAAAAGTCTTGAGAAAGAGAGCGGTGAGCCTTTGTTGAAAAATGAGAGAGATGCTGAAAAAACAGAGTTGAGTGCTGAAAAAAGAGGAAAAAATGAGGAAAAAGGCAAAGAGGTTGTAATAGAGGGAGAAGAAAAAGACATTGACAAAGACAAGAGAGAAAAGTTAGTAGATGAAAATTCAATTTTGAGGAGGAGTAAAAGTCAGATTTTGAAAGATGGAGACAAGCCTCAAGAGATCCCTTTTTATGTAAAGTTGTCATATCCTCACTTGAGCAAGAAAAAGGAGAAGGAAGAACAGTTTGCCAAATTTCTTGACATCTTCAAGAGGTTACAAATCAACATACCTTTTGCTGAAGCACTAGAGCAAATGCCAACCTATGCAAAGTTCATGAAGGAGTTACTTACAAAGAAAAGGAGGTTTAAAGAATGTGAAACTGTTGCCTTGACAGAAGAATGTAGTGCGATACTTCAAAGGAAGCTACCTCCAAAGCTTAAATATCCTGGTAGTCTTACAATTCCCTGCACAATTGGGAGTGTTGCTATTGGGAAGGCCTTGTGTGACTTTGGGGCGAGTATCAATTTGATGCCGCTTTCAATCTTGAACAAGCTTGGAGGTGGTGAAGTGAAACCAACAAGGATGGCATTACAACTAGACAATAGATCAATCAAGCGTCCTTATGGTATTTTGGAAGATGTTTTGGTTAAGGTGGATAAGTTTATCTTCCCTGCGGATTTTGTGATATTAGACATGGAGGAGGATGCAGAAGTTCCACTTATATTGGGGAGACCGTTTCTAGTAACTGGTCGTGCTTTGATAGATGTACAAAAAGACCAACTTCGACTCAGAGTACAAGATGAAGAGGTCACTTTCAACGTATTTGAAGCTATGCATTGCCCGAGTGATGAAGAGAATTGTTTCCGCATGGACATTGTGGATGTAGTGGCTAACGAGGTCTTTGTACATCAGCACCATTCCTCTGCTCTTGAGAAGGTGATTGTGAACTCTATTGAAAATCTTGATGAGAAAGAGGAGAAGGAGATAGAGGAGTGTTTGTGTGATTTGGAAGCTCAACCCAAGCAACTTGCTGTCAATACTAAGAAAGAAGAGCTCAAAAAGGATGAAGTCCAAGAGAAGCTCAAGTTACAGCTTAAGCCTCTATCTCCCCACTTGAAAAATGTGTTTCTTGGTGAGAATGATGAAAATCCTGTCTTAGTGAGCAATGTATTGTCCAAATTGAAAGAGGAGAAACTTGTAAGGGTGCTTAGAGAGCATAAAATAGCTATTGGATGGTCCATCTTAGATTTGAAAGGTATTAGCCCTACATTTTGTATGCACAAGATCATGATGGAGGCTGAATTTAAACCGGTGGTCCAACCGCAAAGGAGGCTCAATCCTACAATGAAAGAAGTGGTAAGGAAGGAGGTGCTGAAACTCCTTGAAGCCGGAATGATCTATCCGATTTTCGATAGTGCTTGGGTGAGTCCGGTACAAGTGGTTCCCAAGAAAGGTGGCATGACCGTCGTGAACAACGAGAAGAATGAGTTGATCCCAACTAGAACGGTCACCGGTTGGCGAATGTGTATAGATTACCGGAAGCTAAATCAAGCTACTAGGAAAGATCACTTCCCACTTCCATTCATGGACCAAATGTTGGAGAGGTTGGCCGGACAAGCTTATTATTGTTTCTTGGATGGTTATTCGGGTTATAACCAAATTGCGGTTAACTCGGAAGACCAAGAGAAAACTGCCTTCACATGTCCTTTTGGAGTTTTTGCCTATCAGAAGATGCCCTTCGGTCTTTGTAATGCGCCTGCAACATTTCAAAGGTGCATGCTTTCCATTTTCTCTGATATGGTAGAAAAATGCATTGAAGTTTTCATGGATGATTTTTCTGTTTTCGGTTCCTCTTATGATAATTGCTTGTCTAACCTTGCTGTTGTGTTAAAAAGGTACATGGACACCAATTTAGTCTTAAATTGGGAGAAGTGTCATTTTATGGTGCAGGAAGGCATTGTGCTTGGGCACAAGATTTCAGCTAAGGGGATCGAAGTGGATAAATCCAAGATTGATGTGATTGAGAAACTACCTCCACCAGTGAATGTCAAGGGTGTGAGGAGTTTTCTTGGGCACGCAGGCTTTTACCAGCGGTTCATCAAAGACTTATCAAATATAGCTAAGCCGTTGTGTAGCCTTTTGAACAAGGACACACCATTTGTGTTTGATACTGCTTGTCTCACTTCTTTTCAGATTCTGAAAGAAAAGTTGATCACCGCTCCCATTCTTGTTGCACCCAACTGGGAGTCACCATTTTAATTAATGTGTGATGCCAGTGACTACGTGTTGACGAATCTAAGCAAGTATACCTAGTCGTACAAGTAATACGGTGGTGAGACCGATATCGTTCCCACGAGGATTGAATGTCAATTACCAATTCACAAATTCAGCAACTATCTAGACTATGACGAGAATTCAAAATAAATAAAAGAAAACAATCAAAATCTTTTTGTATTTTTATCGAGTACTTGGAATGCGAAAAGGACATGCTGGGATCAGATTTCACTAAACCTATGCTTCATGTACTACCAGGACTAGATACCTCCCATTCATACTTCAAATATTAAAATCAATCCACTAGATTACTCAAGCCCTGATTCCTCAGATGACAAGAGCCTAAATCCACTAATAGACCCTAATTCCTTAGGTGGCCTAGATTAATGAAATTGCATTAAGATTAGGGATTACGCGATTACTGGTAAACCAAACTCCATTCCTAGACGCAAGGGTTACTAGGTGATTAATTCCAGTTCTGGTTCTAATATGAATTTTCCAATTGCATATCAAAACACTAATCAAGTCATGGGGGTGCTAGCCACAACAGGCATTAAGCGAAGGAAATCAATCACTAATAGAGAAACATAAACATAGATTAATCAGTCAAGACAAATACATGAAGTTTAGTTTAGTTACATCTAATCCCAACAAACGGGGATTAGCTACTCATAATTACAAAGAAAGCCAAAACCAGAGAAATAAGAGAATAGGATAGAAGAACTCCATGGGAGCTTTCCACCGTCGTTACCGCAGCCCCCTGGTTCAGAGAAATCACGCCCCTCTTTTTATCCCAAGTGCCTCCTAGGGTGAAAATCACTATTTTTCTGTCTCAGAGAGAATAAATCTCCCTCGGTCCAAGTCTCCCTCTAAAAACTGGCGCCCCTAGCCTTTTATTTCCCAAAACGCCAAAGTGTTGCATGATTAGGAAATATCAGCACTATCTTCTCAATTATCATTAAAATCAAATAATATGTAGATTCCCTTAATTGTAGTGCAATCTTCATTATTCCTCTTCACTTTGAATTCACGTGGGGCCCTTGGCATTTAGTAACATATTGAATTTGAATTTCAATAAGACCTTTTAAGTGAATTTAATTTCCAAAGATAATCCTTCTTTCTTCACAAATTGGTGTGGGCCCTCCTTGCCTCGAATTCAATTGAACTTGCAATCACAAACGTGATTTGGTTCCAAATTAATCCAACAACAAATCTTCACATGGGACCCATGCACAATTTGATCCACGTGATTTGCTGCAGCTTCTATCGTTCATAAATTGAAGACCAATTCCTCTCTCCATTTATGGTAAGCCATTAATAACCAAATCATTCAATCCATCAATTAGGCCTCTTACATTGCTGCTGGACTTTTGTCAATTGTCATTAAATATTTCCATCCCAAATTAAATTGGAGTCATCCAATATCTTCACTTTTCAAGCTCCAACTTAATCCAGGTTCCATCATGGCTCATTTTGGGCATTTTATCTTTAATTTCTGCAAAACACCACAACACCGGCTTACCCATTCCAAGATAAAAACTAATAAAAATCAAACTAAATATGCCTAAACTATATGAAAATGTATGCAAAAGTGTACATGAAATATGATGTGAAATCACACTATCACTATGCAGTTGGGGCAGTTTTGGGACAGCGGAAGGAAAAGTTTTTCCATGCCATTCACTATGCTAGCAAGGTTCTCAATGAGAACCAAATAAATTATGCAACAACTGAAAAAGAGTTGCTAGCCATAGTGTTTGCATTGGAAAAATTTCGTTCATACTTGATTGGGTCACAAGTCACTGTTTTTACTGATCATGATGCAATTAAATATTTGTTGACTAAGTTAGATTCAAAACCAAGACTCATAAGGTGGATTCTATTGTTGCAGGAATTTGACTTAGTCATTAAGGACAAAAAGGGCAGCAAAAATGTGGTGGCTGACCACTTATCTCGGTTGGTGAATGAAGAGGTTGTTGCAAAAGAAAAGGACATTCGGGATGAGTTCCCGGATGAGGCCTTGTTTCTGGTGCATGAAAGACCATGGTTTGCCGACATGGCAAATTTCAAGGCAGCCAACATTGTTCCAGAGCACTTCACTTGGCAACAAAGAAAAAAATTCTTCCGGGATGCCAACCATTTCATGTGGGATGACCCATTTCTGTTCAAGGTTGGACCGGATGGTTTATGGAGGAGGTGTGTTAGTCAAGAGGAAGCAAGGAGTATTTTGTGGCATTGCCATAACTCTCCATATGGTGGACATTACAATGGGGATAGGACAGCTGCAAAGGTCCTCCAATATGGGCTCTTTTGGCCCTCAATCTTCAAGGACTCTTACAATCATGTGAAGAGTTGTGACAAGTGCCAAAGGACCGGGAACATATCTAAAAGGGATGAGATGCCACTGCAAAACATATTGGAGATTGAAGTATTTGATTGTTGGGGCATAGATTTTATGGGTCCACTTCCACCTTCATTCTCCAATCAACATATCTTGGTGGCGGTAGACTATGTTTCTAAATGGGTGGAGGCCATTGCAACACCGAAGAATGATGCACAGACAGTGATTAAGTTCATCAAGAAGAACATTTTTCCCCGGTTCGGTGTCCCAAGGGTTCTTATAAGTGATGGGGGATCTCACTTTTGCAACTCACAACTGAGAAATGTGTTGACCAAGTATGATGTGAGGCATAAGGTGGCATCTCCATATCATCCGCAAACAAATGGGCAAGCGGAGGTCTCTAACCGGGAGATTAAGCGGATTCTGGAAAAAACTGTGGCCACCTCAATAAAAGATTGGGCAAAGAAGCTTGACGATGCCTTGTGGGCTTACCGGACTGCATTAAAACTTCTGTGGGGTTATCTCCATTTCAGATGGTCTATGGGAAGGCATGTCATCTACCCGTATAGTTGGAGCATCGAGCCTTTTGGGCATTGAAGTTCTTGAATTTTGATGCCACTCTGGCAGGTGAGAAAAGAGTCAATCGGCTGCATGAATTAGAGGAGATGTGCCTTAATGCATATGAGAATGCAACTATTTACAAGCAGCGAGTCAAGACCTATCATGACAAGAAGATCGTGATGAAAACATTTCAGCCGGGACAACAAGTTTTATTATTCAATTCCCAGCTGAGATTGTTTCCTGGCAAGTTGAAGTCTAAGTGGTTGGGACCGTTCATTGTCAAAGAAGTCTCATCTCATGGAGCTATAGAAGTGGAGGATCCTACTTCAAAAAGGACCTTCAAAGTCAATGGCCAAAGGCTCAAGGCCTACTTGGGTGGTGACATCGAGAGGTTGACCACAGCTGTGCACCTTCGTGATCCTTGAGATCACCGACCCGTCAAGCTAGTGACGTTAAAGAAGCGCTTATTGGGAGGCAACCCAAGTTTTATTTTCATTTTCCTTTTGTTTTTTATTTTTAACTCTTGATTAATTTGAGAAGATCAAGAGGAAAAACATCATAAATTAATAGATGTGTTAAGTGTTTTCAGGGCAAGAAGGAAGGAGAAGCAAAAAGGGCAAGGACAAACGAAGTCAGCAACCATCACGCCCAGGCCGTGACACTGGTCACGGCCGTGATGAGCCAGTCATGAAGATCAGAAAGGATCACGGTCCAGTCGTGATACCCATCACGGGCGTGATGAGAGGACCCTGAAGATCAGAGAGTATCACGGCCTAGCCGTGATGGAGGTCACGACCGTGACAGGCCAGCTCCTATGGACCAGAATTGATCACGGCCTGCCCGTGATGAGCATCACGACCGTGACCCACTTTTCAGCCTCCCTTTGCCTAGGCATGTGAGCCAACACCCGCTACCACGTCGGTAAGTTGTTCCGTTTTTCTCCTCTCTCCGACTTGATTATTTACATTGGGGACAATGTAAGTTTTTAAGCTTAGGGTAGGGGTATTTTTGCATATTCTTGTATTTTTGCATTTTTCATGTTGCATTCATATAGGCATAGTTTTGCATGATCACATGATTCGATTGCCCCTTGCTTAGATTATGCATCCAATTGTGAGAACTGAGTGCCAAATAAATTGAGATAGTGAATTTTTGAACCCAATTTTTTATTCTTGTGATAAGGCTACAAATAAAAATTCTTGAGATGATCTTTGATAGTTGATAATTAGCACGTGGTTCCGTAGATTTGTGTTTCTCACTAATTTTTGAACTACTAAAATGTGAGATTTTGAGCCAAAAGGGGGTACTCACTAAATCTACCCCATTCTTTGTGATAGAGTGTTTTAATTCCTCTTGGATTGTATTCTCTAGAACTTGACTTGAAACCGTTTTTAAGCTTAAAAAATTTTGAAAACATTTTTGAAAATGATTGAGGCACTATGTATTTTTCCGGCCTTCTGAGCTTTGATTGACTAAATGCTATCCCTTAGTTGCCCAATTTTGAGCCTAAAAGAATAAAATACTTTTCTTGGTACCTTGAATTATTTGGATGAATGATGCTTGATAGGAGACCATCTTAAGGTATTACAAAAAGGGTAAAAAGGTAGTTTGAAAAAGTATGGGATGAGAAAGTCAGAAAAATATTTCTCTTGAATTGAAAATCTCCCCTTCGCCAAAAGATAAGAAAAGAAAAAAAAAAGAGAAAATAAATATGGAGAAGGGGATGACAAAAGGAAGTGAGAAATAAAATAGAAAGAAAGAAAGAAAGAAAGAAAGAAAGGTGGAAAAAGGAATCAAAACCCAAAAAGATATTTTAGAATGTGTCATGTTTTGCAATGCTTGATATTTTGTTTAGCCTTCTTGAAAATTCCTTTTCTTGATTTCCCCACCTAACGATTAATCCCATGGCCCCGTTACAACCAAAGTAAAAGACCTCTTGATTCTTAATTGTTTTCATTAATAAAGTAAAGATTTGGTTGATAGTCAAGCTTATGGTAGAATTCATTCCTTGAGGAAATTGAGCGAATTGTTATATATCCCTAAACACTTGAGTTAGGTGAGAAAGAGTGCCCGAATCAGTGAGAATGTGAGTCTAGGAAACCTAAGCTTCTAATTGGACTTGAAATTGATTGTCTCTTGATGAATTATTTGAAAATGCCTATTACTTGGATTAGTTACTCGGGTTCTTGGTTCACTATCCATGTTTTGATTATTTATCTTTTCTGGTCTTGGTGATTGCTTGAGGACAAGCAACTGAACAAGCTTGGGGTGATTTGATGAGTGTGATTTCACCGCATATTTCATGTACATTTTTGCATGCATTTTCATATAGTTTAGGCATATTTAGTTGGATTTTGTTAGTTTTTACCTTGGACCGGGTAAGGCGGTTTCGTGGTGTTGTTTTGCAGGAATTAAGGGTAAAATGCTCAAGATTGACCATGATGGAGATTGGATGAAGATAGAGCTTGAAAAGTGAAGAAAATGAGCCAAACAGAGCCCATCACAGTCATGATCAAGCAGAGCTGGAAAGAAAGAAGGCAAAAGTCAGAGACCATCATGGCCGTGATAGATCAGATGAACCAGAACCTCAACAGGCAGAGCTGATCAAGGCCTAGCCGTGATGAGCATCACGGCCGTGATAGATTAAAATTTGAAAGCGCGCCCAAGGCAGAACACGTCACGGCCTGTCACGGCCGTGACGCGCACTATTCCTAATCTATAAATACGAATCTGGGCAGAACAAAAGGGGGATCTCTAGGGACTTTTAACCTAGGAGCACTTTTACCCTAGGGAGACTCTTGGGATACAAAAAGGGGTGTGTTCTCTCTGCTCTTGGACTGGAAGAAGATTGGAGGATTCTTCATGGAGTTTTCTTCATCTCTTCTCTCTTTCTCTTTTGTATTTTCCTTTATCATGAGTAGCTAAACTTCCCTGTTTGTTGGGATTAGATGTAGCTAATCTGAACCTCATGTATTTGCTTTGATTGATTAATCTATGTTTATGCCTTCGTATTAGTGTTTAATTCCTATGCTTAATGCTTTTTGTGGTGTGGCCATCCATGAATTGATTATGAGATTTGATTTGCAATGGGGACGTTCTTATCAATTCTTGATCTGGAATTAATCACCTAGTAAACCTAGCATCTAGGAATGGATTTTGGTTTATTAGTAATCCTGTAATCATTACTCTTAATGCAAATTCCTAATTAGGCCACCTAAGGAATTATGGTTTAATTAGTGGATTTAGGCTCTTGTCATCTAAGGAATTAGGGCTTGAGTAATCTTGTGGGTTGATTTTAATATTTGAAGCATGAACTGGATTGGTAATCTTGGTATTGCATGAGGCTAAGGTTTAGTGAAGTTTAATCCCAACATCTTTCATCATATTTAAAGAACCCCCTGTTTTGCATTCCAAGTGTTCGACAAAATTCCCAAAAGAACTTTTCCCTTTATTTTGTTTATTTTAACTCTTGGGATTGGTAGTTAGTATTGAGCCCCCTTCAATCCAAAGATCCGCTTAGATAGTAATTGATTTGGTACGTGCTAGTACTTGTCACAGTCCTCGTGGGAACGATATCGGTCTCACCACCGTATTACTTGTACGACTAGATATACTTGCCTAGATTTCGTCCTAACAGCCCCTTGACGTACTAAGTCTCTTTCTCCTTGCAGATACGGGTCGCTCGCTTGCTTCTCCCTGATTTGATCCATCAATCCATTTGAAACAGTAATCCTGCTTAGACATAGCCTTCCTGAAAACGTCTCGACTGACAAACTCAGATAACGGAATTGTTCCAGCAATCCTTGCTCCTTAACCATCATGGCTGACATATGAACTGACTTCCAGCTTAGTGCATCTGCTACTACATTTGCCTTCCCGGGGTGGTACTGTAACTGAAAATCGTAATCCTTTAAGAATTCCAGCCAACGTCTCTGACGCATGTTCAACTCTTTCTGGTCGAACAGGTACTTCAAACTCTTGTGGTCGCTGAAAACATTAAAAGTAGCCCCATACAAGTAATGCCTCCAGATCTTTAACGCAAAGACTACTGCTTCTAGCTCCAAATCGTGCGTCGGATAATTTCTCTCGTGAATCTTCAATTGCCTTGAAGCATAAGCTACAACTTTCCGATTCTGCATCAGCACACAGCCTAACCCTTGATGTGAAGCATCATAGTAAACTTCGAACGGTTCCTTCGGATCATGTAGGATTAACACAGGAGAGGTGGTTAACCTATTCTTGAGTTCCTGGAAACTCCTTTCACAAGCCTTCGTCCAGACAAACGTTTGGTCTTTCCGAGTTAACTGGGTAAGGGGACCTACTATCTTGGAAAATCCCTCAATGAATCTCCGATAGTAGCCAGCTAAACCCACAAAACTACGGATTTCTGTTGCCGTCTTTGGCCTTTCCCATTCTAACACAGCTTCAACTTTCGATGGATCAACCACGATTCCTTCGCGTGATATCACATGACCCAAGAATTGCACTTGGTCCAACCAGAATTCACACTTTTTTGGCTTCGCATAGAGTTGCTTCTCTCTCAAGGTCTGAAGAACAATGCTGAGATGCTCCGCATGTTTTTCCTTGTTTGGAGAGTATATTAAAATATCGTCAATGAAGACGACTACGAAATGATCTAAATAAGGACGAAAGATCCTATTCATGTAATCCATGAATATCGCAGGAGCATTCGTCACTCCAAACGGCATTACTAGATACTCGTAGTGCCCATAGCGTGTTCGAAACGATGTCTTAGGAACATCCTCTGTTTTCACACGTATCTACTGGTAGCCTGACCGTAGATCTATCTTTGAGAACACGGTCGCGCCACGCAACTGGTCCATAAGGTCATCTATCCTCGGAAGTGGATATCGGTTCTTGATTGTGACTTTATTCAGCTGACGGAAATCTACACAAAGTTTGGAACTCCCATCTTTCTTTTTCACTAACAGGACTGGAGCTCCCCATGGCGATACGCTGGGTCGGATGAATTCCTTCCTCATCAGCCCCTCGAGATGTTCCTTCAAGATCTCTAGCTCTGATGGCGACATATGGTATGGTGCCATAGATATTGGCCCTGTGCCCGGAATCAGATCTATTGCAAACTCGATGTCTCGAACAGGTGGTAGTCCAGGTACGTCCTCAGAAAAAACTTCAGGAAACTCTCGGACGACAGGTATTGATTCCAAGACTAACTCGCTCTTAACGTCTAAGGAAAACAACAGCATGTAACCTTGAGCTCCCTCTTTCAAAGAAGCTCTTACTTGACTAGCAGATAACAATCCAGAAATCTCATCCCTAAAGACTAAGGTTTTATGAGCACAATCTATCAGGATATGGTTGGAAGATAACCAATCCATGCCTAAAATTACATTTAACTGTATTAAAGGCAAACAGATCAAGTCTACAAGAAAGTGTCTATTTTGAACAATGATAGGGCAATTTAAACAAATAGAGTTGACAGTTACGGGTTCATCAGTTGGGGTAGAAACAATTAAATCATATGATAGGGAAGAAATAGGCAGTTTCAGAAGTTTCACACGATCCATCGAAATAAAAGAATGAGTTGCACCTGAATCGAAAAGTACAGTTAAAAGATTACCAGCTAGATCGCACTCCCCCTGTACCAAATCGACAGAGTTTGATGCCTCAGCTCCACTCATAGTGTACACCCTTCCTTTGGTTGGTGGCTTGCTTGCCTTGGCATGGATGACAACTGGTTCCCTCTTCGGCTCTCGGCAATCTTTGAACAGATGCCCCGTACGATCACAGTTAAAACACCTTATTTCCCTCCTCGGGAATTTGTCCGCCAGATGACTGGGATCTCCACACCGAAAACATCTTCTTCCCTGGCCTTGGTTGTTGTTCTTTGGCCTCCACTTCCCGTTCCGAAAGTATTGGGACGGTACGGTTGTTGTTGTCTCTGGTTGTTGCTTGGGGGTTGGTGATACGGCTTCCTTTGATTTTGCTTCCATCTTGGATTGTGATTTTGGTATTGGCTCTTCGGACGGATGGGTCCGCCGACATTCCCTTTGTTGTCCTTCCCTTTCCGCATCAGTTCAACCTTGCGGCACTTCTCCACCAGTGCTTGGAAAGTTCTGATCTCCATAGGTAACACTGATTCCTTGATCTCGAAGCGCAGGCCGGCTTCGAATTGCTCACACTTCCATTCTTCGTTAGGGTTGTTCTGGAAGAAACGGAAGTACTTGGCGAGAGACTCGAACTTCGCCGCGTACTCTCCCACTATCAGAACTCGCTGACTCAGCCTCATGAATTCTTGCTCCTTCTCCTTTCGAGCACTTTGGGGAAAGTATTTGTCCAAGAATTTGTTGCGGAATACTTCCCACATGACCTCTTGCTGTTCAGCCTCCAGCAGTTGACGGGTGCCCTGCCACCGGTATTCGGCATCACCGACCAGTTGGAACGTAGCATAGGGTACCTTTGCCCCTTCCGGAGTGTGTACCAGATGAAGATCTTCTCCAGTTCCTGGATCCACAGATCAGCCTTGACCGGATCCACATCTCCATCAAACTGTGATGGATTCTAACATCGGAAAGCGCTTAAGTTCTTTCCTTCTGCAGCCTGCTCTGCCCTCTGCTGTTCTTGTTGGTTCTGAACAGCAGCATTGGCAGTTTGAAGAGCGATGGCCGCAGTCACATCAGCTAAGGCCTGGGCAGCAAAGTCCATGCCTCCGTTGCCCTTTCCACGGCCTCCGCGTCCTTTTGAACCCCCTGGTTCCATACTGACCCTGTAAAGTTAAATCAGTGAGATGGCAACCAGCAAAGAAAACAACTAAGCAAACCCGTTGGTTAACACACATTACTTCCAAGAAGTAATTCAAACAAGACTCGATCAGAGAAAACACAACTTCGACACAACAGACCTAACCCGGACATTCCCAAAAGACTCGACTCGCTCTGATACCACTAATGTGACACCCTAAAACCGGTATCACATGGTTACCAAAAACCAACCAACCAACCAACAACCAAGCCTTATCCCACTAGGTGGGGTCGGCTACATGGATCATACGGCGCCATAATGTTCTATCATGAATCATGTTAACAGTTAAATCATTGGCCTCCAAATCTTTCTTAATAGTTTCTCCTATAGTTTTTCTTGGCATATGTTGTGACGCCGGCAAGTGTACCGGGTCGTCGCAAGTAATAAAAGAAACACGGTAAGTATTTACCGAGGTCGAACTCAGGGATTGGGCTACCAATTCGACTAATCCGCGGGAAATCTGATACGTTGGTCAAGTTACAGAAGGTGGTTGAGGGAGAGAGAATAATATCAAAAATTCAATTAACGAATCTAATAAACTAATTAACTAAAAATCAGAAATTTAAAATATCCAAGGTCTCAAATCCACCTACCCAATCATGTAAGTACCCAAGTGATGATGAATTCCTCCCTAAGTTCAATTACAATGTCAACCAGGACCCCCAAATTCTCCTATATCCACTGTCGTGCTCAATATGACGTATTCGACGATTGGATTAATTACTTGCAGGTCTCATAACCCTAATCTCGAATTCTATTAATTCTTGTTCCCTATAAGGTTGCACTAATCTCCTAAATCCACTGTCGTGTTTATCATTCAATTAGTGATTCCAATCCAAGTTCTAAAACACGAATCGCCGATCGGCCTCAAACACGTTAACTAGTCAATCACGCAACACATATGACCAACGCAATCAAATCAGAATTGGAAAACATGTATTGAGAGAAGGGGAGAAAAACATACATCACATTGACGCTATACCGCCATGGGCGGCTTCATCGATCCCTCGGACGAGGGGATTAGTTCCTCATGCTCATAGACAAACAATCGGACATAATCACCATCGTAAAATAAAAAGAAAAGGAAAAGAGGAGACGCAGCTCCAGAAACAAGGATTCGTAACTACTGATCTAAACTAGTGGAAAAACCTCTTGGATCCCTATTCTGATCTGAAACAGCCTTTAAATAAGGATTCTGTTTCTCGCCTGCTCGCGGGGCGAGCTTACTCTCGCGACGCGAATTTTAGTTTTGGCGCGCATTCAAGTTTGGATTTTCGCGAGACGAGAGTGTGTTCGCGGGGCGAGTCTTCCAACTTCAATCTGTCACAGCCGTGACCTTTATCACGGCTAGGCCGTGAGTGTCTCTGTCTTCCAGTGTCTTCAAACTCTCGCGAGGCGAGATGATTTCGCGGGGCGAGATTCAATTCTAGGCTGTGACCTTCATCACGGCTAGGCCATGATGGTCTCTGACTTCCAGGTCTTCATTATTCGCGTGGCGAGCATCCTGTTCGCGGGGCGAGCCAGAGTGATGATGATTCTTTGCTTTATCTGATGTTCAGGCTCGCGAGGCGAGTATCTCCAGAAGTGCTTTTTCCACTGCTTCTTGACTTTCCTTGACTCCCGGAGCTTCACTTATTGACCTGAAAACACCAAAAGCAACCAAAAGCATAATTCTATCCAAAATAAGCTAAAAACTACACAAAAGACGCAAAACGAGTCAAAGTCCAACTTAGGAACAAAACAAGGCAAATTTGGGCGAAAACGAGAGTGAACTCGACTAATTGGCACATAAACCCTAGTTCATCTAGTCATAAAACTAGATAAGCCAGAGGCTTATCAGCATACCTCTGCCTCTAGCTATTGGATTGCCCTCCACTTGATCCACTCTCCTTACTACAGAATCTAAAGGTCTCCTCCATACATGCCCAAACCACCTAAGTCGAGATTCACGTGGTTACCAAAAACGCGAAAAATAAATTGTTTATCACCACGAATTATTTTAGGGAAATACTATTTTCAATTAAAGGTTAACTAAAATTAGGAGTTAATTTTTTTTTGAAAATAAAGGTGGAATAAATAGCTTAGAAAGATGGATACTCAGAACATGAACTTAAACTGTAAACAAAAGCAGAACACTGGGTATATATATATATATATATATATATATATATATATATATATAATTCCATCAAGAGGTACATCTGACTAATACAAAAGAACCAGGAACTTATCAACGGCCATTGAAGGAATCTACACTAAAAGGAAATACCACTGAGCAGAAAATCAAAACTACGGGAAAAGGGAACTGGGCATAAAACTCAAAAGATGACTCTAAAAGTCTAAACACGGACTACCCACGACCTAAACTCGGCACGTCAGTGGCAATCCCTACAGGCAGGGTTCCCACACGTGCTCCCCATAGAAGAATCGTCGAGAATAGGGTCGATGACCTCGCTGCCATTATCTATAGACTCGTCGTCGTCGTCATGGTCGAGGACCTCGTACTCGGGTGCATCGTCGGCCTCTACCTCCATGAAATCTCCAGGGTTTCCCTTAGGTTCCTCTTCGGGGTCGTCCTCCGGATACTCCTTCGGGTCCTCCTCAGGACCCTCTTCCGGAACGTCTACCTCAGGAGGGTCTACGTGGAGTAGGCCCTAAACCTGAAGAGAGTATAGGTATAACCAAGTCGGAGGTAATGCCACTCTCCGCGCCTCCTCGGTCTGACTCCGACGGATGAGGTCCCCATCCTTATTCAAGTCCATGGTCGTCACCGGTCTCGTGTACGTAGCGGTGGTAGCTCCTTGATGTATGCGCCAAGCTCTAATGTCTCCCGCGTTGTCGAAAAATTCAGTCTTCGACACGATTGGTATAAGGGGGATGTTGGGATCCATCTGAACCCACACATATACGTCGATCCAAAAGGAAGTAGAACATAATGAATAAGAAATGCAAGAGTGAGATACCAATAACAGATATATCATAAAATAACCATGAACATGATACAGGCAACACGTATTATAGCAAAGGGCTTCATACCCGTACACTCAACTTTATAAAACTATGCATGTCACTTTAATAATCAGGCTCTAACTTAATCTCATGATATACTGACACCGTTTTATCATAAGGGAATAAAGAGTTGATCAGGCTCAAATGCCACATTGGCAAGTTGTCTCCGTCACCTCGTGCACCAAGGTACCCGGATCAACATCATCTCGAATGCCTCATTACGCAGGCCATTCGGATAAACACCTCATCGAATACCTCAACTTAAGCGGGTATTCGGATTACTCAAGCACGTCTGCCAAGGGGAAATGCATATGAATAAAAGTCTTTTCATTATCGAGCTTTTCTTTGTGTTTGCTCTTTTTCGTTGTCGAAGCTCAAGGCTGACGACTATTCACAATTTCTGACACTTGGAAAAATAACACAGGACGCGCAGTCCGAGTGCTCAATCAAAACAACCTAGACCGATGCCTCAGTCAAGGGTTGTGCTCAAATAAATACTTATAGTTTTATCCATGTTTTATCTTAACATGATAAGGACTCCTAGTCCACAACAACGAAATTAGGACACGCAGTCCTCAGTTCCGAGATTTAGGACTCTTAGCCCATAATATCATCATTAGGACCCTAGGCCCATTTATCACGGATCCTAGATCACGTGCATACCACTGAATACTAGAAGCGACGTCTCGCGAACTAGATTCTCTTTCAAATGTACTTCCTTTTCGTTCGGTGAAAATCAAATACAAAACAAAGTCTCGGCTACTTGTCCAAGTAACCAGAATATTTCTAAATCGTTTTAGGAGAAATCCTTCTCTTTTACAAACCTTTTGTAAAACATATTGTAAATCCTTTTCTCTTTTGAAATCCTTAGTTAAGTATTTTCACAAGGGTTTTTCTTCATCAAGTAAAGGTTACAAACAAAAGGTTTTCCCTTGAATAAGAAACTTAGTTCACAAAAGTAGTTCCCTTTGGTTTGAAATCAACTCAAGTTCCATTTCTAAAATAAGAAACACATCCTCATAAGGTAAGCACTTTTAAACAAAGGTTATGATGATAAACCAAATACTCTTAGAGTTTTATTCAAGGCTTATTAAAGCTTTTAACCCTTAAAATCATTGGGCACGGACTCAAGTCCGACTTCACAAACTTCAACCAACAATAATATCACAATAAAAGGGCAATTCATCATATATGTACAATTCACCATACTTTAAAGCAAGTAAAGCTCAACTTCACATAATGATCACATTAATTCAAGTAACCAAGTTAGACAAGTATTTGCTCAACATCATAATCATATTCAAGTTATTCAAGTAAACACATACACACATGCATATAGTTATTGAATATCTTAAGGCAATCCCCTCTTACCTCAAGAAGGTAAGAGAATGAGAGAGAATAGATGGTTTCACGAACGTTCTTCAAAGTCGGTTAGGATGCAAGTCTAGGTTTTAAGACATAAGGTTCAAAGGATTAGGACTCAACCAAGAACTTAGGGCTAGAAGTTTCCAAAACTCATGCAACTTAGGGATTTATGATCCTTAAGTGCTAGGAGTTTAAAACAAGATTACTTTAAACAAAGTTGAACAAAAATCCCACCAAGTTACACTTGATGGAGATTCGGCCTTAACCAATAAGATAGACTAGGAACATTTAAACTTTCCAATCTCTTTGGTTTAGCATCCATTAATAGTAAGGAGCTCAAAACCATGATCACTTTGGAAAATGAAAAACGAAACACCCTAGGTCCATAACCTTTAAGATTCGATCATCCTTGGGTTTTCATGATAGAAATCATTAAATTTTTCCAATCTCTTAGACCTTTTAGCATCCAATAACTTATGGAGCTCAAGTCTATGATCATCTTGAAAGCAACATAGTACTTTAAATAACAAAGCTCATAAGCACATAAAGTAAGAACAACATAAGCCTATAAGTAATTAAAGCATAATGACATAAGTAAATGAACATAAATGACGTAAACATAAATGACATAAAATTAAATGACATAATGTAAATGACATAAAGTAAATGACATAAATATAAATGACATAGAATAAAAGACGTGAATATAAAGAACATGGAAGTAAATGATATGAACATAATGACATAAAAATAAATAAGCACAAGTAAGGAAAGCCATAAAGAAAGCACAATAAATAAATGAAGCAAGAATAAAGTAAAGCATCACAATGTATTAGGGTTCTAAGTTAATGATCACACTTGGAAAAGTTGAAACATGGTATCTGAGACACCCCGTTGTACCCCATTGTATTATTACATTAAAACCTTAATATTTATTTACTTAATTGCGCTCTTACTGTTGAAAATACGTAAAAATTAAAACTTAATTAATAATTATATAACTTATGCAGATATAAAACATACCAAAACTATATTACATACATACACACCTGTTTATTTATTACATTCCAAAAGCACTGTTAAGGGTACCCTCTCAGTAGGATCCCTCACAGGCATAAAGTCCACTACAGGCATACTTAGCGGAAATATAAATACTCCTTAGACACACTGGCCATAATGTCTATACTCTAATCGCCATGGATCACAGCTCGACCTCTAGCATCCGGTTCATACGGAGTTCCATCTAACTCCTCAGCAATTGGTTCCTCCATCGGGTCTTCTCATAGGATCACATCAGAAATAAAACACAACACACAGAAAGATATAGGGAATAAGAAACAGTTCTATCATCAAAACGTGGAAAAGATTCATAGCATATCATACAATAAATGTCACAGACAATCAACATACATAACTAACAAATCATCCTCAAATTATGATATTGTCCTCTACCCTCTGCTCATGTAGTCTAAACACTTATACTATCATAACTGTCTCTATTCCTTTCACATTCGTTAGTAGTCCAAGGTAGTCTGATGCAAAGAACTCAGCATAGTACACTTCTATCTTTTGATAGAATAAGACTCAACATAGTGCCCTTCTATCTTGCGATAGGATAAAACTCATCATAGTGCCCTTCTATCTTTCGATAGGATAAAACTCAACATAGTGCCCTTCTATCTTTCGATAGGATAAAACTCATCATAGTGCCCTTCTATCTTTCGATAGGATAAGACTCATCATAGTGCCCTTATCATAGTGCCCTTCTATCTTTCGATAGGATAAAACTCAACATAGTGCCCTTCTATCTTTCGATAGGATAAAACTCATCATAGTGCCCTTCTATCTTTCGATAGGATAAGACTCATCATAGTGCCCTTATCATAGTGCCCTTCTATCTTTCGATAGGATAAAACTCAACATAGTGCCCTTCTATCTTTCGATAGGATAAAACTCATCATAGTGCCCTTCTATCTTTCGATAGGATAAATCAGATCTACGCGTCATGGACTGAAAAAGTATTTGCATCTAAGCCTCTATATGAATCTCACTATCTCAAATCAATAACAACCTTGTACCTCAAACTCCCATCATAACCTCAACTCGCATTCTATGTCACATCTCATCCATTAGATAACTTAATTAAGCTATGCACCTCTAAGTCAATTCATTCTCTCACCCAAACAATCATCTCCCGAACAACATATATCCTTACTTAAAAATCAGCTAAGCACAATATTAAAAACTAGGCAGATCATCTCTAACCATATATCCGAATATTGTTGAACCAAGCAATTCAATTATCATCAAGCTATAATACATTCTCACGTAAACATATTAATCATCATAAAATATCATTCAACAGAATAAAAATCACCAAATTTAAGAACTACGAATAGTATACCAGATAACTTCCCAGGAAAAAGAGGTGGTGATAAACACGCTTAAATACCAAGTTTTTCCTTAGCCAGAAATTACCCAGACATATACCATTCCAACCTCAAAACAGCATATTAACATCCATATCATAAAGTATCAATTCGATATAAATAATAAAAGCAAATCATCCATCAACGGTTAATAAATATCAACATAATATCAATAAAAGAATCAAACACCATAAAATATCACTTAAAACAAATTATCACAGCCAGCATATCACAATCAAATCAAATAATAAATAAATCCAAACATCCTCAACATCATAAAATCAACCTTAATGTCGATAAACCTACAATCCCCGAATCACCATTGGTTTTACAGAAAAGGTTTCCAATGAGATTTTGGTCTTGTCGATTACTCGACTACTAGTAGGGTTTAGGTTGCCCTACACAATTATCATATAATCTACTACTTATCGATTCCGACGATAGGTTGATTCTTTTCCCCACCTGAGTTTTCACCGGAAACACGTACACGACGATCCTCGTTATCCCGCCACGAGTTAACACAAACACCTTCAACCAAACAAAGATAACTATAATTAATCAACTAACAACCATCTATGACACTTTAGGGCTAGGTTCGGTCAAGACTTAGAAAATAGGTTTAGGATTATCTTCTTAATGCTATCTTTTGGATCCTAGTTACTAGAGTCTTAACTAACATAGATTACTTATTACAAGACTAAAATTTGAAACAAAATCCTCTAACCTTTAGGGTTAGGGTTTCGGCCCATATTAGGAAAATAGGCTAGGAAATTTAGTTGGATTCAAGCTCTTGGATAATGAAAGTGGAAGACATCACAAGATCATAGAAATTGGTTTCACATTAAAAGGATTTTTCTACAATTTTCTAGAATTATTTGAAGTTCTAGATCTAGGAATGGAAAAATATGATTCATGGCATAAACATGATAAATACATGAATATGAAAGCTTATATGATCAAGGAGATGAGCTTTTACCTCTTGAAGATTGAAGAAATGAAGAAAATGATCAACCTTCACTATGTTGAAAACTGGACAGCTTGACGGTGTGATGGTATTGTCAGTGTATCTCACAATATACTCATCTAAACATTACGAACTTTGGCTTGATAGAAAGAAAAGAAGAAAAGGAACAACTTTTGTGTTTAAGGTTTCATTTGGTTCGGATCATAACAGGGGTGAAAAGGGCCTTCTTTATGCTGTTTCGTGGGTTGCTGGGAATTCTGGGCAGTTTCTGTATTTTGAGCATTTCTCCCAATCCACTTATCCGTTTTTGATGATCTTTAGCTTGTTGGAAAGAAGAGAGAAAGAGGAACAACTTTTATGTTGAGTGTTTTCGAGTTTCAGAAAGGAAGAGGGTCATATGTTTGGTGGGAATTCGGTGTTCTTAGGGTTTTGTAACTTAGTTGGTGAGGAAGATGAAGAGAATGAAGAAGATGAGTGAAATGATGAGGGAGGCCACGGTTTTGGGGTATTTATAGGAGTAATCTTATGCCTTGTTTGGTTAAAAGGAATTGGTTTAATGGGTTTTGTGATTATTAAATTAATATAAGCTTAACTAAGGTTATAATTAACTTAACTAAGGTTATAATTAACTTAACTAAGGTTATTTTGGCTAACCATGGTTAATAATATGTGGCTCACATTTGATGGAGGTGTGGCTGATTTTGGGCCACACAAAATGACTCACCAATGAGTCATCGATCTTATCCATTAGCGGTTCCCGAAATTCCAGATCGCCTCCGTCGTTTACCCGATTTCGGTTTTTGAGAGGAAAATAATGAAACGAAAGCAAAATGAAATAGGTAAGATTTATTGGAGGTGGATGCACGAAATTGGAGAGATGTGGGAGGTTTTCAACCACGTAAAATGAGTGGTTAAGAGTGTGTAGATGCGTCTTGTTAATACCCGCGAAAGCTTGGGGGTATTTTGGTCTTTTTACCTAAATGTCATGATTACGTGCATTTAATGCTCATAAATGCTTGGTGACTCATCCTCCATGAGTCATCATGTATGACTCGTTGTCCCGATCCCTTGACGGGTCTCTGTAGTTCCGTTTTCGACTCCGTCGGCTCCCCGATTAGGGTTTTACGCCCGTATAAAAGCGTAATATTTCGTTTTCGACTGAAAATTTTCAAACTAATCAAACTCGTTGGAAATATGATTTAAATATAAACCATTTCGTTCACGAGTCAAAATTAGGTTTTCTGATCATTAAAATCTTACTGTCAGTGAAAACACAGACTGTTTTCCGTCCAAACTTTTACCAAAATTCGTCCGAATAAACATAATATTTTATTTCGATCGAAATTTGGAAAGTAGACTTCCTCACGGACAAATTATAAAAAATCTACAAATTTCATTTTTCGGGTCAAATTAGGGTTTTACTCAAGTATAAAATTATACTTGTCGGTTAAAAATGCGACGGCCCGACTCAAATCGAATTTTCAACCCAAAATTTCACCGTAACCTTCTACCATAAGAGAGACTATGAATATGATTTTAACTTATTTAAAACCACTTTCTAACTCTCAGATTAAAATATAATTAATTATATGTTAACCAATTAAACAGCATAATTAAAAATCAGGCTGTTACATTACTACCCCTCTTAGAAAAAAATTCTGTCCTCGGAATTTCTTAACTCAAACTAGCCATTATCTTGTAATCATATCTTAATCTAAAGATCCCACATTATATTTCTCATCGCTGTTTTTCCCCTAGGTAACAGCGGTAACTTCATAAGATAATTCATTCTTATATCATTCTATTTATCCTCGAACTTATCCATCACTATATTCCATTCATTGTTCTTAACCTTTCCAACTTGATCTAACATCCTTAAAGGACATGATCAAAACTTAATTCCTTCCTCTTCTTACTACTGATCCACTAAAGAATCTTATTTCAACATCTAACAGCCGTAATTAACACCACAATCGAACTACCCTAACTTCCTACTTCATGTATCCAAATCACAGTCTTAGTTCCTTAGAATATATTTCACTATTCTAGATTATATCAAAATCACACCCTTCAAGTCTCCAAATAAACATCTCAATACTCCGTAAGATAAATTGCAATCAAAAGATCAACACCTGTTAGGATTATCTAACTTAAAAAATTTGAATTTCTCTAGTAACCTCAATTTATATCAGAAATCATCTTTTCTGCTCGTATTCAACTTAGGTGAAATTACTATATACACTTTCGTTTACTCTTCCCAAACTCATACAATCCATCTTAACTACGATCCTTAATCATTGCCCTAGATTCCATAATGATACTATGCCTCCATCAACATTCGACTTATAGTAATTGTCTTACTCACTGATATTGATCTTAAGGGTTCACATCCTACCACCACAACTATACCTCAACAAAACTCTCATCACTTTCTTGTCCATCATGCTACTTAGAAAAACAAACAAAGTCTACCAGATATCAAATACATACCTTGTATAAGATCCCTGGATTGAGCATTCTCGCTCCCCCTCACTGTAAACACTCTTTCAAGTGGCTCCGAGGTCTCACCATCTACCGTCCCCGCCGCTGGAACTCCTTTTCCAGCTCCACCTCTCTCGAACACTAGTATACAACATATAATGCTACATAAAACTGGTATATATATGCCATATAATCATTAACTATCACGTCGGGGGCTCACTACCCAACTTCTAAGCATAGTTAAAATCCGATGTGGACTCAACTAGACACGACCAAGAATAACATCCTAGGACCTCACAATCCGATTAGAATCGAACTGCTCTGATACCACCAAATGAGACACCCCGTTGTACCCCATTGTATTATTACATTAAAACATTAATATTTATTTACTTAATTGCGCTCTTACTGTTGAAAATACGTAAAAATTAAAACTTAATTAATAATTATATAACTTATGCAGATATAAAACATACCAAAACTATATTACATACATACACACCTGTTTATTTATTCCATTCCAAAAGCACTCATTAAGGGTACCCTCTCAAGAGGATCCCTCACAGGCATAAAGTCCACTACAGGCATACTTAGCGGAAATATAAATACTCCTTAGACACACTGGCCATAATGTCTATACTCTAATCGCCATGGATCACAGCTCGACCTCGAGCATCCGGTTCATACGGAGTTCCATCTAACTCCTCAGCAATTGGTTCCTCCATCGGGTCTTCTCGTAGGATCACATCAGAAATAAAACACAACACACAGAAAGATATAGGGAATAAGAAACAGTTCTATCATCAAAAAGCGGAAAAGATTCATAGCATATCATACAATAAATGTCACAGACAATCAACATACATAACTAACAAATCATCCTCAAATTGTGATATTGTCCTCTACCCTCTGCTCATGTAGTCTAAACACTTCTACTATCATAACTGTCTCTATTCCTTTCACATTCGTTAGTAGTCCAAGGTAGTCTGATGCAAAGAAATCAGCATAGTACACTTATATCTTTTGATAGAATAAGACTCAACATAGTGCCCTTCTATCTTGCGATAGGATAAAACTCATCATAGTGCCCTTCTATCTTTCGAAAGGATAAAACTCAACATAGTGCCCTTCTATCTTTCGATAGGATAAAACTCATCATAGTGCACACTTCTATCTTTTGATAGAATAAGACTCAACATAGTGCCCTTCTATCTTGCGATAGGATAAAACTCATCATAGTGCCCTTCTATCTTTCGAAAGGATAAAACTCAACATAGTGCCCTTCTATCTTTCGATAGGATAAAACTCATCATAGTGCCCTTCTATCTTTCGATAGGATAAATCAGATCTACGCGTCATGGACTGAAAAAGTATTTGAATCTAAGCCTCTATATGAATCTCACTATCTCAAATCAATAACAACCTTGTACCTCAAACTCCCATCATAACCTCAACTCGCATTCTATGTCACATCTCATCCATTAGATAACTTAATTAAGCTAGGCACCTCTAAGTCAATTCATTCTCTCACCCAAACAATCATCTCCCGAACAACATATATCCTTACTTAAAAATCAGCTAAGCACAATATTAAAAACCAGGCAGATCATTTCTAACCATATATCCGAATATTGTTGAACCAAGCAATTCAATTATCATCAAGCTATAATACATTCTCACATAAACATATTAATCATCATAAAATATCATTCAACGGAATAAAAATCACCAAATTTAAGAACTACGAATAGTATACCGGATAACTTCCCAGGAAAAAGAGGTGGTGATAAACACGCTTAAATACCAAGTTTTTCCTTAGCCAGAAATTACCCAGACATATACCATTCCAACCTCAAAACAACATATTAACATCCATATCATAAAGTATCAATTCGATATAAATAATAAAAGCAAATCATCCATCAACGGTTAATAAATATCAACATAATATCAATAAAAGAATCAAACACCATAAAATATCACTTAAAACAAATTATCACAAACCAAGATATCACAATCAAATCAAATAATAAATAAATCCAAACATCCTCAACATCATAAAATCAACCTTAATGTCGATAAACCTACAATCCCCGAATCACCATTGGTTTTACAGAAAAGGTTTCCAATGAGATTTTGGTCTTGTCGATTACTCGACTACTAGTAGGGTTTAGGTCGCCCTACACAATTATCATATAATCTACTACTTATCGATTCCGACGATAGGTTGATTCTTTTCCCCACCTGAGTTTTCACCGGAAACACGTACACGACGATCCTCGTTATCCCGCCACGAGTTAACACAAACACCTTCAACCAAACAACATAACTATAATTAATCAACTAACAACCATCTATGACACTTTAGGGCTAGGTTCGGTCAAGACTTAGAAAATAGGTTTAGGATTATCTTCTTAATGCTATCTTTTGGATCCTAGTTACTAGAGTCTTAACTAACATAGATTACTTATTACAAGACTAAAATTTGAAACAAAATCCTCTAACCTTTAGGGTTAGGGTTTCGGCCCATATTAGGAAAATAGGCTAGGAAATTTAGTTGGATTCAAGCTCTTGGATAATGAAAGTGGAAGACATCACAAGATCATAGAAATTGGTTTCACATTAAAAGGATTTTTCTACAATTTTCTAGAATTATTTGAAGTTCTAGATCTAGGAATGGAAAAATATGATTCATGGCATAAACATGATAAATACATGAATATGAAAGCTTATATGATCAAGGATATGAGCTTTTACCTCTTGAAGATTGAAGAAATGAAGAAAAAGATCAACCTTCACTATGTTGAAAACTGGACAGCTTGAGGGTGTGATGGTATTGTGAGTGTATCTCATAATATACTCATCTAAAAATTACGAACTTTGGCTTGATAGAAAGAAAAGAAGAAAAGGAACAACTTTTGTGTTTAAGGTTTCATTTGGTTCGGATCATAACAGGGGTGAAAAGGGCCTTCTTTATGCTGTTTCGTGGGTTGCTGGGAATTCTGGGCAGTTTCTGTATTTGAGCATTTCTCCCAATCCACTGATCCGTTTTTGATGATCTTTAGCTTGTTGGAAAGAAGAGAGAAAGAGGAACAACATTTATGTTGAGTGTTTTTCGAGTTTCAGAAAGGAAGAGGGTCATATGTTTGGTGGAAATTCGGTGTTCTTAGGGTTTTGTAACTTAGTTGGTGAGGAAGATGAAGAGAATGAAGAAGATGAGTGAAATGGTGAGGGAGGCCACGGTTTTGGGGTATTTATAGGAGTAATCTTATGCCTTGTTTGGTTAAAAGGAATTGGTTTAATGGGTTTTGTGATTATTAAATTAATATAAGCTTAACTAAGGTTATAATTAACTTAACTAAGGTTATTTTGGCTAACCATGGTTAATAATATGTGGCTCACATTTGATGGAGGTGTGGCTGATTTTGGGCCACACAAAATGACTCACCAATGAGTCATCGATCTTATCCATTAGCGGTTCCCGGAAATTCCGTATCAACTCCGTCGTTTACCCGATTTCGGTTTTTGAGAGGAAAATAATGAAACGAAAGCAAAATGAAATAGGTAAGATTTATTGGAGGTGGATGCACGAAATTGGAGAGATGTGGGAGGTTTTCAACCACGTAAAATGAGTGGTTAAGAGTGTGTAGATGCGTCTTGTTAATACCCGCGAAAGCTTGGGGTTATTTTGGTCTTTTTACCTAAATGTCATGATTACTTGCATTTAATGCTCATAAATGCTTGGTGACTCATCCTCCATGAGTCATCATGTATGACTCGTTGTCCCGATCCCTTGACGGGTCTCTCGCAGCCTGCTGACTCCGTTGGCTCCCCGATTAGGGTTTTACGCCCGTATAAAAGCGTAATATTTCATTTTCGACTGAAAATTTTCAAACTAATCAAACTCGTTGGAAATATGATTTAAATATAAACCATTTTGTTCACGAGTCAAAATTAGGTTTTCTGATCATTAAAATCTTACTGTCAGTGAAAACACCGACTGTTTTCCGTCCGAACTTTTACCAAAATTCGTCCGAATAAACATAATATTTTATTTCTGATCAGAAATTTGGAAAGTAGACTTCCTCACGGACAAAATATAAAAAATCTACAAATTTCATTTTTCGGGTCAAATTAGGGTTTTCTCACAAGATATAAAATTATACTTGTCCGGTTAAAAATGCGACGGCTCCGTCTGAATTTTCAACCCAAAATTTCACCGTAACCTTCTACCATAAGAGAGACTATGAATATGATTTTAACTTATTTAAAATCACTTTCTAACTCTCAGATTAAAATATAATTAATTATATTTTAACCGATTAAACAGCGTAATTAAAAATCAGGCTGTTACAGTATCCTAGGCCACTAATACATAGTTTTGGCTATCATGGGAAAACAAGCTGTCAAAACCTTTCAATATTTATGGATTCAATGATCAAGGAACACTTTAAAAAAAACTAACACATAATCATGTAAAAGAAGTTGAAACAAAACACTCCCTAGGCCATCATGAGTAGATTCGGCCTCCTCAAGAAATAGAGGATGGAGATTTTTTTATTTATACAACCTCTCAGTATGTTAAACTACAAGTAAATACAAGACCATAGAAATTGGTTTCAACTCAAAAGGAGTTTTCTACCATTTTTGAGAGATTTTTGAAGATAAAAGCTCATATATGACATAAAGAAGAAACTTTAGAAAAAGATGAAGTTTTTAAAGAAAAGAATACATGAGATTATTACCCTAATCAAGAGGAACAACTTTGATGAAGAACACTTAGTGAAAAGAAGAAGAAAAACTAGAGATTTGGAAGCTTGAAGTTAAGAAAAATATGAAAGCTTAAGAGTTTTAATGGAGTAGAAGAAAGAAAAGTGATAAAGTGAAGATGAAGAGTGGTATTTATAGAGGAAGGGGGAGGAGTGCACGGCCTAGAGGAGAGGGAGCAAGGCTTGGAGAGGAAGTTTTGGTTTAAGGTATTGTTTGGATCAGTTAAGGAAGGTTTAATGGGTTTTTGGAATAAAATAGATTATAATTTGAAAAAGTAATCATGATTACTTTAAAGTGTGTCATAAGCATTTAATTAGGCATCCCATCAAGCCTTCTCTCATCTTTTAGGGTTCCTTTAACTGCTTAAATACGTAACCGGTTGCACATCCGATCGTATTTTCTGAAGGTTTCGTTCGGATAAAATATTATATTTTATTCCCGGACAACAAAATTCGAAAAATTACCAAACCCACACAAAACCTCATGAAAAGATCCATTGTCTCGTTCACGGATTAAAATTAGGTTTCTGGCTCAGTAAACTAGTACTGATAGAGAAAACGCAGACCGGTTTTCGTCTGAATTTTCAACCGAAAATTTTACCGTGACTTCATACAATAAAACAATACAAGAAAATGATTTTATTTTAATTAAAATCATAATATAGTTTTATCAAAAATAAATATAATTAAACATGTATTTATTGATAATCGAAGTAAAGGAAAAACAGGACGTTACACTATTCGAACAAATATATCAAAGGGAAGACATGAATCTAAATAGATTTATTCTACTTTCTTCAAAGATTTATGAAAGCCAAGATCGATCTTGAAATTTGTTGAACGATGGATAGCAAGATAAGGAGTGGTTTCTAGAAGATGATGGAAAGTGAGGTCAGATTTTCTTTTTAGTTTATTTATGATTTATGATTATATAACATTACTTTAATATTTTCTTTTTCAACCGTGAGTAACCCATGTGTAAAAAAAACTGTGAGTAACCCACGTGCATTTTATAGATTTTTTGAGATTTTGTTTACTGTTAATTCTTTTTAGTTCTTATAGACTATAGATAATATATTGTGAGAATATAATATAATTAAACTATATTATAATAATTCATAATATCTATAATATATACATTGCTTCAAAAGAAAATATAATGTATGCATAATATTATATATATATATATATATATATATATATAATTTAAAATTTAAATATTTAAACCATAGTTTTTAGATAATATTTAATAGTAAATGGATAAATATATATATATATATATATATAACATTTTATTTTACACATTTTATAAATAATATATTAAATATTATCCATTTACTATTAAATATTATCTAAAAACTATGGTTTAAATATTTAAATTTTAAATTATATATATATATATATATATATATATATAATATATTAAAAATTGTTTTAACCCGTGGATTGCACGGATCCATACACTAGTAAATTTTATATTTGAATTTTTAATTAAAGTAATTGACAAGACAACAACAATCATGCTTTATCCCACTAGGTAGGGTCGGCTACATGGATCAAACGACGCCACAATGTTCTGTCATGAATCACATTTATAGCTAAACCATTGGCATCTAAAACTTTTTAAATAGTTTCGCCTATAGTTTTTCTTGGCCTTCATCTGCCTCTAGCGTTAGGATTGCCCTCCATCTGGTCTAATCTCCTTACTACGGAGTCTACAAGTCTCCTCCATACATGCCCAAATACCTAAGTCGAGATTCAATCATCTTTTCTACAATAGGTGCTACCACAACTCTCCCTCTAATGCTATCATTACCAATCTTATCTCGTCTAGTTTATCCACTCATCCAACGCAGCACTCTCATTCATGCTACATTGAGTTCATTCTCGTGTTGGTTTTTTACCGGCCAACACTACGTTCCATACAACATCGTCGGTCTAATTGTTGTACGGGAAAAAAATTTCCCTTTAGCTTGAGCGGTACCTTTTTATCACACAAAATATCCGAGGTCTTCCTCCATTTCAACCACCCTTAATGAATCCGATGGTTTACACATCTCCCTCAATTTATATTAAAATATTTAAATTTTTTAAGTTTTTAACTATTATGGTAAGTTAATTACTTATTGATACATAAACTATGGCGGGTTCTACGGTGTGAGAGTTGCACATGTCTCTCACCGTGAGAGACTACATAGTACCGTAGATCAAATTTTGTTACAGGATATTATGATACACCTGCCCACACCTGATTCTAACTCCATCTTCTTCACTGTCTCTGCAACCTACCCCTCAACGGCTCAACCTCCTTGCCCCTCTGCCTTCTCCTTCTCTGTTCGTCCCTGTCGCCGCTGCCCCTCCTCTTTCTCATTTCCTTCCCTCTCAATCTGGCTCTGTTTGTATGTCTTCAATCTCGCCATCAGCTCTCGTTCTCGGCACCGTCTCCACCATTGTCGTGCCCAGATCCGACCCGCCGTTTGCAGAACCATGCAACACCGCTGTTTTCCTCCATGCCGGCGATGAGGAAAAGGACAAGGCGATGTTGGTGATTGTGTGCAGCTGGTGTTATCGGTGCTCCAATGTGATAGTTGATACCGCAGATTAAGTGAAGACAAGTTGTTCTCTTTTCTTCTCTGATTTTGCTAATCATTTTGCTTAATTCCCTAATTAATTGTTGATAAGCTCTCTGATCTTTAGCTGAATCTCTTGGGTCCATGCCTTTTTCCACTCACTTTCTGGATGAACGTGTAAGAGTTTGCATAGTTGCTTTAAAATCAAAGAGTGGAAGAGTTTGCAAATCAACATGTTATCATAATATTATCATTTGCAAATTTTATTTTAGTTTCATGTTCTAGAATTGAAGAGTTCAGTGCACGGAGTTGGCGTGGAGAGTAGGCGGCGGCTGAGGCGGCGATGGTTTGGCGAAGTTGTTGGGCAGAGAAAGGGGTGACGAGTGGGTTGAAGGGGGGAGGGTTTGCAAGACAAGATGGCGAGGGGCCGAATATCTAGAGCAAGGTGGGAGTGGGAGTGGGAGTGGGAGTGGGAGTGGGAGGGGTGCTCTGCTCTTGGTGGTGCGGCGGTGATGAAGGAGACAAGGTGTGGAGGAACAGTGAAGGGAGTTGAAGGAGAAATAATCTGATGTGTATGGTATAGGATATAATCATGTGGATGAAAGTAAATCAATGGTAAATTATAGTCTCCTATGGTGAGAGACTTGGTGAGGTCTCTCACCTTAGAATTTGCCCATAAACTATAAGTTTTAGGACAATTTCAATTGATTAATTGTTCATCAATTGTGTAATGTGATTCCACAATTAACTTTTGTAATTGTTTTGGGTCTAACGTCTTAGCTTGGCTTCTTATGTCCTATGCATATGTTGATAACCAAAATAGTTTGTTCATTATGTACCCAAAAAGAAAAGGTTGTTCACTAGAAAGTTCACATTCTGCTTCTGATACCTCAAAGGTTTGCTTGAGTTTGATCTCTCAAAGTGAGGTTCCATCTTTTTTAGTTTATTTCTCTTACCACGAGCTGACATTCATTGCTTCCATGATACGAATTGAATAATAATTAAAAAAAATGAATGATAATTGAGAATTTTGAATTATGTAACTGGTGGTTCAAGTTTGATACTACTAATAATAGCTATAATCTGCAGAGAAGTTAGAGGCATTGCTACACTCTTGGATCTTATGGTGCCTCAAGTTGAGCTTAAATTGGAAGATTATCATAAGGATATGATTAGTCATAATGTAGGAAATATGTTGTCAAAGGAATTTATGGAGGAATTCTCTCATTCAGCATTAAAGAAAATGGATTAAAAGGATTTTATTATCCTAGTCTAGAAGAAAATATAATCAAAATGGATGAGTGTGACAAGTCATGTGCCTATAGATCAAGTTATTGTTAGTGCTTATATCGCTAATGCCTACTAGACCAACTTAATTCCTTCAAACTTCACCTTTCAAGTAGCACAACGGAGGCAAACAACGCTAAAGGATTGAGTATAACATGTAACATATAAAAAATAATGAATGTCTCATGATGTGTTTTTTTTGGGCAGCCGTGAAGAACATCAGGGAGTGAGGGTTTGTGTTTTACTCTTTTAGAATTGGCAGCTTATAGGGTTGGAGACTTGAGACCATGAGACACCAAAAAATGGGGCATCTAAACAAGATTTTAATTATTTTTAAATTCTTAATCTTTTCATATTTAAAAATTAATCCATCTTCTTCTCTATCCTCTCTCTTCCGCCACCCCTCCATATTCCCCAACTCCACCGCCTCCCCTCTCATTCCCCACCATCTCCGTCATTCGCAAGCCACCTGCCGCTAGGGTTGAGAATAGGCTAGATTGAGTTAGACCCTGACAAGTCTGAGTCTGACCTGCGTTCCAATCTCAAGGCCTGAGTCTGGCTTATTAGCCTGATATAGGCCAATTTTTAAGGCATGAGCCTGACATACTTTGAAGTCTGGTCTAACCTAAAAGTCTACTTATCAACAAGACCTTTAAATATGCCTCCACCTATAAATATGTTATAGGCCTTCACTTGTAAATAGGCTCGTAGGCCTCTAATGATAAAAATAAGTTGATAGACCTATACTAATAAATAGGTCATTGGGCATTCAAAAATAAATAGGCAAGTAGGCATTTACTTTCAAATATTATAAATAATGTAAATAATATATTATATTATACATATACATATACATTTATGTGTGTATGTGTTAAATAGGCCGGCCTCATAGGTCTAATAGGTTTTTTTTTAAAAGCCTTAGACCTGACCTCTTTAACTATATAGGTTTTTTAAAAAATATTGACATAACCTTTTAACTAAATAGGCTAGTCCGAACTAGGACTTAATAGACTAGGTCATAGGTCCGTGCGACTACCTTCCCGACCCATTCCCTACCTGTGCCCAAGACCGGTTCCCCCACCACTGCAGCACCATCGACCACGATAAGAAAACTACACCAATCCTTTCTCAACCAAAATAACATGGATTCAGATTGAAGGAACAAATGACAAAAGAGAAGTACCTGCTGCTCAGCCGCATGACCCCTGCTAGAAACGTCGGATCAGATGTAGCTCCACCCGCCATCCTCCACCTTGAGCCACCATGTTGCCTGCCCAGTTGTGTCAACTACCACCGCGAGCCGTACCAGAATCGTCGTGTCTCGCCGTAGTAGCTCCGCCTTATTTCGCGTGCGAGCCAGTCGCCCATCGCCACACCATCTGGTCACTCCATCCCCATCGCACACCCTCCGTCACCGTCGCACGGCACTCATCACCGCAACATCCACTCACCGTCCACGAAAGGTACCTGACTGAAAAACCCCCCAGGTTGCCAAATTTTGACTGGAAAATCCAAAGATGGGAAGGACGGGTGGGAGTATGGGGAATGAGAGGGGTGGGCTAAGTGTCTGATTCATGGTGGTATTCAATTATTTGTGTTTGTTCATGGTATTTATGGACGACGGTGGCTAGACAGTGGAGTTGAGGGAGGAGGTGAGAGAGAAGAACATGAGGTAAATTTTGTAAATTTGAAAAAGTTTAAGGATTTTAAAATAATAACCAATTTATATTTAAGAACCTGCTCACGGACACGCTTTATTGTTTGCAACCGGGTGGTATGCTAGTTTCGTTCGATCGACCATCTTTTTTTTTTTTGGTATAATTCGATCGACCACTTTTTACTGCAAATAACTATGTTGGGTTTTTGCTGTTGGGGCTATTGTTGCTAACCCTAGATTCGTCTCGCGGTCGTAGTTGTAATTGCAGAATGGTATCGGATTGTTGGTGCCCCCTGCTCCGAATATGGTGAAGCAAAATATGCCCCCTTACTGTAGCACCCATGCTGCAACCCAAACCTCTTCGACCAAGTAATCGAAACTTTGACTAGGAACAAACAAAGGAATTTCTAATTCATTCTCCAACCTTGATTGAATGCGCTGCAATGTAGTACCTGCAACCTTCATACTGAAACTTTCATCGCTTTGACTAAGATATCAGGAAATTGACTCGGCACATACAATGGAATGGACATGTCTCCTTCAATAGCCAAGCTCGACATAATTGTGCCTATAATGTAATATGGTGTCGCTTTACCTTCAAGAATACATGGACTCAACAACAAACACGAGTTAAATTTGTCCTAACTAACAAAACACCCAAAACCTACAAATGTCGGCCTTCCGGAGTGCGCACTAAGCATGAAAGATTTATTTTCTTTTTGGTCTTGCTAACTGGTGCCTTAAAGATACTGGTTAATGAATCTAGAGATAGAGAGAATTTAATAAAAAAGTATAACTTTTCGATGTTCAATGATTTAAATGCATGCATCATTTTTCAATATAGGAGGGAGGTATATAGGAGACCCCAGAGGAGAGGAGAGGGGGAGAAGGAAATAAAAAAAGGAGCAAAATGCATTGAGAGAGTTTGAATTCACACATTCAAGATATCTAGCAACTAAACCAATAGAGTTGGTTGATGGAGACTTTAAGGGGAATATAATAGAACTAGAAGTAGCAAGTTATATGAACCTCATATGTATCAAGGGTAATACATTTATGAAGTAACTATAATTATCTCAAAATTCTTAGAAGTTTTATTTGAAAAAATAATAATCTAAATTTTTTTAATTTAATTTATTAAATAAAATATCGATCTTTCTTCTCATTGAAATCCTTATAACTCTGTCCCAGTGGACCAGATTCTTGTTTCTTACATAATAATGAATGTATTTCATCAAGTTTAACCCTCACATAATACCAAAAACACAAAAGAAAAACACACGGGAAAAAAAACAATGGCTCTAACGGCCCAATATATTGTGCGGTTCAAGGCCTACTCCGTACATGACTCCTATTTCTTGATCACACATATATGACCCAATAAATGATTTTATATAATTTAGACATGCTAATATACTAACAACAGTATTATATGACAACATTTTATGTGATTCGTGATGAAACTTTTATTAATTAATTTATTAATGTTTATTTTACAAGTATTTATTGTTAACAGCATAAATAAAAATAAAGTTTAATTCTAAAAATTATTTAATCTGCTTACCAAATGTCCCCTAATTGTTAATGTTTTGTCCTCAAGTATAGTTATTTGAGTTTTTAGTAGTCATTTTGCATAAATTAGTTAATTTCCTTCTTTTTAGATTTAAATTTACTTATAGCGTCTTCTTTTTAGATTTAAATTAGTTAACAATAAAGATTGAGATTGAAGCTTGAAGAAGTAAAGAAACGATGAAAAGAGATTCCTTTTGTCAATGCCTACTTAGCATTGATCACAGGATATTCTTCAACATCAAAAAAGGTCTCTGTCAAGTCAATGTTGGTAACATCTAACATGAAGCATGTTAGCATGTGGTATATTGATGAAGCATTTAAAACAATCGTTAGATATAATGTTATTTTAATTAGTGGTATAGATAAGTCCTTCCAAAAAAAAAGACATATACAAGATAACATAGGTAAATACATAAAAATCCAAAAGACAATTTTATCCCCACCTTACCACTCCTCTCAATCTCTCTCCCTTGTCACTCTTCTATTTGATGTCCCCATCCTCATCCTCACCATCCTTATAACTCTTTCTCAGGTTCCTTCTTCAACTTATCGATTTCTTCTTTCAACAAATTTTCCTTCACTTTAAGGTATATATCCAAAAGATCATAAAAGTCCCACCCCACCTCTACCAGACTCCCTTCAACTTCACCATTGCTAAACACTGCTCTCATCGTGATGAGGTCAAGACAAGTATACCGGATCATTGCAAGTAATAAATCGGTAAGAACCGGATATTGTCTTCAGGAATTAGTTGCCAAGTACCAATTTACAAGTTAAACAACTATCTACACGAATATTACGAATATTTTTTATATGAAGAGAGCTCAAAACATAAAATAGAGCAACAAAACCAATAAATATTTTTGGTCTTTTCGGGATTTTTTTAACAAACACTTAGCAAGCAAAAAGAAATGTAATTAACAAATGGATAAAATGTCAGGGTTAGACTACACTAATCTTTCCTCAATTGCAATGAGATGGTTACTAACACAAGTCCTGATTCATTTATGACAATCAAGCCTTTTAAAATACTGAAACCCTAATTCCTTAAGTGGAATGAGCCTAAAACCCCAAATTAAATCCTAATACCTTAGGTGGAATAATATGAGATTTTGCATAAAGAGCCAGGATTTAAAAGATTGCAAGCACTTCAAGACTCATTCATAGATTCATGACTTGGTAGTTGATTCATGAGTATGCATTAGTATCAACTTTCCAATTGTCTACCAAAGCAACAAATCATTTTATTGGTAATCAAGTCAAGAAAAGTATTAAGCATAGAATCAAATAAACATAAAAATAAAAATAAAATGAACTTGTATTAAAACCAAGTCAAGATACAACTAAGTTTAAAAAAACAAACATCTAACCCCAACAAGAAGGGGTTTAGCTAGACATACTAAAAGAAATAATAGAATAAAATAAAATTAAACAAGATAAATGATTCAAACTCCATGAATTTAACAAAATGTGCAGCTGCTCTGGTTTAGGCTATACACGCTGCTTTCACTCCAGTGCAGCTCCCTCCTTTTGTTCACGCTGCTGTCCCTTCTTTTATATCCAAACCCTCTCTTTTGTTCACGTTAGGGCCTCCTGTACTAATTTCCACTCCATCCAAATTTGGCCCTTTGCACTCTTGTTTAATGAAATGTCACTGGGCCAAGCTATTTTCCTTTCAATTAGTTACCAACAAGGCAATTTCAAATTGACATTCCAATTTCTCCAGCTTCCTTCACGTGGGCTCCCACATTACATGGGCTTTGGCTTGGCAGCAAAATTATATCATTAGACTCTTGCCCAAATTAATGCATATTTTCATTATTTCCTATAAACATAAATAAGTAAAAATGTTATTATATTAACTCTAAAAACATGAAATTAAATTAAAATATTCAAAATATTATTAAAAACTAAATTATCTAAATTTAAGGACAAAATTCAATCAATTAGCACAACTAGGAGTAAAAATACATCCAATAAGTATATAAAAATCACATAATTTATAAGATTATCAAATTACCGTCATCTATGGCGGCCCTCGTTGTGTCAATCACCGAAGTCATCCCACGTCTAGCCAGAGAAGGGTATTGCAGAACCACCAGGAGACAACATTTGCACCACGCCAGAAGTAGCAACCGCTCGCACCAAGAGTCCAAGATCACCGCGAAGCATCGTTCGCATCGTAGCTGTCGTCCGCCGCTTCACCTTGCACGGTTCTTTGTGGCTTTTTATGGAATGGTTTTTTTATGTGGGGTTGAGGAAATTGGTCAGATCTTGGTTGGTGGTGGTGGAAGTATTCAATGTGAAAGCAGATCTGAAAATCAGGGTTGAAGGGAGAAGTGAGGACGTCGGCACGATGGTGGTGAGGTTGAGGGGGCGGCGTTGCCGGTGGGGACTTCCGGCCTGTGGTGGTTGTGGGTGGATGGTAGACATGGAGGTAGGAAATGAAGGGGAAGAGAAAGAGGGGTGGGGGAAGATGTGGTGGTGAAGGACAAAAATGGAATTTCGAAAAAATAAAAATAAAAATAAAAACAAATAAACGGGAAAACATGTTGTAGAATGCTACATGGGCGTTCTGATAAAAAAAATGCTACATGGGTGTAGCACTTGTTTAAATGTTTCGTCCTAGTCACCACCGTCAAAGTTGGGTATAAGAAGCCCAATGTTGAGCACTGGAAATATTAATTGGGAATCTGGATTCCCTTGTTAACATTATTTTCAGAAGGGTCATGCTAATTAGTATCCTTAGGAAATATAAGTGTATAACTCTTCAAAATCTTAAATACAACAACTCCAAATAAAATTCTTCTATTCTTGGTTCCTTAACTAGTGGTCCAACTGGTTAGCATTTTCCTTTTCAAAAATACCTTGAATATAGATTAATTAAAAAGGATTTTTCTAACCTGTACAACCTTACACATGTTAAGTAATCATAAAATAGAAATATTGTATTGAAAAGAGGAGAATTTAAGTTTTCAATGAATTAAAGGCGGGTTCTACGGTGCATGACATCCTCATGTCTCTCATGTGAGAGACCTTAATTTAACCATTAGATTAGAAGTGTCACAGGATATTATCATAGTCCTCCTACACTTGATTTTTTTTTTTTTTTGGCTCTTCCCTCCCACTCAGATCTGATGCTTCTCCTGCCTGGCCTCCCTTCCAACTCCAACCTCCACCAGGACCGCCACCACTGTGAGACTGGTCGAATATATCTGGCCTCCCTGCGCCACGCGTGGTCGGGATCGACCTCGCCGGAAAATCGCTCAGCGACCCTCTAAGCTCGGTCGCTACCTCCGCCGCCTCAATCTCTGCGACACAAAAAGTAAAATTGGCCTGAGTGTGTCAGATAGAAACCATGCGCCGCCAGGCGGGCAGTGGTTCGCGACGGTTCGAGATGGTCCAGTGGTTCGCGGGCGGCACATTAGCAGCGACGGAGGGACGTGGGCTCTGTGGTTAATGACGATGAACGCGTGGTGGCTGGCTGGTGACGATGACACGGGTCTTCGTGGTGGAGCTAAGATCCATATGGTGGTGATTACTGACGAGGGGAAGAGCGCAGTGGCTTGAGGCGGAGGCGCTTCGATCTCTGACAGAACTCACGACGGACAGGGACGACGGGCAGAGCAGTTGTGACTAATGGGTTTGCGGCGGATCTGGTGGGGCGGAGCTGTTTCGTGCATGGCGGAGCCAGGTGGTGATATCACAGCGGTTGACAGACTTATAGCATATGGGTTGATGGTGGCTGCTCCATTACTAGGTTCAGAAAAGGGGCATATAGGATGAAAAGGGACTGAGAAGGAACAGAGGAAAAAAATCAGGTGTGGGTTATCTATATTAGCATATGGTGCAACTTTTTCATCTAACGGTAGATAATAGTCTCTCACGGTGAGAGACTTGCTAGGCTCTCTCATCGTAGCCAAAGCTTGAATTGAATTCACAACTTTTCAATATAGCATTCATGTTCTTGGTTTCTTATCATGTACAATATTGTACGGGTTAGAAAAATCGAATTAAAAAATGAAATCCGAACTTCTGGTACCTAACGTGACAGTGTGAAGAATCCGTAGCAGCTACATCATAACGTAATGCTTTGGTTTCAAGACATTCATTTACAATGTTTTAATATGTACTCCATCTGAACTCAATTATAAGCAAATATATATATATATATATACCAAGAGGGCCACTGTGGATCATTTCACAAAAAGATGTTAGAGACATATTGAAAATATTGATGAAGAAATTCAAATATCAGAGTATGAAAATAAACTTCCTTAAAGAAAGGATAATGAAAGTAGAGATTTAATTTTGATATTTCAAAGATCACTATATGCCAAAAATTTAGGCGAAGTGATTACAAAGTAGGTAGAATGTTACAAGAACTTACAAATACAAGAGGCTCTTAAGAAAACTTGAAAACACTGCAAGATTACAAAAGAGAGAGATTAGTAAGTTCGGAGTGAAGTAAGTTGTGTCTTTCAACTGAGTCTTCGAGTCCCTTATATAGATGGAGGAACCTTCAGCTGAGGAGAGACGGACTTCAAATTTTTCAAATCCGAAAAGCAGGTACTATTCTTCTTTTGACTTGGGTACCAGCTTTTACTATTCATCTTTTGCTTTTGTCTGCCACGAGAATGCTTTCGGCAAGTCACGACAAACAACTTTTCTTTTGATAAAGCAGAATGGCACATGGGCGGCCACATTTGTGTCTGATAGACTCTGCTTTAACAATTTTATATTTTGAGTGGGGAATCAATTCCGTCGGCCATCTTTATTTTAGTGGGAAGATGCGACAAAACCTTATCTTGAATTTTCAAAAATCAACAAATCCAATATCTGGGTCATTATTTTCCAGATAAGGATTATATTCTTCGAGGTCTTCTGCTGAAAACTCTGGTTCTTCGAGAGGCTCATCTGAACCAACAGTTGAAGCAGCTTCCAACAATTTTTTCTTCAATTCTGCTGGGGAGGCAGCATCGAAGGTTAATGTATATGGAGAAAAAGGACTTGGGGGTTGAGAAATTACTGATGAAGTAGTCCCAACTATATTTTTGTCCTTGTTTCTGGAAGGTGAATTGGCTGGAGTAGATATGGACTGAGGAAGTCTTCTTTTCTGAAGTCCATGCTTTTTCCAGGTTTCAAATTTTGAGAGAACATAATCCTCATTGAATTTTCGCCACCAAGATATAATAATAGAGGCGCAAACCCATTTTGGAAAGGGTTCTGGGAGATGTTCATGAATATCAAAGCTATATCTGAGGAGCCAAGATATTCCAAACTGAGCACAGAACCTTAACAACTTTTCATGAGCCTTTATTTTAGGGGTCAAAGATTTGTACTCCAAATATTTTGCATATATAGTGTTTGGGAGAAGCTCTACGCTTAACCCATAGCTTACAAACCAATGACAGAACCAAGAGGGATAAATTTCTTGGTTACTTACTATTATGAAATACCATGAGTGTTTTTCATTAGGAATATTTAAGAAGTATTCCCAAGCACTCTGATAATCCCAAAAATCATATACTACTGGGTCGAATACCCTTGAAAATCTTTTGGGTTTTGATGGGTGTTGACCCCAATCTGATAAGGTCAAAACCTTTAGAATTTTACACTGAGAATAAGCCACTAAGGTCTTATCCTTATCATTGAAATTTTCAGTTATTTCGGCAGACCCTGTGTCTAACAAAATAAACTGATAATATTTTAAAGTTTTCTTGGATCCATAAGATTGAATCCAACCACAATTTTCTGAAAAATATTTTGAATAGATGTTCCAGGGACCTGAAACACTATCTGAAGGGTTACCCATTTCTGGTTCCAAAAGTAACCTTTGCTCACATTTTGGTTTGCACTTTTGAGTAAGGGGTACTCTGTCGATATTTTGGGTTTGGGTATTTTGGATTGGGCTATTTTGTTGGGCTGGTGGTTTACCCAGAGGAGTAAACCTATTGGTTATTTCAAGGGATGATGAGGTATTTTTTGTGGGTTGTTGGGATGATATTGGGGTGGAGGCTATTTTAGATGCACTAGGTGCAAAAGCATCCAATGTTAATGGTCTGGATTTTGAAGAGGAAGGGGATGCCCCACCTCTGGTAGATCCTCCTCGGGACCCGCTCATTTTGAAGTAGAATCCTGCAAAAATTCCCTGGTTAGATAATCAGGGATAAAATTATTTTCTCCTTTTAAATATTCTATTTCAAAATCAAAACAGCTAAGAAGACTTTGCCATCTGGCAAAAATATGTTTTGAAACAAGATTTTTAACATCCTTTTCTAAAACATCTTTTGCTGCTTTGCAATCTATACGTAATAAAAATCTTTTGTTAAAAAGATCATCATGAAATTTTGTAATACATAGTACTATAGATAAAATCTCCTTTTTAATAGTACTATATTTTTCCTGTGAAGAGATCCAAAGACCAGAGTGATATCTGACTATTTGCTCAACTTTTGACTCTGGGAGGATTTGTAGCAGGATGCCACCATATCCTTTTTCTGATGCATCAGCCTGAACTATTAGACGAGCATCGGGATGAGGAATACCAAGACACGGTAGAGACTTGACTTCCTGTTTTATTTCAGCCACTAATTTTGACAACTCATCAGACCAAGGTTTTGGATTCTTAGTCTTTCTAAGTCTACTATACAATGGCTTGCATTTTATCCTAATATTGGGGATAAACTCAGAGACATAATTTAAACAACCCAAAAATCTTTGCAGTTGTGTTTTATCTTTTAATTCGTTTGGAAAGTTATCAGCAAAAGCGATGCTTCTACTGATGGGGGTAATTGTGCCCTGAAATATTTCATGACCCAAAAACCTCATTTTTGTTAGACAAAGTTTTGTCTTTTTGGCAGACAAAGCCATTCCATTTCTTTTTATCGTTTCTTTGAAAACATTCAAATGTTTGAAATGTTGATCCAAAGAATTTGAAAATATCAATATATCATCGATGTATATTAGAGCAAACTTAGAATGAGGCTTTAATATTTGATCCATGATATTTTGAAATTATGAAGGCGCATTTTTCAAACCTAGAGGCATTACATTCCATTCGTAATGGCCTAAAGGTACAGTAAAAGCAGTTTTATATTTATCTTCTTCTGTTAAGGCTATTTGATAATAACCTGATTTTAAATCAAATTTTGAAAAGATAACTGCATTGTGCAGTCTTTTTATTAAATCCTTTTTGTTTGGTACAGGGTAGCGGATCCACTGTAATGCTTTATTCAAAGGCTTGTGGTTGATGACCATTCGAGGTTCACCACGTTCTATTTCAGAGTTATTATTTACATAAAAAGCTGTGCAACTCCAAGGGGATTTGCTCGGCCTTATCAATTTTTTATTCAAAAGGTCTTGTATATCTTTTTTACAAAACTCCAAAGTATCACTATTCATTTGAATAGGTCTAGCTTTGGTTGGTATGTTCCTTTCATCAAAATCTTTTTCATACGGTAGAGATACAGTATGAATTTTTCTATTCCAAAAAGCATTTGGAATAATATAACATACTTCTGTTTCAAATTCTTTTTGAAGAACAATTACCTTTTCCTTTATCAAAGGATCTTGTAATTGTTTTTCAATTTTCTGATATACAATTTCTTTTTGTAGAAAATTGATCTGGTTTTGCTTTCCATTTAGAATTGACAGAAAGTTATTTTCAGAAAGAATATTTAAATCTTTTGATTTTACAGGATTTAAAAATTCAAAAAGAATTTCTTGATTATTTCTTTTGGTTGTTAAACCATTTTCAGAAACTCCAAAAGGATATAACTGAGTTATAAAAGGGGTTCCTAAAATGATATGTTCTGACATATTTTTAACAAGTAAAAAAGTATTTTTGAAACAAACTCCATTATTACAAATACTAGCTTCTTCAAGTTTATATTTAACTTGAAGCTTCTCATTATTTGCAGTATAGAGTTTTTGGATTGTTTTCTTGTAATATTGAGTAGGGATCAAACCTTCTTGTATACAATTCAGGTCAGCACCTGAATCGATTAATACAATAAATGGTTTGTGAAAAGAGTTTTTAATTTTTAAATTGACTTTCACATGCCATTTTTGCTGTAAGGTTTTAATTCTCATTAAAAAATGATTTTCACCCAACTCATTATTATCAGTTTGAAATTCATTTTGAAAACTTTGGGAAGAGGATGAAGCAGAAAGATTTACCTGTTCCTTTCCCGGATTTTTTGAAAAATTTTGTTCCAAAATTTTAGTTTTTAGTTTTAAATCAGCAATTTCAGATTTTAAAACTTTAATCTCTTTATATAAAAAAGAAAGACTTAAAGGTTCCTGATTAAAAGAAGATGCTGTCTGACTTGATGAAGACAGAATTTCTTTTAAAGAATAACCTTTAAATTCTTGTTTTTCGACTTCTTGTGATTCTAATTCTTTATACTTTTCGAGCATAGCTAATTTAATTTGTGGATCATCTACTTGATTTATCAGATCAAGTAAAACTCTTGCTTCTTTGGTAATAACATTAATTGTAAATTTACAATTACAATTATCACCAAGACATCCACAGCTTAAACAGCCTGCATCTGAATCAGATGTTTCTTGATTTTGAAATATAACATCTGAATCATCATCCGAAGATGATTCTTCTGAAGAATTAGTATCATAGAGAAGAATTTTCGAAATCTGATCCTTAAGATCATCATCCATTTTTAATTCTTTGATCTTTTGTTTCACACGACAATCTCTTGCCATGTGCCCCACACGACCACATTTATAACATGTGATATTTTTCTTGAAATCTTTTGAAAAAGATTTCTTATAAGATTTCTTTTGAGATTTCTTATAAGGTTTTATATCTTTTTCCTGTTTAGAAAACCTTTTCTTGGTGGGAAAACGTTTTGAAAACTTTTGAGAAGTAACTCTCCTTTGTTTAGAAGGAGGAGTTAATTTTTCATAACCAAACTGTTCACAAAAATTACCCAACTCTTTGGAATTGGTTTTACTTTCGAATTTAGCTTGGCGATGCATTTTAATATCTGTACAAAATTGTAAACCAACTTTGTTAATTATTGAAATTAACCTTCCATAGGTTAATTCTTCCAAAGGAGTGCCAGGGTACTCCATTTTTAACTGAGCTCTAACTTTTGTAGAAAAATTCTTTGGAAGACCAGATATGAATCTATCCTTCCAATAAGCTTCTCTACAGTCAGTTCTCGTATAAATTTTTGTTAAAAAATTATCTTTATACCATCTAAACTCTCCAAGAGTAGGACAGTATAAATTATTTAGAATTTCAAGGGACCTATCAGCAAAAGTATTGGTATCTCCAATAAATGCTAAAGATATTCCCAAAATTAAAGTTTTAACTTGTTGATCAACTTGTCTCTCAACCTGTTGACCATTTTCTGTGCGAGTTTCAGTTTTTACTGAGGTAAAAACCAAATTTCGCTCTCCTTCTTTCAAATTATTGTCCCACCATCCTTTTAGGCTACCTGTGAAGCCATTAATAAGGATTTTGACAGTACTTAGAGCCGTGTTTCCACGAGCTCTATAAGCAGTAGCTGCCATGGACATTTCCTCTAATTTTCGTAAAATTTGATGCTCAGTGAAACCATCAATGTTCCACTCAACTATTCCTTCACCAGTATATTGCGAGGCATATTCTGATGAGAAATAATCTTCATATTGAATATCAGGCAGAGTAGGCCTGTGATAATAATTTCGAGATTTTGGAAAAGATTTTGAAGTATTTTTGATTTTGTTAACAACATCAACATCAGAATCTTGAAATTGTTTTTCAAGTTCTAAAACATCATTATTATTATTTTTCAAAACATTTAATTTTGAATAAGATATTTTCAAAGAAGCTAATTGTTTATTTATTTCATCCAATAGGGTTGTATTGGATTCATTTCCTATTTTAAGATCCTTGATTTCTGAGTCAGAAAGTTTATAAGGAGAAATCAAAGGTTTTTCTTTCTTTGAAAATGTTTTTGAAGAAGATTCGACTTGAGTCGAAGTGTCAAATTCTTCTGTGGTGCTAGCCACTTGATACAAAAGTTGATTTGTATAATTTAATTGTTGTTGAATATTTTTAATATCATAACGTGTCGAAGTTTGAACAGAAAGGGTTTTGTCATCAAGTTTCATTGATTTGAAAGGTGATGCAATAATTTCGTTATTGTCAACATTTGGAAAAGATATTTCTTCCAAAGGTGGAAAAACAGAAATTACTTCTTTACCCTTTGACGTTTTCCAAATCTTTTTCGCAGAGTTAAGAACTTTTAACTCCAAGTGAGGAAAACAGTGCTTTTCAAACCATTCGAAGAAGGGAATATAAAAGGTGCTTTTCATTTTGCAGGATTCTACTTCAAAATGAGCGGGTCCCGAGGAGGATCTACCAGAGGTGGGGCATCCCCTTCCTCTTCAAAATCCAGACCATTAACATTGGATGCTTTTGCACCTAGTGCATCTAAAATAGCCTCCACCCCAATATCATCCCAACAACCCATAAAAAATACCTCATCATCCCTTGAAATAACCAATAGGTTTACTCCTCTGGGTAAACCACCAGCCCAACAAAATAGCCCAATCCAAAATACCCAAACCCAAAATATCGAAAGAGTACCCCTTACTCAAAAGTGCAAACCAAAATGTGAGCAAAGGTTACTTTTGGAACCAGAAATGGGTAACCCTTCAGATAGTGTTTCAGGTCCCTGGAACATCTATTCAAAATATTTTTCAGAAAATTGTGGTTGGATTCAATCTTATGGATCCAAGAAAACTTTAAAATATTATCAGTTTATTTTGTTAGACACAGGGTCTGCCGAAATAACTGAAAATTTCAATGATAAGGATAAGACCTTAGTGGCTTATTCTCAGTGTAAAATTCTAAAGGTTTTGACCTTATCAGATTGGGGTCAACACCCATCAAAACCCAAATGATTTTCAAGGGTATTCGACCCAGCAGTATATGATTTTTGGGATTATCAGAGTGCTTGGGAATACTTCTTAAATATTCCTAATGAAAAACACTCATGGTATTTCATAATAGTAAGTAACCAAGAAATTTATCCCTCTTGGTTCTGTCATTGGTTTGTAAGCTAAGGGTTAAGCGTAGAGCTTCTCCCAAACACTATATATGCAAAAAATTTGGAGTACAAATCTTTGACCCCTAAAATAAAGGCTCATGAAAAGCTGTTAAGGTTCTGTGCTCAGTTTGGAATATCTTGGCTCCTCAGATATAGCTTTGATATTCATGAACATCTCCCAGAACCCTTTCCAAAATGGGTTTGCGCCTCTATTATTATATCTTGGTGGCGAAAATTCAATGAGGATTATGTTCTCTCAAAATTTGAAACCTGGAAAAAGCATGGACTTCAGAAAAGAAGACTTCGTGTCGAAGTTTGAACAGAAAGGGTTTTGTCACCAAGTTTCATTGATTTGAAAGGTGTTAAATATAAGCGAAATCCAACCAACTTAACTTTATTTAATGTCAGTATTCCAAAAATCAAGAAAATTAACCAATCTAATCAATTCCCCTTTTACTTTTCCAAGAGCACTGAATACTCCCGAGACAATTAAATGATAGTTTAGTAATTATAACTCTTTTTTTATATAAATCGAGACAATTAAACTAAATTAACTTTCTTACTAAGTATAAAATTAGTTAATTTTGCTTATAATTGAGTACGAATGAAGTATTAGGAATCTAAGATAATCTAAGGAGTTCAAGCCTTGTTAGCTAGAGAACTCGTTGGTGCCGGCAAGATAAGATTCGGTGCTCTCCTAAAGGAGTAGAGATCCTCTTCATTTCTCAAAATAAATGGAGAGCTCCATTACCATAATTGTGGATGTATAAATACATATATGTCTAAAAGTGGTAACACAAAATAGGATTTTATTGGCATTTATACACCAAAACTATAGTAACAGAGCTCTCCATTTATTTTGAGAAATTGAGAGGATCTCCACTCCTCCTAAGGGTTTTAATATGGCAGATATTAAGCAGTGTTCTAAAAATATTGGTTAAGGTTTTAAAGATAGAAATTATATCTTGGAAGTTTTTTTTTTGAAAGGATATCTTGGAAATTGTGTATTCAATATCTTGAAAGTTTAAAAATTATTTTTTTAATAGTTTCCATTTTTTCTTTCTTAACCAATATCCTTAAGACTTTGGTTACCAAGACCCTTTTAATATTGGTACTTAAACATCCACCAGGACTTCAATTATTTAACAGATATATCGAATGTGTTTGATACAACCAATTACAACTTAATTGATGTTGTATTCTATACCTAGAATAGAAACCATGGACCAAAGTGTCGCGACCGTCCCGTCCGGGAGCCACGAAAAGAAGGTAAAAATAGAGGAGTCGCCACCAATATTTTGTTTGGGAAAAACATTAGAAAAACAATTTATTTAAGGTAAACTGGTCCTAACAAAAATGTAGAGATCTGAACTCGGGAGTAGGTTACGGGTAGGGAAGGTGTTAGCACCCTACATCGCCCGTTTAAAAAATGGTACCTCAAGTTGATTGTGCAAAAGAATTTTATTAACCTTTGAAAATATTTATTTTACCCCACTTTTTAAATAATAAAAAAAATATAAACACAATGAAAGGGAAAATTATATTTTGGCTTGACAAAATGATTGATTCTGCTCCTACGTATTCCGGGTGCGATGGGAAACTCAAAGCCACGTAGTTCTTGTAGAAAAAAGTTTGATTGATTGGTTGATTTTAATTTTTGGTAAAGATTTGATTTTTTTGAAAAAAAATTTATTTCAAAAATAATTCACTCATGCACAGGGTCCAAGATAGTAGTGCTATACGTAAACCCTTACAATTCATACGACACTTGAGAATGAAAACCACATCAATGTTAGAGATTGTTGTATGAATTTGAAAATATTTGTTATTCATTTTATAAAAAATTATTAAGGGTACTTGAAAGCATTTTATTATTTTATGGGAATTCACTCTTGCATAGGGTTAAAGGTAGTCAAGCTATACGATAAACCTTTATAATTCATACAACACTTGAGGATGATAAATCATACATCAACGTCGTATATTGTTACGTGAATTCAAAAGAGATTTTTATTTCATAAAAAATGTTAAAATTTGTTAAGAGAGCAGATTGAAAATATTTTATTATTTTTTTTAAAAAAAAGGGAAATTCACTCTTGCACAGGGTCAAAGATAGCTAAGCTATACGATAAACACTTACAATTCATACAACACTTGAGGATGAAAAAATCATACATCAACCTTGTAGATTGTTGCGTGAACTCAAAAGAAATTTTTATTTCAATTTTTTTTTCCTTTTTTTGTTTTGAAAAGAAAGAGACAAAAGGAGTTTTTAGGTTACCTACTCATTAAACTCAACCCAAAACGGATTTGGCCCAAATCAGTAATTAAAATTCAGGCCTGACAGAAAAGAAGCCCAAAAACATTTTTTTTATTTATAAAAAGACAGAAGCTCCTTCCCTTTTTTAAAAGTTGGATCCACTAGGTAAAAAAAAATGAAAAGACTCATTAACTTATCCTACAAAAACTAAACCCGCAATAAAATAAAATAAAATAAAAACAAGGCAGCCCATTTAGAAACCCCAACCAAACCCACATAATAACTGACATATAATGACAAAAGATAAAAATAAATAAGCAAAAATAAAGCAAGAATCATAGAGAAGTTTCCAACTTCCTCATTTACCAACGAATAGAGGGGAAAGCAAACAGAGGTTTGGACATGAGAGGCGGAGATGAAGGCCGGAGGCGGCACGGACGACGGCGAGGATCCGGTTCTACGAGTCTAAGATCGGCGATGATAGTGATGGTCCGTGAGAGGCGCATTCGGAGCAATGGAAGTGACGATCTGAGCAGATCCGTGTTTGGACGGCGGAGCAGGTGACGGCACGGCGACTGGCTCTGCGTGCGGCGGCGCGTCTGGACACGATGGGTCAGGTGAAGCGGTGGGAGTAATGTTTGGTGGGTGTAGGTAAGAGGGTGGTTCTGAGTTTGTTCATTGGGTTAAGGTTGGTTCAAATTTTTGTTGTCATTGAAGGTGATGTTGTTGGGAGGAAGATGAAGATGATGGTTATGGGTATGGGTGGTTTAGGAATTAGGATGGAGGTTAGGGAAAAGTTACTTTGAAGAATGAAACATTCATATTTTGATGCCTTTTTTTCCCCTATCCCTCTACTCTAAGAATTGTCCCCTTTTTAAATCCTCTTTGCTTCCAAGAATCCAAAAACAAAACCCAAGGTTGTTCATTCGAGAGTCATTTTCAGACTTCCATTCTCATTGATTTTGTATGTGTTATGTCTTGTATGTGCTGTAACTTTCCATTGTTTATGTAGAGTGACTTTTCTCCTGATTCAGGTTTGACCCAGCTTGAGGGTAACATTAGAGTATCCTATTTTTCCTTTTTGGTGCTTAAAATTTAAAACCATTTTTGATGCAAAATGCTTAACACTGCCATTGCTCTTATGGTTGTTGAAATGCATTAAGGAATTTTGGCTTTTCCTCTTGGCCCTTACTGCAACGTTCTGCAAATCCACCTTTCCTTTTTATTTTTTTGTTTCTTCCTATTTATTTATTTTTAATAAAAGAAGTCAGCCCTTTTATTTGTTTGAGATGAGATGATGTAAGTGAGTTGGGCTAAAAGAACATGGGTCAAGAATATGGATCTCTATTTTTACAATTTTTGATTTTTTTTTATATTTTTCATTCATTTGGGTTTATAGAACATGGCCCAAACAGACATCTTCAACAATAAAAAGAAATTGGGCTCAAATTTTTTTTATTTTTGCAAAGTTATTTATTTTTTATTTTTTTATTTTAATTTTTTCAAAACATTAATTAAAAGGACATCCGGACAAAATTAGGTGTTCACAGCTGCCCCTCTTTACTTGTTTCTAATCAGATAATAGGTGTAACCGTAGTTAACCAATTATCGTTATAAGAAACTGGTAAAGACATGAACTCCAATTTTGTCTGGGGTATATTGACAAGCAAAGGACCCATGATTACAAAGCGATTTCCTGTAAAGAACCCGTGGGTTGTATTGACCACTGAGTTACACATAAAAAACTTGCAAGGTGGATTACCTGTTGAGCTTTAAAACAAAGATAGAAGAGCTTACGGGGTGGATTACCCTTCAGAAGCTCGATCAGAAACATAAATGAGCTTACAGGGTGGATTGCCCGTCAGAAGCTCGAACTGAAAGATAAAAGAGCTTACGGGCTCGATTTCCCGTCAGAAACTCGTACAGAGAGATAAGAAGAGCCTACGGGGTGGATTGCCCGTCAGAAAGCTCAAATAGAAAGATAAAAAGAGCTTACAGGGTGGATTGCCGGTCAAACGCTCGATCAAAAAGATAAAAAAAAAAAGCTTACGGGGTGGATTGCCCGTCAAAAGCTCGAACAGAAAGATAGAAAAGTGCTTACGGGGTGGATTGCCCGTCAGAAGCTCGATCAAAAAGATAAAAGAGCTTATGGGGTGGATTGCCCGTCAGCAGCTCGATCAAAAAGGTAAAGCTTATGAGGCCATATAAACAAATGCAATGCAATAAATGTTGGTTTTGCTCATTGATGGAATGACAATGCCAAAACTCGAATAACTAACAGAATGAATGCTGATGATAAAAACCCTTATTAACTTTGGGCGCGATGTGAGAGATACTTTTGGTGAGAAATTATTTCTTCTTTGCCCCCTTTTTATTATTCTTTATCATTGGATACTTGATCCCTCGGAAGCGTCGATCACAGTCAGTCTTGAGGATGAACTAAAACAAGGCCCATCTTATCGGGGAGAGATATCTTGCACTTTTGTTTTCTGATGGTAGACATCCTTGATGATAATTATCCCAATGGTTGATTCTTAATATTCTTTCCTTTCTTTAGTGCCCTTCATAGGGGAACCATCGTGCCCCCATGACCTTTTGAGGCTTTCTAAGGAATTCTAACTGCTTTAAAAAACATTACTCGTTTCACATTTCAGTATATACTTGTTAAGATGAATGCACACAATTAGCAAACGTGTAAAGTAGAAGGACAAGGGTAAACAACAAAATTGGAAGTCATTGTCATTACATTTAGACTGAAGAGGTGTACAAAGCAGATGCTACAATGGAATAGGGAACTGCGAAAAGGTTATGGAGCATAATCACATCACTTTCAATGACTAGTGTTAGTATCCCTCATACAATCTTGACTGCTCATCAATTGGCTTCAGAGAATGTTGTTTGCACCAGTCTTCATGCTTCTTGGACACTCATTGCCCCAGTTTATCAGCTTGACGATAATTCCTTTTGCCTAGACCGCCTTTTCAGGTTTTTAGCCTAGCGGGTTGCTCTAACTTTTGCCTAGACTGTCTTTTCATATTTCAGTCTAGCGAGCCTTTTCTTTTCTTTTCTTTTCTTTTCTTCTCTCTCTCTCCCTTTCTCTCTTTTTTTTGGAAGTGTGTTCAAGCATAGTACTTTTTTACTGCATCTGAGTTTACGAGGAGTGATAGAACTTCCCCATCCATCTTGGTGAGAATTAAAGCTCCTCCAGAGAAGGCCTTTTTCACAACGTAAGGTCTTTCATAGTTCGGAGTCCACTTCCCTCGGTGATCCTTTTGGATTGGTAGAATCTTTTTAAGCACTAGGTCACCCTCCCGAAACTGTCGTGGGCGTACCTTCTTCTCATAAGCTCTTATCAATCTTCTCTGGTACAATTGACCATGACACAGTGCCACCAATCTCTTCCCTTCAATGAGGCTCAATTGGTCTAGTCGATCCTGAACCCACTCAACTTCTTCCAATTCTGCCTCTCTCAGTACCCTTAATGAGGGGATCTCTACTTCAATCGGGAGTACTGCCTCCATCCCATAAACTAAAGAATATAGAATTACCCCTGTCAAGGAGAGAATAGAGGTACGATAGCCGTGCAAAGCGAAAGGTAACATCTCGTGCCAGTCCTCATACGTCACAACCGTCTTTTGAACAACCTTCTTGATATTCTTATTAGATGCCTCAACTGCCCCGTTCATCTTTGGGCTGTATGGGGAGGAATTGAGATGCTTTATCTTGAAACTTTCGCACATCTTCTTCATCATCTTGTTGTTTAGGTTGGTCGCATTATCAGTGATAATTTCACTCGGCAACCCATAACGATAAATTAACTCTCTTTTTACAAACTTGATTACCATATTCCTGGTCACATTGGCAAATGATGCAGCTTCGACCCACTTTGTGAAATAATCAATGACAACAAGAATGAAGTGATGCCCATTTGAGGATTTCGGTTCGATTGGTCCGATAACATCCATTCCCCACATTGAGAATGGCCAGGGTGCCGACATGACATTCAGGAGAGTCGGCGGCGCATGAACCTTATCAGCATATGTCTGGCATTTATGGCACCTTTTCGCATAATTATAGCAATCAGCCTCCATTGTCAACCAGTAATGGCCCGTCCTCAAGATTTTTCTTTCCATTGCGTGACCATTCACTTTGAGTCTCAAATGACCCTTCATGTACATCCTCAATTATCTGTTTAGCCTCTTTTGCATCAACACACTCAACAGTACCATATCATGATTCCTTTTGTAGAGAATACCCTTATCTAAATAGAAACTCATCGCAAGTCTTCTTAGGGTTCTTTTGTCATTTTCTGAAGCACCTGGAGGGTATTCCTTTCTTTGCAAGAAACGTTTGATGTCATGGTACCACGGCTCTTGATTGGGCTCTTCCTTTACCACTTGACAATATGCAGGATGATCATGACCTCCCATTTTGATGAGTGGCAGATTTCTTTCATCGCTCACTTTAAACATCTAGGACAGTGTAGACAACGCATCGGCTAATTGATTATCCTCTCAAGGAATATGATGAAACGTGACATCGTCAAACTGCCCGATCAAACCTTTGATGTAATCATTATACGGGATTAACTTGGCATCTCGGGTTTCCCATTCCCCTTTTAGCTGGTGGACGACCAATGCAGAGTCTCCATATACCTCCAATATCCATGCTTTTGATTCTATTGCTGCCAGGATCCCTAGCGCACAAGCTTCGTATTCGGCTATATTGTTTGTACAATCGAAGCAGAGCCTCGCAGCAACAAGGAAATAATCATTTTCTAGTGAGATTAAGATTGCCCCGATTCCGAGTCCCAATGCATTAGAAGCTCCATCAAATAACAAGGTCCATTTTTCTTTTCCTGGTGATTACTCACGATCAAACAAAGCCATTATATCTTCATCTGGGAAATCACATTGCATCGATCCATAATCTTCTACTGGCTGATTGGCTAGATATTCTGCAAGAGCGCTACCTTTTACTGCTTTCTGGGTGACATAGATTATGTCGTATTCTGATAGCAGGACTTGCCAACGAGCAATTCTTCCAATTAGAGCAGGCTTATCAAAGATATACTTGATTGGATCCGTTTTGGACACCAACCAGGTAGTATAACACAACATGTAATACCTCAAACGACGAGCCGCCCATGCTAAAGCACAGCAAGTGCGTTCTAGCAGTGAGTAGTTGGCTTCACAACTGGTGAACTTCTTACTTAGATAATAGATGGCATGTTCCTTTCTTCCTGACTCATCATGCTGCCCCAGTACACAACCCATAGATTCATCTAGCACAGTCAAATACTTGATGAGAGGTCTTCCTGGCACCGGGGGAACCAATACTGGAGGCTCTTTTAGGTATTGTTTGATCTTCTCAAAAGCTTTTTGACAATCTTCATTCCATGTTACTGCCTGATTTTTGAGCGGCAGACTAAAGATTGGTTCACATGTCACTGTTAATTGGGAGATGAACCTGGAAGTGTAGTTCAATCTTCCTAAAAACCGACGAACTTCTTTCTCTGTTCGAGGTGCTGGCATATTGATGATTGCTCGAACTTTTTCGGGATCAACCTCTATTCCTCTTTGACTAACTATGAAACCCAGAAGCTTGCCTGATTTCACCCCAAAAGTGCATATGGCCGGATTTAGTCTGAGCTTAAACTTCCTTAACCGCTCAAAAAGTTTTTGCAGATTATCAACATGCTCATTTTCGGATCTGGACTTGGTGATCATATCATCTACAGAAACTTCTATCTCCTTGTGCATCATGTCATGGAACAAAGCCACCATAGCTCGCTGATATGTTGCTCCAGCATTTTTCAAACCAAAGGGCATAACCTTGTAGCAAAAGGTTCCCCATAAAGTGACAAATGTGGTCTTCTCCATATCTTCGAGAGCCATCTTAATCTGATTATATCCCGAGAATCCATCCATGAAAGAGAATAATGCATGTTGAGCAGTATTGTCTACAAGAACATCAATGTGTGGTAGAGGAAAGTCATCTTTTGGGCTAGCTCTGTTTAGATCTCGATAGTCAACACGCATCCGAACCTTTCCATCTTTTTTAGGAAAAGGAACAATATTGGCAACACATTGAGGGTACTTTACAACTTCTAGGAAACCTGCATCCAGTTGCTTCTTGACCTCATCCTTGATCTTTAAGGACATTTCCGCTTTCATCCTCCGTAGCTTCTGTTTTACTGGAGGACACTCCGACTTTAATGGTAGCTTGTGTTCTGCTACACTAGGGTCTAACCATGGCATGTCTTGGTATGACCATGCGAAAGCATCTTTATAATCCATCAACAACTTGATCAACCTACTTCGCTCCTTTTCTTACACGGAAATGCCAATCTTGACCTCTTTTTTATCATCTTCGGTTCCCAAATTGATTAGTTCACTCAGCTCTTCATGGGGTCGAATTTCCCTGGTTTCTTGTTCTACCAATCTCAATAGTTCAAGGGGAACTTCCCCGTCATCATCAACAACCTCCGCAGCATGATCAATAGGATAATCAAAATTGAATGCTGAGTTACTAACACTGTCATTTTCAAGAGAGTCACTTTTAGATCTGCATTTTGGTAGTTATCAGGGAAAGATGAATGAATAGAGGTTAAAGACTAGAAACTGCATTTATTGTTGAGGAATGGTGAACAAAAACGAAAGTAAAAAATAAGAGAGATAACAACACAAAGATACTGAATGCATGCATTTATTAATAAGTCATACTGAAACAGAAAAAAGTGAGCCCATTACAACAAAGTTCCTAAAGCCTTGGGCAGAGCTAAAGGATAAGCATTACAGAATTACTTTGAAAAAGACTCTATGGTCCTGGGGAATTCAATGATCTCCCAATTGTTGAGCTCTGTATCTGGGGAGCATGGATACACCAGATTGACACTATGATCGACGGGATAATCATCTTCAATAGCTGCTGCTTGGTTTAGGAATGCGAACCCTACGCCTCGGAAGCTTTGTCGAATGTCGCTGATGGGAACCCTTTCAGCCTCGTATTCACGATTTTACAGCCGAGCCAACCTCTTTCTTTTCTTCTCTTCTATAACCCTCATATTGCCGGTCTTGGTGGGTTTGTATCCCAACCCAAACCTGTCCTTATTCTCAGTGAGCATGAGGATGTCAGCGACACCTTGGCTATTCTTCCCCAAACTGCTTCCAGGTTGGTATCCCCTTTCGAGCATAACCTTGGCCATCATAATGGATGCTTTAGATGACCGAGGTTGCAAGAGTGGAGCACCATCCCCAACATAAGTGGCACTGGAAATTTCAAGTGACTGGAAGGCGGTCTCGAGAGCTTCCTCTGCAGCTTCAATGTAAGGGGTTGTTGATGGCTTACTCACTAACATATCCTCCTCTCCAGAAACGATTATCAACTTACTACCAACAATGAACTTCACCTTCTGGTGCAATGTGGAAGGTACAGCTCCAGACGAATGGATCTGTGGTCATCCTAGGAGGCAGTTGTAAGTTGGTGTGATGTCCATTACTTGGGAAGAGTACTTCAAAGGTGCAAGGGCCAATATGAATGGGCAATTCAATTTGTCCCATGACTTCCCTTCGGGTGCCATCGAAAGCTCTTACAATCATTGTGCTTGGCTTCATATGATTTCCATCGAAAGGCAACTTTGCCAGTGTTGACTTTGGCATTACATTCAAAGAAGAGCCATTATCAATGAGAACCCTAGCCATGACATGATCTCGACACTTCACAAAAATGTGCAATGCCTTGTTGTGCCCCATACCTTTAGCTGGTATTTCATCATCGGTGAAAGTGACATAATTATCAGTGACTATGTTACCTACAATGTTATCGAGCTTATCAACTGTGATGTCATGGGAGACATGAGCTTGATTCAACACCTTCAGCAGTACTCTCCTATGTGGCTCAGAGTTCATCAACAGAGACAAAAGAGATATCCAAGCCAGATTTCAATTCAAATGATCCACAACCCCGTATTCACTTTGCTTGATGAACTTCAAGAATTTGCCGACCTCTTCATCCGATACCTCCTTTTTATTCTCACCCCCTCTTGTTTCCTTTTCAACCAAAGTTCCTTCCACCTTCCCTTTCCCTTTGCAATATTTTCCTTCATTTTTTGTTTCCTTCCTTTGCAGTGCCTCCGGGGTATATATGCGGCCACTCCTAGTCATTCCACCAATCCCCGAAATGTTGGTAACCACGGAGGTCCCGTTGGAAGGATTTGGTTGAACCTGCATATCGTATTTCCACGGAACCGCTTTGGTGTCCTTGTATGGGAAAGGACCTGGGACCCGGATGACAATTGGTGTTGGCTCACTCGAAACCGACAAAGGTTCTTTCTCGGTATAGTATATCACCACTGGTTTCGGAGCAACCTGCCTAGGAACCGGTTGAGGATTAACCATAACAGTAAAAGAAGTTATCTTAACTGGAGTTGGGGAATTTTTAGATTCATCAACCATGTTAATACCACACTCATTGGATTCACAACCAATTAGGATAATCTTCATGTCTATTAACTTCTGCACAACCTGTCGAAATTCTGCACAGTCTTCAATTGAATACCCTATATCCCCGTCAAAGTCACATCGTATTACTCTATCGAGAACCATTTCTTCACTAATCGGGATTTGGATCAATCCGCATTTGCACATCTCTATGAAAATAACTCTCATAGGAGTTCTAACATCGGCCACTTGACTCTTGAGAGTATGTTCTAAGAAGCTTTCAATGGCATTGACTCCAGAACCCCCATGATTCGACACAGGACCTTGTGCCATATTTGGAGCATCTTTCTGAAAGATCAACCATTTGGCATTAATTAGATCTTGCACCTTAAACTTCAAAGCCTTGCAATTCTCTGTGGAATTACTTGTGGCCCCATCGTGATACTCGCATTGAGCATTTGGGTCACACCACTTTGGATAATGAGGGTTTATTGGCCTTGTCAAGATAGGAGTTAGCATGGATCTGCTCACAATTTGGTGAAATAGTTCAATGTAGGTCATGGGTATCGGGTCGAAACGCACTGGCTTTCTTTCTGAGTTATACGGTGGTCTGGTTTGGCTTGTGTTTAGGTTTAGGGGTTGAACAAATTGAGGTGGCATAGTAGGGTGTGTTTGAGGCTGAGAAGGGTGTAATGGTCGGTAGGGTATCATCGATTGGTGTGGTCAGGGATTTGAAAATTATGAGGTAGCAGCGATGTATGACTGGTTGGCTTGGTTATATGGAGGTGGTTGATAATATGGGGCGTATTGGGCTTGGATGGCAGGTGTTTGGTTTGGTCTATATTGGTTTGGTTTTTTTTGTTCAAAGGTTATTGCATATGCTTCTCCTTCTTTCTTTTTCACAAACGAGTCTTTCTTTGTGCCATTCACTACTGAAGTCTCGGTGATCTTGCCATTCCTCATTCCACTTTCGATTCTCTTATCGATGATGACCATGTCAGAAAAGTTCGATGACACACTCCCAATCATCCTATCATAGAAGGTCGACTGGAGTGTATCAATGAACATTGCTACAATTTCTTTCTCGGCTAATGGAGGCTCCACCTGAGCAGCCAGTTCCCTCCATTGTTGTGCAAACTCTTTGAAAGTCTCTGCGTCCCTTTTTGACATATTTTGGAGTTGCATCCTGTCGGGAATCATGTCAATATTGTACTTGTATTGCTTCAGGAATGCATCTACTGGATCTTTGAAAGATCGGATGTGTGCCCGCTCGAGATGCATGTACCAATTTGAAATTGCCCCAGTTAATCTGTCTTGGAAGAAGTGAATCAAGATCTTATCATCTTGGTCATATGATGCCATCTTCCTAACATACATGGTCAAATGGTTTTTGGGACAAGTGGTTCCCCGATATTTGTCAAAATCGGGCACCTTAAATTTCGATGGAATTACAACATTTGGCACAATACAAAGTTTCGAGGCATCCCGAAGAACATGACTATTTACCCCTTCAATGGCCTGCAATCTTTCCTCTAGTACTTCCAACTTTTCTTTAGATTAGGAATTCCCTCCTGACTGATTCACTGGAGTTTCACCGTACATATTATGGGGAAATGAATATGGCATGGAGGAGGAACCGAAGTTTGGCATCATTTGAGCCCTGGGATCCATAATGTAGGGTGTCTTGTGGGGGCTTTGGATTGACAGAAGGTGTTACTATCGGGGTGTTACCATCTGTAGGGTTGATAGTTTGTGTTTGCAGCATTTTGATAGCATTGGTGGGGGTTTGTGTCTGGGTGGTATGTTCAGAGTTTTGAATGCCATCTTGTGGGACGGGGGCCGTTGGTGGCACAAATCCACGAGGCAAGCCGTATGGGGGATTGTTCGGGTCAAAAGAAAGATGAGTTTGATTTCTTGGATAAACAGTGTAGGGCATCATGGCCCCTTGAATCTGAGTAAAACCGGGCGGGATAGGAGGTGTGGCTGGATGTCCTTCGTTTGAGGCCGAAGGGTTCTCCTCTGTGTTCTTTTCCTTCTGTGCTGCTTGTAGGATCTCCATCATCTTAGTCATATGATCCTTGATTTGACTGACTTCATCCCTGATCTCCTGGACTTCTTCTAGTTCATCCGCCATGGCTCTTGCCTGTGATCGAGTGTGATAAGGGTGTCTTGAAACAATTGTTCAGAAGAGTCACACTGTTTTAATCAAAGCAATAAAGTAAGAACATGACAAAAGAAAATGCAAAAGCTTTAGTGAAAACCACCTTTGGAGTTATTATTTATTTAATATTTTTTTTTTCCTTTTTTCTTGAGTTAACACCTTGTGACTGATAAGAGATGGTCCCTCCATCCCACATAAAGAGCATTGCACAGAAGGAAGAATCCTATAAGGCAAAGATGTAGCTGACAACATACTAAAATGAGACCATGCTCCATGATAGGTGTCGTCGCTAGTCAAGTGTAAGAGTTGGAGTGCGAAGGGATCATAGAGGCAAGAACAGATTTCATTAAAAGCTCCTCAAATCAATGCATAGATTGAGATTACATCATTGTCAAATCACAATTTTCAACATTGTTACGACACTTTCTTCATAAAGTCAAGAGCTTAGGTCTCTTTCTTTTTAGCCCTCGAGCAAACCCTCCACACATTTGCATAAAGTCTTCCAGTTCAGACGGGAGACGAAGCATAGGGTCCGCACGGATTTGTTGTTCTGCTTTCTCAAGGCTTCAGACAAAATTCAGAACGCAATGGCTTAGCTCCAAACTCATGCTCACATATCTCTTTTTCCATATGTCAATATCTATCCCTCGCTCTCGCGCTTCTTCTCTCCACCACTTCACGACATTCATTGTTTGAACCACTTGATCATGAGAATGCTTTGCCGAGGTCCACCCTAAATCGCACTGCTTCTTATTTTGACCAGTAGGATATTCAGTTCTTTGACCTTTTGTACCAATTCACCAGTCATCCTACTTTGTGTACAAATTTGCTTTTGTAAGTTGCTATTGACTCCCCTTTGTCGATTAACCTCCGCCTCCAATGACTTTCTCATACATTCTTGCTGGATGACTTCTTCTTCTAACTGACGTTTTTCTTTTCTTAGCTGATGCCTCTCCGCTGTCAAGTACAATACTTTACTTTCAAGATTCTGGATCTTAGCCATGAAGCTTAGTGAGACATTGTCTGTATTCTTCTGGACTCTTGAGGTTGTGGAGATATCTGCACACAAATCTTTTAAGTGTTCATTTTTCTTTGTTAACTTCTCGCAATGCTTCTGACCAATGACTATTTTCAACTCAGCATTTTGCTTTTGTTGTTCCACTTCCTTCATTTGTGCTTCTAGAACTTTCAGTTGTTCTGCCATTTGAGTTACCAAAGGGGAGTAATCTTCATATTTCGTGCTTTCTGCAGGAATGTTGACGGGATGTTTCCTTGATTTTCTCCATGCTTCATATTCTGAGACAATGATTAGGATTGGTCGGCCAATTGTACTCTCCCTACCATATTCACATCTTTCCATGCATTTCCAACTATTTTTTCCAACAACTTGGTATTCTCTCCATCCGCGTACCGAAAACAGCATCCGCCGAGTTGTTCTTCTCTTGGCACGGTTTGCGTCCAACAAAGCTGTCGTAAGACTATGGCGGGTGTGTAGGATATGTACCCTCTTGGGCCCATCAAAGGAACATTGGGATAGTCACCACAACTATAAACGATATCTTGCCCCTGCTGACCTTCGTACCATGGGCATACCCACCTAAAAGAGTCCCTTTCCACTTCGTCAAACTCGCTCTTACATTCCTCTTCATTTAGCTGTCTTATAGGGATGTTATGGAAGCCTCTTATTGGATCTGAATGGTGGTAGATAGAACCTTTGGCATACATGTGAGTCATGACCCACACATAGAGCAACTGTGCACAACATCGGAGCTTCCCCTTTGGATGCCGCTGGCAAAATTGTAGATCAAAAGCGTTTCAGCTAACACTGTCGGCACTAGGTTTTTCTTTCTTTCTACTGTGAAGAATACATCCATTGCCGCTTGATCTATCTTGTCTAGCGCTGATGGAAATAGAACCAACCCATATATTGTTAGTGCCAATACCCTCTCAAAGGTTTCCCAATCTTGCCGATCCATTAATTTCTTCAAATGATTTTCAAGAAAAGTTCGGGTTAACCCTCGCGAGTTTGAGTGCCTGGTCAAGTTCACATCATTTTCAGGAAGCCCTAGTAACCCTGCTATGCTTGCAGTGGTCAAGTATTGACCCAAGTGAAAGTACACGACGGGGTTTTTATGCATTGGTAACCTTAACAGGCAAGCATATTCTTCAATGGTGGGAGTAATGTCCAAGTTTGGCAATTCAAAACATGTGAGATGGGGGTTCCAATACTGACTCAGAGAACTCAAAGCAGCAGTCTCAAGCGGTATGAAAATTAGGTCCAAGATCCCTCCATACTTCTTGGCGAAGCTTCTTCAACGTTCTTGAGGCAAAGATTGGCTCAACTCTTTCAGATTTTCTAATGAGTTCAATATCACCCTGGAGCTCTTGGTGGTGGGAGCACTGCTAGTGTGTCTAACTTTTTCCATCTCTTGTAATCAAAGGTGTTATCTCAAACCAAATTATATGTGGAGGGAAATTTTACTTTATTAATAACATTTGGAAAACAAATTTACTTATGCATGAGAGTGTAACAAGATGCATGAATGAATGACATATTAAAATGCATGACTTAAAGTACTACATGCACGAGCATACAATGCATGAATGAATGGCATGTTAAGGCGTATGTGGAATGTGTTGAGACGAAATCTAGGCAAGTATACCTAGTCGTACAAGTAATACGGTGGTGAGACCGATATCGTTCCCACGAGGATCAATTGCCAATTACCAATTCACAAATCAACAACTATCTAGACTAAACTATGGTATGAAGAGAAATCAAAACATAAAATAAAGCAATAAAAGCAGTAAAGTATTTTTTTTGTCTTTTTGGGGAATTTTATCAAACACTTGGAATGCGAAAAAGGGTGTTGGGACTAGACTTCACTAAACCTTAGTCTCATGCAATACCAAGAACACCAATCCAGTTTATGCTTCAAATATCAAAATCAATCCACAAGATTACTCAAGCCCTAATTCCTTAGATGACAAGAGACTAAATCCATTAATTAAACCCTAATTCCTTAGGTGACTTAATTAGGAATTTGCATTAAGAGTTAGGATTACACAATTACTAATAAACCAAACTCCATTCCTAGATGCAAGGTTTACTAGGTGATTAATTCCAGATCAAGAATTGATAAGAACGTCCCCATTGCAAATCAAATCTCAGAATCGATTCATGGATGGCCAAACCACAAAAGGCATTAAGCGAAGGAATTAAACACTAATAGAGAAACATAAACATGGATTAATAAATCAAAGCAATTACATGATATCCAGTTTCGCTACATCTAATCCCAACAAAAAGGGATTTAGCTACTCATGATAAAGGAAATTACAAAGGAGAAAGAGATAAGAGATGAAGAAAACTCATGACGAATCCTCCAATCTTCTTCCAATCCAGTCTTCTTCCAGTCCAAGAGCGGAGAGGACACGCCCCTTTTTGTTTCCCAAGAGTCTCCCTAGGGTAAAAGTGCTCCTAGGTTAAAAATCCTTTTTTTTCCTGTGTGATCAAAAGTCTCCCTAGATGCCCCTTTTCCTTTGTGTTTGCGCTCCTATTTATAGATTAGGTACGCGTCACGGCCGTGATGGCCGTCACGGCCAGGTCGTGCCGTGTTCTGCTGTGGGCGCACTTTCAAATTTTGGATCATCACGATCGTGACACTCATCACGGCTAGGCCGTGATCGCTTCTGCCTTCTCCAAATGGTCTGTCACGGCCGTGATGGGCATCACGGCTAGGCCGTGATAACTTTTGACTTTTGCCTTCTTTCTTCTTCAGTTTTGCTCGATCATGGCCGTGATGGTCATCACGACTAGGCCGTGATGGACTATGTTTGGCTCATTTTCTTCACCTTTCAAGCTCTATCTTCATCCAAGCTCCATCATGGTTTATTTTGAGCATTTTCTCTTTAATTTCTGCAAAACAACACCACGAAACCGACTTACCCGTTCCAAGGTAAAAACTAATAAAAATCAATTTAAATATGCCTTAACTATATGAAAATGCATGCAAAAATTTACATGAAATATGATGTGAAATCACACTATCAAATCACCCCAAGCTTATTCATTTGCTTGTCCTCAAGCAATCACTAAGGCCAGAAGATATAAATAATCAGAACATGGGTAGTGAACCAAGAACCCGAGTAACTAATCCATGTAACAGGCATTTTCTCAGCAAGAGACAATCAATTTCAAGTCCAATTAGAAGCTTAGGTTTCTTAGACTCATATTGTCACTGATTTGGGCACTCTTTCTCAACTCACTCAAGTGTTTAGGGATATATGACAATTCGCTCAATTTCCTCAAGGAATGAATTCTACCATAAGCTTGACTATCAACCAGATCTCTACTTTATTAATGAAAACGATTAAGAATCAAGAGGTCTTTTACTTTGGTTGTAACGGGGCCATGGGATTAATCGTTAGGTGGGGAAATCAAGAAAAGGAAATTTCAAGAAGGCTAAACAGAATATCAAGCACTGCAACACATGACACCTTCTAAAATACCTTTTTGGGTTTTGATTCATTTTTCCACCTCTCTTTCTTTTTTCTTTTTGTTTTATTTCTCACTTCCTTTTGTCATCCCCTTCTCTATACTCTTTTTTTATATATTTTTTTATTTTTACTTTTATGGAGAAGGGGAGACTTTCAATTCAAGAGAAATATTTTCTAACTTTCTCATCCCATACTTTTTCAAACTATATTTTTACCCTTTTTTGCAATACTTTAAAAGGTGCCCTATCAAGCATATTCATCAAAGTAATTCAAGGTACCAAGAAAATTATTTTATTCTTTCAGGCTCAAAATTGGGCAACTAAGGGGTAGCATTTAGTAATTCAAAGCTCAGAAGGTCGGAAAAATACCTAGTGCCTCAATCATTTTCAAAAATGTTTTCAAAAATTTTTTAAGCTTCAAAACGGTTTCGAGTCAAGTTCTAGAGAATACAATCCAAGAGTAATAACACTCTATCACAAAGAATGGGGTAGATTTAGTGAGTACCCCTTTTTGGCTCAAAAATCTCACATTTAGTAGTTCATAAATCAATGAGAAACACAAATCTACGGAAACCGCATGCTAATTATCAACTATCAAAGATTATATCAAGAATTTTTATTTGTGGCCTTATCACAAGAATAAAAAATTGGGTTCGAAAACTTCACTATCTCAAGATAATTGACACTCAGTTCTCACAATTGGATGCATAATCTAAACAAGGGGCAATCGAATCATGTGATCATGCAAAGCTATGTCTATATGAATGCAACATGAAAATGCAAAAATACAAGAATATGCAAAAATACCCCTACCCCAAGCTTAAAAACTTACATTGTCCCCAATGTAAATAATCAAGTCGGAGAGAGGAGAAAAAATGGAACAATTCACCGAGGTGGTAGCGGGTGTTGGCTCACATGGCTAGTCAGAGGGGTAGCATGAAAAATGTGTCACGGCCGTGATGCTCATCACGGGCAGGCCATGATCAATTATGGTTCATAGGAGCTGGCCTGTCACGGCCGTGACCTCCATCACGGCTAGGCCGTGATGTTCTCTGATCTTCAGGGTCCTCTCATCACGCCCGTGATGGGTATCACGACTGGGCCATGATCCTTCCTGGTCTTCACATTAGGCTCATCACGGCCGTGAACAGTGTCACGGCCTGGGCGTGATGGTTGCGGACTTTGTTTCTCCCTTCCCTTTTTTTGCTTCTCCTTCCTTCTTAGCCTGAAAACACCTAACAATTCTATTAATTTATTTTTTTCCTCTTGATCTTCTCAAATTATTCAAGAGTTAAATTCAAAAACAAATAGAAAAGGGAAAGAAAACTTGGGTTGCCTCCCAATAAGCGCTTCTTTAACGTCACTAGCTTGACAGGCCTAGGATCCTCCTCCCGGATCCCATTGCTTGTAGCATAGAGGCCAAGAGGTGCTGAATATGTAAAGGCTTCCTCCCGGATCCCATAGTTTGAGATGTGGCGATTGCAGAAGCAATACGAATCTACCTGCAATTCCTCCTGGCCAGTGTGTGAAAACTCCATTGACCTTTTTAACCACAATAATGAACTCACTTCCTCTTGGGTCAAATGGTATTTTCACAAGGAAGTTTGACAGACAAGTGGAAGGGACTATGCAGCAATTTCAGATTTCTCAGCAAACATGGTGGAGTGACTGTTTTCCAATTGACTTGCCTCCTCACTTGTTCTTTGCTAAGGATTTGTGGAAGGTAATTCCTCTTCTTGTGGCTCGTCTACCACCACCACTTCATCTTCATTTTGATCCTTCCCATCAACCATATTTTGCTCAAATTCTGCTTCACATGGCTCTTCGGGAATCACTTGTAAACATGGTGGTGGAGGTGGTAAATACGAACAAAAGGTTTCCCATTCCTCCTTGGAGACTATATATACAGACTGGCCAGTCATACAATCAACTTGTGCTGGAATATCATGAGATGAAGAAAACTCCATGAAGATGCCTCCTGTAACACCCCATTTTCTTTCATAAATAACCTTAATATATTTATATATATATGACATATATGTTTGAATATGGTTTTTAGATTGTTATCGGCATCTAAGTTCATTTTTGGAAAGTATAGCCTTAGAAAGACTAAAACCTTTTAGAGTTATAGTAACATATTTCACCGTTTTGGTCATATATTGAGTTCTAAATGTCCGATATAGGTGATCTTTGTGGCATTGGAAAGATAAGAGAATTTTCTACAACTTTAATGAAGATATATAAATCAAATTCGGAAGTTTAGGTTGTCAAAAATAATCAATTGTGGAGCAGGACAGCTTGTGCGTATATATCTGTTAGGATTGAATTGATTTCGAAATATTGGTCAGAAATATCATTTATGGGTTAGGTGAAAAGTGAAGAAATCATATGGCATAATTAGTGCAAGATTAGGTGGGATAATTAATGCAATGCTTTTTGTTTCATTCTTTTTGACTCACCAACTCCACCAACCATCCCACAATCAGATAACACCTCAAAACAACTCATAGTGGAGCAAAGCATGGAGTGATTCACTACAAAAAAAACAATTGTTTAGCGAACGTAATTTTCGGTCGCTAAACCATGTAAATCGGTCGCTATTTATTTTAGCGACCGAATCAGCGACCGATTTATGGTGGTAGCTGAATACCTGGTCGCTAAGGTTTTAGCGACCGTAAATTCGGTCGCTAAATAGTAATAAACGGTCGCTATTAGGTTGGTCGCATTTTTGGGGTAACCATTTCTAGCGACTGATAATCGGTTGCTAATTCGGTCGCTAATTTTGGTTATTGTTAACCTATATTAGCGACGGATTTAGGGTCTCTATACCTCATCTGTAAATGTTAAATAAAGTTTAGCGACCGAATTATTGGTTTCCAATTCGGTCGCTAAACTGGTTATTATTTTTTTAAAAAAAATTAAATTTGTAAAATACAATTTTTTTTCTGGTTTTTTTTAAACGTTAGCAAACTTACTAATAAAACACACCAAATTACTTATGAAATATACAATCATAAGAAAGAATAAATATATATAAAAAGAATAATCCAAAATGTCGTACAAGAATCGTTTAAAGTCAAAAATATGGAGAAAAAAATCAGTCATGATGAGGGGGAGATGGAGGAATCCAACATCCTCAGCGTCCGTACCACCACCGTTTGCTAGCTGATCGTCCTCTGGAGTAGCAAGATCGTAGTGGCGGCGAATCGAGGAGCGGCAGCAGGCGGCACAACCGTCAGAGCATCATCCTGAGCAACTAGAGTCTGGATCCTCATCTGCTCCAACACCAGCCGCAGTGTCTGGCCCTGCTCGATGCTCGCCTCAATCAGCCGCCGTGTGCTCGAGTCAATCGGGCAACTGTTCGCCATCTGCTGCTCTCTCTCGCTCTTCTCCCGAAGCTTCGCGTTCAATTGTGTGATGGTGTCCTGCATTTGGTGGAACTGCTCCTGAGGGACGGTATCGGCGCAGCAAGGAGCAGGCGTGCCGGACGATGAAGCGATGAACTTGGCTCCCAGGTGTCCGAGTCCATACACGTGCCCATTCTTGTTCCTGCCCCCGACGACCTCCAAATAAATGGCATTATCGTCGACGGAGACAGGAGAGCAGGGCCCATCACCAGTCAAAGCCTCATCTTGTGACTGTGAGGCACGTGATATGGCATCGTCCTTCTTCTCGTTGAAGCCCACCTACAAAGTATAGTTGAATAGATTTAGTTAAAATTATATCCAATATTAACAAATCATTTATAATAAATTACAAGTAAACACTAAATTATTTTTTTGCTTACAGCATAGTTACGGGCCTTGTCGTTGACCCATGTCCCCGACTTCAACTTCTTCGTCCTCTCCACCAACTCCATAGCAGTCGGGGCCCGCTGTTTGTGCTTTCTGCACAGAAAAATATAATATTAAATTCATAAGAATAATTAAAAATGAAAACTAATTAATTAAATAATATATTAAGTCAAAAGTTTAATGTATTACCAGCTCGTCGTAGTGGGCGCGGCATGATTTAGACCCACCTGGTCCAAGCACATGCGCCACCATCGAAGCTCGATTATGCTGAAGCCGTGGCCTGGATCTCCTGGAACTTCTCGGAGCCCAAGATCTGGTCCAACTACCTCTTGATCTCGTGGATCCACCCACCTCCCCTTATTCCGACCCTTCCTCGCCTTGTTCATCGATTCTTCATGACCAGTGAGCCTTTATGCTCAAATATGTCCCTGACGAGAGCCTCTAAAGCTAAGTCCCACCTATACTCTTTCTGCAACTTACAGTTGTTAGGAAATTCGTGTGTACATATATATAATGTAAATTTAATTTAAAAAACTTAATAAATTGTTACCTTAAACTCTAGAAACAACTGATCCCTATGGCCCAGTGGGATGGCCTTCCATGTAGGCCATGGACCATCAAACTTGCGTCGCAAGATCTTCGATATCGAATCAGAAGGGCCCTTCGTGGGCAGAAAGCTGCAGCAAAATTAGAGCATTAATAAATGTTATAATTAAATTTAAAAAACAAGTAAATATAAAATAACGATACTTTATATATAGTAAAAAATTAAATTAGCATACTCGTTATCCCCCCTGGGGATAAGAAGAATCCTCCTGTCGGATGGACCACGACTCTCCTGTCCCGATGATGATGATGGTCCTATCGTCGTAGGTGTGGATGATGAGGGTGCAACCTGTGTCCCGACCACATGAGGCTGGGTGGGGGGTGCAACTCCATCACCCTGAGGTGTCCCGTCCACAGAGGTGCTGGTAGGGTGGTCTCGATCTGAAGGCTGTGGGTCGGCCGGCGAAGGGACTCTCGCAGCACAACCTCCACGACGACCTCCACGACGACCCCTACCTCTAGAGGAATCTGCCATCTGTGAAAAAAATGAAAAGATGATTACACAACAGTGTAAATAATACAAAAATAAATTACCTAATAAGTAGAATGACATTCACACAATGAATTATGACATAAATAAATTACCTAAGTAGAATCTCCGTCACTAAATTCACCCTCACTCTCATCAGTATCACTTGATCGGAATGTACCTTCGCTAGATGCGTCCAACTCGGATTGATCCATTAACTCTCTTTCAACTTCTTCCCCATTTCCAGAAATGTCCGCCAGAGAATTAACAATAATGTCCGGCGTAATTTGCAACGGTACAAAAATAAATTACCTAATAAGTAGAATGACATTCACACAATGAATTATGACATAAATAAATTACCTAAGTAGAATCTCCGTCACTAAATTCACCCTCACTCTCATCAGTATCACTTGATCGGAATGTACCTTCGCTAGATGCGTCCAACTCGGATTGATCCATTAACTCTCTTTCAACTTCTTCCCCATTTCCAGAAATGTCCGCCGAGAATTAACAATAATGTCCTATGTAATTTGCAACGGTGCGTGGGGTCTTGAAAACTCATCATCTTGGTACGGAGCATTTTTTTTTCAGGCTGGTTGATTACATTATCGCAATTATACTCGCGAGCCCTTATCTTAATAACACCCAACCAGCCATGATGTCCTTCGGGATATGGCGAGTAATAAACCCGCTCGCCTGTTGTGAAAAAAATGAATGGGTCGTACGCCTTATTATACCTTCGAGACAGCCTAACTTGAACAATACCATAATTTTTATCTATTTTTGTCCCTACGTCAAGAGTAGGATCAAACCAATCACACTTGAAGATAACTAATTTCATCACGGGGAAACCGGTATAATCGAGTTCAAGGATGTCAGTTAGAACCCCATAGAAATCATCCTCTACATTGCCATCAGTGGCTCGCACAAAAACACCATAGTTACACGTCCGCATTCCTTCATTCCATGTTTTTGTGTTAAATTTATATCCATTTACAATATAAGTATTCCATGATATAACCCATCTGTTAGGCCCCCATGCCAAATTTGTCAACAATGGATTTTGAACATTGTTTTCTGGATCTAGTACCTAAAAAATCAAATATTATATTATTCAACAAATGAAGATGCTTAACCTACATATTTACTGAACCACGTAGCAAAGTGAGAAGTAATTTCTCGATCAACCTGGTCGTTTGAAATGTCAGGTTGGAGATCCCTTAGAAAATTGCCGTACATCCTACATATGGGAGATTAACAGCAGGACGATTAATAATCATAAATGTCAATTGAACTTATTAAAGACGTTGTAGAAACTTACTCTAAATATGGCGCCACCTCTTCACAATTTTTAAGGATATACAGAAGAGCGGCATTAATGTCACGCTGCTCCAAGAAATATCCTTTTGATTTGCCACTAAATCTGCCCGGATAGTTGAATATTGATATAGGAGGACTAGTTGAACATCCTTCGCCCGAATCAACGTTTCTAGGCATCCTTGTCCTTCTCGTGTTAAGTTCGTCCGGATAGTAATAAGAGGCAAAAGTGGAAGTCTCCTCTACTAAGTATGCTTCACAAATGGAACCCTCCACTCGTGCCTTGTTCTTGACTTTGTGTTTAAGGGAGTGCAGGAACCTATTACAGAGGGATACATACAAATAATTACTAGTTTTAGGGAAAGCTAAACTACGCTCTCGTGTTCGTGAATTTCATATGTATTAAGTAAAATAGTTGATGTTGTTTACCTCTCAAATGGATACATCCAGCGGTATTGGACTGGGCCACCAACTCTTGCTTCGTAAGGTAGAAGAACTGGCAGGTGTTCCATGGAATCAAAGAAACTCGGCGGGAAGATTTGCTCCAGCTTACATAAAACGGGTATCTTGACTTCCATATCCTTTAATTGATTCACATTTAGTGTTGTCGATGTAAGCTCCCTGAAAAAGTGGCTAAGCTCAACAAGTGGGTTCCAAATTTGCTTCGGTAATGCGTCGAACGCAATTGGAAGCAACCGTTGCATGAACACGTGGCAATCATGACTCTTCATTCCATGTAACTTTGCTTCCTTAATGTCAACACATCTACCCAGATTGGAAGCATACCCATCTGGTAACTTTAGTTCTTTAACCCACTTACAGACGGCCGATTTCTGTGCTTTGCTTAGTGCATAACTTGCCTTCGGTTTGATAAGTCTGCCACGACCACCGTCCTGCAACTCAAGCTCCTTCCGATTACAAATGTCAGCCAGGTCCAATCAGGCTTTATTTGTATCCTTTGTCCTCCTCTTGATGTCCATCACAGTGTCAAACACATTCAAAAACACATTCCTCTCAGTATGCATGACATCAATGTTGTGACGGAGTAGCTGCGTCCTCCAATATGGCAACCTCTAAAATATACTTTGTTTTGTCCAATTATGGTTGACGCCATAATCAGGAATATGTTCTCCTTGGGTTTCATGGACGAGCGGTAAGTACTGTACTCTGCGCCATACATTAGGTCCAGTCAAACGTGGTGGAGGCGGTGTTCTCTCCGCACAATGCTTCTTGAATGCATTCTTGTTCCGCCTATAAGGATGATCTTCTGGAAGGAATTGATGATGACAATCAAAATATGAGATCTTTCGACTGTTTTTAAGCGTGAATGCCTTCGATCGCTCCATACATATTGGGCATCCAAGCTTCCCCGCGGTCATCCAACCCGACATCAACCCATAAGCAGGAAAGTCGTTGATCGTCCACATTAAAGCTGCTTTCATGATGAAATTCTGCCTCAAAGATACGTCATATGTCAACACACCATCATTCCACATCATTGTCGACTCATCTATCAGCGGTTGCAAGTGCACATCAATCTTACCTTTTGGATTAGACGGACCCGGAATTATGACTGTTAGGAACATAAACTCCCGCTTCATGCACATCCCCGGGGGAAGATTGTACGAGTCGGGATAACCGCCAACAAGAGTATTCTTTTCCGATCGCCCAAAAGGATTAAAGCCATCAGCAGATACCCCCACTCGGACACTGCGAGGGTCCTGCGAAAATGCCATATGAACCCTATCAAAATGCTTCCAAGCTTCTCCCTCAGATGGATGACACACGATATCTGGCGCCCTCTCATGCTCACTATGCCACCTCATGTGAGCTGCAGTGGGGCCATCGAAGAGTACAATCTTGTAAGTCTTGGCACGAGCGAAAAGTACCACATCTTTTTAGCGACCTCTTCTTCTCAATGCCCGTCCTAGTGGTTGTCTTATACCGATCCGCACCACAAAATCGACAACATGTTATGCTTTCCGCAGAATCATCCTTATAGTACAACATACATCCATTCGGGCAACAATCAATTTTCAAACACCCTGCACTCCAAATTTTCCACGGACTTCTTAGCATGATAAAAACTTGTAGGCATCCGATTGCCTTCCGGCAACGCCTTGGACACCGACCTGGTGAGGCGATTAAAACAGCCTTCTTGCATATTGTAGTCGATTTGATACTCAACCATTCCATGCACATCGACAACTCCGTGTACTCCCGACATCCTTCCCACAATGGAGATCGTGCAAAGACTCAAAGCATATCATAGAATCTTTGAGCTTCGGGATTCGGATTCTCCTCTATGTATTGGGAACCCATTCCACCATCTTCTCCCCCATCTTCTTCTAGTACAACACCAACCGATGGTCCAGCATGATCCATTATCATCGGCTCGTATGGATTCAATTCTTCCCTCCCGTCACCACTTCCATAGTACGAACCTTCAGCCACAATCGGGTTTAAGTCAGGCAACGTCTCACCATGGTTACTCCACCAATAGTAATCAGGCATGAAGCCCTTCTCATAAAGATTGGCTACAACTCCATCCACGCTTTTGAAAGATTGACACTTGCATCTTTTGCAAGGACACCTCAATTGATCACCGCCCAGCCGTATAAATCTCTCCTGGCTAACAACAAACCCTGTAAACTCACCCACTCCAACTCTATACTCTTCCCTAAGAAGTTTATTCCGATCCAACCTACGATACATCCAATTCCGATTCTCCGGAATATCCATTGCTGGCAATTAAATAGCCTGACCAATCCTACAATAACACTTATATATTACGGTGCATTCCAATAACTCCATCAATCTCGTTCTTATGACAAGGTATGAACCTATCCCATTCGAGAAGAAACCTTTGCCACACTCGGCTACTAATAGTTATTCCCATATTCAAATACCTTATACTTGACAAAATTTCGGCAGCATTTCCCATCGGTCTCCAAGTTACACGACTCGAGCACGGTTAGAATCACCGCGATCAAGTATGCACCAGGAGAACAAAAGGAAATGCATCAGACCGAGATTTCAACAAGTGTATAAGGCATTTGAACATTGAAATGGCTATTGTACGAGTGTGAAAAATGTTTTTTCCCCAAACTGTCCCACTTGGACAATTCAAGATTCAATACAATGAGCATGCATACCTTGATAAGTTACGCATGCTCATTAATATTGAATCTCAAATAGGAAACTAAGGCTTTCGTAAATTAATTATTAACTCTAACAGAAAATAAAACCATTAACCTATAAATATTGCAATATTGTTGAGCATATATAAATTGCAGCGTAAATCAATACAAACTTAGATTAAATATTGTAGCAAACATCCTATTGAGCTCCGCTCTCCACTAACAAGTAGCAGTTAATTGTCAAACACATGCATAATTTCTAAATTATCAGCACACAACCAGCATCCCGCCTTTCGGACAGGATCACATCCTATTGAGCTCCGCTCTCCAGTAACAAACAACACATATTGACAAACACATGCATAAACATTAAATTATCAGCATACAATCAGACAAGATCACATCCTATTGAGCTCCGCTCTCCACTAACAAACAACACATATTGACAAACACATGCATAAACATTAAATTACCAGCATACAATCAGACAAGATCACATCCTATTGAGCTCAGCTCTCCACTATCAAACAAGACGATAATTCACATAATACATTACACTGAGTGTTCAGAGAACTGACCTGAGAGAGAAAACACAATCGATCAAGGATAAGGGGAGGAGCCGGAGCCAACAGAGAGTAGAAGAATATGACAACAAGGACCTATCGTGCATAAACGAAATTATTCATTTCAAATCAAATCACTATTCTATATATACAGAATCCAGTACAACTATTTATAAGACTAGAAACACATAAATTAATATAAAATAGAATCAACAATATACGGTTACAAATTTATAACAACTTGCAAAGGTGAAACAACATACATTATTAAAATAAATAAAAATAAATAAGAATAAATAAATTTATATCTAATCAAATATAAATTACCTAAGCGACAAAATCTACCAAGATGAATTTTTTCATCAACTATGTTAAATTGTTATACCTAAATAATTTATCTCATGAATATCTAGTGGTAAAGCATGTGCTCACGAAAAAATAATCAATGAAGCATAAAAAATAATAAGAAAACGTATGATTATATTTCCCTGAATCAATAGTAAATTATCAAACATCATAGGGCATACCAATTATTCTCCAACGTTAAAATCATTCAAATTAATATAATGGCTGCAGAATGGTGTAGTAGATCCTACACTGGATAATTGCAATTTAACTTCCAATCTGAAAAGAAGATTCCTATTTTCTTTCCCATGTGAAAATTTCAACCCTAAAAGTTAGGAACTGCAATCCGAATATACCATTTAGTGTATGCCATTTAGTGTACCATACTTTAAGACAATGAATGAATGATTGATCTACTTTTCACATTGGCTTTTATGCAAGATATAGTTTGAAATCAATGTAATTTGGATCTTGTATTTTGGGGTTATTATGATACTTTTAATAAATTGGTTTGTTTAAGGTTTTTAGTCATTTAGGATTTCTTGGTTATCAAGTTGGTTTTGCCTATTTAAGGATTGATAAGTACTTAGAGAAAGAGAGATGATTTATGAATTGAATTTGTTCCTGAGGTTGTATTTCTCCCTTCTCAGTCCTCATTGGTACTACTTCCTCTTGTTTTTATATACATCTCTGCCTCTCAGACCCCCTCTTCCTTAAATACTTCTTTCCTTCCATTTTCCCATCATATGTTCCAAATCTCTACTAAACAAAAATAACTAAATTCGAAATGGCCTATAATCCAAATTACCTAGACTATTTTACAGTTAAGCAGCTAGCAAGAATATGGAAAGCAATTTACCAGACTGTAAACATTATTTACCAAAAACCATCACCCTACAATGCCATTCACATAACAGCTACATGACATGCCAACAAGTTTGAAAAGAACAAGTCAGGTGGGACATAATAGTGAGAAGAAACAACAATTGAAACAAGACAAAACTAACAAAAATGGTAGAGATAGAGAAAAAGAAAATGCAGGCATTGGTCTATAAATGGTAGTGAGACAGAGAGGGATGCGAGAGAAACAGAGACAGAGAGAGAGATGGAGTAGAGGAGAGCTTACCTGAGCAGAGGGGATGATGGTGGTGACAGGAGGTGTCTTGTGGTGGCCGGAGCGCGCGGCTAGGAAGAGAGAAACAGTGAGACAGAGAGAGATATATGCGAGAGAAACAGAGACAGAGAGATGGAGTAGAGGAGAGCTTACCTGAGCAGAGGGGAGATGACGGTGGTGACCGGAGGTGTCTTGGGGTGTTGAGGTGGCCGGAGTGCGCGCCGTAGAAGAGAGAAACAGTGGGTGGGAGAAAGAAATGCGACGGAAAAAACTGAGGAAGAAGGAGGTTCTGTCGAATTTAGGGATTTCAGTTTTAGCGACCGAATTAATTCGGTCGCTAATTCGGTCGCTAATATGGTTAGTTTTAATTTGAATTTGTAATTGTAGCGACCGAATTAAATTTCGATCGCTAACACGCGCAATTTTAATTTTTTAACGTGCCTTTTAGCGACCGAATTAATATCGGTCGCAAATATAAATAAAGTTTAAAGTGTGAATTCATAAATTTAGCGACGGATTTCTAAATCGGTCGCTGATATAAACACAGTTTGACCGTTGCATTTAATTCAGTCACCATTTCGGTCGCTAACAATTCATAAATTTCTGACTTTTACTTTCCTTTGTTTAGCGACCGAAGTAGCGACCGATATCTCTGCTACGCTCTATTTTGGTCGCTATTTCGGTCGCAGAATCAACTCTAACCAGTGTTTCATGTAGATCCTACAATCGGTCGCTATTTCGGTCGCAAAAAGGAACCTAAAAATTCGGTCACTATTTTCGGTCGCTAAATGACCTTTTTTTGTAGTGATTTATGGATTAGTGGAGTCCATCATGAAAGAAAAACCAATAATCAAAGTTTAGTGGGAGACAAAAGCAAGAACATTCACCAACCACGGAATATAAATTAGGCCACCAAGGAGCACGAATTTTGGGCAGATTTATAGAGCCTATATAAAAGATGGTTATTGATGCTTAAAGAGGAGAGAAGAAAGCTTAACCTATAGACCAAAACAACCATTGCTGAAAACTTGAAACTTGGTGGAACAGTTTTGGTAAATCCTTCACTATTTCTACATATATCGTTGGATCTTGTTCCAAATTCATATAGAGTTCCTAGGCTTATATTACTTCACATCCAACGGTGGATATTTCTGTTTAATTCATATAGTGAGAGTTATTCATCTTATAAGTTGGATTTGAGTGCAACTCGGGTAACTCTAGACCAGTCAACTTGAGAGGATCATCCTGTGCTCAGTAATCGTTGGATCTAGCTGAAACTTTTGCATAAGATAAATTAAAGGTATATCTTTATTCTTACCGTTCAAATTAGTAAAATAATGTCTGGTTTGTGAGATATAAGGCAAACACAGTGGCGGATTTTGTGGTAATTGCTGCCGATTTTAAGTTCCTTACAATGTGCCTTTCACAATGTATCTCGTAGGTGAATCTCGAAGTTCAAGGACCCTAGTGGATCTTATTTCTTCTTTTTAAACGCGAACTTCAATCCAGGTATGGGGAGAAGGGTAGTGTTTACATAGGCTTGGAGTTAGAGTAAAGTAAAAGGGGTCCCCATAACCCCGTATTTATGTGTTATTAAATGATTTTAATACGTATGAGGTTGTGATTGTTGATTATAACATGCTAGTGGTCGTTGTTGGATATTTGATTATTCATGCTTATGTTCATAATGTTTGGTTTGTGATTATGTTGTTGCTGTTGTCGTTAATATGAATATGTTGATATAATAATGTGTTGGATAACGCTGTTGTTGTTATGACTGTTGATGGTTAAGTCTTGGGTGCTTATTGGCCCAAGCAACGTTATTGTTAAGTCTTGAGTACTTGTTGGTGCAAGCGGAGGTGGTGGCGTTGCCGTTGATTGCTGTTTGACATGCATTTCATTGGAGATGTTGTTGGGAGATGTACGACATAGGGGAGATCGTCCGAGAGTAAGGCGATCCGGTCATCCACGGTAGGTTACCCAAGGTTTGGTAACCGCGGCCCCCCATGATGAGGCATCCATGGTTGGTGCGTTGGCTATCCATAGGGTCTACCCGAGGTTAGGTGGACTGCTGGTGTTGGTGTTTATTGGCCAATACGGATATGTAACTCCGAAGTCGTTCATCTTGAGTTAGTTGGATCCACATGCATAGTTGGAGTAGCGGAGTAGTTGGTGCCTTACATTGCATAGTATATTCGATGATGTTGTTGTTGATGTACGTTGATACATGCTAAATACTATATGCCTATGTTGATGCCATGCTTGTATGATTTACTTTACTTCCTACCTCTATGCTGATTATGTATACATGAACTTACTCCCCTTCGTTTGTTGCTTGTGTTTGGCCTGAACGGCATTTGCAGAGGATGACGGGCAGCCCGGAGAGGAGCCGTCACTCATAGTTAGGGCCTGCTTTTAAGTTTTATTTCTTTTGGTTTAGATGTATTTCCGTTATACGGAAGGATTATACCAGCTCTGTATGTGACATCGGGGTTGGGTTTTATTATGTTTATTTGTCTTAACTTATTTATTTCCGCGATTTTGAAACTTGGTTCATGTGGGACTTTTCTACCCATGGACAACTCACTGAATTCTCATTCAGGTTATGCATGTCTGTTTAATTGACTTTTGGATTTTATGTCCTTTATCATGCGGGGTAGAAGGGTGTCACACCTCCCAAATCTATGTAGTCTCCCCAACACAAGTTGTCCTCCAAAGTATGACTTGAAGCTTCCTCATCAGATGGATAATAATGGTTGTCCATGAATTCCATCCACCTTGCACAACTGAAACTCAAAAGAAAAGATCAAATATATAGAAAAATAAAAAATAAAATTGTCTAAATTAGTTGCCTACTTTGTTGCTAATGATATTGGCAAAACCAATCCCCGGCAACGGCACCAAAAACTTGTTAGGACGAAATCTAGGCAAGTATACCTAGTCGTACAAGTACTACGGTGGTGAGACCGATATCGTTCCCACGAGGATCAGTTGCCAATTACCAATTCACAAATCAACAACTATCTAGACTAAACTATGGTATGAAGAGAAATCAAAACATAAAATAAAGCAATAAAAGCAGTAAAGTATTTTTTTGTCTTTTTGAGGAATTTTATCAAACACTTGGAATGTGAAAAAGGGTGTTGGGACTAGACTTCACTAAACCTTAGTCTCATGCAATACCAAGAACACCAATCTAGTTTATGCTTCAAATATCAAAATCAATCCACAAGATTACTCAAGAGCAGAGAGAACACGCCCCATTTTGTTTCCTAAGAGTCTCTCTAGGGTAAAACTGCTCCTAGGTTAAAAATCCTTTTTTTTTTTGTGTGATCAAAAGTCTCCCTAGATGCCCCTTTTCCATTGTGTTTGCGCTCCTATTTATAGATTAGGTACGCGTCATGGCCGTGATGGCCATCACGGCCAGGCCGTGACCTGTTCTGCTGTGGGCGTGCTTTCAAATTTTGGATCATCACGGCCATGACACTCATCACGGCTAGGCCGTGATCGCTTCTGCCTTCTCCAAATGGTCTGTCACGGTCGTGATGGGCATCACGGCTAGGCCGTGACAGCTTCTGACTTTTGCCTTCTTTTTTCTTCATTTTTGCTCAATCATGGCCGTGATGGTCATCACGGCTAGGTCGTGATGGGCTCTGTTTGGCTCATTTTCTTCACCTTTCAAGCTCTATCTTCATCCAAGCTCCATCATGGTTGATTTTGATCATTTTCTCTTGAATTTCTGCAAAACAACACCACGAAACCGCCTTACCCGTTCCAAGGTAAAAACTAATAAAAATCAATTTAAATATGCCTAAACTATATGAAAATGCATGCAAAAATGTACATGAAATATGATGTGAAATCACACTATCAGAATGCATGCATAAAATCATTATGATGTATGAGATATAAATGTGATTATTCATGTTGCAGAAAAAGGCGGAATGCGCTCCTTTTTGTCCTACATAGGTCATATCCTAAAGTTTGAACTTCTGAGGTCAAGACCCTAGTTTGGTAGGCTGCTAATGGCATTTTATGTGCATGAATTTCGGGACAGATCTAGACCCCTAAATATATGGTCCTTGGATTACCCTCATCTAAAAAGATAGGGACCCGAATCCATGAACCTTACCACAGGGACCTATAAGTCACAATATGGCAGTCCATGTTCCGGTAGCAATCCGAGCGGGAGAGTCAATGACTGTCAATGATGCAAAAGCATCACAATAACATCACTGAAGCCCCTTCTAATCTTATGGCATTCCAAGACTCGGGTATAGAGCCCAAAAGTGTTTGAATATGTGATAGTGATGTGTGTGTTGGGAGCAAACAAACCTGCACAAAACCTAAAAAAAACTATCCCCAAACCTGCAAAAGAACAGCCAACATTTAAAAGAGCTCTCTATCCTAGGGTTACAAGAATATACATAGGCATTTATTAAAGCATATAATACTATATACAAAACAAATAAAACAAAGAGGGGTAAAACTAATATTTTCAAATCTATTAAAAAAATTGCACAACCAACTATTATAGGCTTGACTCTCTAATTTTCAAATCTATTAAAAAAATTGCACAACTAACTATTATAGACCTGATTCTCTAACATCCCCAATGAAGTCGCCAACTGTCGCGACCGTCCCGTCCGGGAGTTGCGAAAAGAAGGTAAAAACAGAGGAGTCGCCACCAATATTTTGTTTGGGAAAAAAATTGGAAAAACCATTTATTTAAGGTAAACTGATCCTAAAAAAAATATAGAGATCTGAACTCGGGAGTCGGTTACGAGTAGAGAAGGTGTTAGCACCCTACATCCCCGTTTAAAAAACGCTACCTAAAGTTGATTGTGCAAAAGAATTTTATTAACATTTGAAAATATTTATTTTACCCCACTTTTTAAATAAAAAAAATGTAAACACAGCGAAAGGGAAAATTAAATTTTGGCTTGACAGAATGATTGATTCTGCTCCTACGTATTCCCGGGTGCGTTGGGAAACTCAAAGCCACGTAGTTCTTGTAGAAAAAAGTTTGATTGATTGGTTGATTTTAATTTTTCGTAAAGATTTGATTTTTTTTTGAAAAATGGTTTTTATTTCAAAAAATAATTCACTCATACACAGGGTCCAAGATAGTAGTGCTATACGTAAACCCTTACAATTCATACGACACTTGAGAATGAAAACCACATCAACGTCATAGATTGTTGCATGAATTTGAAAAGATTTGTTATTCATTTTATAAAAATTTATTAAGGGAACTTGAAAGCATTTTATTATTTTTGTGGGAATTCACTCTTGCACAGGGTTAAAGATAGTCAAGCTATACGATAAACCCTTACAATTCATACAACACTTGAGGATGAGAGATCGTACATCAACGTCGTAGATTGTTGCGTGAATTCAAAAGAGATTTTTGTTTCATAAAAAATGTTAAAATTTGTTAAGAGAGCAGATTGAAAATATTTTATAATTTTTTAAAAAAATGGGGGAATTCACTCTTGCACAGGGTCAAAGATAGCTCAGCTATACGATAAACCCTTACAATTCATACAATACTTGAGGATGAAAAAATCATACATCAACGTTGTAGATTGTTGCGTGAACTCAAAAGAGATTTTTATTTCAAAAGATTTTTTTTTTCCTTTTTTTGTTTTGAAAAGAAAGAGACAAAAGGATTTTTTAGGTTACCTACTCATTAAACTCAACCCAAAACGGATTTGGCCCAAATCATTAAACCCAAATAAGATAAAAATAGACAAAAAAAAAAGGACCACATCCTAAGCCCAAAGCACAAAACCCATATAATTAAAATTCAGGCCTGACAAAAAAGAAACCCAAAAACTTTTTTTTAAAAAATAAAGAATCTCCTTCCATTTTTTAAGGTTGGATCCATTAGGTAAAAAAAAATGAAAAGACTCATTAACTTATCCTACAAAAACTAAGCCCGCAATAAAAAAAAAGGGAACAAGGCAGCCCATTTAGAAACCCCAACCAAACCCATATAATAACTGACATATGATGACAAAAGATAAAAATAAATAAGAAAAAATAAAGCAAGTATCAGAGAGATGTTTCCAACTTCCTCATTTACCAACGAATAGAGGGGAAAGCAAACAGAGGTTTGGGCGTGAGAGCCGGAGATGAAGGCCGGCGGCAGCACGGACGGCGGCGAGGATCTGGTTCTGTGGGTTCGAGATCGTCAATGATAGTGATGGTCCGTGAGAGGCACGTTTGGAGCAACGGAAGTGACGATCTGAGCATATCCATGTCTGGACGGCGGAGCAGGTGACGACGCGGCTTCATCTGGCACGGCGGCCGGCTCTGCGTGCGACGACGTGTCTGGACACGATGGGTTAGGTGAAGCAGTGGGAGTGTTGTTTGGTGGGTGTAGGTAAGAGGGTGGTTCTGAGTTTGTTCATTGGGTTAAGGTTAGTTCAAATTTTTGTTGTCATTGAGGGTGATGTTGTTGGGAGGAAGATGAAGATGATGGTTATGGGTATGGGTGGCTTAGGAATTAGGATGGAGGTTAGGGAAAAGTTACTTTGAAGAATGAAACATTCATATTCCAATAATACATGGACATGAGTATGTTCTGATAGTTGCCATAATTGCTCAGATAAATCTTAAGTAAGATTGCTCTGATAATAATTTCAAAGTAAAACAAGTCAAACTTAATGTCTGATCTAGCATCTGCATGACGTGCCCTCTTAAGAAAATTTCAACCTATCTGATATATGCTATTTTCTTTGTTGATATTTTCTGAGGTTCATTAAATCATCTCAATGTTTGTCATCATAAAAAATGGGGAGATTGTTAAGTCTCTAAAATATCTGATGTGCATTTCCCTAAGTTTTGATGAGAACTAAACATTGGTTAATGATTTAATTAACCTTCATATTGGTTGCTAACCTGTTAATCTAGTGTGCAGATTAAAACTATAAGAATCATCCGTCAAACGTAAATAATAGAATCATCCGTCCAACGCAAGTGATAGAATCATCCGTCCAATGCAAGTGATTGAAACGCATGTCCAACACTGTAGTGATAGAAGCTCACGTCCAACACAAGTGATAGAAGCTCACGTCCAACACTGAAGTGATTGAAGCTCATGTCCAACGCAAGTGATTGAATCTCACGTCCAATACTAAAGTGATAAAAGCCAGCGTCCACTAAAGTGATAAAAGCCAACATCCACTAAAGTGATAAAAGCCAGCGTCCATTGAAGCGATAGAAGCGCTCGTCTACTGAAGCGATAGAAGTGCTTGTCCATTAAGGTAACAGAAGCGCTCGTCCACACAAGTATTTGGACTTGCTGAGTCCTTAATATGGAGCTCGTCTACTGGGTTACATTCAACCAGTTAAAGTAGAATCCGTCCAATGACATAGCATTTGGAGCTCGTCTACTAGCCCAAATGTAAATTCTTAAATGGCTAGATGGACGCAGCTATTTTCAAGATGGACGCGCTTATCCTATGAACGCGAATTCTCATAGAATTATCAGAATCTTATTTCAAGAACCATAATCAAGAAAAGTCAGAAGTTACTCTCTCAAGCAACCTCGGATATCAGTACCAAAGACCAGTTAAAGAATGCTTCCAACATGCTTTATTCCCTAGTACCTATGGTCCTTACACGAAAAGGGAATTGTACTCAGCAAAGTATAAAAAGCTCTCTGCACAACTCTGATATGACTGTATCACGATGCATAAAGTCATGATCCTTCATGTTAGAGTACAACCAACGTTCCTATTGCATTAATGGTTGCCCAGAACGACTCTATTGCATTTAATGAAGTTCTGCTAGAAGCCAACATCTGAGGGAATGTCTCTAATGGATCCTAAATGCTTGAAGACCATAAGTACAGAAGTCACTGAATATGAAGCACAGATAAGAGAGAATACACATAGCATTAAAGAGCCATTACTCTGCGCATTAATATCTTGACTCTTACATTATGTATTATTCAATCATTTGAAGTTATTACGCAGACTTCCCTAAGCTTTACATTTAAACCTTTCTCTGAGTGTTAGTGAAAGATCTGTCTGTGAGAAGTTGTATTTATTACAAAAAAAATCTCTCAAACAAACCTGAGTGAGCCTAAAGAGGCTAAGTGTGCAAAGAATACTTGTCTTGAGCCTTAAGAGGCCAGGTGTGCAAAGAATACTTGTCTTTGAGCCTGAAGAGGCTAGGTGTGCAAACAATACTTGAGTATGTAACCTGATCAGTTATAGTGGATAAATCTTGGTGCTGCTAAGGACTGGACGTAGCTCTTTGCTTTGAAGAGTGAACCAGGATAAATAACTGTGTCAATCTCTCTTTCCTTAAACTCTTTAGTTGCTTTAGTTTTCTTACGTCTATCAAGTGGTGTGTTTGCCAAAAGTCACATGTCCATCCTGTATCCTTCCACTCGTCCAAACCTAGCTTTTGTATGCGAAAAGATTTCAACTTTGTTTAAATTCTTATAAACACAATTCAACCCCCCTTCTCGTGTTTATAGTTGTCTATTTCAGTTGGTATCAGAGCTCAACCTCTAGGTTGAGCATCTAACAGTGTAAAGGTAGAAGGTCATGAAGAATAGACATGACTGTTGGATCTAGTTCAAGTGGAATTCACCAGACTGAAGGAGCTTCCCTAACCAGACCTCGTTACTTCAATGGAGAAAACTACAACTATTGGAAAGATAGATTTCAATGGTTCATTCTATCTACAAACTCTGATCCTTGGGATGTCATTACATATAGTCCATTCATTCCCAAGAATGATGATAACACTGACAAACCAAAAGTTCAGTGGACTACTGCTCAAATGATAGGAAGATTTCAAACTATAGTCAACAGTTTAAAATCTCTTGGCAAAGTCTATACCAATACTGAGAAGGTTGGAAAGATTCAGAGAAGTCTACCTGAACAGTGGAGGCCTTTGGTCACTGCTATCTCTCAAGACAAGGATCTCACTACCTTGACTATGGATGAACTTCTTGGAACGCTCATTGTTCATGAGCAAGAACTTGGAGATGAAGTTGCACCAAAGAAGGGCAAGTCAATTGCTCTGAAAGTTGATCAAAAGTCAGCAAAAGTTTCCAAGGCTATGAAGGCAGATGAGTCATCCAGTGATGCTGACCTATCAGAAATCGAGGATTCTGAGAGTGATGAAGAATTGTCTCTCCTGACCAGTAAGATAAAGGTTCTCCTACAGAAAAAGAAGTTCAAGAGGGATAAGCCATTCAAAAGGTTCAACAAGGACAAGAACTTCAAAGAATCCACCTCAATAGACAAAATTCCAATTGTTTGTTATGAGTGCAAGAAGCTTGGTCACATCAAGGCTGAATGTCCTCAACTCAAGAAGACCCCTTTTAAGAAATTCTTCAAGAAGAAGAAGAAAGGAATGATGGCTACTTGGGAGGATCTGGAGTCAACATCTTCTGATGAAGAAACAGAGGAAGAAGCCAATCTCTGTTTGATGGCCAACACTGACTCAGACTCTGACGAAGAGGTACATCCTGACTATGAGGAATTACTTGATGCCTATGAGGAGTTGATGGAGGAATCCAACTGCTTATCTAAAGCCTTCAAATCCCTCAAGAGAGAGCATGTAAAGCTCACCGGTGAGCATAAACAGAAATCTCAAGAGTGCGAGAAGCTGGCTAAAGAGAACAGTGAGCTGAAGACTGAAAAGTCTAATGAAGCTAAGATCTCAAGTGAAACATCACCATATGAAGAAGTTGAAAAACTTCAACAAAAAGTGGAAGAGCTTACTTCTGATCTTGCCAAATTTGTTAATGGTAGAGACAATCTGACTAAGCTACTTGGCAGTCAGAGGCACTCTTTTAACAAAGAAGGTATTGGATATGTCCATCAGACACATCATAAAGTATCAACTAATGCTTCTACAGTATCTGTTAAGTCAACTGTAGCCAAATCTACACCTGTTTGTAACTTGTGTAAAAACTGGACATGTTATGTCTAAGTGTATCCATAAGAAGATAAGGAAGTCTTCACAGACTCCTAGAACTAACAGAAAAGGACCCAGAAAAATATGGGTACCTAAAGTTCAAATAATTTTTGTTGCAGATGTCCTCAACAGGACAAAGAAAACATCACTGCTGGTACCTGGACAGTGGCTGCTCGCATCATATGACAGGAGAAAGGTCTATGTTCCTAGACCTCCAACTTAAGAAAGGAGGACACGTTGCCTTCGGAGGGAATCAGAAATGGAAAGTTATAGGAATTGGTACTATTGGTGGTAAACCCCCTCTTCCCTCTATACCTAATGTTCTTATGGTTAAAGGATTAAGACACAATTTGCTTAGCATAAGTCAATTATGTGATAGTGGTTTTGATGTTTCCTTTACCAAGGATGTATACATAGTTAAAGACTGTTGTGGCAAAACCCTCTTTTCAGTTAAAAGGCAACAAAATCTTTATAAGATTGAACTGACTGATCTCTCAGATCAAAGTGTAACCTGTCTGATGTCTAAAGAGGATGAGAGATGGTTATGGCATAAGAAACTAGGACATGCTAGTATGAAACTAATTTTTTAATTTAAAAGGAATAATCTCGTGAGAGGATTGCCTGATATTAGCTTTAAGAAATATGTCTTGTGTGATGCATGTCAGAGAGGTAAACAGAAAAAATCAAGTTTCAAGTTTCAAGGATGAGTCTTTTAAGGCTTACTCAGTATTCTGCAAAAGAGTACAAAATGAGCAGGGTTTCTGCATTTATACCCTTAGAAGTGATCATGGGGGAGAATTTGAAAATGAGCAGTTTAGACAGTTCCGTGAGGAGAATGGAATCTCTCACAATTTCTCTACACCTAGAACTCCACAGCAACATGGAGTGGTTGAGAGAAAGAACAGATCTCTGCAAGAGATGGCTAGATCTACGCTCAATGAAAATAATCTCCCTAAGTACTTCTGGGAAGAAGCTGTAAACACTGCTTGTTATGTACAAAACAGAATATTTATTAGGCCTTTTCTAAAAATGACTCATTATGAATTATGGAAAGGAAAAAGCCCCAACATATATTATTTTCATGCTTTTGGATGTGAATGTTTTATTCTAAATACCAGAGATAATCTTGGAAAGTTTGATTCTAAGGTAGATAAAGGAATTTTCGTAAGATATTCTGAAAAGTCTAAGGCTTTTAGAGTATACAATTCAAGAACTTGTATTATTGAAGAATCCATTCATGTTAAATTCAATGATGGATTAAAGACTGATAAAGAACTATCAGATCTAGAAGATGATCTTGCAGGTCTTGATATAAACAAGCCAGAAAGTCAACAACCCGATCTAACCAAAACAGAACCTGTTCCTGAGGCTGAAAGACAAGTGGAACAGACAAGTCAGTAGACAAGTCAAGATATTCATGATAATCTCAAAAGAGATTGGAAGTTCAACACTCATCATCCTAAGGATCTTATTATTGGAAATCCTTCTAAAGGAGTAAGAACCAGATCCACATTAAGAGAATCAAGCAATGTGGCCTTTATTTCAGATTTGGAGCCTAAAGGAATTGAAGAAGCTCTTGAGGACGAAAGCTGGATTCTTGCTATGCAAGAAGAACTTAACCAGTTCACCAGAAATGATGTCTGGACTCTTGTCTCTAAGCCAAAAAACAAGTCGGTTATTAGAACAAGATGGGTCTTCAGAAACAAATTGGATGAAGATGGTAAAGTTGTTAGAAATAAGGCAAGGTTAGTAGCTCAAGGCTATAACCAACAAGAAGGTATTGATTATATTGAAACCTTTGCACCTGTAGCTAGAATAGAAACCATACGCATTTTAATGTCATATACTGCACAACACCAAATTACCCTGTTTCAAATGGATGTAAAAAATGCTTTTCTAATTGGTATAATTGAAGAAGAAGTATATGTTAAACAACTCCCTGGTTTTGAGGATACTGATAAACCAGATCACGTTTTCAAACTTAAAAAGGCATTATATGGTTTGAAACAAGCACCTAGAGCATGGTATGATAGACTCAGTTCTTTTCTCATGTATAATGGTTTTACTAGAGGACAAACAGACACTACTCTGTTCAAAAAATGCTCTAAAGAGAACTTTATTATAGTTCAAATATATGTTGATGATATTATTTTTGGAGAAACTAATGAAAAGATGTGCAAGGAATTTTCAAATCTAATGTAAGCTGACTTTGAGATGAGCATGATGGGAGAATTAAAGTTCTTCCTTGGATTACAAATCAAGCAGACAAGTGATGGAATTTGCATTCATCAATAAAAATATACCAAGGATATACTCAATAAATACAAAATGGAAAATGCAAAGCTCATGAAAACCCCTATGTAACCCAATGCAAAACTAAGCAAAGATGATGAAGATAAAAAGGTAGATCAAACTGTCTACAGAGGTATGATTGGCTCTATACTGTACTTAACTTCAAGAAGACCTGGCATTCAATTTAGTGTCTGTATGTGTGCTAGATTCCAATCTGATCCTAGAGAATCTCATCTTAAAGCTGCTAAAAGAATATTTAGATATTTGCTTGGAACGACTAATCTTGGTTTGTTGTATTTAAGATCAAAAGAATACAGATTAGTGGGATATTGTGATGCTGATTTTACTGGAGACAGAATAGAAAGAAAAAGCATCAGTGGAGGATGTCACTTCATTGGAGCATGTTTAGTCTCATGGTCAAGCAAGAGGCAGACAACCATTGCTCGCTTCTTCATCGTCAAGCAAAATACATCTCTGCTGCTAGTTGCTGCTCTCAACTCTTATGGGTAAAACATCAACTTGAGGATTACTCTATTTATGAACATAACATATTTGTATGGTGTGATAATTCTAGTGTGATATGCTTAACTAAAAATCCAATTCAGCATTCTAAGGCTAAGCATATTGAAATCAAACATCATTTCATTAGGGATTATGTTCAGAAAGGCATCTTTGGTATTAGTTTGTGACAACTGAAAATCAATGGGCTGATATTTTCACTAAACCCCTCGCAGAAGAAAGGTTTTTATTTATTAGAGATAACCTAAACATGCATTGCATTGTTGAATGACATGTCTGAATGTTAACGTGTCTGTGCTAAATCTGTCATTACTCCTATATACATGTTCTTTTAACTAAGCATTAGTTTAGGGGGTGTGATGATACAATAGTTTAAGTGGAGTATGTCTCATATGCTTGCTGCATTGCTATGATTTTCTTAACATGTTATCTTGCCCTTAAACATATCTCATAAATAAAACTTGATAACACTTTTTGATGTTGACAAAAGGGGGAGAATGGGAGAAATGATAAATGAGAAATGTGATAGAAATGTGTTATAGAAGAATGAATATGAATGAATATGATATGAATATGACATAATACATGGACATGAGTATGCTCTAATAGTTGCCATAATTGCTCAGATAAATCTTAAGTAAGATTGCTCTGATAATAATTTCAAAGTAAAACAAGTCAAACTTAATGTCTGATCTAGCATCTGCATGACTTGTCCGCTTAATAAAATTTCAACCTATCTGATATATGCTATTTTCTTTGTTGATATTTTCTGAGGTTCATTAAATCATCTCGATGTTTGTCATCATCAAAAAGGGGGAGATTGTTAAGTCTCTAAAATGTCTGATGTGCATTTCCCTAAGTTTTGATGAGAACTAAACATTGGTTAATGATTTAATTAACCTTCATATTAGTTGCTAACCTGTCAATCTAGTGTGCCGATTAAAACTATAAGAATCATCCGTCCAATGCAAATAATAGAATCATTCGTCCAACGCAAGTGATAGAATCATCCGTCCAATGCAAGTGATTGAAACGCACGTCCAACACTATAGTGATAGAAGCTCACGTCCAACACAAGTGGTAGAAGCTCACGTCCAACACTGAAGTGATTGAAGCTCACGTCTAACACAAGTGGTAGAATCTCACGTCCAATACTAAAGTGATAAAAGTTTGTGTCCACTTAAGTGATAAAAGCCAGCGTCCACTAAAGTGATAAAAGCCAGCGCCCACTAAAGTGATAAAAGTCAGCGTCCACTGAAGTGATAAAAGCCAGCGTCCACTAAAGTGACAGAAGCGCTCGTCTATTGAAGCGATAGAAGCGCTCGTCTACTGAAGTGATAGAAGTGCTTTTCCACTAAGGTAACGGAAGCGCTCGTCCACACAAGTCTTTGGACTTGCTGAGTCCTTAATATGGAGATCGTCTACTAGGGCAAGTTCAACCAATTAAAGGAGTATCCGTCTAATGACATAGCATTTGGAGCTCGTCTACTAGACCGAATGCAAAATCTTAAATGGCTAGATGGACCCAGCTATTTTCAAGATGGACGCACTTATCCTATGAACGTGAATTCTCTTAGAGTTATCAGAATCTTATTTCAAGAACCAGAATCAAGAAAAGTCCGAAGTTACTCTCTCAAGCATCCTCGGATATCAGCACCAAAGACCAGTTAAAGAATGCTTCCGACATGCTTTATTCCCTAGTACCTCTGGTCCTTACACGAAAAGGGAATTGAACTCAGCAAAGTACTAAAAGCTCTCTACACAACTCTGATATGGTTGTATCACGATGCATAAAGCCATGATTCTTCATGTTATAGTACAACCAATGTTCCTATTGCATTAATGGCTACCCAGAACGACTCTATTGCATTTAATGAAGTTCTGCTAGAAGCCAACATCTGAGGGAATGTCTCTAATGGATCCTAAATACTTGAAGACCATAAGTACAGAAGTCATTGAATATGAAGCACAGATAAGAGAGAATATACATAGCATTAAAGAGTCATTACTCTGCGCATTAATATCTTGACTCTTTCATTCTGTATTCTTCAATCATTTGAAGTTATTACGCAGACTTCCCTAAGCTTTACATTTAAACCACTCTCTGAGTGTTAGTGAAAGATATGTCTGTGAGAAGTTGTATTTATTACAAACCAAATCTCTCAAACAAACCTGAGTGAGCCTGAAGAGGCTAAGTGCGCAAAGAATGCTTGTCTTGAGCCTGAAGAGGCTAGGTGTGCAAATAATACTTGTCTTTGAGCCTGAAGAGTCTAGGTGTGCAAACAATACTTGAGTCTGTAACCTGATCAGTTATAGTGGATAAATCTTGGTGCTGCCAAGGATTGGACGTAGCTCTTTGCTTTGAAGAGTGAACTAGGATAAATAACTGTGCCAATCTCTCTTTCCTTAAACTCTTTAGTTGCTTTAGTTTTCTTACGTCTATCAAGTGGTGTGTTTGCCAAAAGTCACCCGTCCATCCTGTATCCTTCCACTCATCCAAACCTAGCTTCTGTATGCAAAAAGATTTCAACTTTGTTTAAATTCTGATAAACACAATTCCACCCCCCCCCCCCCTCCCCTCTCGTGTTTATAGTTGTCAATTTCAAATTTGCCATACAAGTCTGTGTGGGAAATGTGTGCATGAAATTGACATGTATCTAACATTTTTTCTTTATTTTTATCAAATATATATTTAGATGTTATTATGTGACTTGCGTGCTTTTTGGTGTAGGGAAGAAGAAATTGGGATAAAAGAAGTAGGGTAAAAAGAAATAAAAGAGAAGAGAAAATAAGTAGAAAATTGATAGTTTTTTAAGTTATTTGGATTGAAAGAAGTAGGAGAGAAATAACAGTTAAGTTTTCTAATAAAAACATATTTATACAATTCAAAACAAAATGATGGTATTGTCATTTCAATTTCCCCCCTCTTTCTCCTATTCTTTCGGCTTTAAGGAGGAGAAAAAGTTTGCTTCAGGGTCCCATATGATGTTTCTCTCTCTATATTGTTTTATCTCCTTGTCAAACAATGAAAACAAAACTTTTCTCTCACTTCTTCTTTATATCAAGGGATAGCCACGAGTCCGGGTTGACCCGTGAACCTGACCAACCTGAACCGAACTTAACCAGAAAATTCGGGTTTGTTCGGGTGGTTAGGTCTATTTGGTTTTCATAATAGCCAACCCGATTCGATTGGTTCAGATAACGGGTTGGAGAAGTTAGAACCAATTAAGTCAAAGAACATGAAGAATAGGAGGCAGAGACAGTGATTGGTGAGAAGGCAAGAAGAGAAGGCAGAGACAGTGAAGTAGAGGAAAAGGAGATCCACGGTGGTGAACGCCACAACGATACTTCGCGAGGGTGGAGCAGCAGGGGATGAACAATGCGACTTCGCAATGGTGCAGCAGTGAAGGATGGACAACGCCTTCTATTTGAGTGTAACGACGTCTCTAGACTCTCTGCATTTGAGTGGGACGACATGACTATGCCTTCTGTAGTTCTGCGTTTGGGTTGAGTGGAATGATGTCTCTCCTTCTGCCTGTGTTTGTCAATTTGTCTTTAGTGTTAGGGTTTGAGTCCTTGCGACAGCAGTATGGGACTTTTAGGTCCTAAATAGGAAACACAATTCGGGTTTTTTTTTATTTTTTATTTTAATGTTGGACCCAATGATTCAACCCGACCCAACATAGTCCGATCAAATTTGATTGGGTTAGGTCCAAATTTCCTCAAATCCGACCCGACCAACTCATATATCCACTCCGACTCCCTTCTACATTTTTTTATTTCCAAAATCACTCTAAACAAACAAATAAAGTGTAATATATATTGTGGCCACGATCGTGACACTTGAAATCATTTACAACATAATTGAAAACCCCTCATATCCTAAATCTATAATGTCTAGTAAAAACATGGAAAATAAATTGGATATTTAGCACGATTTTTATGGAATTTGGTGGTTCAGTGGGTAAGGACTATAGTTATATCTCAACCTTACAACTCTCTTATTTGACTTTAGTTTGATGTAATATCTGTAGTTGATGTGTTTTGTTTTGTCAACTTTGATTCTTTGTATATGGTTTTGGGTACCCCCTTCTACTCTTTCATATATAATTTTTGCTTATAAAAAAAAACACGGTTTTTATGGGGAATTAAAATTTTGACCTTAAAGCAAGTTTTGCCCACTATTTTTGGGGAACGGATTCCCTACCTTTGGCATTGGAAAGGCAAGTGCTTTTCCCTCCTTTTGGTCTGTCGGATCAATCTGACGATCCAGAACGTGCCACGTGTCAAAGTATTTTTAAAAAAATTAAAATTGAAAAACTAAGACAGACCCTAACTCGTGTCCCGCATGTCAACAGTATCAGTACCTCCTGCGCAGCGATGCTACCGCCACTCCAACCGTTGGCCGCCGGTGGCAACAAGATGATTTGCTTGACTAAGACCATTGGCCTTCCAAGAGCACTGGAAGAGCTCCCTCAAAATCATCCACCAATTTCCTATTTTTGTCATAGCAAGGGCAAAATGGGTTTCAACCTTGAGTTATCAAAGAACTAATAGAGATGGTAATTCAAGAGTATTACAAATTACAACAAGGCCACTGCACTCCCTCTAAAACCATATTCGTGAATTACTGGGATGGTAATACCAAGCTACAAATGCATATGAAAATGCATAATTTTCCCCATAGTACAAGCGACTAATAGAGATGAATACACAAAAATTGAAGTTATCAAGAAGAGTCAGTGCGAACAGAGATGAGGGAGAGAGACAGTCGCGCACGATGACGGATGACGATGCTTGTGGTAGACAGAGTGAGAGGTGTGGTTAGAGACGGAGTGTGAGTAGAGAGAGAAAGAGGGACACTACAAGAGTCACTACAAAAAAATAATGTTTAGCGACCGAAGAAAACGGTCGCTATTTACTAAAATTCGGTTGCTAAATGAGTTAGCAACCAAATTAGCGACCGAATAGTGACGGTTGCTAAAACCCTAGTCGCTAAATGGTTTAGCAACCGATTTTCAATTCGGTCACTATTTATAAAAATCGGTCACTAAATTTGGTCACCAACACCTACTATGGTACCAATTTTAGCGACCGAAAACTCGATCACTAATTCGATCGCTGAATTGGTTACTAATTCAAAAAAAAATCAGTCACCAAATTGATCCTCAAAACTTGTTCTGGGGACCTATTTAGCAACTGATTTCTTTAAAAATATATATATAGTAAACCAAATGTTTTGAAATAAATGAAAGATAGCTTTTTTTAAACTGTCACAATATTGTTATTTATAATTGAGAACTTCCATAAAAATCAATTGAATATCAGTAAGGAAGAAAATGATAGAAATAACTGTTAAAGCAACCCTCAGTAATCTCGGTACATCTAATGGGTAAGTTATCTGCATAGATAGATGCAAAATTAGAAATGAGCAAGATATAATAAAATCAAATAGCTATTTACATAAGGTTTAATCCCTGCACTACAAAATCAATGCACAAACAAAGTCGCCAAACAGGACATCGTCATCATCATCCTTTTGTAAAGTTACATGTGAACAGAAATTACACTACAAAATAACATTCCGAATGCTAAAATCAAGATTCCTGTCTGATTTTTTGCTTCTTTGAATTTTTTATTTTTTGGACAGTGTCCAAGGTTGAGGGTTCCCCATCATCAGCATCTTGCTCTAGCATTATTGGTTCTCTCTTCTTTGCACTCCTGTGCAATTTTTTAGATAGCTAAGCAAAAGCATATATACTTCAAAACATATTATTTTGACACAAGGAATATTAGAAGAGAAAAACCTGTCAGTATGGGAAACAACTTTCAAGTTCTTATCCAACCAATGAATGTTGCTTGTGTGATCAAAAATCAGCGAGCCATAAACAATATGTTTTCCTAAACCATCAATATTGAACAGAGTCATCATCTATCATAAAAACCCATCTACAAAGAGGGAATGAGTACAAATTAAAGAAAAGTAAAAAGGCAAAGATATATATACTCTTGATATATGGATATAAACTTAAGTTACATAGAGAGTTTTCTTAATCATTCTTATCTTTCAAATCACACACGTAAAGAAGTTCAGCACATGCACGCCTACATTCTTTGCACCAACACAACAACAAGCAAGGAAAGGCATAATAAAACATAAAAAAAATCTAAAAGAAAAAAAAAACAGAGTATAACTTAACTCATGTTCAAAATAACTTATAATAGTTAATGTCTAAGCTAATGTCTAAGCAATGAAATTGTAGAACTTTAGCCAAACCATGGGAGTATACTCCAAGTTGATGATGCAATCATGGTCGACTCCAATGATTACCATGAATCATCTTCCGGATTGTACAGTGTCAAAAAGCTTAATATCTTTAAGTGTTTTAGGATTTCAAGTTTGTTTGAGTAGTATTTGGGTATACCAAATATTATTTGGTTTCCAACACAAATAATATTTAAATGCAATTGAATAGTCAAGTTCATAGGAAAGCACCAGTATCAACAATTGAATGGTAAAGTTCATACTCAAGTATATGATCCATTGTGTGTTGAGGTTCATATATAGGAAATCTCAAAATAAATGACTGCATGTGTCAATTTCAATCGTTCTTGTTGAATTAACCCTTTGTGCTTGTTATTGAAGGTTGCTAACTTGGAGTCACTATGAGTTGTTCATGAATCTGTTAATGAATAAAAGCTAAACTAACTCCTAAAAAATAGGACTTTATTAACATAACAACAACTAACAAGAATGATCACGTTAAGAGTCATGTTAAGAGTATGCACAACTAATCATTCACCTCTATTTAACTTTATCTTTGCCAGTAAACTAACACCATTCAAAACTGAACATAAAAGTGTGTGAGTCACAATTCGTGAATATCATAACCATAAGCAATTCAATTCTATGATAGAAACAAATTAGCTTAGACAGCCCAGATCAGCAATGGAGAAAAACATAAAAAAAAGACAAAGCTAAGGCCTAAAAAACCCAACCCCCGTTGCATCAGTCAACAGCAATGGGTTATTTACAGTGTCTTGTTTCTAATATATTTTTTCTTACTTCTTTGATGTGATTTATACTATTAAAAAAATACCTAAATATCATAACTAGTCCTCCACACCTAAATATCATTACTGGAGATGGACAACAGGGAGGAGAAAATAGAGAAACCCCAATACTTGAAGAACCAGGTAATAAACCAAAATCAGGAACCAAAACATATTTAGGGTTAAGCAATGTCAAATGATAGATAGCAACACTTGAGGATTTAAGCAAGAAAAGCATAAGAACCATTGAGATTACCTTGAAGAACATAAAACCCCAAAAAGGAACCCTAACCACGAAGTATGAAATCGGAGTTGTGGTGGCGCAAAGGAGAGGAAAACTCCTAAGCTGTTGTTGGTTTGGTGTTAAGCAGAGAGGGAGATGACGGATAGGTCTTCGAACTCATCTTCTTTCGCTTTGAAACCTTCGAAATTGAAATGACGAGAGCGAGGTGGGAAAGGAAGAGAGACGAGATGAAGAAGAAAGAGGAAATAGGTTTGCCTTTGTCATTGCCATGAGGATAACACTGCGCGCGGCGGCCCTCGACGGTGGTCTCTCTAACGCGACCTGAAACAGAGATGTGAGAGAGAGAGAGGGACGCGAGTGAGAGATTGAAAGAGAGAAGGTTCGGGTTTGGGTTCGGGTCGAAACGAGGATCAAATGGGAAAATTTCAGGTTTTAGGGATTTTAAGTTTTAGCAACCAAAATGTTCGGTCGCTAAAACGGTCGCTAACAATATAAAAAAAAACATTGGTCGTTATTTGACAACTTAAATTTTCATCTCTGCGTTTGAGCAATCGAAATGACATTGGTCGCTAAAAGGTTCCAAAAAAAAACCAATTTCATCTAAAAGGATGTAACTAAATAGTCAACTAGATTGACTTTCAAGCTTTTACGTTTAGCGACCGAATTAACGACCGGTCGTAATTGCGACCACTAAATCGGTCGCTAATTCGGTCGCTAAAAACCTTTTTTTTTCGTGGCACCCAGCTAAACGGTCACAATATCGATCGCAAATGACGACCGCATCATGACGGTCGTAATTTTCGATCGCTAAACGAGACTTTTTTTATAGTGAGTGAGCCTTGGCGACAGACGGAGCAGCGCTGCGACAGAGTCACCCTCTGCGATGGTTAAGATTTGTAATAGGGGAGGGATTTAGGTTTCAATACAAGGTTATTTTTTGCATTTTAATTTTTTGTAAAAAAAAATTACTTTGACACGTGGCGCCTTCTGGACTGTCAGATTGATCCGACGGATCAGAATGAGGGAAAGGCATGATGCCTTTCCCACACCAAAGGTAGTGAATCCGTTTCCCTATTTTGGCTAAGAGCCATGCTAAACGGACACAAAATTTCGACACAAATACGACACCTGCTACAGTAGCGCTACTGTAGCACCAATTTTTATTTTTATTTTAATTTTTACTTTTTAAAAAAAAATAAAAATTTTATTTCTAAAAAAATCCATTCACCAGATAATGAATTGAATTCACCAGATATTTGTACATGATTCACCAGATATTTGCACATACTTAACCAAAAAATTTATTTATCAAAAAAACCCATTCACCAGATATTTACACATACTTAACCAAAAAAAATTTTTATAAAAAAAAACATTCACCAAATAATGAACTGAATTCACCAGATATTTATACCTGATTCACCATATATTTGCACATACTTAACCAAAATTTATTTCTCAAAAAAACCCATTCACCAGATAATAAACTGAATTCCCCAGATATTTATACCCGATTCACCATATATTTGCACTTATTTAACCAAAAAAATTATTTCTCAAAAAAACTCATTCACCAGATAATGAATTGAACTCACCATATATTTGTACCCGATTCACCAAATATTTACACATACTTAACCAACAAAATTTATTTATAAAAAAAAACACATTCACCAGATAATGAACTGAATTCACCAGATATTTATACCTGATTCACCATATATTTGCACATACTTAACCACAATTTATTTCTCAAAAAAACTTATTCACCAGATAATGAACTGAATTCACCAGATATTTATACCGGATTCACCATTTATTTTCACATACTTAATCAAAAAAACTCATTCACCAGATAATGAACTGAATTCATCAGATATTTGTACCCGATTCACCAGATATTGACACATACTTAATCAAAAAAATTATTTATAAAAAAAATTTAAATTTTAAAAAAAAAAAGATCCGCTACAGTGCCGCACAGTGTAGCTACAGTACCGCACTATGCGGCACTGTTCATACGGTGTCACCGTAAGTGTCCCCCAAAATCGTGTCCGTTTAGCTTTTCTGTTTGGCTAACTATACCACAAATGTTTTTCTAAAATAGAAATTCTTGTAAGAGTGCTTTGAATTCAAATAAAAGTTTTGTTATTTATTAAAAAAAAATCATTTTAAAAGTATTTATCAAATAAAGTTTAATTTCGAGCATTCCACATAAAGCTGCTTCGTAAATATTTACTCACTACTTAATATCTGAACTTATACATTGGAAGATAATGAGTTGTTTTGGCCTTTCGAATACTGTTGTTTTCGTTATGGGTTCCAGTAGTTAAATAATAACAAAAATGCATAAGAACATTCACATCATGCTGGGAAAGGAAGAGAGACGAGATGAAGAAGAAAGAGGGAATAGGTTTGCCTTTGTCATTGCCATGAGGATAACACTGTGCGCGGTGGCCCTCGGCGGTGGTCTCTCTAACGCGACCTGAAACAAAGATGTGAGAGAGAGAGGGACGCGAGTGAGGGAGAGAAAGAGAGAAGGAGAGGGTTCGGGTAAGGGAAAGGGTGGGGTTCGAAACGAGGAACAAAGGGGAAAATTTCAGGTTTTAGGGATTTTAAGTTTTAGCGATCGAATATTTCGGTCACTAAAACGATCGCTAACAATATAAAAAAAATGTCGTTAGATTGGTCGTTATTTGACAACTAAAATTTTTATCTTCGCGTTTTAGCGACCAAAATGATATCGGTCGCTAAAAGGTTTCAAAAAAAACCAATTTCATCTAAAAGGTGATCACTAAATAGTCAACTAGATTGACTTTCAAGCTTTTATGTTTAGCGACCGAATTAACGACCGGTCGAAATTGCGACTACTAAATCGATCGTTAATTCGGTCGCTAATGTCGCGACCGTCCGGTCCGGGCGTCTCGAAAAGAAGGTAACAACAGAAGAGTCGCCACCAATATTTTATTTGGGAAAAAAATTTTAAAAATCATTTATTTTAAGGAAAACCTAAAAAAGGTTAGAGATTTGAGTCCGAGAGTCGGTTAAGAGTAGGGAAGGTGTTAGCATACTACATCGCCCATTTAAAAATGGTACCTCAAGTTAATTGTGCAAAATAATTTTAATAAATTTTAAAAATATTTATTTTACCTAACTTTTAAAATAAAAATATATATAAACACAACAAAATAAAAAATTAAATTTTGGCTTGACAGAATGATTGATTCTGCTCCTACGTATTCCCGGGTGCGATGGGAAACTCAAAGCCACGTGGTTCTTATAGAAAATGTTTGATTGGTTGATTGATTTTATTTTGGGAAATATTTGATTTTGTAAATGATTTCTGAAAAGGGATTTTATTTTAAAATTAATCCACTGATGCACAAGGTTCAAGATAGCGGTGTTATACGATAAACTCTTACAATTCATATGTCACTTGAGGATGAAAATTCATACATCAACATCGTAGATTGTTGCGTGAATTCAAAAAGATATTTATTTCATAAAAATTGTTAAAATTTGTTAAGAGAGCAAATTGAAAATATTTATTATTTTCAACAAAATGGAATTCACTTTTGCACAAGGTTAAAGATAGCTAGGCTATACGATAAACCCTTACAATTCATACAACACTTAAGGATGAAAAATTATATATCAACATCGTAGATTGTTGCATGAACTCCAAAGAGATTTTTATTTCAAAATATTTTAATAGAATAAGGATTGAAAATATATTTTTAAAAAGATTTTATATTTTATATTTTTTTTGTTTAAAACAAAACGAGATTATGCTTGACACTTTTGGCCCAAAACTGAATACAAAGCCCAACCACATATCAGTAACATATCATTTAATAAAAGTAAAAATAAAACAACAAAAAGAAAGGACAAATCACAGAAGACTTGGTCTTTCCAACGTTACCAACAGAGTCAAGGTACGGGTGACTGAATGCTGATACAGGTGTGGTGCCGGCGGCCTCGAACGGCGGTGGAACGGATGGCGAACAGGACATGTGCTAAGGCGGTTCCACTGGAGGACGACTGACACGCTGTCGCGCACGGGTCAAAAAGAACAAGTGGTTTAAAAACTGCAGTTAGGGCACGACAACTCGAGTATCGTATCTCAAGGACTCTTGGATTGTTATTAACCCTAGAAATCGATTGGGGGGGGGGGGGGGGTTAGATTGAATGATTCAATTAAGAAAAACAATGCAAACAAGTGTTTATCAATAAGTTGAAAACGATTAATCTACTGTTCAGTTTCCCAACTATCATCAATTCACATAATTCCATGCCCTAAGAGGATTCTAATCCCTTTTCGATTGTAGCAACAATTAGACAAGCGCAATTGACACTACGAGATATATGTTCCTATTCCGAATTAAGCAAACGGATTAAGACCTTCGTGAATTAAGCAAACACGATCGTACACACGCGAATTAAGCAAACGCGATTAGAGTAAGGAACATATGATCATCGAAATTAACCAATACTTATTCTATATAACTTGAATTAAGCAAACAAGACATATAGCACAATATTGAAAGGGAATAGCAATAAGATTGGGAATTATAGAACCTCAAGTGTGGCGGAGACCGATTACAGCAGACTAATCTCAGGGAATTAGTTCTCCATTACAAACGTAACACAAAACCTCAAAAATAATTCACAGCAGTGAATATAAAAAGTTCTCTCTAATTTGCCCTAAAACAGAAATTTATAACTTTCAGAATCTGCGCCCGCTCGCGAGGCGAATATTAAAAGTGGCGCGAGTTCAAAATTGGGTTCTCGCGAGGCGAGATGGTGATTCGTGAGGCGAGATAGAAAGGATGACATCTCTGGCACAGTCAGGCCTTCAGGCTCGCGAGGCGAGATGGTGATTCGCGAGGCGAGACAGAAAGGGTGACTGTTGCTGCTCAGGCTGGTCTTCAGGCTCGCGTGGCGAGTAGCCTTTCGCAGGGCGAATATTTCCAGAATTGCTTTTCTTATTAACCTGAAAACATGAAATGGCAGTAAATGCTTTATTTGACTCAAAATTAACTAAAATGCCCTAAACTACTTAAGAAACTCAAAATGTTGCTTGAGGACAATTAAATCTAAATTTGGGCGAAAACGAGATTGAACTCGAATAATTAGCACAAAAACCATGATCTTACTAGTTATAAAACTAGATAACCAGAGGCTTATCAAAATACCCCAAACTTAAACTTTGCTTGTCCCCAAGCAAACTAAAACTCAAAAAGACTCAAACTTGGCAAGCTTAAAGGATTCAACCAATTTCGCACAAATTTCATGCAATTCTAACAAAACAATTTTTCTTCAATGTTTTCCCCCTTTGCAACAATGTAATCCCCACATTCATTTACCTCAAACAATTGAGAATTCCATCATTCATGCAATCATTAATCTAAGTTGAGGATCCAAGTTACACACAAAAGGGAGATCACCAATTTCAAGCAATTGCCTTCCTCACAAGGGCATGTAATATTTCACTCATTTGCTCAATTTGTCTAGGCTATCAACTTTTTCACTCAATTTCACATTTCAAGAGTACTTCCCATGAATTTGATTTTCATCTCAAAATGGTTCCCATGGAAAACATGCATGCAACATCAAAAGGTCTTTTAAAGGTTGTAATGAGGTCTGGCTAAAGGTAGGATATTCAAAGGTACTAGGCTTAAGTCCCTAGGAACTAAGAGAGCATGAGCATTTTGACACATTGAACTTCCACTCAAATTCCTTTTTCCATTTTCCTTTTTGCTTTGGGTGACTACAGCCTTTTTCTTCCAATACCCTTTTTTGACAATTTGTTCTTTTCTTCTTTTTCTCTTTTTTCCTTTTTTTATGCCTTTGGCTCCAACCATTATTTTTCTTTTTCTCAACCCAGAATGACATATCAAACCTTGTAGCCACCCCAAACTTAGTTTCTTCCAGCCCTTCTCTTTCTAAGCTTCCATGCTCTCCTAATCCTAAGGTTGGGTTAACATGGTTTTTTTTTTTCAGATTTTTGGCTTGTAACATAGGGTCATCAAGAAACAATAGGCTTATTAGGCTCAATGTGGATAACTAGGGAACATGCATTAGGGATGGTTCTTTTTAGGCCAAGTAGTTATTTCAAAGAAAATTACCTAAATCATTTGATGCAACCATATAAACATGTAAACCATGAAGAGATTCAAGCAAATTCGGGAAAGTGCAGCTTAAAAGCGATTCACACAATTAAAAACATGTTGGAGGCTCAAATCCTCACCTGGACATTTTTCGCAAATTGTTTGACCGAGATTCAATCCCTAGTGTGTGCATCCCCTCACCCCAAACTTATCATAAATCATGCAGTCACAATAGAATATCTCAAAGTTCAATTTTCAATTTTCAAAACCTAGGGGGAAATCATCAATAGTCAACACATATCATGCAATCCATCTATACAAAATTTGATTAAAATCAAATAAGCTCACCGACACAAGACTCAACACACAAACGACTCAAATAAAGAGAAGCGAAGTAATTAAAAAGATAAAGGTTCAGAAAAAACTCATGAAGGCGGTTCCACTGGGATCCCACTGCCTGCGATACATCGGCCAAGGAATGCTCAAAGTGCAATATGATCCTCCCGGATCCCATGGCATGCAGCATAAGTATGAAAGTGAGCGCTTGACAACCATGGTGACCTCGCCAAGTGCGGCGGACTTCTCACTCCCTCTTGGGTCAAAGATGACCTCCTTGTCAACAAAGTCTTCCCAATAAAAATGGGGTTCAGCCTCTTGGACCGGCCATAGTGCCTTCATAGTTAAAGATTCAAATTCCAATTTCTCAGGCAGAGGCTTGGACTCCATCGTTGGCTGCTTCACAGTGGGAGGTGGCAAACAAGTAGAGAGGATCACTGGTGCTGCCTTGGCTTCTGCACAATCTTCGCTCACTGCGTCACCAAATCCATCACCTTCCAAATATGAAGAAATCTCAGCAAAAACCACACAAGTATTTTTCCCATCACAATCAACACATGCATAGGAATTAATAGAATCATCTAATTCCAAAAGTTCTTCATCATCCTTAAGCATGGTGAAGTAGATGTCCTCCTGATCCTCATTTTCTATACTTCTTGGCTGAACAGGGCCCTCAACCTCGTGCGTCTCATGTTTCATATGGACGTTCTGCTCATCATACCCTGCAAAGGATGAAATTTCAACACAAAGTTCATCAATAACAGTATTCTTGACATCATTATCAAAATTATGCTCAAAAGAAGTATTGTCAAGAATATCTAATTGTGAATCTGAATGCTCTTCAAGGAGATGTTGTGATTGCAGTGCAGTCAAGGTGGAGGCAATGTGACCAATTTGAGTGGCCAAATCCTGAAGAGTGTGTTCTGCCATTTGTTGCACCAATTCCTCCAGACTGGGTTGGACTGGTGTGGGGTCAGGCTGATATTGATGCTGGCTTATTGTCAATTGATCCACCAAAGAAGTCAACTCATCCAAGCTGCCATGTTCTCCACCATGTTGGCCAGAATAGTCATTCACTCCAACCATGCCAAAACCACTACTAAACTCATAACCACCAGTAAAGTCAGAATAATATATGCATGATGGCTCATAATGAACATTAGGCATATAATTTTGCATATAATTATCCATGGGAAGTATTAAGGTTCACAACCACGACAATCACAATGTGCAATACTATCCATATGATATAAACATATAAGCTCAAGACACTCACATATGAGCTCCAAACGTCACAACAAAATTAAAAAAAAAAAAGTTTAATTCCTAATATGGTTAATGAAAATCAAAGAGTCCCCGGCAACGACGCCAATTTTGACACGCTGTCGCGCACGGGTCAAAAAGAACGAGTGGTTTAAAAACTGCAGTTAAGGCACGACAACTCGAGTATCGTATCTCAAGGACTCTTGGATTGTTATTAACCTAGAAATCGATTGGGGGGGGGGGGGGGGGTTAGATTGAATGATTCAATTAAGAAAAACAATGCAAACAAGTGTTTATAAATAATTTGAAAACGATTAATCTACCGTTCAGTTTCCCAACTATCATCGATTCACATAATTCCATGCCCTAAGCGGATTCTAATCCATTTTCGATTGTAGCAACAATTAGACAAGCGCAATTGACACTACGAGATATATGTTCCTATTCCGAATTAAGCAAATGGATTAAGATCTTCGTGAATTAAGCAAACACGATCGTACACACGCGAATTAAGCAAACGCGATTAGAGTAAGGAACATATGATCATCGAAATTAACCAATACTTATTCTATATAACTTGAATTAAGCAAACAAGACATATAGCACAATATTGAAAGGGAATAGCAATAAGATTGGGAATTATAGAACCACAAGTGCGGCGGACACCGATTACAGCAGACTAATCTCAGGGAATTAGTTCTCCATTACAAACGTAACACAAAACCTCAAAAATAATTCGCAGCAGTGAATATAAAAAGTTCTCTCTAATCTGCCCTAAAACAGCAATTTATAACTTTCAGAATCTACGCCCGCTCGCGAGGCGAATATTAAAAGTGGCGCGAGTTCAAAATTGGGTTCTCGCGAGGCGAGATGGTGATTCGCGAGGCGAGACAGAAAAAATGACATCTCTGGCACAGTCAGGCCTTCAGGCTCGCGAGGCGAGATGGTGATTCGCGAGGCGAGACAGAAAGGGTGACTGTTGCTGCTCAGGCTGGTCTTCAGGCTCGCGGGGCGAGTAGCCTCTCGCGGGGCTAATATTTCTAGAATTGCTTTTCTTATTAACTTGAAAACATGAGATAGCAGTAAATGCTTTATTTGACTCAAAATTAACTAAAATGCCCTAAACTACTTAAGTAACTCAAAATGTTGCTTGAGGACAATTAAATCCAAATTTCGGCGAAAACGAGATTGAACTCGAATAATTAGCACAAAAACCATGATCTTACTAGTTATAAAACTAGATAACTAGAGGCTTATCAACGACGGCAGCACGCAACCTGACGTGGCAGAGGAGCCCGTGGCGGTCGATGGAACAAAGAAGCAAGGGAGATGGCGGAGACGGCGATAGGTTCGTGACGCGACGACGGTGTCTCATGGCAAAGGCACGATGGGAGGAGCAGAAAGACAGATCTGGCGTGAAGACGGTCGGACAAAGGAACGTGCGGTGGGGCTCTGGTTCGTGACGAAGATGGCTTATTAAGAAGGGACGTGCGGTGATGGTGTTGTGGTGATTACGGTGGTGGCGGAGGAGACGAAAACAAGAATCGGATACCTCTGTGTTTGGATTTTCTATTTTTGTTTTTATTTTGAGGAGGAACTGTTGGAGTTCTGTGTTGTTGTGATGGCTGGGATTAATGGAGAAGAAGGTAAGAGATGCTGGAGGTTGAAGATGAAGATGGTTATGGGTGGAAGGTGGTTCTGTTTTATTATTTTTATTTTCTTGTCTGAAGGGATGTGTTTAATGGAATGGAGTGGATGGTGTTGAAGATGGAATCTGGAGGCTATGGTGGATGAGAGTAACAAGAAGATAAAGGAAAAAATGTGGATCAGTGAAGGGTTTTTGCGTTCGTCCCCCCTATTCTGCTTCAGCTATCCGAATTTATGCACCATCAAGGAAAGTAAATGGCAAATTTTTTTATTAAGCTAGTTGTGGAGTAATGCAATTTTGGTGAACATTTCACCTTTTGTTCAGGGAAGCAGAGGAAAAGAGGATCAGGCACCATTTTTATTTAAAAAAGAGTCAAAACCAAAAGAAAATGTAATGCACATTTTGGCTTTTCCTAAAAAAAAATTACGGTGATGGGAGAAGACATGGAGGGAGGATAAGACATTTTTAAGATTCAGAAAATTTGTATTCTTCTTTTTTTTTTTATATTACTTATTTATTTATTTTCTTTTCTTTTTTTTTTTGGGCTTGGAAGTTGGACTCAAAAAGGACTTGCAACCAAAAAGAAATTAGGCCATGAGCATGAACAAAAAAAAAAAATTGTTTTCTTGCAAATCTGTACTTTTTTTTTTATTTTCTTTTCAAATATATTAATTAAAAAGATAAAATACCCGGATAAAATTAAGTGTTCAAAGCTAAAAACCTTTTTTTCGTGGCACCCAGCTAAACGGTCACAATATCAGTTGCAAATAGTGACCGCATCATGGCGGTCGCTATTTTCGATCGCTAAATGAGACTTTTTTTGTAGTGAGTGAGCCTTGGCGACAGATGGAGCAGTGCTGCGACTGAGTCACCCTCTGCGGTGGTTAAGATTGGTAACAGGGGAGGGATTTAGGTTTCAATACAAGGTTATTTTCTGCATTTTAATTTTTTGTAAAAAAAATACTGTGACACGTGGCGCCTTCTAGACTGTCAGATTTCCCGCACCAAAGCTAGTGAATCCATTTCCCTTATTTTGGCTAACTATACCATAAATGTTTTTCTAAAATAGAAATTCCTGTAAGAGTGCTTTGAATTCAAATAAAAGTTTTGTTATTTATTAAAAAAAATCATTTTAAAAGTATTTATCAAATAAAGTTTAATTTCGAGCATTACACATAAAGCTGCTTCACAAATATTTACTCACTACTTAATATATGAACTTATACATTGGAAGATGATGAGTTCTTTTGGCCTTTCGAATAATGTTGTTTTTGTGAAGAATTCATAGATGTGAGGGATAGAGATCATACTCATAGGAGAGATAGAGAGCATATGTATACTCATGTGGTGAAATATTGATTGATTGATAAAAGATGAAGAAAAATGATATATGAGACTCTATTTATAGAACTAGTTAACTAACTAACTAACTAACATAATTCACTCTCTAACAAACTATTAACAACTTATAACAAACTATTAACAGAATTATCTATATCCTTAACAGCCCCCCTCAAGCTGATAAGTGGTAACACCACAATCAGCTTGACTTACAGAAAACAAAAACAAAAAAACAACAACTAATAACATATAGAAAATTGCACATTGATGTGAGACAAAAAAATAATAGCAGACTAAAGTATGAAACTCATAATGCGGAATTGATAAGAAAACCACTGATGGACTAGGCCCAAGCCCACGAACACCATTGATGTGGGATCGTGAGACCCAAACATCCAAACCCCGACGTAAGGAAAACCAAAGGCAAAGGGAATGCAAGAAACTTCTGGAACGAAAGCAAGAATTTTCGAGGCTGCGCATGATGGGGTGTTGCGGACGGCGGCGAGATCTCCGGCAGGATCGAAGACGAAGGTTGAAGAGGCGGTCCACCCATCTGTCTTCTCTGGCGACGGCACAACGATTCCAGATAGAAGCTTCCTGAGCTCGAACCATGGAGAACGAGAATTCCCTAGGCGGCTATTCTGCTTCAGCTATCCGAATTTATGCACCATCAAGGAAAGTAAATGACAAATTTCTTTATTATGCTAGCTGTGGAGTAATGCAATCTTGGTGAACATTTCAGCTTTTGTTGCAGGGAAGCAGAGGACAAGAGGATCAGGCACCATTTTTGTGTAAAAAGGAGTCAAAAGCAAAAGAAAATGTAAAGCACATTTTGGCTTTTCCTAAAAAAAATTACGGTGATGGGAGAAGACATGGAGGGAGGATAAGACATTTTTTATTATTTTTAAGATTCAGAAAATTTGTATTCTTCTTTATCTTTTATATTCCTTATTTATTTTTTTCTTTCCTTTTTTTTTTGGGCTTGGAAGTTGGACTCAAAAAAGACTTGCAACCAAAAAGAAATTAGGCCATGATGACGAACAATTTTTTTTTTGTTTTCTTGCAAATTTGCACTTTTTTTATTTTCTTTTCAAATATATTAATTAAAAAGATAAAATACCCGGACAAAATTAGGTGTTCACTGCTGCCCCTCTTTACTTGTTTCTTATTAGATAATAGGTGTCACCATAGTTAACCTATTATCGTTATAAGCAAGGAGTAAAGATATGAACTCCAATTTTGTTCGGGGTACACTGGCAAACAAAAGGGCTATGACTAAAAGGCGATTTCCTGTAAAGAACCCGCAGGTTGGATTGCCCACTGAGGTTTACACATAAAAAGCTTGCAAGGTGGATTGCTTGCTGAGATTAAAAATTGAAGATAAAGAGCTTACGGGGTGGATTGCCTGTGAGAAGCTGGAAAAGAAAGACAAAAGAACTTACGGGGTGGATTCCCTGTCAGAAGCTCGAACTGAAAGCTAAAAGTGCTTACGGGGTAGATTGCCCGTCAGAAGCTCGAACAGAAAGATAAATGAGCTTACGGGGTGGATTAGCCATCAGAAGCTCGAACAGAAAGATAAAGAGAGCTTACGGGGTGGATTTCCCGTCAGAAGTTCGAAATAGAAAGATGAAAGAGCTTACGGGGTGGATGAACCGTCAGAAGCTCGAACAGAAAGTAAAAGGGCTTACGGGGTGGATCGCCCGTCAGAAGCTCGAACAGAGGGATAAAATGAGCTTACGCGGTGGATTGCCCGTCAGAGGCTCAAACAGAAAGCTAAAAGAGTCTACAGGGTGGATTGTCCATCAGAAGCTCGAAGATAAAAGAGCTTAAGGGGTGGATTGCCCGTTAGAAGCTCGAACAGAATGATAAAAGAACCTACGGGGTGGATTACCCGTCAGAGGCTTGAACAGAAAGCTAAAAGAGTCTACAGGGTGGATTGCCCGTCAGAAGCTCGAAGATAAAAGAGCTTACGGGGTGGATTACCCGTCAGAATCTTGAACAAAAAGATAAAAGAGCTTACGGGGTGGATTGCCCTCCAGAAGCTCGAACAAAAAGATAAAGAGCTTACGGGGTGGATTGATAGTTAGAAGCTCAAACAGAAAGATAAAGCGGTTACGGGGTATGGTACCTGCCGAAGCCTGAAAACAAAAAAAAAAGCTTACGGGGTCTGGTACCCGCCGAAGCTTGGATACAAAAAAGAGCTTATGGGGTTTGGTACCCGCCGAAGCTTGAAAACAAAAAGAGCTTACGGGGTATGGTACCCACCGAAGCTTGACAAAAGATAGAAAACTTACGGAACCGGTTATCTGCTGAAGCTGAAAAGAAGGGTTAAAAGCTTGCAGAGTCGGTTATCCTCTGAAGCTTGAAAAGAATGGTTAAAAGCTTGCAGAGTCAGTTATCCACTGAAACTTGAAAAGAAAGGTAAAATGCTTGGGGAGTCGGGTATCCACTGAAGCTTGACAAAAGATAAAATAGATTACGGGGTATGGTACCCGCCGTAGCTTGACAGAAAAGGTAAATTGCTTGCGGAGTCCGGTATCTGCTGAAGCTTGAAAAGAAAAGTAAAATTCTTGCGGAGTCGGGTATCCACTGAAGCTTGAAAAGAAAGGTTAAAAGCTTGCCGAGTTGGTTATCCGCTGAAGCTTGATAAAAAAGGTAACAAGCTTGTGGAGTCGGGTGTCCACTGAAGCTTGATAAAAGATAAAAGAACTTATGGGGTATGGTACCCACCGAAGCTTGACAGAAAAGGTAAATACCTTGCAGAGTCGGGTATCCGCTGAAGCTTGAAAAGAAAGATAAAAAACTTAGAGTCGGGTATCCGCTGAAGCTTGAAAAGAAAAGTAAAATGCTTGCGGAGTCGAGTATCCGCTGAAGCTTGAAAACAAAAACAGGTTTACGAGGCCCTATGCCTGCAAAAGCTAATAAAACCAACAGCTCATGGGCCCAATGCCTGTTAAATCTAAACAAAACAGACACGAAGCTTATGAGGCCCTGTGCCTGCGAAAGCTAATAAAGACGCAGCTTATGGGTCCTATGCCTATCAAAGCTGAATGAAAACGAAGCTTACGAGGCCATATGCCTGCTAAAGCTAACAAAGACATGACTTTTGGGATCCTATGCCCGCTAAAGCCAAACTACAACAAAACAAAGCTTAAGAGGCCCTGTGCCTGCTAAAGCTGACAAGACGTGACTTTTGGGGCCTTGTGCCCGCTAAAGCCAAACTACAACAAAACAGCTTAAGAGGCCATATGCCTGCTAAAGCTTACAAGACCTGACTTTTGGGGCCCTGTGCCCACTATAGTCGAACAACTGCAATGCAAAGATGTTGACTTTGTTGATGCATGAAATGATAAGACAATGCATGATATGAGAGATGCTTTTTTTGTGATTGATGAAAACTCTGATTTTATATGCATGATTCAAGAAATGCTTTTGATGAAAACCTTGATTTTTATTTTTCTTTTTGGAAAACAACTTTTTGATAATTGGCTCCTTAGAGTTTTGATTGCAACTGAGATTGAGGATGAGCTAGAGTGAGACTCCTTGATTTCGATCATCACTTGCTTGCTAAACTAATGTTTTACTTCTTGCCTGAGATACGTTTTTTGTGATGATTATCCCAATGGATGAGATTGCCTGATCAACTTTCAAGGAAGTGACTTGCCCCGGACTTTATTTATTGGGAGTCTTTCGTGACTTGTCATCTTAAAACTACCACAGTTTGTCAGTTTGAGGAGACTTCTTGTACTTTACTTGTATTTGACCCTGATTTTTGCGTAGGTCACTTTTTGCGAGTTTTCAACCTACCGAGACGCTCTAACTTTTGCCTAGACTGCATTTTTGGTTTTTCAATCTAGCGAGCCATTTTTCTCACTTTTTCTTTCTATATTTTTTTACTTTTTTTTTGGATGTGGACAATTTTGTCACCCTTATTTGTGAATATGAACTTCTTGCTTGATTGCCAACTGAAATGCCACTTCCCCCCCTTGTATTAAGAATTCTTTTGGCCAGAGTTGTTCATCAAAGAATTACCATTAGATGGTTAAATTATATTGTTGAACTCATGTTTACCTTACCTGAAGCATCATATAACAAACATGCATGGATTCAAAAGTATGACAGAAAAGGACATTATTGACCAAACAACTTCTCGATTGGTGTTGGAGGTTTGACAACTCAAATGGTATTCAAAATGACAAAAATGAAGCAAGATGCATAAGCGGTGATATGGAGGTCAAAAGGATATTGCCCCAGTTTGAATTGATTTGATTTTGGATACAAGGGATTCTGATTACCAGAATTTTACCTTAGTATGATCATGTGAAAATGAAATGGGCTTGATGTATGCCGCTTAAAAACAAAATTGCCCCAGAGAAAGACCTTTGAGAATGAATTTTCCCCCGATGTAGGGCCTCTTTGAGAACTGACTTGCCCCAGTGCCGGGCACCTGATAATGAAACTTAAGAATGAAGCTGCCCCAGTGTAAGGTCCCAAGAATGAAACTGACCCAGTGAATTGTCATGCCTATCTCGCCCTAACTTTTGCTTAGGCCACCCTTGCGGGCTTTCAGCCTAACGGGCTTTCAGCCTAACAGGCTTTCTTTTTTATTTTGTTTTCATTCTTTTCTTTTTATTTTTCTTTTCTTTTTTTCATTTTGTTAAGGAGCAATTAATTAGAAACTCAGAAGAGCACAAAATTTTTTTGTCTCAAAAATAAAGTTGAAGAAAAAGTAGCAATCATTCATTGATCAGAATGGACTTTTTGAGGCTTGTAACGTGGCATATGGTTGAGGGTCATGAAAGAAAGGATATAAGTCTCAAACAAGATGCTTTTAGGGTTGAAAAGGACCGAGGATCCATCCTTTTTAGGATTTCTGAAAATATTCGCTTTCTGTTAGCTTTCCTTTTTATTCTTCCTTTTTTGACCTTATCATTTGTCTTTGACACGAAGTTCTTCATTCTTCTTTCTCCTCTTTTTCTTTTCATTTTTTTTTCAATTTATGCTTCATGGTCACCATTTCCTTCTTGCTTGCCCCTTATTTGGGGGTGATCCTTGTGTAGGGTTCTTTGAAGAAAATTTTCAGGCTCAAAAAGGGTAACTGGGGGTAATGATGATATTTTGTTAAGGATAAAGAAAGATGACCAAACTTCATTTCAAAATATGATTGCTTTATTTTGAAAACTTTATTTGAAAGACAAAAAGATGGTGCTCACCAAGTGTTTATTTATTTGCTCCTCTTTTATTTTATTTTTTCTTTTATTTTATTTTTTCTTTTTGAAAAGGCATGGGTACCTGTGGGCTTCATTGATGTTCACAAAGATTTTTCAGGAAGGTGGGCCTTATTAACCAAACTAAAAAAGGTACTTGGAGAAAGAAAAGGGAAGATGAGACTCGAGAACGGCGAGAGAAACATTATGATGTGGAAGATGATGTAAAGAATGGATGAGACAATGTATGGATGCAAATCCATTACATTAATGCTTCAAGAAAGTGAACATGGTTCAAGTATTACATGATAAAATATAATGTAACCACCATTTCATGGTAAAGCACTAATGAACCAATCTAGCCTGGGTTGCTTAGAAATTCCTAAGACGGAGACCGCAAAGTGTTGGCACTTCTCACAGCCAATAGAATGCAAATCTCTGGTGATGTAGTTGTAGCTTTCTTCTTGATGTTTGAGTAGTCCACTAGAAAATAACCTTTTTAGAGAGGTCTCAAAATTGACATGCACTACTTGACTTCTGAGAAATGACAGTGAAAGCGTGCCCCTCAACTTCATTGGCATCCGAACCTGCATGATCGGGTACAAGGTTGTCATCCGTATTTTCAGACCACCTGAGCAAGTATTATTTCCAGCTTCACATCGTGATCCATGGTTTGATTGGCATTCTTTGAAAGTGCGATGGTTTTATTTTCTCTAAGGAGCACAATGCATGGAATGAATTTTTTATTTTCTATTTTTTAATAAACTTTTAACTTAAAAAGAAATGAGTATATGAAATGCATGAATTTTTTTTTTACCCAAAAGGTATTAATGCATGATATGTACGAAAAATAATTATTTATATTGACTCAAAAAATTTTAATGCATGTGATGCATGAAGGCATTTTTTTATTCACAAAAACGGCAACGCATGAGATGAGCTTCTTATTTTTTAGATGAATCAATTTTTTTTATGACTGCTTGAGATAAATGATTTTTTTTAATAAACGCTTTATATGAATTTTTTTTATGATGAGATTGACATAAAAAGTAATTGATGCATGAGATGCATGAAAATGATTTTTTATCTCTTTATATTGACTCAAAAAATTAATTAATGCATGAGATGCATGAAAAAAGATGAATGATCATTTTTATTCTTTTACAGGAAAAGTGGATGAGTTACAAAAAAAAAAAGATTTACACAAGTCTTTTTTTTATTATTTATAGAAATGTATGGGTTACGAAATATGAAGAATTTTTTTGTTACAAGCAAAAGGACCTATGTAAATCATTTTTCTTTCACAAAAAACTAAAAAAATGTAAATTTTTCTTTGACAAACAAAAATGAATATGTGTGGAAAAAAATGCTCCCTTTGTGTCCTAAGACAGGTAAGACTTATGTTTGCACACACCTAAGGTTATGAATCTAACCGGTTGGTCATTGAGTTTGCTCTATGAGTGAATTACAGGACATGTCTATAATCCTAAAAATCATGGCCCCCAGATTGCCCATACCTAGAAGATAAGGACCCAGATCCATGAACTTCACCACAGGGACCAATGAGTCACAATATGGCAGTCCTCAGTACCAGTAACAATCTGAGTGGAAGTATAAGTGACTGCCAGGGATGTAAAAGCATCACAATAACACCACCGAAACCCCTTCTAATCCTATGGCATTCCAAGACTCGGGTATAGAGTGATGAGTGTGATTTCACCTCATATTTCATGTACATTTTGCATGCATTTTCATGTAGTTTAGGCATATTTAATTTGATTTTTAGTTAGTTTTTATCTTGGAACAGATAAGGCGGTGTTGTGGTGTTGTTTTGCAGGATTAATGATTAAATGCTCAGAATTAGCCTTGATGGAGCTTGGACGGAGATAGAGCTTGAAAAGTGAAGATAATTTTCCAAGCAGAGCCCATCACGGCCTGGCCGTGATGACCATCACGGCCATGATCAAGCAGACCTAAAGGCAAAGTCAGAACTGGTCACGGCCTAGTCGTGATGAGCATCACGGCCGTGACCTGTTAATTGAGCCAGACCCCTTCTAGGCAGAATCCGTCACGGCCTAGCCGTGATGAGTGTCACGGTCGTGACAAACAAGTTTTTGAAAACACGCCCAAGGCAGAACCCGTCACGGCCTGGCCGTGATGGCCATCACGGCCGTGACGCGCGCCCGAGTTATAAAAAGGCCTCTGGGCAGAATAGAAAGGGATCCTGAACCCAAAAAAAAATACTCTCTGGCTGCTGTGGATCCTTCCATGAAGTTATTTCCTTCCCTTATTCCTATTTCTTTTCTTTTGTTTTTCTCTTTGATTATGTGTAGCTAAACCCCCTCTTGTTGGGGTTAGATGATGACTTTTATGAACTTGGTTGTCTCATGATTTGATTGTAATACGAATTCCTATTTCTTTATGAGTATTTGATTCCATGCTTAATGCTTTCCTAGGTTTGATCATCCTTGGAATGATTTGTTGCTTTGATAGACAATTGAAAGATTGATGTTAAGGCATGCCCATGAATCAAATGCCAAGTAGTTCATGAACCTAGACATAGGTCTTGGGGTGCTTGCAATCTTTTAAATCTTGACTCTTCTTTCAAAATCTCATGTTAATCCACCTAAGACATTAGGGTTTAATTTGGGGTTTTAGGCTCATTCCACCTAAGACATTAGGGTTTGAGTATTTCAGAAGATTTGATTGTCATAAATGAATTAGGAATTGTGTTATTAACCATTTCATTGCAATCAAGGGAGGATTAGTGTAGTCTAACCCTAACAATTTCATCCATTTGTTATCCACATCTATTTTCGCTTGTTAAGTGTTTGATAAAATTCTTAAAAGACCAAAAACATTTTATTCTTGTTTTTTTGTTACATGTTAGAACTCCCTTCCATCCAAACGATCGCCTAGATAGTAGTCCGATTTGTGAAGTGGTACTTGTCCGTGATCCCTGAGAACGATATCCGGTCTCACCACTGTATTACTTGTTTGTGACTAGGTATACTTGCCTAGAAATCGTATCAAGTTTTTGGCTCCGTTGTCGGGGATCGAAGTGCCAATATCACGAGTACCAAAGGGGACTCCTAATTTAAGCTTTTTTTTTTTTCTGTTTTCTTACTGCTGCTTTCTGTTTGTTTCTTTGTAGGCATTTTTTCTGTTTTTTTTTCTGGTAGTTGCAGAATTGTTCACTTGAAGCTTGACTTGTACTTGCTATACTTGTTGCTGTTCTGCTCTGTTTGTTTCCGTGTATGCGAGGTACAGTTGACCCAGGTGAACTTCAATTCGACCCGGAAATCGAGAAGCTTTGTAGACAGAATAGAAAGGAAGCCAAAGCAAGATAGAACAGAGAAGGAGCATCTTCTGCAGTACAAGAACCACAAGTTGAGTTATCAAGTGTGCAAGAACCGCAAGTTGAAGTAGCAACTGTCATCATGGCTGAAGACAATGCACAAAGGAGGACAATGGGGGACTACACTTCCCCTAAAGTCAATAGATGTGGAACTCCAATTGTTAGACCTGCGGTGGCTTGTAACAACTTTAAGATAAAGGCATCACTTCTCAATCTTGTGCAGCAAAATCAATTTGGAGGTTTAGAGAGTGAAGACCCTCATTCTCACATTGGCACATTTATTGAGTTGTGTGATACTATCAAGCTGAATGGAGCTTCCGATGAGGCTATTCGTTTAAGGCTTTTCCCTTTCTCTTTGAGGGATCGGGCTAAGTCATGGCTTCAATCCCATCCTCATGGGAGCATTATCACTTGAAATGATTTGGTGAGCAAGTTCTTATCTCGCTTCTTCCCTCCATCAAGAATGATCAAGTTGAGATCGGAGATCAATGCTTTTGCACAAAGGGATGGCGAATCACTTTATGAAGCATGGGAGAGGTTCAAATCTTTGCTTACCGCTTGTCCAAATCATGAGTTAGAAACATGGCAGCAAGTTGCAACCTTTGTCAATGGTCTCAACCGAAATTCTAGAAGTATGATTGAAGCGGCTGCAGGTGGAACATTGAGTCAAAAGACACCCGATGAAGCAAATGCCTTGATTGAAACTATGGCTAATAATGATTATCAAATGCCTAGTTCACGATCATTGGTCAAGAGAGGTGTTTTGGAGATTGATGAAATTGGTTCTCTTAAGGCGCAAATGGGCATTCTTACCAAGCAATTGGGGTCCGTTCAACTACAAAATTCTCAATTACAAGCGATCCAAGTTCAAGCCGTCTCAGTGTGTGACTTCTGTGGAGGTAACCATGCCAACGGCAACTGTGAAATTAGTGTGGTTGGAAGTTCTGGGCAAGAAGTAGTGAACTACATGAGAAATCAAGGGCCTAAGCATGATCCTTTCTCTAACACCCATAATCCGGGGTGGCGTAGCCATCCTAACTTTGGTTGGAGACAAGGGCAAGGCTCAAGTTCTCAAGCAAAGCCTCCTCAAGAGAATTCAAGCAATTTGGAAAATATTCTAGCCCAATTCATGCAAGCAACTCAAGATAATATAAAGAATCAAAATGCCTCCATCAAGAATCTAGAACACCAAATAGGCCAATTGGCAAAGCAAATGACGGAGAGACCTCAAGGATAATTGTCGGGAGATACCGAGAAGAATCCAAGGGAGGATTGCAAGGCAATTACTACAAGAAGTGGGAAAGTGTTAGTTCCACATGAAAAAGAGAGAGAAGAAAAGAGAATTGGTGAGGGAGTTGGCGAGGTGACCATTGAAGATGCAACCAATGAAGAACCAGAGACTTCCCAAGCCATTACCTCTAGTCCTATTATTTTTGAAGCTGAAAAACCACAGATGGAAAATTTGGTGGATGAAGAGTTTGCAAGAAAGAAGACTAAAAGGCAAATTCTTGAAGAAGCTGACAATCCTAAGGAGTTGCCACCGTATTTCAAGATACCTTATCCTCAAAGGTTGAAGAAACAGGTAAAGGATCAACAATTCTCTAAGTTCTTGGATGTGTTCAAAAAGTTGCAAATTAACATCCCTTTTGCCGAAGTTTATGAAGGAGATTCTTACTAACAAGAGGAAGTGGAAGGAGGAGACGGTCATGCTCACGGAAGAATGTAGTGCCATACTCCAAAGGAAGTTACCGGTGAAGATGAAGGATCCAGGTAGCTTTACTATCCCATGTACTATTGGTCATTTAAACATTGGAAGAGCCTTGTGTGATCTTGGTGCAAGTATCAACCTTATGCCTCTCTCCATTTTCAAGAAGTTGGGAATTGGTGAAGTCAAGCCAACCGGGATTTCTCTCCAATTGGCGGATCGCTCCATTACGTATCCTTATGGTGTAGTGGAGGATTTATTGGTAAAAGTAGACAATTTCATCTTTCCGGCAGACTTTGTGGTGTTGGATATAACGAAAGATAGTGAGACTCCATTGATTCTTGGAAGGCCATTCCTAGCCACGGGTAAGGCTTTGATCGATGTAAATCAAGGGAAGTTGGTGCTTGGAGTCCAAGATGAAAAGGTCACCTTCAATGTTTTTGAAGCAATGGAACATCCATGTGACAAAGATACATGTATGAGTGTGGACCTTGTTGAATCGTTGACTGACAAGAGTGTGCAACAAACTTTTGAAGATTCATTGGAAGCGGCTCTTATGGTTGAGAATATAGAAGAAGAGTTTTGTGAGGAAGAAGTTGAGTTCATGGTTAAATCCCTTGAGGCTTGTCTAGCTTTGAATAATGATGAAGACAAAGTCGTGGAGGATGTGCGGATTGAAGACAAGGGTGAGACACCTATGCTAGAGTTAAAGGAACTTCCATCCCATCTCCGTTATGCTTTCCTTGGAGTGAATTCTTCATTCCCGGTGATCATTAGTAGCGGATTAAACTCCTTAGAGGAAGAGAAGTTGTTGAGAGTGCTTAGGGAGCACAAATCCGCAATTGGGTGGTCTATGTCCGACTTGAAAGGGATAAGTCCCTCATTTTGTATGCATAAAATCCTTTTGGAAGAAAACTTCAAGCCGGTCAGACAACCCCAAAGAAGACTCAACCCAAACATGAAAGAAGTTGTAAGGAAGGAGGTTGTGAAGCTTTTGGATGCGGGTATAATTTATCCAATCTCCGATAGTCCATGGGTGAGTCCGGTCCAAGTTGTTCCAAAGAAAGGGGGGATGACGGTTGTTGCAAATGATAAAAATGAACTCATTCCCTCAATGACCGTTTCCGGATGGAGGGTGTGTATTGACTATAGAAGATTGAATGAGGCTACAAGAAAAGATCATTTTCCCTTGCCTTTCATTGATCAAATGCTAGAGAGGTTGGCGGGCCATGCCTTTTATTGCTTCCTTGATGGATACTCAGGGTATAACCAGATTGTGGTTGACCCAAAGGACCAAGAGAAGATCGCTTTCACTTGTCCCTATGGCGTCTATGCATACCGGAGGATGCCATTCGGGTTGTGTAATGCACCCGCCACTTTTCAAAGGTGCATGCTTTCCATATTCTCTGATATGACTGAAAAATTCATTGAGGTATTTATGGATGATTTTTCTATGTTTGGTAATTCTTTTGATGATTGTCTGAAAAATCTTGCATGTGTTTTGAAAAGATGCCAAGAAACTAACCTTGTTTTAAATTGGGAAAAATGTCATTTCATGGTTAGGGAAGGTATAGTTCTTAGTCATAAGATTTCATCATGGGGGATAGAAGTTGATAACGCAAAAATTGAAGTAATCGAAAAACTTCCCCCTCCCATGAATGTAAAAGATGTTATAAGCTTCTTAGGGCATGCGGGTTTCTATCGGAGATTTATAAAATACTTTTCAAAGATTGTGAAACCCTTGTGCAAACTTTTGGTAGTTGATACTCCTTTTGTGTTTGATGATGATTGCATGCATGCTTTCCAACTTTTAAAAGAAAAACTCACCACCGCATCGGTCATTGCCCCTCCAGATTGGAGTTGGCCATTTGAGTTAATGTGTGATGCAAGCGACTATGCGGTGGGAGCCATTTTGGGTCAAAGGAAAAATAAAATATTGCATGTTATTTACTATGCTAGTCGTGTGCTGAATGATGCTCAATTAAACTATACCACGATTGAAAAAGAATTGCTTGCTGTGGTTTTTGCATTTGATAAGTTTAGATCTTACTTGATTGGCTCTAAAACTACTGTCTACACTGACCATTCTGCTTTGAAGTATCTCATGACTAAACAGGATGCCAAGCCAAGGCTCATTAGGTGGGTACTACTGCTCCAGGAATTTGATTTAGATATAAAGGACAAGAAAGGAGTGGAGAATGTGGTAGCCGACCATTTGTCTAGGCTTCCACAAGCAGATATTCAAGTAAAAGATGAGTTGCCAATTCAAGAAGAATTTCAGGATGAGAGATTGTTTATGGTGCAAGTGGCACCTTGGTTTGCAGACATTGCAAACTACAAGGCCGCCAACAAGATTCCGAAGGACTTCAATGCACAACAAAGGAAGAAGCTCATCCATGATGCTAAATACTATGTATGGGATGAGCCTTACCTTTTCAAAAGAGGTTTGGATGGAATTCTTAGAAGATGTATCCTAGAAGAAGAGAATAATGGGGTGTTGACTCATTGTCACAACTCACCCTATGGAGGACACTTTGGTGGTGAGAGAACCGCCATGAAAATCTTGCAAAGTGGTTTATTTTGGCCTACCATTTTTAAAGACTCTAGAGCTTGGGTAATGAAGTGTGACAGGTGTCAAAGAACCGGAAGTATATCCAAGAGAAATGAGATGCCCTTGAAGGGTATTTTAGAGGTGGAGCTCTTTGATGTGTGGGGGATCGACTTCATGGGTCCTTTCCCATCATCCTACAACAACAAGTATATTCTGGTTGCGGTTGACTATGTGAGTAAATGGGTAGAAGCTGTCCCAACTTTGAAAGATGATGCAAAAGCGGTGGTTAGTTTTGTGAGGAAGAACATCTTTACCCGGTTTGGAACCCCTAGAGCCATTATTAGTGATGGGGGTACTCACTTTTGCAACAAGGAGTTCAATGCGGTGCTTGCCAAGTTTGGGGTCAATCATAAAGTTGCCACACCATACCACCCACAAACCAGTGGGCAAATGGAGTTGTCTAATCGGGAATTAAAGAGAATCTTGGAGAAAGCAGTGAACAATGCAAGGAAAGATTGGGCAAAGAAGCTGGATGATGCACTTTGGGCCTATCGGACTGCATATAAAACACCTATTGGTATGTCACCTTACCAATTAGTGTTTGGAAAATCATGTCACCTTCCGGTAGAGCTTCAACATCGTGCTTTTTGGGCAGTGAAGGCCTTGAACTTTGATACTGGTCGGCCATGGACAAGAGACTGCTGCAATTGAATGAGTTGGATGAATTCCGACTCTTGGCATATGAGAGTGCAAGAATCTATAAGGAAAGAACAAAATTTTGGCATGATAAGTACATTCTTCCCAAGTATTTTGAAGAAGGCCAATCAGTTTTGCTCTTTAATTCACGTCTCAAGCTATTTCCGGGCAAGTTGAGATCAAGGTGGTCGGGTCCATTCCATGTCAAGTCAGTTTCTCCATTTGGTGCGGTTGAATTGGAAGATCCAGCGTCCGGATGCACTTTCACTGTTAATGGGCAAAGGCTCAAGCACTACCTTGGAGGAGACTTTGATCGTCAAGCAGTCTCCATCCCTCTTAAAACACCCTCTTAGAGATCATCTGCCCGTCAAGCTAGTGACGTTAAAGAAGAGCTTATTGGGAGGCAACCCAAGTTTCCTTTTCCTTTTCCTTTTGATTTTGATTTTACCTCTTGAATAATTTGAGAAGATCAAGAGGACAAAAATCATAAGCTAATAGATTTGTTAAGTATTTTCAGGCTTAGAAGGAAGGAAGAGCAAAAGGGCAAAGCCAAACAAAGTCAGCAACCATCACGCCCAGGCCGTGACACTGGTCACGACCGTGATGAGCCAGCCATGAAGATCAGAAAGGATCACGGCTCAGCCGTGATACCCATCATGGGCGTGATGAGAGGACCCTGAAGAACAGAGAGCATCACGGCCTAGCCGTGATGGAGGTCACGGCCGTGACAGGCCGCCCCTATGGACCAGAATGCATCACGGCCTGCCCGTGATGAGGATCACGGTCGTGACACAATTTGCAACCTATCTTTGCCTAGGCATGTGAGCCAACACCCGCTACCACCTCGGTGAGTTGTTCCATTTTTATTTTTTTTCTTTCTCCTCTCTCCAACTTGATTATTTACATTGGGGACAATGTAAGTTTTTAAGCTTGGGGTAGGGGTATTTTTGTAAATTTTTGAATTTTTTTGCATTCTTCATTTTGCATCCATATAGTCATAGTTTTGCATGATCACATGATTCGATTACCCCCTTGCTTAGATTATGCATCCGATTGTGAGAACTTAGTGCCAAATAACTTGAGATAGTGAATTTTTTAACCCAATTTTTTATTCTTGTGATAAGGCTACAAATAAAAAATTTCTTGAGATGATCATTGATAGTTGATAATTAGTAAGTGGTTCCGTAGCTTTGTGTTTCTCACTGATTTTTGAACTACTAAAATGTGAGATTTTGAGCCAAAAAGGGGTACTCACTAAATCTACCCCATTCTTTGTGATAGAGTGTTATTCCTCTTGGATTGTATTCCTCTAGAACTTGACTTGAAACCATTTTGAAGCTTAAAAATTTTTTAAAACATTTTTGAAAATGATTGAGGCACTAGGTATTCTTCCGGCCTCCTGAGCTTTGATTGACTAAATGCTACCCCTAGTTGCCCAACTTTGAGCATGAAAGAATAAAATACTTTTCTTGGTACCTTGAAATATTTTGATGAATATGCTTGGTATGACACCTTTTAAAGTATTACAAAAAGGGTAGAAAGGTAGTTGAAAATGTATGGGATGAGAAAGTCAGAAAATAATTCTATTGAATTGAAAATCACCCCTTCTCCAAATATAGAAAAAAAGGAAAAAAAAAATTGGGGTAAAAAGAGAATATAGAGAAGGGGATGACAAAAGGAAACGAGAAATAAAATGAAAAGAAAAAAAAAGAGGGTGGAAAAACGAATCAAAACCCAAAAAGGTATTTTAGAAGGTGTCATGCTTTGCAATGCTTGGTATTTTGTTTAGCCTTCGTGAAATTTCCTTTTCTTGATGTCCCCACCTAACGACTGATCCCATGGCCCCGTTACAACCAAAGCAAAAGACCTCTTGATTCTTAATTGTTTTCATTAATAAAGTAGAGATTTGGCTGATAGTCAAGCTTATGGTAGAATTCATTCCTTGAGGAAATTGAGCGAATTGTTACATATCCCTAAACACTTGAGTGAGGTGAGAAAGAGTGCTCGAATCAGTGAGAATATGAGTCTAGGAAACCTAAGCGTCTAATTGGACTTGAAATTGATCGTCTCTTGCTTAATTATTTGAAAATACCTGTTACTTGGATTAGTTACTCGGGTTCTTGGTTCACTATCCATGCTCTGTTTATTCATATCTTCTGGTCTTAGTAATTGCTTGAGGACAAGCAAAGTATTAAGCTTGGGGTGATTTGATGAGTGTGATTTCACCTCATATTTCATGTACATTTTGCATGCATTTTCATATAGTTTAGGCATATTTAATTTGATTTTTAGTTAGTTTTTATCTTGGAACGGATAAGGAGGTGTTGTGGTGTTGTTTTGCAGGATTAATGATTAAATGCTCAGAATTAGCCTTGATGGAGCTTGGATGGAGATAGAGCTTGAAAAGTGAAGATAATGAGCCAAGCAGAGCCCATCACGGACATGATCAAGCAGAGCTAAAGGCAAAAGTCAGAATTGGTCACGGCCTAGCCGTGATGAGCATCACAGCCGTGACCTGTTAATTGAGCCAAACCCCTTCTAGGCAGAATCTGTCACGGCCTAGCCGTGATGTCCATCACGGCTGTGACAGACCAATTGGTGAAGGCAGAAGCGATCACGGCCTAGCTGTGATGAGTGTCACGGACGTGACAAACAAGTTTTTGAAAATGCGCCCAAGGCAGAACCCGTCACGGCCGTGACGTGCTCCCGAGTTATAAAAAGGTCTCTGGGCAGAACAGAAAGGGATCCTGAACCCAAAAAAAAAAATAACATACTCTCTGGCTGCTGTGGCTGCTGTGGATCCTTCCATGGAGTTCTTTCCTTCCCTTATTCCTATTTTTTTTTATTTTGTTTTTCTCTTTGATTATGTGTAGCTAAACCCCCTCTTGTTGGGGTTAGATGATGACTTTTCTGAACTTGGTTGTCTCATGATTTGATTGTAATACGAATTCCTATTTCTTTATGAGTATTTGATTCCATGCTTAATGCTTTCCTAGGTTTGATCATCCTTGGAATGATTTGTTGCTTTGATAGACAATTGAAAGATTGATGTTAAGGCATGCCCATGAATCAAATGCCAAGTAGTTCATGAACCTAGACATAGGTCTTGGGGTGCTTGCAATCTTTTAAATCTTGACTCTTCTTGCAAAATCTCATGTTAACCCACCTAAGACATTAGGGTTTAATTTGGGGTTTTAGGCTCATTCCACCTAAGACATTAGGGTTTGAGTATTTCAGAAGATTTGATTGTCATAAATGAATTAGGAATTGTGTTATTAACCATTTCATTGCAATCAAGGGAGGATTAGTGTAGTCTAACCCTAACAATTTCATCCATTTGTTATCCACATCTATTTTCACTTGTTAAGTGTTTGATAAAATTCTTAAAAGACCAAAAACATTTTATTCTTTTTTTTTGTTACATGTTAGAACTCCCTTCCATCTAAACGATCGCCTAGATAGTAGTCCGATTTGTGAAGTGGTACTTGTCCGCGATCCCTGAGAACGATATCCGGTCTCACCACCGTATTACTTGTTTACGACTAGGTATACTTGCCTAGAAATCGTATCAATAGATCCCAAAAGTGTGTGAAGTATGCGATGGTGATGTGTGTGAAGGAAGCATTGAAACCTGCACAAAACCTATTAAAATGAAAACTGCACCACACACGCAAAAAGAACAGCCAACAACAAAATAATTCTCTACCCTAGGGTTGCAAGAATATACAAAGACAACTATGAGAGCATATAAAACTATTTAACGAAGAAATAAAACAAAGAGGGTTAAAATTAATATTTTTAAAGTTATTAAAAGAAATTGCACAACCAACTATGATAGGCCTGACTTTCAAAAATCCCCAGCGGAGTCGCCAGCTGTCGCGACCGTCCGGCCCGGGCGTCGCGAAAAGAAGGTAAAAACAGAGGAGTCGCCACCAATATTTTATTTGGGAAAAACATTGAAAAAAACCATTTATTTTAAGGAAAAAAGGTCTAAAAAAGGATAGAGATTTGAGTCTGGGAGTCGGTTACGAATAGGGAAGGTGTTAGCATCCTACATCGCCCATTTAAAAACGGTACCTCAAGTTAATTGTGCAAAATAATTTTAATAATTTTTGAAAATGTTTATTTTACCTAACTTTTAAAATAAAAAAAATATATAAACACAACAAAAATGAAAAATTAAATTTTGGCTTGACAGAATGATTGATTATGCTCCTACGTATTCTCGGGTGTGATGGGAAACTCAAAGCCACGTAGTTCTTATAGAAAACGTTTGATTGGTTGATTGATTTTATTTTGGTAAATATTTGATTTTGTCAATGATTTCTGAAAATGGATTTTATTTTAAAATTAATCCACTGATGCACAAGGTTTAAGATAGCGGTGTTATACGATAAACCCTTACAATTCATACACCACTTGAGGATGAAAATTCATACATCAACATCGTAGATTGTTGCGTGAATTCACAAAGATATTTATTTCATAAAAATTGTTAAAATTTATTAAGAGAGCAAATTAAAAATATTTATTATTTTTAACAAAATGGAATTCACTTTTGCACAAGGTTAAAGATAGCTAGGGTATACGATAAACCCTTACAATTCATGCAACACTTGAGAATGAAAAATCATATATCAACATTGTAGATTGTTGCACGAACTCCAAAGAGATTTTTATTTCAAAATATTTTAGTAGAATAAGGATTGAAAATATATTTTTAAAAAGAATTTATATTTTATATTTTTTTTGTTTAAAACAAAATGAGATTATGCTTGACACTTTTGGCCCAAAACTGAATACAAAGCCCAACCACATATCAGTAACACATCATTTAATAAAAGTAAAAATAAAAAACAAAAAGAAAGGACAAATCACATAAGGCTTGGTCTTTCCAACGTTACCAACAGAGTCAAGGTACGGGTGACTAAATGCTGATACAGGTGTAGTGTCGGCGGCCTCGAACGGCGGCGGAACGGACGGCGAACTGGACACGTGCTAAGGCGTTTCCACTGGAGGACGGAGGCGGCGTGCAACAAGACGTGGCAGAGGAGCCCGCGGCGGTCGATGGAACAGAGAAGCAGGGGAGATGGCGGAGGCGGCAGTAGGTTCGTGACGCGACGACGGTGTCTAATGGCAAAGGACGATGGGAGGAGCATAATGATAGATCTGGCTTGAAGACGGTCGAACAGAGGAACGTACGGTGGGGCTCTGGTTCGTGACGGAGATGGCGGAGGAAGCAGGGACGTGCGGTGATGGTGTTGTGGTGATGACGGTGGTGGCGGAGGAGACGAAAACAAGAATCGGATACCTCTATGTTTGGATTCTATTTTTGTTTTTGTTTTTGTGTTGAGGAGGAACTGTTGGAGTTCTGTGTTGTTGTGATGGCTGGGATTAATGGAGAAGAAGATAAGAGATGCCGGAGGTAGAAGATGAAGATGGTTATGTGTGGAAGGTGGTTCTGTTTTTATTTATTTATTATTTTCTTGTCTGAATGGATGTGTTTAATGGAATGGAGTGGATGGTGTTGAAGATGGAATCTGGAGGCTATGGTGGATGAGAGTAACAAGAAGATAAAGGAAAAAATGTGGATCAATGAAGGGTTTTTGCGTTCCTCCCCCCTATTCTACTTCAGCTATCCGAATTTATGCACCATCAAGGAAAGTAAATGACAAATTTCTTTATTATGCTAGCTGTGGAGCAATGCAATTTTGGTGAACATTTCAGCTTTTGTTGCAGGGAAGCAGAGGACAAGAGGATCAGGCACCATTTTTATGTAAAAAGGAGTCAAAAGCAAAAGAAAATGTAAAACACATTTTGGCTTTTCCTAAAAAAAAATACGGTGATGGGAGAAGACATGGAGGGAGGATAAGACATTTTTTTTATTTTTAAGATTCAAAAAATTTGTATTCTTCTTTTATTTATATTACTTATTTATTTTTTTCTTTTCTTTTTTTTTTTTGGCTTGGAAGTTGGACTCAAAAAGGACTTGCAACCAAAAAGAAATTAGGCCATGACCATGAACAATATATATATATATATATATATATATATATATATATTTGTTTTCTTGCAAATTTGTATTTTCTTTTCTTTTCTTTTCAAATATATTAATTAAAAAGATAAAATACCCGGACAAAATTAGGTGTTCACAGCTAAAAACCTTTTTTTTCGTGGCACCCAGCTAAACGGTCACAATATCGGTCGCAAATAGCAACCGCATCATGGCGGTCGCTATTTTCGGTCGCTAAACGAGACTTTTTTTGTAGTGAGTGAGCCTTGGCGACAGACGGAGCAGCGCTGCGACTGAGTCACCCTCTGCGGTGGTTAAGATTCGTAACAAGGGAGGGATTTAGGTTTCAATACAAGGTTATTTTCTGCATTTTAATTTTTTGTAAAAAAAATTACTTTGACACGTGGTGCCTTCTGGACTGTCAGATTTCCCGCACCAAAGGTAGTGAATCCGTTTCCCTTATTTTGGCTAACTATACCACAAATGTTTTTCTAAAATAGAAATTCTTGTAAGAATGCTTGGAATCAAATAAAAGTTTTGTTATTTATTAAAAAAAAAATCATTTTAAAAGTATTTATCAAATAAAGTTTAATTTCGAGCATTCCACGTAAAGCTGCTTCGCAAATATTTACTCACTACTTAATATATGAATTTATACATTGGAAGATGATGAATTGTTTTGGCCTTTCGAATAATGTTGTTTTTGTGAAGAATCCATGGATGTGAGGGATAGAGATCATACTCATATGAGAGATAGAGAGCATATGTATACTCATTCGGTGACATATTGATTGATTGATAAAAGATGATGAAAAATGATATATGAGACTCTATTTATAGAACTACTTAACTAACTAACTAACACAATTAACTCTCTAACAAACTATTAACAACTCATAACAAACTATTAACAGAATTATCTATATCCCTAACAGTCCCCCTCAAGCTGATAAGTGGTAACACCACAATCAGCTTGACTTACAGAAAACAAAAACAAAAAAACAACAACTAATAACATATAGAAAATTGCACATTGATGTGAGACAAAAAAATAATAGCAGACTAAAGTATGAAACTCATAATGCGGAACTGATAAGAAAGCCACTGATGGACTAGGCCCAAGCCCACAAACACCATTGATGCGGGACCGTGAGACCCAAACATCCAAACCCCGACGTAAGGAAAACTAAAGGCAAAGGGAATGCAAGAAACTTCTGGAACGAAAGCAAGAATTTCCGAGGCGGCGCATGACGGGGTGTTGTGGACGGCGGCGAGATCTCCGCCAGGATCGAAGATGAAGGTTGAAGAGGCGGTCCACCCAACCGTCTTCTCCGATGACGGCACAACGATTCCAGACAGAAGCTTCCCGAGCTCCAACCATGGAGAACGAGAATTCCCTAGGTGGCTCACGGCGAAGTCATAGACGGCTGTGAGGGTTCCACCGGGATTGACGACAGCGATGCAGCTTTCAACGGTGAACACGGTGGTCGTGCTTTGTCGCTCCTCCAGAACGTCGATGTCTTTTCTCGGCTCACTGGTGGAGAACCAGTGAACGAAGGGCTCGACTGAAATGGCAGCGCAGGCAAGACCGCAGTGTACCGAAGCCAAACATAACGAAACCAGATCCAGATTGTAGAAGCCGACGAAGGAGGAGATGATCCAGAGATCTGCGCGATGATGGTCGAAGGCAGAGGAATCGTCCTGTACCAGATTCACCAATTCTGGACTCACCAGATCTACCTTCTTAAAGGGATTGGTGACAACCTCCTTCGATTTATTGTTACCTTCAGAGATGGCGAACTCATATGCAAGATCGGAGATGTTGAATGGTGAATTGACAAGGATGCAGTTGATTTCCCCAATCTTGATGATCGATCCACAGATTTCTGGCTTGATTGGAATTACCGGAGCTAAAGGAATGGTATCAAGATCAGAGTTCCCTGAACTTCTGAAGCTGCCAAAGACGAATTTGAAGCGTCCATTCTCCTCCGTTGTTGCAGATTCAAGAACGTCGGAAAGGCTCAATTCTTGCTTTGGCAGAGAATCTGAAGGATCATCTTCACAGTCTGAATCATCATCTTTGTCGTTGTCTGAATCGGAAACGAAAGTGTCATCTTCGTCACTATCCGAAACACCAGCGGAAGCCTCCTCACGGTATCGCTTTGATACCATGTGAAGAATCCATGGATGTGAGAGATAGAGATCATACTCATAGGAGAGATAGAGAGTATATGTATACTCATGCGGTAACATATTGATTGATTGTTAAAAGATGATAAAAATGATATATGAGACTCTATTTATAGAACTAGTTAACTAACTAATACAATTAACTCTCTAACAAACTATTAACAGAATTATCTATATCCCTAAGAGTTTTCGTTATGGGTTCCAGTAGTTAAATAATAACAAAAATACATAAGTTCATTCACATCATGCTGGGAATATTGGTTGTGGAAATCCTAAGCGACAAACATACAAAAGAGGTGCCATCAGTAAAAAGCTATGATGTTGAAAGCCATTTTGGTTTCTGAACCTAAAAAATTTCTCATTTTTGCTTTCATCTCTTGCTATCATCGAAGTCTATCAATTGATCGTGATGTCTAGAGTCTAGACATTATAGCATAATAATCATTATTAATAGTATGCTCACTCTAATTTATAAGGGGTTTAAGCAAACTGTTTAGCAAGAGTTTTTTAAGGCCTTTTTTTTTTACGGTTTTTAAGTCCAAGATACACCACAACTGTAAAAATGATTCAATTGCATTATGTCAATTTTTAAAAAAATAGATTTTACTCATTTAAAGAGAAGTATCCGTGCAGTTCATGTTCTTTATTTGGGTGTTGTGGGGGTCAAGTAAGATTTTCAATTGAGATTTTTCCAATTCCTATCAGCCTCTTTGTTTTTCTATAGTGGTTTTTAGGTGATATTGGTTGAACAATTAACTTGTTCTCTCCCTTGTGTATTTCACACTGGCTCTTTAGATGAGTTTGAGTATTCACCATACTTATTTCAATATACATTTTTTTTATTCAGAACTCATCGTAATTAATGTTTTTGGTACCCCAATGAGTCCACGAAATATTCCCATGATTTAGGTCCTTTAGACCCGTTACGAGACTAATCTCCGGGGATCCGGTAGCAGCTTCACACACACACACACATATTGTAAAGATACCCTTGAAAACAAAAATAGTAGCATGCTCACTTGTAACCATGGCCACAAATAACTCTTGTTGCTTTGCTTTATTGTATTAATCAATCAATTGTTTATAATGGAAAAGAAGCCTCTATTATTCTGACCATTATTCTAACACAGCATAACCAAAAGTTTACGTGCTCCCTTATTAGTTTGAAGTGATGATTGGGGAACTTTGTGACCTACACAGAACTAGCTCAGAAACACGGTCAGATACATTCTGATCAATTTATCCAATCCAGATTCCAAAGCAGGTACATTATGGGTTTTCTTTATTGGCATATGATATGATGTGTTTTCGATGCATTATTGGTTGTTTTGTTTGTTTTGATGGAATGGCAAAAAAAGGTTCCGTAGTGTGTGCAGATTCATATGTCCAAATTTATCCGTAAGGTACTGCCATTGGTCAAGAAATTAAATTAATGCAATTGTGTATTGCATTATTTATTCTAACTTTCTTTATTTGTCTCAAGGAAAACTACTCCGAGATAGCTCTATATTACGAGAGTAGGAGGTTTTCTAATCAGACCTTGATTTACATTGGTAGTTACATAAGTGTATTTCGATTGTGAAGTTTAGTTGCTTTGCTGCTCGAGATGTTTTTTCACCGACATTTGATAAAAGTGAGTTTGAATGAAATTGATTTGGTTAGAATTGAGTTTGAAGTGAAGTTTTCATGTTTTTATTTTAAAACTTAGTATAGATTTTTCAACCCAACGTAAAAGCTATGACTTGTAGCTTCTAACAAAAATTTTTGAAGGCAAAATCAATTTTACCTAATGATAATCAAACACCTTTTTTTTTACTAAATCACATTTCACAGGAAGCAGAATCAATTTTGGAGGTTTCCAACGTAGAATCAAACACTATATACACTGTATGCTTGGATGAACGTTTGATAATTATGATTTTGAATAGAATTAATTTTGAAGAATTGATTTGAATAGAATTAAATTTGATTTTATTTTAAACGCAGAAGCTGCTTCGAATGAAATTGGTTCTGGAATGCAAAATTTCTTCTCCACCAAAAAATCAAACATCTTCATAAATGGTCAAACGCAAACTTGAGTTTGGTTGTTCCCACCGTGAAACCAAACTTGTGCTAAGTTACATTGGTTCGCCTTAATATTACACAGTGTTTGGTTGAAGAGAAAGGAGGGAGAAGGGAGGAATTTTTCTAAACTTTGTATGTTTGGTTCAAATTTTTGGAGGGGATGAGAGGGAAATGGATGAGAGTAAAATCTCTCCTCAGTCAATTTCGGCTCCTCTCCAATATTGGGGGATTCAGATGGGAGGGAATGGGTTTTAAAACATTTCTAATGCATTGAATAAAATTTCCTAACTTAAATATTTTAAAATCTAAAATTATAAAGGTATAAAAGTAAAATAGTTTTAAAATCTATCATCTTCCCTTATGAACCAAACATGAATAGTGTTAATTTCTCTCCCCCTCCGTCAAGATTCGATCACTCAAATTTATGTTTTTGAATCAATTCAAAAACATTTGAATTGGCTCTGTTACACATCACTTTTGTAGTTTGAGGGACACTCGGATGGAAGGGGTCAACTGTCACCGGTGTCTTTCGTCGGCATCACCTCGTAAAAATTTTGATAGTGAGGAGAATGTTTTTATTTGTGAGAGATATGATAATTTCAAGTAGACGCAGGGTTGCCTTGATATTGATTTGAACGTGGCCGAGGGTGAAGAAGGATTGATAATATGACTTGGTGAATCTCCCACCTTAGTTACGTTGATTCCAAAATCACTTTGTAGATCTGTTGCTTCGCTTCTTTTTTATTATTTTGATTAGTGTGTAAACGTGTGCCATTTTTGGATCTAAATGAATATTAATTATTATGTGGTGTTTGTGTTGGATCCGGAAGGTTCGAGAGATCGAAGAGGAGAATGTTTATGATTATGGATGGCACTGTGTAATTTGCCATTGGTTGGTACCTATTACAAATGGGTATTGAAAATAAGGGGAAGGAAGAAAAAAAATATGTGGTCCACCATGAATCACCTACCATGAGGCTTCGCTGTAGAAGCCACCTTATCTTATGTCTAGGTAAAGGATTTTCAGTGAGTAAATCATTTACCACCAAGTATTTTCAAGAATGGACTTTCAGCTTGTCTTTAACGAGATCTTCTCTTTTAATAACCTTATATATCATCCCAAATGAAAGTTGCTTAAGAAATAAGAACCCTTTCTTACACGGTAGTATGATCGGAGCACCAATTAAATGACATCTAGTTGTAAGCATTTTTGCTTGCAGAAGCAACTTGTTATTAAATAACCAATCTAACTTTTTAGAGTTGTATCATTAAATGAAGAGTTGCTTAAATTAATATAAAGTAAAAATTAATAATATAATATGATAGAACCAATAAAAATGAGAGTTAAATAACTTTAATGAGTTGTATCATTAGGATAACCTTATACATATAAAAATCAATTTTATTATAATCGACTTTTTTAATCAATTATACATATAATCGACTATTGAAATAATCATTTTTGGCCGTCAATCCAAACACACTTTTAAATGTAAAAGGTGGTGATGCTTTTACCTTTGTTTGGCCACGAGAATAGCACTTGCAGTGATTATGCAAACGAATGGGTAAAGAGTAAAGGTTCTATTGTTTTATATTATGATGAAATTGATTTTGAAAAAATTAAGGTTAAAAAATTTGATTTATGGATCCCATACCTAAAATCAATTGTTCTTACTGAAAAAATTAGAAATTCTTATTTTTACTAAAATCAATTCTACCCACATAATAATTAATTAGTATTTTGGACTCAATTGTACATCCAAATACTCTAGTTATTGTAACAATTGGAGTTTGGGCTCTCAAATGAAGGTTCAACCTTTAATCAAACAGACACTAAGTGTTTACGAAGTTCGAAAGTTAAATATTAACCTTTGGACGTTACTAATACATTCACACGTTGATATTTGGTTGATTCCTTAACCAATTCATTTAGTAGTCGTCATATGTTAATTTAAGGAGTTACAATGTTTCTGGTCTTTAAAGCAAAATTTAAGTGCCACATTCAAGTATCAACGTTATTGTATAGCATTTAGTATTTGGAGACGTTGGTAATAATAAAGAGAGAAATAAAAGCCTGTATAATACTTTAATTGAAAATATAAGTAAATATCGATTAAAATATGGAGTAAAATAATATATACCGTTAATATAAAAAGTTGTATAGTGATATCCATTCACATTTTGGTATGTGTGTTTTTATTTTAATAACTAAGAAAGAGAAATAACAATAATGTTGATTTGTTAAGATATTATTAGATGTCAGTAAAAATCATTTACATTGATAGTACATAAAAATTAAGGGTTTAATTTATATACACCACCGACATAAATATTTTTATACTGACAACCAATTAGAAATCATGGAATTGATGACTTTTAAGGTGGTTAGAATAATAATCAAACATTTATAATGATATGTCAATTTTTAATTTGATTGACAGCATAAAAATACTTTAAATTGTTAGTATATACCAACTAAACCCAAAATTTAAACTCTTAAAAGATTACATTTTTTTTAATATAAAAAGGGGGAACTTCTTAGAAATTGGGTTTGGAATATTAAAATATATATATATATATATATATATATATATATATATATATATATATAATCTAAATTTTGTATTCATAATCATTAAGATAATATTGGGATGGTTAAAGTAATATTTTGGTCCCTATACATGATACGAATTCTCGATTTAGTCCATATATATAAAAAATTATTAAAATGGTTCATATACATACAAAAAGTCTCCATTTGGTCCCTATACATTACCCGTTTGGTCCTTACACTAGTAAAAAATTATCAAATCAGTCCCTAAAATTTTGTATGGCAGGAACCAAATGAAGACTTTTTATACATATAGGGATATTTTAATAATTTTTTTATATAGGATACTGTGAATACGGTTTGTCAAAAAAAAAAGGCTAAAAAATTAATATTAATGGTTTGTCCCTTAAATTTCGTGTGGCAGTTACCATCTACCTCTAGTGCAGAACCGTAGCAACAGTATGTAGAATACTGTAGCTAAGTTTTTTTTCTTATAAGATTGACCTAGTGATTGGGGTGCGTGAGTTAAGCAGTGAAGTAATAAAGAGATTAGAGGTTCAAATCTTATATGTTAACAAAATATTGAAAATACTAACATTAGCACAAAAATTTGCATAAAAAAATAATTATATTTATTAATTCATACTTTGTGAAAAATTATTAAAGAGAATAAATATTTAAGACTTACTCCGAGTAAGCTGATCACTTTCCATATATTATACGTTAATTAAATATAAGAATAAAACGTTTCTAGTCTTAAAAGCTTAATTCAATTGCAATAACGTTTGCTGACGCTGGTAATAAAGAGAGAAATAAAAACTTGTAAAGCATTTAATATTTGGATTTAATTGATATTTATTTTTTTATGAGCAATTTTAATGGATATATACTGACAGTACAAAATTTTTTTACAACGTCAACTAATCAGAAATTCACAAATCTTTAAAAATCTTTGACTCTTATATCATTCATATCATTTCCGATTGATTGACAATATAAAAAAATTTACACGGACAATGTATAACAATCAAGCTCTTAATATTTTGAAGTCAAATTTACTTATGTAATATGTATGTATAGATAGGTTTGGGTTGGGGAGTAAGAAGTGGAGTGATAAGGAGGTTGATGGTTTAAACCTCACCCACTAACAAAAATACTAATATTAACATATCAATATTTCATTATCAATATATATTGAAAAAAAAACCTGATTGAGAGAGGTAACCCACCTTTGAGTATCTTCATATCCCAAAAAAGATTAGTCTCGAGATGATACAACCCGGATACTCCTTGCAATCACATGCAAATCTATATTGTTTTCATCAAAAGACATTAAAGTTTAATTATTAATATAAACTACAATTTGGTTACAGTTTCTGACAAATTAATGTAACATAAAACTAAAATAAATTTAACATAAAATCAATGGTATTATACATTTAACTAAATAAAAAAATGTGTAATCAAAAGAATGTCTGCTGTTTAGAGTCTTGTTATAGGAAATAGATGCTGTTTTGGAGATGGTTTTATGCATAAACAGGGGATCTGAAATTTATTATCATGTATTGGATAGTGAACTTGAAAATGATATATCTATACAGACAAAGGGGAGCTTTGAATTTGGAGCTGTTATGTACGTGCAGGGGTTGGTATTAGACATCTAGAGGTGGGGTGGGGTGGTTGAAAGTATCGCTCGTATAGTCGCTTATACCCACATCAATATATTTTCTTTGCTTATAAAAACCAAATATTTACCTAGAGGTCCCTTCTTGCCAAGTAAAGGTTGCTTGAAAAAATTGTGATTTGAGTCAATTTGTTGAACAATCACTCTAGGCCTGACCTTGATAATGAGGTCAATTAGTCAAGTCCAAATATTATCAATTAAACATAATGAGCTAAGTTTTGAACGTTCAATATATTAAATACATTATTTTGTAAGATAAATATATATATATATATATATATATATATAATATTTCATTTTGAGACAATCAATTTTTTTATGGTGAATATGTTTTTCCTTTTGGTAGTGTGCAATACAGAAAAACAAAATGGTAAAGATTATAATGTATACATTCGATTTTCCTTATAGGCTACATAGCAAAACGAAAACAAGTCTGCAAGGATTAAAGTATTATATAAAACAACAATCAATGCCTACTAATCTAAACGTGGTCGGAGCTTATTAACAATATAAACAACTTCTGTTACTAGTTATCAGTTTCTGTTACAAGTTATTAGGCTTCCGTTACTCATTGTTTGTTACAGTCTGTTATTAGATAGATTTCTTGAGTAGTTTTCTTTAGCTTTCTTTGGATGTAACTCAGCTATATAAACCCTTGTAAATCATGAAGTTAATCAATGAAGAATTATTCAGTTCATAAGCATTCTCTGATATTCTAATATGGTATTAGCTTTTTCTCCTATTTCATAGCTTCCGCATTTATCTTTTTTTTCTCATGGCTGACATTCCTATTCCCATCAACAATGGTGATCAACCACCTCCACCACCACCACCAATCGACCCTTCCCAAAATCCTACTAGTCCATACTATCTTCACCCTGGTGAAAATCCAGGTTTTGTTCTTGTTTCCCCTCTCTTAATGGGGACAATTATTACAATTGGAGCAGGGCCATCAAAAGGGCTTTGTCTTCCAAAAATAAACTCAAATTCATTAATGGAGGTCTTCCCCAACCTGCTGCCAACGATCCATTACATGAAGCCAGGAGCAGATGTAATGATATATCGTGGTTTCGTGGATTACTCATACCCTTTCTCCTCATATCTCCCAAAGCTCGGCTTCCTTTGATGTTGCTAGGGATCTTTGGTTAGACTTGGAACACAAATTCACAAAGGAAAATCATTTCCGCATGTCCGACCTTCTCCAAGAAATTCATTCCATGAAACAAGGTGATCGTTCCCTCTCTACATTCTTCACAGATATGAAAATCTTATGGGATGAACTAGAGTCTTTACGCCCTACCCCTTCTTGCTCTTGCGTTGTAATTTGTACTTGTGCTCTTAACAAGTCAGTCAATTATTATAAAGCCAAAGAGCACACCATCTGTTTCCTTAAAGGCCTAAATGATTCTTACAGTGCTGTAAAGTTACAAATTCTCTTCTTGAATCCCTTGCCTCCTATAAGTCAGGCATATTCTATGGTTCTTCAACAAGAACACCACATTCCTACAAATCCTATTTTGGATTCAACCATTCTTGCAGCAAATTCCAGAAGTGATAATCAATCTTGGAGAACCACCAATTCACAAGGTTGAGGCCGTGGAAGATCATCCAGGAAGCAGATGCTTTGTACACACTGCAACAAAACCAATCACACTGTGGACACATGCTACTTCAAGCATGGATTCCCACCCGGATATAGGTTTAAGAACCAAGGCTCTACATTGCAGATTACCTCCTGCCCAAACATCTGCACCTGCTGCTCCTACTCCCCATCCTCCTACAATTACACAACATTCTGATCCACCTATTTCACTCAGCAGGGAGGACTATCAGTACCTAATTTCTCTCCTACATGCCAGCAAGAATGATCATGGTACTTCTGCACCTATACTGATTAAGCCTTCTGCCACTGACAACAATCCTCATATCATTTCAAGTGTGACTCAATCAGGTATATTCCCAACATCAACTTCAATTTGGATTTTAGATTCTGGTGTCAGTGATTATGTTTGCCCCCATATCCAATATTTCTCTACTTATAAACATATTTCTCCTATTCATGTTAAACTACCTAATGGATCAACTATTACTGCACATTATTCTGGTTCAATCTTCTTTAGAAACATTCTTTCTTTACATAATGTCTTACATATCCCAGATTTTCACTACAATCTTATTTCCATTCATAAACTCACACTCTCTCTCAATTGAAGATTGATTTTCTCATATTTTGCTTGTGACATACAGGACCTCACTACCCAGAAGATGATTGGGCATGCTGAAATTTTACATAACCTTTACATTCTCAGGCAGTCAACACATCCTTTATTTTGTCCTAATAATGTTTCTCATACTAATACTTCTTGTGTTGTTAATTCTGCCAAGACACATTCTTTTGATTTGTGGCATCTTAGGCTAGGCCACCCCTCTTCATATGTATTGCAACATATATGTACCACCTTTCCCTATATTGCCTTCAATAAAAATTTAGATTGTGATTGCTGCCACTATGCTAAACAATGTAAACTTCCTTTCCCTGATAGTATGACTAAATCTTCTTATCCTTTTGATCTATTGCATATGGATGTTTGGGGCCCTATTGATATTCCCTCATTTCAAGGCCACCATTATTTCTTAATTATTGTGGATGATTATACTAAATTTGCTTGGATTTTTCTTTTAAGAAATAAGTCAGATACAAGAACTTGCATATCTACTTTCTTTAACTTAGTTTCTACTCAATTTAATTTCTGCAAAAATCAAACAAATTCATTCTGATAATGGACCTGAGTTCCATATGCCTACTTTCTATGCATCACATGGCATTATCCATCAAACTTCTTGTGTAGAAACACCTCAACAAAATTCAGTTGTTGAAGAAAACATAGACACTTGTTAAATGTAACTCGGGCTCTGCTTTTTCAATCTACATTACCTAAAGTTTTTTGGTCTTTTGCTCTCTGCCACTCTGTGTATCTTATCAATAAATTACCAACTCATGTTCTTAATAATAAATCTCCATATCAATTGCTTTATGGCCAACCTCCTACTTTTATTGATTTAAAAGTATTTGGTTGTCTTTCTTATGCTACAACTCTAATCCGCAATAGGCAGAAGCTTGACCCTAGAGCAAGGAAATGTATTTTCCTAGGATACAAACCCGACACTAAGGGATACCTATTGTATGATTTAAAAACTTGTGCAACTTTTGTTTCTAGGAATGCTATCTTCTTTGAATCTATTTTTCCTTATTCTGATTCCATTTCTAATACTAACAACTCTTCTGTTTCTTGTCCTCCTTATACAGATTCGGTTTTCATTTTTGACTTCCCAAGTGTTATTCATTCCTCGGTTCAGTACCCCTCATACTTGTTGAACCCGACATTTGCACACACAATGCACACGAGGGAGAACCCAAGTCCCAACTACTAATGCTCTCCCCTGTAAAGAAATCTACACGACTTAGAAAACCTCCCTCATATCTTAATGATTTTCATTGCAATCATATTTCTACACATCATGCTTCCCCTAACCCCATTTTATACCCCTTATCCTCTGTTTTATCTTATTCTAATCTTTCACAACCACACTTACACTATACTCTATCTATTTCTTCTCACACTGAACCCACTACATATAGTCAAGCCATTAAATCTGCTCCCTGGATTCAGGCAATGCAGACTGAACTAGCAGCTTTAAATCATAACAACACATGGCTTCTCACTAACTTACCTCAAGGTAAGACTCTCATTGGTTGCAAATGGGTTTATAAAATAAAATATAAAGCAGATGGTAGTATTGAAAGATATAAAGCGAGATTAGTTGCCAAAGGATTCAATCAAATTGAAGGGATTGACTTCTTTGACACTTATTCTCCTGTAGCTAAACTAACCACTATAAGACTCTTACTTGCTTTGGCTTCTGCACAAAATTGGTACTTACATCAATTAGATGTACACAATGCCTTTCTTCATGGCACCTTAGATGAAGAAGTATATATGCAAATACCCCCTGGTCTTCCGTCTAGACCAAATCAAGTGTGTAAACTTCTTAAATCAATTTATGGGCTGAAACAATCTAGTAGACAATGGTTTGCTAGCTTATCTACCTTTCTTATTTCTCAAGGCTTCTCCCAATCTTCTTCTGATTCTTCTCTATTTATCTAAAGATCTAATGCTTCTTTTATTGCTATCTTAGTCTATGTAGATGATTTAATTGTTGCAGGGAATGACTTACCTTTATTAAATAATATTAAAATCAAACTTAAAATCAAGTTTAAGATCAAAGATTTAGGCAATTTAAAATTTTTTCTTGGTCTGGAAATAGCTAGATCAAAGGCAGGTATTCATATTTGCCAACGCAAATATGCTCTAGAGATTCTTTCTGACTGCGGTTTATTGGCTTGTAAATCGGCTTCTACACCTATGATGAAAGGCACTCATTTAACTCAACAGGAAGGAACTCCACTAAAGGACCCGGCAGCTTACAGACGACTTATAGGTAAACTAATTTATTTGACCACAACACGTCCTGATATCAGTTTTTCCGTCCAACAGTTAAGTCAGTTTATGCATCAACCAACGTCATCACACCATGAAGCAGTAATTTGGGTCCTCAAATATATCAAGGATGTTCCAGCACAAGGATTGTTCTTTCCAACCAACAATACACTTCAACTAAAGGGCTTTAGTGATTCTGATTGGGCAAGTTGTCCAGACTCCCACAAATCTGTGACTGGTTTTTGCATCTTCCTTGGCGACTCCCTCATCTCTTGGAAATCGAAGAAGCATCCCACTATCTCTCGATCCTCTTCCGAAGTTGAATATCGAGCTTTGGCTTCCACAGTATGCGAATTACAATGTCTCACCTATTTATTACTTGACTTCCAGATTCCATTCACTACTCCATTTGTTCTATATTGCGATAGTCAGTCCGCCCGTCATATTGCTGCTAACTCCTCTTTCCATGAGTGCACCAAACGTATAGAGTTGGATTGCCATTTAGTCGGCGAGAAACTTCAGGCCAAACTTTTTCATCTTCTGCCCATTGTATCTTTTGATCAGTTAGCTGATGTTCTGACCAAAGCCTTGGATCCTGCGCCTTTTCAGTCTCTCATATCCAAGCTGGGAGTTAAGACTATTCACTCACCAGCTTGAGGGGGGCTATTAACAATATAAACAGCTTCTGTTACTAGTTATCAGTTTCTGTTACTAGTTAGTAGGCTTCCGTTACTCATTATTTGTTACAGTTTGTCATTAGATAGACTTCTTGAGTAGTTTTCTTTAGCTTTATTTGGATGTAACTCAGCTATATAAACCCTTGTAAATCATGAAGTTAATCAATATTGAATTATTCAGTTCATAAGCATTCTTTGATATTCTAATAGAGCTTAGTTCTCCTTAATTTAAATATCGAGTTTGAGTGTTATAAATAAAAAAATTATATGTGTTATAAAAGATTTTCTCCCTTATAAATTGACTTTGATATGTCACGGTCCAAAAAATTTTATGGATTCCAAGAATATTGTCAAAAAAATTTAAAACAGAAAAGCAACTATACAAGGGTAATAAATAATAGAAAAAAACCTCGTTTTGGTCCATGAAAAAAATATCGGTATTCGTTTTAGTCTCTAACAAAACTAAGTATCAAATTAGTCCCTCACAAGTCACAATTTCAAAGTTGGGACACGTTAGTCCCTCCATTTGATCCGTAAGACACCATTCATATTAGAATTCCATAGTTGTTAATTTGGGATATAAATTGGAATGACGTCGATTAAGTCTCGTTTTGAATATTTAAGTGATGTTTTTTATTGTATAAGGGGCTTTTTTTTTACGGCATGTGTTCAAAATGGTATTGTTTTGAGCATTTTGGGTATTTATATAAATGTTTAACAACCAATTTACACAGTGAAAATATTCTAAATATCATATAACAACACACCTAAGCAAGAAAACAGAACACATCATCCTAGCGGTGTTAAAATAATGATTGGCCACCAGAAGCCACGCTCCGTGAATAGGGATTAGTCCTTCGTTGACAAAGTTGGGGTATACTGGGTTTAGAACAAAAAAAAAAGAACACATCATCAACTTAATAGACCCAAACCAACGGGGTTGATGGAGGGACAACGTGTCCTTATTTTAAAATTGTGATGCACTGATTTGATATTTTAATTTTTTTCATGAACTGAAATGGACCACAATATTTTTATCAGGAACAAAATCAGCTTTTATTCTAAATCTATACTAATATAAAAGTTGGATAGACAATTTTACTGTACATACACAAGTCAGCACTAAGATTTTTTACCTTTTTTTTAATTTTTTTTAAAAAATTAATTTTAAAAAAAATATTTTTTTTACATTTTTTTTAAAACTTTAATTGTGTTTTCTATTTTTTATGTTTAATTTTTTTAAAAAAAATTTATTTTAGTTTTTTCATTTTTTTTACGTTTTCCTTAAATTTTTTTCCTAATAATTCTTTTTTGTTAATATTTTTTTGAATTTATTTGTATATACTAACAGTATAAAGTTTTTTTACACTGTCAACCAATCATTGTTGGAACCAAAGTGGTTTTGGATTTAATAATCTCTAAGTTTTGATGCTAACAAAAGGATTAAATTTACTTGACAAAGTGTAAGTTGAGATCTAACATGTGCTTTCAGTTATGCAGGAATACTTTAATATAAGTAAACATAGGATAAGTTTTCATTGAAAAATACGCGTCTACCATTGCAGACGGACTGCTTACCTTGGTAAAGTTACTTGTTTATTTAATTTAGTAGACTGGTTTTCTTAAGTGAACGAGGCTCTAAATGTTTGCTAGACGAATACTATAATAACTTGTTAGATACAACAAGTCCAAAGACTTGATAATAAACGCGTCCATCTTGTCACGTAAGCAGACGGAAGTAATTAGTAGAAGTAAATGAACTGAAAAATAAAGTAACCTAGTAGACGAGCTCTAACCACCACGTCACCAGACGGAAATCTTTATAACTCATTGAGGAATAGCAAGTTCGAAGACTTGATAGACAAGAGGATATGCCACGTCATCAGACGAGCAAAATAAAATATTGAACAGACTTAGTCTCTCATATAACTAAGTAGGCGGAGTTTGTTTTTAGACGAGCTCCATCTTTGAAATGAATTAAATACAATCTGAATAGCTTGAATTTATTTCAAATGATTGATATTTATTTCAATAAAATATTTGTTCTTCACATTTGTTTTATCTTCTTTAATGTTTCACCTTGCTGTAAAAGAAACATAATACCATCAAGAAATGCAAAAAACAGAATCGTACAATAAGATACTGCAAAACGATCTGTACGATGACAACTTTATGGCTGAAAAAGCTGGATTATACACAAAGGAGGAACAACGAAGTTCTCAAGCTATAATGCTCAGAACAGTAAGCCTCCAATTTCATGCTACTTCGATAACCAAGAGTACTATTCAAGCATTGCCACAATCAAGCTATCACCACAACGGATATCATGCTTTAATTGTTATCTTTAAACAGGATTATTCAAAGTAACCGTTGAAGAAATACAAGTGAAGAAGAAGGTCACTATAAATAGGAGACCTGAGATACTGAAACCAGAACTCTTGACTACACAACCTTACGAGCTCAACTTTTGTAAAACTACAATCACTCATACTCATATTTCTTTAGAGAACAAGAGTCGGTATTTCTTAGTTTGAATATTGTGAAAATATTCATCTGATCTTAAACCGTCATATTCTCACACATAGTGAGTTAAGAAGAGCAAACACTAAATCTCTTTGTTATAGTTAGAGCCTGAAGAGGCTTGGTAAGAAAGAAATACTTGTAGCCTGGAGAGGTGTTGAATACTTGGCTGTAATCTATTTTGATTATAGTGGAGAAAATCCTTCAAGTATAAGGTACAAGACGTAGCTCTTGGTTGGAAGAGAGTGCACCAGGATAAAATAATCTTGTATGATTCTTCTATCTCTTAACTCTTATAGCTTTATTTGTTTCTTACTAACCGAGGGGTTTTGATATTGCTTTTGTTAAAGTCTTTTAAAAAGAATCTTTTTCCTTGTGCTTGCTTCTATTTCTAATCTCCTTAAGTTCAAAAATTGTTTTTAAAGGTTGTTTTTGAAAATTATTAACAAACACAATTCAACCCCCTTCTTGTATTTGCCTGTGTCAACTTCAGTTGGTATCAGAGCTCAGCCTTGAAAGGGTTGAGCATCTAACAAGTGCTGAGGGAGTACGGTCCAACAACCATGAATGCAGAAGGACAAGCTATCAACGGGGAGCTCTTGGATGGAACTGATTATGACTACTGGAAAAAGAGAATGATGGCCTTCTTAGATGCACAGAATGTAGATATTTGGGAGTTGACTGAAACCGGCTACACTGAACCAAGAGATGAAGCTGCAGCCACTGTTCCTAGAGCCCAATGGACTCAAGAGCAGAAAAACCAACATCAGCTGAATTTGAAGGCTAAGCACTGTCTCATGTGTGCTATAACCACATCTGAACATGACAAAGTTCACAGCTACAATACTGCTAAAGAAATCCAGGATACTCTTGCCCTAGCTCATGTGGGTTCCTCACAAGTTAAGGAATCCAAGATCAGCATGATAGTTCATCATTATGAGCTGTTCAAGATGGGTGAACATGAAATAATAGACCAAATCTTTGAAAGATTCCAAACCATCACCAACAGTCTCAGATCTATGTTTATGAAAATAGAGATCATGTCAGAAAAATCCTGAGAAGTTTATCCAAACAATGGAGACCCAAAGTAACTTTTATTAAGGAAGCCAAAAACCTGAATACACTCTATCTGGAAGAGCTTCTTGGATCTCTCAAGGTTCATGAACTTGAACTTAATGAAGAAGAAAATTCCATAAAAGGAAAATCTATTGTCCTAAAGGCAAAGAAAGCAAGTTCATCAAAAGTTCTCAAAACTGCTGAGTCGTCTGATGAGTCGGAATCTTCTGATAATGATGAAGGATCAGATGAGGATGAATTATCCTTTATCTCCAGGAAGATTCAACATAGGTGGAGAAAGACAGGTGGTTTCAGAAGGAAGAAACTCCACAAAAAGTTTTCCAAGGAGAAGTCAGACTCCAAAGAAAAAGGTCCACCCTTTTGCTTTGAATGCAAGAAACCTGGTCATTTCAAAGCTAACTGCCTTGAGCTAAAGAATAAAAAGAAATTATTCAAAAAGAAGAAAGGCTTAATGGCTACATGGGAGGATCTTGATCTGTCTTCATCAGATGAAGAAAATGAAGCTGAGGAAGAGGCAAATATTTGTCTCATGGCATACACTGCATCAGAAAGCGAATACACTGATATTGAGGTAATGGACTCTGATCCGTCCACTCTTTAAAATGCTTTTGATGCACTGTTGCATGAGTCGTATATACTATCACGAGAATATAAGAGTCTCAAAAAGAAGTTTTCTAAACTATCTAAAGAATATGATAGGGTCTGCACTGAGAAACAAAACCTCAAAAATGAAAATGACATACTAAAAGCAGTAAATATCAGTCTAGCTGACAAAATGATGTGTGAACCTAATGTTTCTTGTGAAGTTGCAAAACTGAAATAAGATGTAACATATCTAACTGATTCTCTGTCAAAGCTTGTAGGTGGCTCAGATAAGCTTAGTCTCATTTTAAGGTACTCTAGGTCACCTTATGATAAATCTGGTCTTGGTTATGACAAAGAGTAGCAAGACGCATCTCACAAAAAGTCAAAACCACTTAAACAACATAGAGCTTCAAAAGTTCCAAATAAATATACCAAAGCTAAGTTTAGCTCATCCAACACCTTTTGCAAAGTGTGTGGAAAAAGTGGGCATATAACATCTAGAAGCATATACAATAAACATGCTAAGCATTCTCGTCCAGTGACAACTAACAAGAAAGGACCCAAGTCAGTTTGGGTACCTAAAAATAAGATAATACGTGTGGTGCAAATTTGCTTAACAACATGAAGAAAACAGATGCCTTGGTACTTGGACAGTGGCTGCTCACGACACATGACGGGAGAAAGGTATATGTTCCAAAACCTTAAGCACAAAGATGGTTGCTAGGTCACATTTGGAGGAAATCAAAAAGGGAAAATCATTGGTATAGGTAAAATTGGTAAACATCATTTTCCCTCAATTGATAATGTTCTTTTAGTAAATGACTTGAAGCACAATCTACTGAGCATAAGTCAATTAGGTGACAGTGGATATGCAGTGTCTTTTGATAAGAACATGTGTACCGTCAAGAAAGATGATGGATCACTTTTATTCACTGCAAAAAAGTAAAACAATCTCTATAAGATTGACTTGGAGGACCTCTCAAATCAAAGTGTCTCATGTCTAGTGTCCATTGAAGATGAGCGATGGATTTGGCACAAAAGGCTAGGTCATGCAAGCTTAAAATTAATTTCAAAGCTAAACAAGCACAACCTCGTGAGAGGACTACCAAACCTTAAGTTCAAATCTGATGCTCTCTATGATGCATGTCAAAAGGGAAAACAAGTCAAATATTCTTTTGAATCTAATAATGTTGTTAGTACCAATAGACCACTAAAGTTGCTACATCTCGATCTTTTTGGTCCAACAAGGACTGCCTCTGTCAATGGTAATGGTCGTGTCATAGTAGACGATTACACTAGATGGACATGGGTTATGTTCCTAACTCAGAAGGAAGAGTCTTTTAAGGTCTTTTCTGTATTCTGCAAACGTGTACAGAATGAAAAAGGCATGTGTATCACTTCAATCAGAAGTGACCATGGGGGGGAGTTTCAAAATGAGCTATTTCATAAGTTCTGTGAAGAAAGTGGTATCCTTCACAACTTCTCAATACCTAGAACACCACAAAGAAATGGTGTGGTAGAGAGAAAGAACATATCTCTTCAAGAGATGGCTAGAACTATGCTCAATGACAACTCTGCCTCTAGACACTTCCGGGCTGAAGTCATTATCTTCACTGCTACATTCAGAACAGAATATACATTAGACCTATTCTGAATAAGACTCCTTATGAACATTGGAAAGGACGAAAACCCAACATATCTTATTTTCACCCTTTTGGTTGTAAATGCTTTATACTGAAAACTAAATATCAACTTGGTAAGTTTGATGCTAAAACGGATAGTGGAATACTATTAGGATATTCTGAAACATCTAAAGGCTTTAGATTCTATAATTCTAGGACTCTGGTAGTAGAGGAAAGTATTCATGTCAAGTTTGATGACAAACAGTCTGATAAGAAATTATCAGAGTTGGATGAAGCTTTTGCAGATCTTGATCTAAGCATTCCAGGAGACTCACCTGAGATAAAAGTTGATGATCAAGAAGATGACCCCACTCAACAACTAGAAACTTCCACTTCTGAACATGGCACAGTTCAAAAATCTTGGTACTTCAAGAATTATTATCCACAAGATCAGATCATTGGAAAGCCCAATGACAAGCTAAGAACCAAATCAACCTTCAGAGAACAAGACAATTCTGCACTAGTCTCTGAGTTGGAACCAAAAACAGTAGACAAGGCTCTGCTGGATGATGGTTGGATTCTAGCTATGCAAGAAGAACTCAATCAATTTGAAAGAAGTGATGTTTGGACTCTGGTTCCACTGCCCAAAGACAAATCAGTGATTGGAACAAAGTGGGTTTACAGAAAAAAACTTGATGAAAATGGTAAGGTAATAAGAAACAAAGCAAGACTTGTTGCTCAAGGTTTCTCTCAAGAAGAAGGTGTAGATTATACTGAAACCTTTGCACCTGTTGCTAGATTAGAAGCTATTAGAATTCTACTTTCATTCGTTGCACATCATAGTATTATGCTTTTTCAGATGGATGTTAAAAGTGCTTTTCTAAATGGCTTTATTAATGAAGAAGTCTATGTTATGCAACCTCCGGGTTTTGAGTGTGAAACCCATCCCGAACACGTATATAAGCTTAAGAAAGCTTTGTACGGTCTTAAGCAAGCTCATAGAGCTTCCTATGACAGACTAACTTCATTTCTTATGGAAAACGGATTCAATAGAGGAAAGGTTTGTTAAGTCTCTAAAATGTCTGATGTGCATTTCCCTAAGTTTTGATGAGAACTAAACACTGGTTAATGATTTAATTAACCTTCATATTGGTTGCTAACCTATCTATCTAGTGTGCAAATTAAAACTGTAAGAATCATCTATCTGATCTAAAGTGACAGAAGCGCTCGTCCACTAAAGTGACAGAAGCGCTCGTCCACTGAAATGATAGAAGTGCTCGTCCACTAAGGTGACAAAAGCGGTCGTCCACACAAGTCTTTGGACTTGCTAAGTCCTTAATGAGAAGCTCCATCCAACGACATGGCATATGGAGCTCGTCTACTAGCCCGTCCGAATGTAAAATCTTAAATGGCTAGATGGACGCGGTTATTTTCAAGATGGACGTGCTTATTTTATGAACGCGAATTCTATAAGAATTATCAGAATCTTATTTCAAGAACCAGAATCAAGAAAACCGATTCATTATCGTAACCAAAGACCAGCTAAAGAATGCTTCCAACATGCGCTTTATTCCCTAGTACCTCTGGTCCTTACACGAAAAGGGAATTGTACTCAGCAAAGTACAAAAAGCTCTTTGCACAACTCTGATATGACTGTATCACAATGCATAAAGCCATAATCCTTCATGTTAGAGTACAACCAATGTTCCTATTGCATTAATGGCTGCCCAGAATGACTCTATTGCATTTAATGAAGTTCTGCTTGAAGCCAACATCTGAGGGAATGTCTCTAACGGATCCTAAATGCTTGAAGACTATAAATACAGAAGTCATTGAAGATGAAGCATAGAGAATACACATAGCATTAAAGAGCCATTACTCTGTGCATTAATATCTTCATTATTTCATTCTGTATTCTTCAATCATTTGAATTTATTACGCAGACTTTCCTAAGCTTTACATTTAAACCACTCTCTGAGTGTTAGTGAAAGTTATGTGTGTCTGAAGTTGTATTTATTACAAATCAAATCTCTCAAACAAACCTGAGTGAGCCTGAAGAGGCTAAGTGTGCAAAGAATACATGTCTTGAGCCTGAAGAGGCTAGGTGTGCAAAGAATACTTGTCTTGGAGCCTGAAGAAGCTAGGTGTGCAAACAATACTTAGAGTCTGTAACTTGATCAGTTATAGTGGATAAATCTTGATGCTGCCAAGGACTGGACGTAGCTCTTTGCTTTGAAGAGTGAATCAGGATAAATAACTGTGTCAATCTCTCTTTCCTTATAACCTCCTTAGTTGCTTTAGTTTTCTTATACGTTTTTCAAGTGGTGTGTTTGCCAAAGTCTCTGTTGAAATTTCATCTGACAGGTCACCTGTATGTCCTGTATCTTTCCACTCTTCTGAACCTAGCTTCTGTATAAGAAAAGATTTCAATTTTGTTTAAATTCTGATAAACACAATTCAACCCCCTTCTCGTGTTGATAGTTGTCTATTTCAGTTGGTATCAGAGCTCGGCCTCTGGGTTGAGCATCTAACAATGTAGAGGTAAAAGGTCCTGAAGAATATACATGATTGCTGGAGCTAGTTCAAGTGGAAGTCACCAGACTGAAGGAGCTTCCCTAACCAGACCTCCTCACTTCAATGGAGAAAACTACAACTATTGGAAAGATAGATTTCAATGGTTCATTCTATCTACAAACTCTGATCTTTGGGATGTCATTACAGATGGTCCATTCATTCCCAAGAATGATGATAACACTGACAAACCAAAAGCTCAGTGGACTACTGCAGAAAAGACAAAATGGGAGCTGAACCACAAAGCTGGATATAACATCATTTGTGCTCTCAGTCCTGAGGAGTTTGAAAAGGTATGTGCTTGTGACTATGCCATAGAAATATGGGACACTTTAGCTGTCACACGTGAAGGAACTACCAAAGTCAAAGAGTCAAAGATTGCCATACTTGTTAGAAAGTATGAACTGTTTGTCATGGAGGAAGGAGAATCTGTTGCTCAAATGATAGGAAGATTTCAAACTATAGTCAACAATTTAAAATCTCTTGGCAAAGTCTATACCAATGCTGAGAAGGTTGGAAAGATTCTGAGAAGTCTACCTAAACAGTGGAGACCTTTGGTCACTGCTATCTCTCAAGCCAAGGATCTCGCTACCTTTACTATGGATGAACTTCTTGGAACACTCACTGTTCATGAGCAAGAACTTGGAGATGAAGTTGCACCAAATAAGGGCAAGTCAATTGCTCTGAAAGCTTATCAAGAGCCAGCAAAAGTTTCCAAGGCTCTAAAGGCAGACGAGTCATCCAGTGATACTGACCTGTCTGAACACGAGGATTCTGAGAGTGATGAAGAATTGTCTCTCCTGACCAGGAAGATAAAGCTTCTCCTACAGAAAAAGAAGTTCAAGAGGGATAAGCCATTCAGAAGGTTCAACAAGGACAAGAACTTCAAAGAATCCACTTCAACAGACAAAAGTCCAATTGTCTGCTATGAGTGCAAGAAGCCTGGTCACATCAAGGCTGAATGTCCTCAACTCAAGAAGGCCCCTTTTAAGAAATTCTTCAAGAAGAAGAAGAAAGGAATGATGGCTACTTGGGAGGATCTGGAGTCAACATCTTATGATGAAGAAACAGAGGAAGAAACCAATCTTTGTTTGATGGCCAACACTGACTCAGACTCAGACAATGAGGTACATCCTGACTATGAGGAATTACTTGATGCCTATGAGGAGTTGTTGGAGGAATCCAACTGCTTATCTAAGGCCTTTAAATCCCTTAAGAGAAAGTATGTAAAGATCACCAGTGAGCATAAACAGAAATCTCAAGAGTGTGAGAAGCTGGCTAAAGAGAACAGTGAGCTGAAGACTGAAAAGTCTAATGAAGCTAAGATCTCAAGTGAAACATCACCATCTGAAGAAGTTGAAAAACTTCAACGGAAAGTGGAAGAGCTCACTTCTGATCTTGCCAAATTTGTTAATGGTAGAGATAATCGACTAAGCTACTCGATTGTCGAGGCACTCTCTTAACAAAGAAGGTATTGGATATGTCCATCGGACACATCATAAAGTATCAACTAAAGCTTCTACGAGATCCGTTAAGTCAAATGTAACCAAGTCTACACTGTCTGTAACTTCGTGGAAAAAGCTGGACATGTTATGTCTAAGTGTATCCATAAGAAGAGAAGGAAGTCCTCACAGACTCCTAGAACTAACGAAAAAGGACACGAAAAAAATATGGGTACCTAAAGATCAAATAGTTTTTGTTGTAGATGTCCTTAACAGGGGCAAAGAAAACACCACCGCTAGTACCGGACAAGTGGTTGCTCGCGTCATATGACAGGAGAAAGGTCTATGTTCCTAGACCTCCAACTTAAGAAAGGAGGACACGTTGCCTTCGGAGGGAATCAGAAAGGGAAAGTGATAGGAATTGTTACTATTGGTGGTAAACCCCCTCTTCCCTCTATATCTAATGTTCTTATGGTTAAAGGATTAAGACACAATTTGCTTAGCATAAGTCAATTATGTGATAGTGGTTTAGATGTTTTCTTTACCGAGGATGTATGCATAGTTAAAGACTGTTGTGGCAAAACCCTCTTTTCAGCTAAAAGGCAACAAAATCTTTATAAGATTGATCTGTCTGATCTCTCAGATCAAAGTTTAACCTGTTTGATGTCTAAAGAGGATGAGAGATGGTTATGGCATAAGAAACTAGGACATGCTAGTATGAAACTAATTTCGAATTAAAAGGAATAATCTTGTGAGAGGATTGCCTGATATTAGTTTTAAGAAAGATGTCTTGTGTGATGCATGTCAGAGAGTAAACAAATAAAATCAAGTTTCAAATCTAAAAACCAAGTATCAACCTCTAGACCTCTTCAGTTGTTACACATGGATCTGTTTGGAACAGTTAGTGTTGTCAGCCTGGCTGGAAGAAAATATGGATTTGTCATAGTTGATGACTATTCTAGATACACATGGGTACTCTTCCTAACACACAAGGAAGAGTGTTTTAAGGCTTTCTCAGTATTCTGCAAAAGAGTACAAAATGAGCAGGGTTTCTGTATTTCTACCCTTAGAAGTGATCATGGGGGAGAATTTGAAAATGTGCAGTTTAGATAGTTCTATGAGGAGAATGGAATCTCTCACAATTTCTCTGCACCTAGAACTCCGTAGCAAAATGAAGTGGTTGAGAGAAAGAACAGAACTCTGCAAGAGATGGATAGATCTATGCTCAATGAAAATAATCTCCCGAAGTACTTTTGTGCAGAAGCTGTAAACACTGCTTGTTATGTACAAAACAGAATACTTATTAGGCCTTTTCTAAAAAGGACTCCTTTTCGGCTGCAGACTTTGGTAAAATAAATATAGCCAACATGAACCTCAGTACCTATGCTGCTGTTGCAATGGCCAAGATTGAGGAGTTAATGAAAACTAAAGAAGAGATGGTGGAACAAAACAATACTGAAGTCCTAGGAGTAAAAAGAGTAACTAGGCAAAAGACCACTGCAACAAGGAAGCATTCCTCCAAGAGACCAGCTGGTGGCATTGTTATGAGGGAACCTTCTGATGCCCCTGCTGCAAAGAAGCAAAGAAGAGTTGTCTTCTCTCACAATGAAGATGAGGAAGCTGATGAGGACAACATTCCTATCAGTACAATTCTGAAGAAGTAGACGACCTCCGTTGCTGCTGCTGAGGCCGTTGTGCCTGTTCCAACGAAACCTAGAAGGCAACCAGCAAGAAAATCCAGAACAAATAACAGTAGATGCCCTAGTGTCTAGTTTAGAAACAAGGATTGATGATGTGCCTGTCTCCACTCCAGATGATGTGTACATTCCCACACCCCTTTCATCCCAACCAACACAAATAGCCACTCCACAATTTCAATCCATTATCCCTGCCGATGATCCCTGGTTCAATCAACCAGATGATGGCATTTCCCCTGGTGCTCCTTTCCCTGAACCATTGAGAACCTTATTTCCCTTCACCCTAACTTCTATTCTTTATGATGGAAAATCTGAGGATTGGGCCAAGGTAAAAAGGAAATGGAAAGTTCTGTTTCATTCTCACCAACCTGAACCCAAACACATTCTAAACAAATGGTATCATCTACCTGAGTATGAGGAATAAGTCAATCCACCTGTTGAACCCCTTTACCTACCTCATCCTGATTGTAAATTGATCAAAAATGTGCCTTCTCAAATGCACAACAACTTAGGGCCTTTAGTCACTCACCTATCCCGCAAAGAAAAAATTACCCTAACCTTATCAAAACTCCTCCTTTCTTACCCATCACTGATGGAGTTGAGAGACATATCATACCTGTTTGGGAGATTGACCCCAATAGGAAAAATCTTCCTACCATCCCTGAGCGAAGAGCAAGATCTTCAAAGCATGTTCCCATGATCATGCCAAGGGACACAAAATGGGTGTCTTTTGAGCATCCCAGAGTCTATGGGAGGGCCTCTAACTTCTTTCTAGATCAGCTCATCTGTGAAATGCTAAAGTTGGAATTCATTCATTTAAGAGTTGATAGAGCCGCGCATTTTGTCCCTCCATCCTGGATGAGATATAATGAAGCAACCAGAATTGGAATCATGCCTTACAGGATCTGTCCAAGACTGTCAATGTTAGATCTAAATAAGGACAAGGACATGAAAAAAGAGAAGATTCAAGGGAGTGATGCCTGAAGTGGAATCGAATGTCTTGATCTACATCAAGAAACCTTTGACTATTCAATGTTGGATTTCCTTTTGCATATTGAATCCATTGAGTTGATCAATGAACATAGAGCTGCTGAATTCTGGAAATCTCATATTATCCACTGCACTAGAGAGGCATCGTCCTCTGGTCTGTCTGAAGAAGAGAAGAAGGATATTCCCAAGGTTAGAGGGAAGTGTGGTCTTTCAAACTTTAGATATATGATCTATAAAGACCTTTGGGGACTTTCTATAAATATTAAGAATGTGGAATTCATCTACCCCATTAGATGGGCAAAGGAAGTCTCAGTGATCCCTCCACCTACTTCAGAGCCTATTGCAGATGAACCTGCTGTTGAAGAACCTGATCAAATTGCCACTGTTGTTGGTTTAGAAGATACAGCTGAATCCACTCACTACCAGAACTCATCAGAAAAACAATCTTCTCAACCATTAGCTCTAGTTGTGATGCACCCTTTAGATCATTCAAGAACACTAAGCACATTTTAAGAGTCTGTTGAAAGCTCAAGGCAACAAGCTCTACCATCTAATCTTGAAGAGGTTCTTGGAAAAATAGTTGATGAAACGGTTGGCAAAATAGTTAATGAGAAAGTTGAGAAGATGACTGAGAAGATAAAGGAGGATGTCCAACAACAATTTCAAACTTCAATGGCTCCAACCTTAGAGGTTGTAAATAAAATGCTGGAATTTCTTATGGACTTCAAGAAAAGTCAGGATCAGAACCCTCCTACTCCACCATCTCCTCCTGCTTAACCTTTACCTTTATTTTTTTATCTTATACTGACAATGATGGTCCTCTCCTTTTACATTTTTGGCTGATGACAAAAAGGGAAAGAAAGAAAAGAAAAGAGATTTGTTTATATTCATATATATAAAGTCGGTTTTGAAAAGCTCATATTGGTCTGCATTTGCATATTCTCTTCTACTTGCTAAAAAGCTCATATTGGTCTGCATTTGCATATTCTCTTCTACTTGCTAAATGCTCTGATACTTATGTTTGCTTATTTGCTTTAATATCTGCTGCTCTGATACTTATGTTTATTTGCTTTGTTAGGTTACATGCAGTTGTTTTTTCACATGCTTTTTCTGCTTAATTATTTGAATGCTTTGTCTTAGGGGGAGCCCTGCAAGCTCTCTTAGACTTCGCTTTTCAAATTTAATTAGTTTTGTCATCATAAAAAAGGGGGAGATTGTTGGAACTAAAGTGGTTTTGAATTTAATAATCTCTAAGTTTTGATGCTAACAAAAGGATTAAATTTACTTGGAAAAGTGTTAGTTGAGATATCACATGTGCTTTCAGTTATGCAGGAATACTTTAACATAAGTAAACATAGGATAAGTTTTCATTAAAAAATATGCGTCCACCCTTGTAGACGGGTTGCTTACCTTAGTAAAGTTACTTGTTTATTTAGTTTAGTAGACTGGTTTACTTAAGTGAACGAGGCTCTAAATATTTGCTAGACGAATACCAAAATAACTTGTTAGATACAGCAAGTCCAAAGACTTGATAATAAACGCGTCCATCTTACCACGTAAGCAGACGGAAGTAATTAGTATAAGTAAATGAAGTGAAAAATAAAGTAATCTAGTATACGAGCTCTAATAGTCACGTCACCAGACTGAGATCTTTATAACTCATTGAGGAATAGCAAGTTCGAAGACTTGATAGACAAGAGGATATGCCACGTCATCAGACGAGCAAAATAAAATATTGAACAAACTTGGTCTCTCATATAACTAAGTAGTCGGAGTTTCTTTTTAGACGAGCTCCATCTTTGAAATGAATTAAATACAATCTGAATAGCTTGAATTTATTTCAAATGATTGATATTTATTTCAATAGAATATTTGTTCTTCACATTTGTTTTATCTGCTTTAATGTTTCACCTTGTTGTAAAAGAAAAATAGTACCATCAAGAAATGCAAAAAGCAGAATCGTACAATAAGATACTGCAAAACGATCTGTACAATGACAACTTTATGGATGAAAAAGCTGGATTATACACAAAGGAGGAACAACAAAGTTCTCAAGCTATAATGCTCAGAACAGTAAGCCTCCAATTTCATGCTACCTCGATAACCAAGAGTACTATTCAGCATTGCCACAATTAAGCTATCAGGTCTAACGTATATCATGCATTAAATGATATCTCTAAACGGGATTATTCAAAGTAACCGTTGAAGAAATACAAGTGAAGAAGAAGGTCACTATAAATAGGAGACCTGAGATACTGAAACCAGAACTCTTGACTATACAACCTTACGAGCTCAACTTTTGTAAAACTACAATCACTCATACTCATATTTCTTTAGAGAACAAGAGTCGGTATTTCTTAGTTTGAATAATGTGAAAATATTCATCTGATCTTAAACCGTCATATTCTCACACATAGTGAGTTAAAAAGATCAAACATTAAATCTCTTTGTTAGAGTTAGAGCCTGAAGAGGCTTGGTAAGAAAGAAATACTTGTAGCCTAGAGATGTGTTGGATACTTGGCTGTAATCTATTTTGATAATAATGGAAAAAAATCCTTCAAGTAGAAGGGACGGGACGTAGCTCTTGGTTGGAAGAGGGTGAATCAGGATAAAATCATCTTGTGTGATTCTTCTATCTATTAACTCTTACAGCTCTATTTGTTTCTTACTAACCGAGGGGTTTTGATATTTCTTTTGTTAAAGTCTTTTAAAAATGATCTTTTTCCTTGTGCTTGCTTCTGTTTCTAATCTCCTTGAGTGCAAAATTTGTTTTAAAGGTTGTTTTCGAAAATTATTAACAAACACAATTCAACCCCCCTTCTTGTGTTTGCCTGTGTCAACTTCAATCATAAATTGGCAAACAACAAAAGTAGAGTTGTCATGTTCTTGATGTTTCAATTTTTATATACTTATATTTAATGTATATATAATTTAATATTTTTTTATTATATATATATATATATATATATATTTTTTTTTTCCTATTTGAACCGAATCAAACCAAACCACTTTTAATTGGTTCGGATATTGTTATTGACTTTTTAAAGTTTATAATTTTTCTTTGTTTTTAAATATTTTTAGCCAGAAAAGGTAGCAAAGCTACCATGTTCTTCGAAAAAGATTAGGATCGTAAGACTCGGACCAATAATTCGATGAATTTGAAAATCCGAACCAACCAATTAAATTGGTTTGTTAATTTTATTTTTTGTGCACGGCTACGAAATGAAACACCCAATGGTCATTAATACGGTTATTTTGGAACCGAACTAGTTACCATATTTTAATATTTATATATATTTAATATTCAATATGTATATCACTTTATCAATTAACTTTTCTTCTACTGTTACTGTTACAGTAGAAGGAGTTGTCAACCGATGGATTATTTTGGATTATTTAAATTTTTTTTTTTTTAAACATATATTCTTTATAATATTTTTTAAAAAATTAATTTTTTCCTGAATTAGTTTTTTTCTAATTTACTTTTTTTAAATGTTTATTTTATAATTGATTTTTTAAAATATTTTTGTTTTCTAATTAATTTTATTTTTCTAATTTCTTGTAATTTTTACTCTAATTATTCATTTCCTAATTTTTAAAAAATATTTTTTATATACTTTTTTCTGATTTTTTTTCCTAATTTACTTTTTTTTATAACTTTTTAAATATATTTTTTCCTAATTTTTTTAAATATTTTAAAATATATATTTTTTCTAATTAATTTTTTTATAATTAATTTTATTTTTCTAATTTTTTTAAATCTATATTTTCCTAATTATTTTTTTCGTAATTTTTTTAAAATATTTTTTTCATATTTTTTTTCTAATTATTTTTCGTTTAGTTTTTTTATAATTTACTTTTTTTTCCTTTTAAATATTTTTTAATAAATAATTTTTAAATTTTTCTACGTTTTCCTTAATTTTTTTTTAAAAAAATCTAATAATTTTTTTTTGCTAATACTTTTTTTAATATATTTATATAAACTGACAGTGTAAAGTTTTTTTATACTGTCAACCAGTTATAAATTGGCAAACAGTAAATGTAGAGTTGTCGTGTTTTTTATGTTTAAATTTTTATATACTTATATTTTAATTTATATATAATTTAATAGTTTGAAATTTAATATTTTATATATGTTTTAATTATATATATTTATATATTTTAATATTTTCCGGTTGGAATCGAGTCAAAGCAAAACAATTTTAATTGGTTCAGATATTGTTATTGACTTTTTAAAGTTTATATTTTTTTTGTTTTTAAATATTTTTAGTCAGGAAAGGTAGCAAAGCTACCGTGTTCTTCGAAAAAGTTTAGAATCATAAGACTCGAACCAATAATTCGATGAATTTGAAAATCCGAACCAACCAATTAAATTGGTTCTTTTTTTTTCTTTTTTGTGCACGGCTCCGAATTGAACCAAACCCAATGGTCATTAATTCGGTTATTTTGGAATCGAACCAATTACTATATTTTAATATTCAATATGTATATAACTTTATCAATTAACAACTTTTCTTCTACTGTTGCTCTAACAGTAGAAAGAGTTGTCAACTAGTAGATTATTTTGGATTATTTAAATTTATGTATTTATTTATTTTTTTAACATATATTCTTTGTATTATTTTTTTTAAAAATAATTTTTTTACGGCTCCGAATTGAACCAAACCCAATGGTCATTAATTCGATTATTTTTTAACCAAACCAATTACTATATTTTAATATTTATTTATATTTTAGTATTCAATATGTATATCACTTTATCATTTAACAATTTTTCTTCTACCGTTCCTGTAACAGTAGAGGGAGTTGTCAACTGATGGATTATTTTGGATTAGTTAATTTATTTATTTATTTTTTAAACATAAATTCTTTATAATATTTTTTTAAAATTTATTTTTTTCCCCGAATTAGTTTTTTTCAAATTACTTTTTTTAAAATGTTTATTTTTATAATTGATTTTTTTAAAATATTTTTGTTTTCTAATTCATTTTATTTTTCTAATTTTTTTGAATATTTTTTCTAATTATTATTTTCCTATTTTTTATTTACTTTTTTTTAATTATATTTTTTTTTCTAATTTATTTTTTATTTTTCTAATATCTATATTGACATAAATAGAGGCAGAGCTATTTATATTTTGTATTTTTTTTCTATATCATTGCCTTTGTTTTTTCTATTTTAAATAATAAATCTATATCTATACTAATTAATAAGGGGAAATGCTGATTTTATTGTAGCACAATGGTGCAAGCCACCTGTCAAATGATGGAATTTTTTATTATTATTTTTTTCTAAAATTTATATATATTTTTGTTTTATAATATTTACAAACCGGTAAAATTACTATGTTTTGGGAGTCAAACACAACAATCTCTGAATTGACATAAATAGAGGTAGAACTATTCATATTTTCTAATCTATTTTTTTCTACATCCCTGCCTTTGTTTTTCTATTTTAAATAATAAATCTATATCTATATTAATTAATAAGGGGAATTGATGATTTTCTAATAAAGCGACACGTGTCAGCACCGCATGAGTTAAGATGATTAGTTGATCATTAGTAATAATCAAAGAGGAACAAGGAACACTTAACACATAATGTTACACTACGTATTGTAATATCATTTTAAAATAAAAATAATATTCAATTTTTTGCACTCAAGTTATAGATAAAATTGTTTCAAGGTTTTTGTTGATCACTTCTGTCTATAAATAAAAAACCTTGGAGATGAATGAGTACCACCATTATGGGTGAGAAGGAAATATTGAAAGCAATGTGTGAAATAAGTCAAAAAAATATTTGACATAGTGGACTTAATTTGAGATAAAGAAAAAAAAAGTTTCGTACATATAGAGACATAATTCAAGTTATTAATGATAACAATGCTATCAATAATAATAATAATTGATGAGCTTTACGATGCAAAAATGCAAAAATGCTAGTAATCTATACTAAAAGATAATGACAAAGTTCAAAAAAGTCAGTTTTTAGTGTCAATTTTTTTATATTACCAAATTATCCCTGAAAACTTTATAATATATGACATCGATAAAACTGATTTGTTCATTTTAAATAAAAAAAAGTGGCAGTTTTAGGATGAAACTTCTCCTTCTTATATATCAGCAGTTAATATTCTTTTAAAATTTTAAATAAATGAGCTAAAGAAGAAAGATAACTGATGGAGGCACTCCTCTAGGTTCACATACATTCTCATTTCCCCTTCTCATTTCCTCTTCTTCTTCATCGTCATTTTTCTTAAAACCCCACTTTCTAGAATTTCAAAAAAAATTTATTCTCTTGTTTGCAAAGAAGTTTTGATAGTTTTTCAATTTCTGTTTTGTTTTTTTAGGAGGAACTATAATGGTGTCGATGATGGGTCAGATGGCGTCGCTTGGCGTAGCCACAGTAGATCTACGTGAGTCATGGAGAACGGCGTATGACACCGACGCTGTGGATCTAAATCGGGACTGTGAGCAAAGGATGCAGATCCGAGTTCGTCTGTTTCTTTTGTTGGAGGTATTCAACGATTTGTGTTTGTTCATTAAATTTTTTTATTTTTCATTTTTTTTCTTAATTTTTCTGCATTTGAGATCAACTTCCACACAAATTTTGGATGGACCCAAAGTGAAAGCACATAAGATTGCAGCAACTGTGAAGAGGAAAAATCAAAAGAGGTTGTTTTGTGTTTCTATTTGCCAATCTGTCCAAATTATCCACGAGGGGACGGTTGCTGATAAACAATGAGGACTGATAAATTGAAATATTGAATTGCTAAAACAATGGGGAAGTAGAAGAAGGTACCCACCCCAAATCTAAGGTATCTCCACACCTCAACTCCTGTAGCCCCTTTCTCTCTCTCTCTTCTGCTTTTTTTTGTTTTTCTTTTTGGATGTTTTGTTGTTGTACATATCATCCATAAAAGGAGGGTGGCTATGGCAAAGGCACGATCAACATTTCTGGGCTATTGAGTGGCTACATAAATATATGGAAATGTATGATGGTTGTTAAATTTGTTATCAGTTTATCAGTTTATAAGGAAGTGGAATGGCGGAGTTGAAGTTTTGGTGTCCTACTTTTAATATTACTAATTTGCCCTTAAAACCTTAGTTGATATTGTTTTTACAATGCCAAAATTGACCCTAGCAGATAACAAGATGAAAAAAAAAATCGACTAAAAATGTTTTACATAAATGTTAAATTTTAAAATTGGCATAACTGCTCATTTTTCCAATTAAGCACTCAGTAACCCTCTTCTTCAACTATCTCCTCCACCGTTTTTCAAATTATGCGAATGAACGTTAAACCGGAATACGGTGGCACAGAGGAGAGTGGGAAGGGCACAAAAGCCGGAAGACGGTGGCTCAGAGGGAGGCGAGGTGACTATACGGTGGCGTTTGATTGGCGATGTGAAGCGTCCTCGGTCACGTCTGGTCTACGATGGAATGGTGACGCCTGGGCGTGCGTCTGGACGATGGAGAATGATCAGAGCGGAGAGCGGCAGCAGGGAGGCGACGGTGGGAGGGTCTGTTGTGGATCAGTTTGGTTGGCAGTGCGCGGTGGCAAACGGAGTAGTTGAAGGCTAGCAGTGACTGGGTTTGCTTTTAAGGTTCATATTCACTCACTCAATTTATCTTTTCTTCCCCCCATTTTCTGAATGGCACCAATTTCTCCAATTTCCCCCCATGAATCAAACATCATTATGGCAAAGATGGATGAATAGGTTAACATTTCAAGCGGATAGATTGATTTAGTTTGACTTTGATTTTTTTCCGTTTCTGGTTAGGAACCAAAGCAGTGGAATGGAAGAATTTGTTGGTTGTGAATTAAATTTCTTCTACTCATCATGGAGGACTCCTGACAACGAAACAAAGTGCACTGCCTTGGTTAGCGTTTGATGATTCCAAAGGTAGTTTCACTTTCCCATTTTTTTGTTCACTTTGATATTACACTTCAATCAAATTCTGGGTTTCTCTCTATATCATTCTTTCGTCGTATTCCCCAAATTTTAGTACCATTTTGGGGTATCAAACAATCTCACAATTTAACCTCCCACAGTTTCCCCAAATCTTAGTACCATTTTTACTCTTTAATTAAATGCTAAGTTTTGTGTTGGTCTTACTCATTTTCAATTTAAAGGTTAATTTTTTATTGCCAACTTTAGTGTTTTTGTTTCTATCATTAATTCTTGAAGTGCTAAATTTCGTTGACAGTAACTTTAGTTGAAGATACAACATTGTAAAGGCTGGAGCAGGGAGGAACCATACAATGGTTGTTACAATATTTTTACTTGATTCAGGACAAAATTTATGCTATGCAGAAGCAAATATAGAAAATTTTCATTTATTTTTGTGGTGTAATTGGTGTGTATTTTTTTTTTCTATTAGCCTTAGAACTCCATTGGTATATGGATTTTTACATGCATGTTTGATTGATGTTATATCTTGGCATGGCATGAATGTGAATTTCAACTGTCTCATGGTTCTAGAGACCTAAGTTCTTTTAGATTTTGTTTGCATGCTTAATAATAAGTTTCTAAGTTGATGGAAATGATGGTTTGGTCACTTGAACAAAATTTGAAGCATGCATGTCACTCAAGATGATGCCTTTGGTGTTTTCTATTTGATGATGCCTTTGGTGTTTTATGTTTGATGATGCTTTTGATTGGATTTATTCAAGGAGTTTCCATTATGACTCCTGGAAAAACAAAAATATATATGTATTCAAATATGTATTCTAATTCTGACAATAAAAGGAGTATGGAATTCTCTGATTCTTTTTTTATTTATTGATAAACAATTCTCTGGTTCATTTAAGCCTTAAGCCGTGTTTCTCTGAATTAAGAAAATAATAGACTACCATGGAAAGAGTTACTTAAACTTCTTGCGGGCCTTGGGAGGAATTTATAATACCTTTCATCCCTCAATTTATCTGGTAAGTTACTTTGAAAAGATTGCATAGCAATATAAGAATAATTATGTTTCCCAAGAATCAGTGTTACCAAAAAATCTCACAAAGATTCTAACAATTGAAAATTTTTATTGAGTTGAACAGTTCGAAGCAAATGGTCTGTTGGTGTTTTAATTATATTGTTATTTGATTTGATTTCAACTTTTCATTGGAATGAACGTTTGGAGATTTGACAAACATTGATCCTATGGATAATGGAACTAATGATGTTTAGGCAAGTCATTAAATTTTATTAATAAATACAATGCTGACATGCAATGGAATGATTATTATAATTCCTTTGCATGATGTTACCTCTCATAACTCTTGCCTATGGAAAACACTGGTGAGTAGAGAGTAGTGAGTATTTACTCTTTGGTTAATGCGAATATTAACCTCAATGATCACTAGGAAGGAATGATCACTAGACAGATACCCATAATATTTGATTTCTCACTAATTGTGGCAATCAATTTGATAGAAACCCAAACCATAGCAATGAAAAAATGACAATAAAAGATCGACACGGGTGTGTTACTAAGTAAGGAAACCGATTACAGAGGAATAGAAATTCCTTTACTCAGAGCAATGCTCCTATAGAGATAACTTTCTGCCTAAAACTGACTGGAATATACTCAATGCCTTTTCCCTCTCTCTTAATCTTCCTTATAACTGAAAATCCCCTCACACACCTTACATTCATTCATGTTAGACTTACATTCACTTTATGTTTTTAAATAAATTTTTCTCGAACTCCAAGCATTCTTCTTAACTTACTTAAATTCATAGATTTGATTCTTCCAATGATTTGTTTTTTAATTTTATGTGTGAAGGAGGACGAGTGATACTTTAAGGCCATGGAAGTTGGAGACCTCTCCATAAGTTAGCAGGTCTTTGAATATATAGATTTGTAGTCCTGATGTTCTATATATATATATATATATATATATATATATATATATATATATATATATATATATATATATATATATATATATTGTAGCAGGAAAAAAATTAGATCTCTTTGTTTTCTGTGTTTTATTTGCTTCAAAATCTTGCAGGTCTTAATAGATGTGGAAAAAGTTGTAGGCTAAGGTGGACCAATTATTTAAGGCCTGACATCAAGAGGGGTAAATTTTCTCAAGAAGAGGAGCAGACAAATCTGCATTTCCATTCCATCCTTCGAAACAAGTAATTTCCGCTTTCTCCTTATCATCCTTATTATTTTGTTGGGAAGGCATAGGGAATGTGAAGTTTCATTTTTCCTTGGCAATTGCTAAACTACTAAGGTATTCATAACTACACTTTGCTTTGAACTGTTATGACTTCATACGTTTTTTTCCAGATGGAGAATGAATATGGTAAGGTTTCAATTCTGCTTGATTGAAGCAGTTTAAATATATTACCCTTTACTTTGACATTTTGTATTCTTTTTCTTAAAATATTAAAAATAATTATAACTATTAATGCATATGTTTCTTTGATAGATGGGCAGCTATTGCATACCATCCCAATACCTTTTATCTCTCAATTTATTCTGTAAGTTACTTTGAAAAGGTTGCATGACAATTCTAGGCATGGTGGTGCGGTGAATGGGGGAGGCGGAGGCTGAACAATGCACGTTAACAAATGAGAGGAAGATGAAGTGAGGAAGGAGAAGGAGGAGGAGTTGGGGGAGGAGAAGACAAAGAAAAAGAGTTATCAAAAGCAGACCCCGCAAGGTTAGCTTCCCTAAATTTCAACAAGAACCACTTCTTTTATTTTATTTTATTATCAGATCGTGTGTTGAAGTTGTTTATTGTTGCTGATTCATTTCTGTATTATATTTTTCTAACTGTCTCTTATCGCTTTCTCTGCATGATGAATTCTATTTCGGAAATTTGATTAAAAAAACATTAGATTGCTATGTTGCTATGCCCCTATGACAAAATGTAAATTGGTAGTGTTTAATATTGATATGGTAGGGTTGGTACTGTTGTTACAGGTCAAAGTGATGGAAACAATAAAGTGAAAACATGAGATCTCATGCTTATCTCAGTGTGGTAGTGCAAAAGGATTTACTGGAAAAGGCTGTTGGATGGCACCTGAAATGATCAAAGGAAGGCATCATACCAAGAAAGTTCATGACTGTAGTTTCGAGACTGTTCTATGGGAGCTTTTAACAGGATAGACACCATTAACAGACACATTGAACTTATTGAAGAACTCCAGAAAGGTGACTTCTATCGTTGTTGGGGAATCTTTCTGCCCGATCACTGAGAGAAATTTCCAGTGCTTCAAGATTTGACAGGTTGATCGAAACAAGGCCATTTAGATTTTGTTGAACACTCCTAAACCATGCTCATCCCTTTGTCCTACAAACTATTTTTTGAAGTATTATTTGACTATTGAGTTCGATGTACATTGAATGATTATTGGTTAATGAGGTTGGAATTATATGGGTGATTGGGATATGCTCTTCTTTGGGTTATTATCTTAAATGACATTCAGCCGCATTCACTCTGAACTATGGAGAGGGGAAAAAGTTAAAGGAGTTGGAATTAACCAAACTTAGGAGAGGCTCAGATTTCTTTTTCTGCATATAGCTATAGCTAACATGCTTTCAACGTGGATATATGGAAAAAAAATTAAGCTATGCATGCATATATATAATTTGTGGTATGAATGGACCAAAAATCAATTTATCCCACTTGATTTCAAATTCAAATTATTGAGCAAGTTAGAAATACAATCAATTTATCCCACTTGGTTTCAAATTCATATTATTGAGCAAGTTATAAATGCAAAGGGTGACTAGACACATTGGATAAGACTTTTCAATTCATGAAACTTGCTCTTGCACTGAGTCATGTTTGAATTACAACGGAGAGGCGCTTCCGGCTTTTGTTGGTGGCAATGCACCGATGGAATTTAATAGTGATAAAAATGCCGCCAAGATCATTGATAAAATGGCATCCCTTGATTACTAAGACATATAGGACTATTTAGAGGACTTCATTAAAGACAACAAACTTATGGAATTTGAAAGGGATCCATTGAAAAGAGAAGAAAGAAGAGATCGCATTTTGAGGGAAATGTTGTGCACTGGTTGATGGGGCTGTTATTTGCATGGTCTCGATGAGCTTCATTACCGTGGTTAATCTTTCTGATTGCATTCATTGCGTTGAGCAAACAAGTTTTCTCATTCCAACCTAGATCTCAATTAAATGGTGACGTTTCATCTCTACATCTATTCTACACTTAATTTACTTCAAACAATTTCTACTATTCATAACTGTATATATTAATGGCATTTTTAATCTATTAGAATTATGTATCATACTGATATTTAAATGTAAATGTGTTACTAAAATCGCCATAATAGCAAATAAAATATCAATAATATAATTAAGAAAATGATAGCGATTTTTCTAACCTTTGCACATATTAAGAAATCAAAAGTAAAAATATTGTATTGAAAGTCGTGCATTCAATTCCTTTAAAGTTTAAAAGCTACTATTTTCAATATAACATTTCTATTTTCTAAATTCTTATTATGTGAAAGGTTGCACAGGTAAGAAAAACCCAAATGATAAATATATAACATGCGGACGAACATGTACAACATGTAAATGAAATCTATACTATCTATAAGGAGGATAGTTGAATTTTGGTTTCAACATTTCAAAATACCAATACTACCCCTACACTATAAAACTGATTTCCAAATTTAAAAAATAAAAATAAATTGTAACACTTATTTTAAATTTTAAAAAAGAAAACTGCATGTGATGTAAAATGTTAACCCTATGTCATTAGAACGGTTGAAAAGTAGTGTGTGGCGTAAAGCCATCAAAATTACGTGTGGCGTAAAACTGCATCACTTATTCTTTTATTTTCACGTATTTTTCAAGGGTTCATTCTGAGCACTAATAATTTCTACTGTTAGTTTATACAGGTAAAATTTTTTTACTTATCAAGCCAAATTTTTTTATATCAGATATTTATCAAGCCATATTCTAAAGAATAGGTGTATACAACTATACAATTTTTGCTTTTTAAAAATTTAAAATTTAAAGTTCAAAATAAATTAAGGAATCAATCCATACTTAATCTCCTTATAAATCTAAATGCTGAGATGTCGAGCTTAAATAATAGTTGTAACTAAATTATATTTGATATCTTGAATTTGTTTTTTATTAAAATATGTATCTTATTTATTTTTACATTTATTTGCAACATGATATTATTAACACAGTGATATATATAATATGTATTTATATTATTATGTCACATTATAAATTAGATAATTCTATACAACAATAACAAATAAAAACATTAGAAATACTATTAGATCCATACATAAATGCCTCTCTTGTCAATGGTAATAATAATTGCATATTATACAGCCTGTTCTCATTTACCATATCCAGACACTTTACCAATTTTTATCGCAGTGATTCCCGCTGCAGTAATTTTCAACTCTCCACGTCACCATCCTCTTCCCCCCATTCTCTATTTAACCCTCGCCCCTTCTTTTTTCTCTACACATTTCTCTTTCTCCGTTTCTCTCTCCTCCATCACTGGGTCCTGCATTCTCGGACCCACCGCCGGAATCTTCCTCCGACTGGGAAAAATGGCGGGATCCCTAGCGACGAGGCTCCTCCTCCTGCGACGACGATCGCCACCGGACCGGTTTTTCTCTCAACGCGGTTTTACAAATCCGGCGGCAACTGCGGAGAGAGGGAAGGACGTGGTGGCGGCGCCGCCGGAATTGCCGCCCTTCGATTACGTTCCTCCGTCGTACACCGGTCCCTCCGGCGATGAAATCCTGGCGAAGCGTAGGGAGTATCTGAGTCCTTCGCTGTTCCATTTCTACAAGACTCCGGTAAGGACGCGCCGCAGGGAATCATTCCTCATCTGCAATAAAAACTGTAATAACTGTTATTTATTCTGTTATAAAAAAATGTGAATTATACAATTTCAAAAGATCACCTATTAATTTTTGAAAAATTCAGATGTAGTGCTTCATGAAAAAAGTCAACATATTTAACTACTATTACACATGCAAGGTTCTATGTATTAGAGAGAACATTTTTTTTTCTTTTTCGTTATTGCGAATAATTGCGATGACGGAGCTGCAATTATAACTGGGATGTGTTTTTGGAAACTATGAAAACCATGCTCTTATGGTCTTAATTGCAATCCATGATCACAATTATGATCGGTCAAGGTTTTCCATCATTTGAGAAAATATTGTTGATGGGATCATAATTACAATCATGATATGCTTTAAATAATTATAAAATTGATAAAATTTCGACCTCAATTGCTATTTTTAGAATTTAGTGGTTGTCCATCAGGTCCATGAACACTCATCAGGTTTGTCCCTTACTTGTAAATGTTCATCAAGTCATATCTCCATTAATGGATAGGCTTTATTTTAAAATCTTATATATTATATATTTATATTGATAAGTTGTTACATATTTTATTTTTTATTGTGTTTTATGTTTGTGGTGGGGTGTGATCGTGCGTGGGCGGTTGCAGCTGAACGTGGTGGAGGGGAGGAGGCAGTACCTATACGATGATAAGGGGAGGAGGTACGTCGATGCGTTCGGAGGGATTGCTACGGTGTGTTGCGGGCACTGCCACCCTGATGTGGTAGCAGCCATAGTAGAACAAACGAAACGGTTGCAGCACTCGACGGTGCTGTATCTGAACCACGTCATCGCAGATTTTGCTGAGGCCTTGGTATCTAAGCTACCTGGTAATCTTAAGGTAACTCTTTCCCTCTCTTATTACCACTTTAATCGTAATCGTGTAATAATTTTATATGTTTGAATGTTAAATTGTTTTTATTTATGCATGAATAGATATTAGTAAGAATTCACCAATTCAAATAATTTTTTTTTCTAGTGATGTATTACAAAGAAGTTTAATTTGTACGTAAAAAAAAGAAGTAGTTTAATTTGTCTGATTTTGAAATTCTCATGGAGTATATAATGATACAATAATATAGGATTTAGCAGAGTCACGAGCCTGGCTTTGATAGAGTTGGCATTTTTTTTAGTTGCATAGTAAATATATAAATATAATGATAATTAGTTTCAATAAAATTAAATGTAATAACTATTTTCCTAACTAAGATAAAAAAAAAAGAATAAGATTCTCTTTTATTTCCAAAAAAAAAACAGATAAGAACTTGCTAAAAATTTATTCGTCAGATTCCAAATTATTATAAAATTGAATGAATAAGATATTCTCTTTTTGGTCCAAATAGATAAGCATAGAGTACGCTAATCAGGAATATATTTTTTTCACTGGCTTATTAGGATTGTCGATAAACTGCTTTATTTGTCAATTCCTAAGCATGTTTTTTTTTTTTTTGAACTAACAATTTCTAAATGTTATTTTCATGGGAGTGTGGGACTGAGACGTATGCAATGCGTGGCACGGGGGTGATATCGATGCCAACGACTGGTTTCGTGGCCAGTGGCCACCAAATAATGTCTCTGTCACAATCCACAAAACTCTCAATTATAAAGATTATTAGAGCAGAAAACAATCCACTATTAATAAGTTTATGTTTTACGTCAAGAAAACGTTTTTAATCATGAATACATTGCACCACAAATTGATATTCATAACTATTATACTTAACATCCCAATTGATTTTTTTTTAATTGGAGAATCGGAGGTATGTTTCATGATAAATTTAAGGCTCTAGTTTTGTTTGTTCACTGTTACTATTAACTATTACAATCAATTAGAAACTATATCTTGATTGGTACTAGTTTAGTAGATATTTTGCCTAATTTTCAGATTTTTATTACATATTATAAGTTTTATAAGTTTTACACGTGCATTATTTAAAAGCTTGATATTTTGTAATTATGAACAATCACATGTAATATTACTAGTATATGATATGATATGATATCAAGATAATGTTTCATCAATATTAGATATTTTTGAGAGTATGTTTGAGTCTTTTGAAAACCTTTACTTATTTGTTACTATTTTTTTTTTTTTTTGTTAAAGTAATACTTTGTTCTCTATATATGATACGAATTCTTGATTTGTCATAACATGAATTCTTGATTTGATTCCTTATACATAAAAAATTATTAAAATGGTCCCCGTACATACAAAAAGTTCACATTTGGTCCATCTACATTAGTAGTTTGGTCCCTATAGGAACAAAAAATTATTAAATCAGTCCCTAAAATTTTGTATGACAGGGACCAAATATGGACTTTTTGTACGTATAAGAATCATTTTAATAATTTTTTATATATAGAGACTAAATCGAGAATTCGTATTACATGTAGGAAGCAAAGTATTACTTTAATTTTTTTTTTCTTTTGATACAGACTTATTTGTTTCTACTATTATACGTAGGTTGTGTTTTTTACCAACTCTGGCACGGAAGCAAACGAACTAGCGATACTGATAGCAAAGTTGTACACTCAGTGCCATGACGTAATATCTCTAAGGAATGCTTACCATGGGAATGCAGCTGGGACGATGGGGGCCACAGCTCAAAGTATCTGGAAATTTAATGTTGCGCAGGTATATTAATATATATCTCCTCTAATTTATTTATTTTTTACTGATATTTCCAGTTTTGTATTATTTTTTTTCATCAACCTTATTATTTTAGATTTCTAAATCAAACGCTAGTTACGTATCAACAAATAATATAATGAAATTGTACAAATTTTATTTCCACGAATAAAGGGTGAATAAATCAAATATTTTTTTACATGAAAGTAAAAAGTTTTGTTAAAGAAGTCAAGAATGCTTGGATGAGATCATACAAACCTCTTCCAATTTAATTAGAGGTCTCAAATTTGAATCTTAGTCCTCAGAATGCAATAGCTTAATCGGTGATCTCTTCCTTACCTTTGGTTCTATCCGATTTAAGGGATCAGTCTGCAAGGAGGATATCCTAGGAATGTCCTTAATTAGCCTTAAAACATACATTCTGAAGCATTTATTACCCTCCATCAAATTATCTTAATTACTAAAAATATTTAAGTATTTTTAAAAGTAGTATATTATTAAATATTTATCTTTATTCCTTAATCTCTATTCCAATAACACATGTTAAACAAGTAGTATAGAAAAAAGCTGTACAGCCTCAAGGCTGGCAACCAGAGTGACATTGAATGACAAAAAAATGTGAGGTGACTGGCCATTTCACTTGCAGCCTTCGGACCAAGACCCGTGCCAAATTGCTTGTACAGCTCAATTAATATAATAATAAATTATATTATTTGAATATTTGAATTTGGATACTCATCATACTCATAATTATATATTATATATATATTCTATCTTAAAATATTATATATTTTCATCCTATCCATACTTATATCAATATATATATGATATTTATATGGATGTTCAAGTAACACAACTCTATAATAAAATATCAAAACGTGGTCTTAAGTTTACTTGAATTGGAACGAAGTTGACCTTGGTGGAGTGGAATTACACATATAGGTGCTGACGCATACTTTCACTCCACTTCGTACACACGACGTGTGTGATAGCAACACCAAACGGAGTTTTGCAATTTGTCCTCACTGGACACATTGCTGTCAACCATGACAGCAAGGGCGAAAGGTTCATTGATTTTAGTATTTAATAAAATAGAACGGACTCTTCTATGGAATGATGGAAACTAAGTGCATGTTTGGTGAAGCATGATATCTGTCGAAAATCAATTTTAGTTTTTAATTATTAACTTCTATTATAATATCATTTAAAATTTAATTATTTCATAATTTTTTTATAAATAAATATTAGTAATTAATATATTATTTTAACGGGAAAGTTGAACCCGTGACCATCGTGACGGATCCAGGACTCACCGCTAGTGGGGCAATATATTTTCAAAATAATTAATAATAATTACCTAATGAGAATAAAGACATGAATCCCTAATTTCGAGCATATAAATTTTTTTAAGGCAAAAGAAACTAATATTAAAGAATCACCACAACAGCACAAGTGCCAGTGCAGTGCTCGAGAGTCGTAACGAAATACTACAAAGAAAAGCAACATGACTAACAACAAGACCAACATCAAGAAGATGTGAAGAACCTTACCAAAGCACAAAATGGCCACTGCAAAAAAATCCAACACTAAAACTAAAATAGAAGAAAATTGCATAGTTGAAGATAATGCAAGCTTCCTGCTAGATCATCAAAGAAAGAACACCAAATTGAAACCACCACAGAACCAATCATACCAGCTACCTCAGTTTTTGAGAGCCACCTTCAATTCATGACAACAAGTTTCTGCTAATCAACATAGGTAAAATGACAAAGCCCATTCAATTCACTTCCTGCTAACCACCACTAAAAAGAGCTATCAATCTTGTAAACCTCATCATACCATATTCAAGCAAGACTTTAGATTTAAGATCCAACATGATAAAGGGTACTTGAAGCCATTATCAAGAGAAAATTTCACAAAATTAACTTCACAAACATGTTACTCATCATCCTAATTACATTATCAATCAAACAATTTGATAGAAATAAACCTATATACAAAAACCCCAAATTTCAAGCTTTCACAAACCCCAATAATGGAGGGCCGGCTGGACTTGGACTGGTGTGGCTGGTTAGCTCCACTGGCGGCAGTCGAGCTGTGGTCGGCGGACGGGGAACGAACAGTGAGAGCGAGACAAACAGTGGGTGCAACTGGTTCGATGGCCCCTACCTGCTGCTGCTGAGGGAGAGATGATGGGAGAGTTGAAAGAGAGAGAGAGGCGACGAGTGAGGGTGATGAGTGAGAGGGAGAGAGGCCATGGGTGTGAGGGAGAGATGAAGGAGAGCTGCTCAATGCTACTGATACGTAATGGAAGAAAGAGAGGGGAACAAGACTATGGCATTGGGTGCAAATATTTTATGGGGCAAAATAGTCAAATATAATATAGTAGTAAAAATTAAAATCTCAGTGGGTGCAGCTGCCTCTCAATCATACGTGGATCTATACAGTCGTCTTATCACTCCAATCCTTGTATTTTTTCTCAAAACATCTTGATCGGAAATGATTTTTTTTTAATTAAAGATGGAGATGAAATTTTGATTATGATATAACTCAGATTTGATCCTAAAATTATTTGATATCACAAATGGAGCTGTCCAACAAATCCATATATAAATAGTACTCAAGAGATTGGGTCAAGAGATATAAGATTTTTAAAAATACCCGAATATAAATTAATTATTATAAACTCATTTTTAATCAAAATTAAATTTACATAACTCAATTTTTCAAAATTTAATTTTATCAAAACTCAAGTAGCATGATTTTTTTTTTTAACGGACTCAAGGAGTATGATGATCAGTGCTAAAGTGCTGTGAGCCTGTGATGATGATTTCTGATGATAATGAAAATGTGGACCCCTTTAAGCAAATAATAACACAAATACGTGGTGTCTTATTCGTTCTTTTGTTTTTTTTGGTGAACTCTTATTCGTTCTCATTCAAGAGTAAAAGATAAATATATCCTGGCCCAGAAATAGTATATTAAGGGAAATATAGTATTTTAAATTTTTGTTTTTTTTATAACAGTATTTTAATTTCTTTCTTGCCAATTGCTTTCTGAATTCATATGCAATACCCTGTAGGCTGGGCTGTTTTCCTTTATATTATGTAGTGTATTATTTTAGGCCTTCCCTTCGGTTCTCTGCCGCTTTAAGCCCCTAAGCCTTGTCTAGGTGTTAAAACTTTAGAATTTAAAATAATGTGTGCCTGTACGGCTGTACCTACAAAAATTATTGTTTGTCTAACATGTTCTTCTGCTGATGCTGCCAACAGAGTGGTGTTCATCATACTGTAAATCCAGACCCTTATAGGGGTGTTTTTGGTTCTGATGGAGAGAAATATGCAAGAGATGTTCAAGATATCATTAATTTTGGAACTTCCGGAAATGTTGCTGCCTTTTTTTCTGAAGCTATACAGGTATCTACTAGGTGAAGCATAGACGGATCCAACATGGAATGAAACAATTTAATTGATGATTTTAATTTCTGTATTCCATCGGTTTAAAACATTTTTACACATATATTCAATAATATCTTGACAAATCGGTATCATTGTTATTTCTCTTAATTATAAAAATAAAAGTACATATATCAAAATATCGGTGAATAATAATACTTAATTGATTTATTTTTCCAAAACATATTTTTTGGCCCCTCTTGGTGGCATGGATTGTTTAGTTTTTTGTCTTTTTTCACATCACATCACTTACAAGTTACAAACAAATACTGAAAAAACTAATAAGTTATACATACAAGTTACAATAAAGTAGTGAGATGAACATTTTCCTCTTTTGATCATGGTAGGGAGTGGGTGGCATTGTTGAATTGGCTCCTGGTTACTTGCCTGCTGCTTACAATAGCATTAGAAAAGCTGGAGGGCTTTGTATTGCTGACGAGGTTCAGGCTGGGTTTGCTCGCACTGGTACCCATTTCTGGGGATTTGAGACCCAAGGTGTTGTTCCTGACATAGTCACTATGGCAAAGGTAACAATAACATAACTCTTATCTCCTCTTGTTCCTCTTTGGTATTTGGGGAGTTGCCTAAGCTAAATAATTAGTTGCTATATGGTTCTTTTCGAATTTTAGTCCCTACTATTATGGTATTTAGGATTTGCATTACCCGCATTCAAAAAACTCATGCATTTAGATTTCAGACATTCACGCATTAATACATATCAATATTTGAAAACGTCCTGAATTGATCCAACGATGCATTAATACATAAATACATGAATATATGGTTAAGAAAATCCAATTTCAATTAAAAGTTAAGCATGAACTATAAGTTTATAACTGGTCCTTTTCCTTCTTAAGTATTTATGCTCCTTATTGTTGAGAAACTTATATTTGTTGGCTTGTTTTATAATTTTGCTTTTGGCAGAGCATTGGAAATGGCATTCCTCTTGGTGCTGTTGTGACAACTCCAGAGATTGCAGAGGTCTTGACTCGCCGAAGCTACTTTAACACCTTTGGTGGGAATCCTGTTTGTACTGCTGCAGGATTGGCTGTTTTAAGAGTAATAGAGAAAGAGAAGCTTCAAGAAAATGCATTTGTAGTGGGGTCCCATTTGAAAGACAGGCTTACTGCACTCAAGGACAAATATGAAAGTAATCTTTAGACAGTCATTTTATCCTGCAATCACTACATCTTTACCTATAAACTGTGCATAGTTTCTGTCTAAATCATAGTATAAATGACTGCAGAGAATTCAAATTCATACATAACCTTAACTACTCTTCTGTTTCTAAACAAACTTCTTGGTTTGAGTTTTTGCTGCAGTAATTGGTGATGTGAGAGGAAGAGGAATGATGCTTGGAGTTGAACTTGTCACCGATCGCGAACTTAAAACACCAGCAAAAGCTGAAACACTGCATGTTATGGACCAAATGAAAGGTAATGTAATGTCCAAATCCCTTTATAGTACGTTTTAGTTGTAGCCATATTTCGGTTTTCTAAGTTACTACACTTTTTCTAAGCTCTTCTATTTTTACCACAGAATTAGGAGTGCTAATTGGAAAAGGTGGTTATTACGGAAATGTCTTCAGAATTACACCTCCCCTATGTTTCACCAAAGAAGATGCAGGTTACCCTTTGGCGTCAAATTCTCAGCTTTGTTGACATTCTATAAATATAGTACTAGTCTATATTACTTACTGCCTTGTATTTCCGTGGGTGCAGATTTCCTTGCCGATGCCATGGACTACACATTGTCAAGAATGTGAAAGCTTAAATAAGATCTAAGTGTAAATAAATGTTTTTATCTTGTTAAGTGAAACTATGGGCTCCTTTGGATGTCTTTAAAAAAAGGGAACTTTATGATGTAGAAATAGATCAAAAGTTATTTTGTGTTTGTATGATACTTTAAAAAATGGAATTTTATGATGTAGAAATAGAAATACACTTCATGTGTATTTGAACATAATTAATCATCCACTCAATATAATTAATCACGTATTTGAATTTTATTAATCATTCAAATTGTTGTCGAATGTCCCATTTTGTATTAATTTCTCCAAAAAGAGATACCTACTCCACACACATATACATATATATATACATATATATATATATACATATATATATATATATATATATATGGAAACGCGCTCTTACCCTCTCCTTCACAAGAAACCTTGGCATACTCATTTGTTTATTGTTAAGTTGAGAAGATTAGGATCCCCTCTCCATCACCCCAATCACACACTTCACTAAGTTTACTAATTATTAATCTCAATTAGTAGTTAAGTATTGTTAAGATCATCTTATTGCATTTTGATCCAAAACACATAAAGTATATCAAAATAAATGGACATATTTCACAAGATTCTGTTTCAATGGGGATGTGACGCTTTCAATGTTTTAAGAAGGTCAAATTTATCAATGAGGGTTGGCATAATTTAGATTATCAAACGTCCACAAAATGTTTTGGTTTTGGTTTTAGCTTGATTCCTAATCACCTTAATTTTCAAGAAATGCAATCCAAGGTATTAGTTGGCTACAAAAGTATTATAAACTTCTTTGTATTCTCAGGCCACTGTGCTTGACAACTCAAACTATCTCATGGAGGAACAATAAGCATTAGACATTATGTAACATCCCATATTGTTTTATGGATTGACGACTATCCCCATAAACCAACACCGGTTTTTTCAGCGTGTTTTGTACTCACTCACGCGCTTCCTGAGAAAACTTCCCGGAAGATCACCTATCCCAGAATTGCTCCAAGTCAAGCACGCTTAATTGTGAAGTTTTAAGTAATGGGCTCCCCAAAAGAAGATGCATCTTCACTAGTAGAAAATATACATTAGACGGTAAATGTTTACGTCAGTTAACCAAAAACTAGACGTAAAAAAGGGGGCGGTGGCAGTTTTGTAAATATCAGACTTCATTAATTCACTGTTAACGTCAGTTGTTTTAAGGACTGACGTTAAAAGTGAGGCGGTGGCAGTTTTGTAAATATGAAATCACTATTTGCGTCAGTTGTTTAATGAACTGACGTTAAAAGTGTTTTGCAAGAAATTATTAACACTTTTAACGTCAGTTGTTTATAAAACTGACGTTAGAAGTGTGATTTTTACTTCAGTTAAATAAATAACTGACGTAAATAATCAACTCATTCCTATCTTTCTTTCGTTGTCATCTCCTTGTTGTCACTCTTAACGCAGATCATCACTCCATATAGTGCAGTTTATTTAACGTAAATATTTATTTTTAACGTCAGTTGTTTATACAACTGACGTTAAAAGTGTGATTTTTACTTCAGTTAAATAAACAGCTGACGTAAATAATCCTATATCCCTATCTGAAATGTCATGTTGTCACTCTTAACACAGGTCTGTTAACGTCAGTTGTTGAATAAAACTGAAGTTAAAAGTGTTTTTAAAATAAAAAATATTTATTTTTAACGTCTGTTGTTTATACAATTGACGTTAAAAGTGTGATTTTTACTTCAGTTAAATAAATAGCTGACGTAAATAATCCTATATCCCTAGCTATCTGAAATGCCCTGTTGTCACTCAATTAACACAGGTCTCAGAGCCATTTTGTGAAGAAATAGAAATATAGAGGAAAAGAAGAGGCAGTATTACAGACTGATATAGAAGAATGTTACTTTATACAGAGACACAACACTTTTAACGTTAGCTGTATTCAACAACGGACGTTAAAAGTGTTTTTTAAAAAAATATTAATATTTAACGTCAGTTTGTTAATAAAACTGACGTTAAAAAATTAATTGAAACGTCAGTTGTTTAATACAACTGACGTTAAATGTTGTTTTATATAACGTTTACACCAGCGCGCCTTCTGCACTTGGCTATGTACGTACGTCTCTTTTCTCTTTTCATCACGCTCAACCCTAAATCACTCTCAACCCTCACTCTCACTCTCACACAAAGACGTAACCCTAATCGCGAGCTCATCTCCACCGCAACCACCGCGAGGGCTTCTTCGCCACCACCGTGAGGTACACTATTAACCCTAACTCTGTCTTTCCATTCATTCTTTGCAATAACTTGACGTACATCTCTCTTTCCCCTTCCCGCGCACTAACTCTCCTTGTCCCTCTGCTCTCAGTAACCACATCGAACGTTGGCCACCACTCGAGCTCCCCTCCCCACCACCATGCGAGCACCTATTTCTGGTGAGTATTTAGGGCACATTTTTGTATCTTTGGTTTTGAGTGTATGTTGAAACTGTAGTCTCAGTAGTTGAAACTTGAAACCGTGAGTTTGAGTTGTTTAGAATGTACGTCTCTGTTTTTGGTTTTGAGTGCATGTTGCTCTGCTGGTTGATTTGTCACGGTCGTGATGCTAATCACGGCTAGGCCGTGATCAGTTCTTCCTGTGATGGCATGGTCTGTTCAGTTGGCACGTTACGACCGTGATGGACATCACTGCCAGGCCGTGACCAGTGCTTGGCAATTAATCTTAAAAACTATAGTTTTCAATCTCCCGTATTGTCCTTATATTGGATATATATATGTTTTGTATATCTACAGGACCTATCTAGTTATGGATTGTAGTTGGATGGTTTGTAAGCGTACTAGTGCTGAGTATTTGAAGGGGGTGGGAGAATTTATAGAATTTGCTCAAAGGAATGTTCCTAATAGTAATGAAATGTTCTGTTGTCCTTGTGTCAAGTGTTTGAATACGAGGAAATGTACGGTGAATGATATACGTACTCATTTGATTTGTGAAGGGATTTGCTTGAGTTATACAAGATGGATATGGCATGGTGATATGTTGTTGAGTAGTAATACGGCGAGTGTCTCCCAAAGTGAGGACGTTGACGTAGATATGGAGGACGATCGAGTAGAGGACATGGTCCGTGATATTGGACAAGAATCTTTTCATCGAGCGCATGTGTATGATAGGTTGTGCGGTGATGCGGATAAGCCTTTATATCCAGGGTGTACTACTCATACACGGTTGTCGGTGGTGCTAAAATTGGTTTGTGTGAAGGCGAGAAATGGTTGGAGCGATAAAAGCTTCACGGAATTGCTTGAAGTGTTGAAAGACTTGCTTCCGGAGGACAACACATTGCCTGACCGTAACTATGAGGCCAAGAAGGTATTGTGTCCTATGGGTATGGAGTATAAGAAGATACACGCATGCCCCAATGATTGCATATTGTACACCGGTGTTCATGAAGACAAACACGATTGCCCCAAATGTGGGTTATCACGATACAAAGTGAAGGGTGGTGATGATGATGATGATGTTGATGATGTGAGAAAAAAGGGTCCTCCTGCGAAGGTGTTGTGGTATCTTCCAATAATTCCAAGGTTCAAGAGATTGTTTGCCAATGCGAAGATGCGAAGAATCTTAGATGGCATAATGATGAGAGGAAACGTGATGGAAAGGTTCGTCATCCTACTGATTCTATTCAATGGAAGAATATCGATACTATGTTTCCGGATTTCGCCGATGAGCCAAGAAACCTAAGGCTTGGACTTGCTACGGATGGAATGAATCCTTATGGTAACATGAGTAGTATTCATAGTTCATGGCCTGTTCTGTTGGTGATTTACAACATACCCCCTTGGTTGTGCATGAAGCGCAAATACATGATGTTGTCTATGATGATTTCGGGCCCAAAGCAACCGGGAAATGACTTAGATGTTTATCTAGGTCCCTTGATTGAAGACTTGAAAACATTATGGGTGGAAGGTGTTGATGTAGTTGATGGGTATTCTCATGAGACTTTCAAGCTTCGTGCCATGTTATTTTGCACCATCAACGACTTTCCAGCATACGGTAACTTGTCCGGGTACAGTGTCAAGGGGCATAAAGCATGCCCTATATGTGAAGAAGGCACATGCTACACTCAGTTGCATCATGGAAAGAAGACGGTTTACCTTGGGCATCGGAGATTTCTTAGACGTGATCACCCATATCGTAAGATGAAAAAAGCTTTTAATGGATGCCAAGAGACAGAAGAAGCGCCGGCGGCCTTAATTGGAGAGCAGGCTACATGAAGATCTTGAAAGGGTACGTGAAGAATCCTCATCGTCCGGAAGCATCTATTGTTCAAAGGTATGTTGCAGAAGAAGCTATTGAGTTTTGTTCGGACTACCTTCGTAACACGGATCCTATAGGGGTTCCTAAGCCTCGGCATGATGAGATCAGATGTCAAGGTAAGGGTACACATGGCTTAAGAATTAATAGGAAGGATCGGGAGGAAGTGCTTCAAGCACATTTGTATGTATTGAACAACATCGAATGTGTTCAGCCTTTCTTATTTGAACATAAAAGAAAAGTCAATCAAGAAAACCCTCGAATGAGCGAAAGGTGGTTGTTGAACAAGCATAACAAGACTTTCTTACCATGGTTCAAGGAAGAAATGCTTAAGGATGGTAGTCATCGCTTCGATGACGTAAAATGGCTAGCACGTGGGCCTAACTTCAACGTCATATGTTGGAGCGGATAAGACATAAATAACTTTTCCTTTTATACAAAGGAACAAGATAACAAGAGTACCATGCAAAATAGTGGGGTTATGATCGTGACCGAAGCAATGCACTTCTCTAGTGCAAAGGACACAAAACCCGTTAAAGCACCGAGACCTTACTTTGGATATATTGAAGATATTTGGGTGCTCGATTACACTAAGCTTACGGTGCCAGTATTTAAATGTAAGTGGGTTGATAGTAACGGTGGTGTACAAACCGACGAATTGGGGTTCACATTGGTAGACCTCAACAAGTTAGGTCATATAAATGAGCCTTTCATAATGGCTTCCCAAGCAAAACAAGTGTTCTACATCACTGATCCTTCTAACAAAAGGTTGTCCGTGGTTCTTCAAGGAAAAAGCATGTATAATGGTAGTGATGAAAATGAAGATTCAAATCTTGATATTCTTGAGACTCTTTCTTTTTCAACAAACATGCCTACTATAATCGAGGAGACACAGGTGGACGATGTACATGCCACTCGTGATGACCATCACGAAGGGATATTGATATAGGTAGTTTAAACTTAGTATACATTTATAACCTATGTTAATAAATATATATTGTTTTGAACAGGCATACATATGGATCATTGTTCCATTTTTCCTTTGCAATTCTGTAATGTGTGTGATATTACGTATTCTTAGGGATATTTACTTGAATGCGAGGATGGCTTAGAGGAGTGATATTTTAAAACTGAATTTAAAAAAAAATACTATTAACGTCAGTTGTATCATACAACTGACGTTAAAAGTATTTTATAAAAATATACAGTACACTATTAACGTCAGTTGTTTATTACAACTGACGTTAAAATTAAGACCTTACGTTCTTTATAACAATTGACGTTAGTTTTAACAAAATTAATGTCGGTTATGTTAAAGAACTGACGTTAATTTTGACAAAATTAACGTCAGTTGTGTTAAAGAACCGACGTTAATAGTGTTATATTTAACGTCAGTTCTCAACTGACGTTAAAAGTTTAACTTTTAACGTCAGCTGTATTTACGTCAGTCAGTATTCTGACGTAAAAAATCAATTTTAACTGACGTAAAAAGCACTTATTGCACTAGTGCTTGTTGGTACAAGTAGTACCAATCAATTCATATAAGTCATCATCAACTGTATAGTCTCATACCTACACAGTCTCAGGATCCCTCTCATTCCGGTGTGCAATCGGTTCATTCATGTACCTCTCCACTTAGAAGCCTGCCATGAGCCGCTCCTTGTCCATGCCTTCTTGGACCGGCGACCACTCCCCGCCCTCGTCGGCACCAGGAGTCACACATTATCGGTTGAGGAGATGATACGGAAATTTGATAAATGGGGATGATATCCCAAACAATGAACACATGTCTTAAGTTGATCTCCATGACACTAAACCTCACAGATATATTAAACATCATGGGGTGATTACATTGAGAACAACCTGTGGGGTCCAGCCATTGCCAACTTTGAAAAGTCAAAGTTGGTGGCTGGGAAATTTGGTTGGCAGAGAAGCAGAATTGGATGGCTGCATGCGTGAAGAAATTAGTGCACAAGTGGTGCCTAATTCGGTGGAAATTGTTGCAGTGTTTTCACACTGCTGAAGCCTCTATAAATAGAGAGAACCAAGAAGAGAGAAGCAAGAAGCAAGAAGCAAGAAGCAAGAAGCAAGAAAGAGAGCTTCAGAGAGTGAGTGAGAAAATAAATAGAGAGTCTGGGGTGTCCCCAAGCTAGTGGGGGCATCCCCAGGTACCAGTAGGGAGAGTAAAAATGTGAGAGTGTATTATTTCTTGTAACTCTAGAGTGAGGGGTACTCGGATTTGTAGAGTGATACACTATTGAAGGAGGGTTTATAAGTTTGTCCAAAAACTTATAATGTGGGGTGGGTTACAATCTTGTAATCACATATTTGAGATAGTGAATACACTTTGTTGAGGTGTTTCCGTGGACGTAGGCAAGAGGTGCCGAACCACGTTAAATTCTTGTGTTCTCTATTATTTGTCTTTGTGGTGTGTTGAAAAGTGTCCGTATACGTGAATAGTGTCCGTATACATAAATAGTGATTGTATACGTGAATAGTGCCTGTATACGTGAATAGTGAATTTGTTGTGTGTGATCCTTTGTGTGTGCGGGAGACTCCCAACAGTGGTGGTATCAGAGAGAGGGAAATTGTGCAGGCATTTCCCAACAGTGGTATCAGAGACATTGGTGCGATCAGGTGACAGATTCAGATGAGTATATAAGCGTTGGTGGTAGATCCATGTATGGACTATTATATCGAAAGTCTTCCTACCAATGGAGGTCAGGCAGCGTGTCCCGTTGATGGTAGCAACAGCGGTATAAGTTACACCATTGAATACTCGTGGATGAATATTGAGATGAGAGCTATGGCGGGAATCACACCCAAGGAAGGATCAAGCTTTGGAAGAGGAGGAGACATGAGAGAAGGCAAAGCAATGGTAGCCAAGGATATTTTTCCTTTTGGCTGAAGGGGGAGATGTAGGCAGAGTTGATGATTCGGCTTAGACGAATATTGAAAAGAAGGCGGTAGTCGGTGGATCCTTGTGAAGGGTCCCTTGTGTCGAAAGTCTTTCTAGCAATATGGAGGCTAGGCAGCGTGATCCGTTGTGGATGATGGACAACGACGGTACAAGTATGACGTTCCACTTGAGGGGGAGATTTGTTCTCTCCTGAACTGATCTAAGGATTTTCCCAAATGGCTGGAGGGGGAGAATTGTGGGGTCCAGCCATTGCCAACTTTGAAAAGTCAAAGTTGGTGGCTGGGAAATTTGGTTGGCAGAGAAGCAGAATTGGATGGCTGCATGCGTGAAGAAATTAGTGCACAAGTGGTGCCTAATTCGGTGGAAATTGTTGCAGTGTTTTCACACTGCTGAAGCCTCTATAAATAGAGAGAACCAAGAAGAGAGAAGCAAGAAGCAAGAAGCAAGAAGCAAGAAAGAGAGCTTCAGAGAGTGAGTGAGAAAATAAATAGAGAGTCTGGGGTGTCCCCAAGCTAGTGGGGGCATCCCCAGGGTACCAGTAGGGAGAGTAAAAATGTGAGAGTGTATTATTTCTTGTAACTCTAGAGTGAGGGGTACTCGGGTTTGTAGAGTGATACACTATTGAAGGAGGGTTTATAAGTTTGTCCAAAAACTTATAATGTGGGGTGAGTTACAATCTTGTAATCACATATTTGAGATAGTGAATACACTTTGTTGAGGTGTTTCCGTGGACGTAGGCAAGAGGTGCCGAACCACGTTAAATTCTTGTGTTCTCTATTATTTGTCTTTGTGGTGTGTTGAAAAGTGTCCGTATACGTGAATAGTGTCCGTATACATAAATAGTGATTGTATACGTGAATAGTGCCTGTATACGTGAATAGTGAATTTGTTGTGTGTGATCCTTTGTGTGTGCGGGAGACTCCCAACAGTGGTGGTATCAGAGAGAGGGAAATTGTGCAGGCATTTCCCAACACAACCTTGGCAGATAAATCGTTAGGCAAAACTCTAAGAAGCTAAAATGTCAAACTTGTTCAAATAAACAGAATGATACCTTTTCTTTTACTATGATCAATTTGCAGAAAAATAAAAGTGTTTAAAAGTGGTCCACTGAATGAATTTGTTTAACTCTAAAGAGCAAAAGGAATATTTATGAGGAAAAGGTGCTTCCAATCTTTTTTGTTACAGAAAAATATATGTTAAAAAAAGCAAATGATTAAGCTAAAGCTTGATATCAAACATATGTTGATATTCTTAACAGTGTAGGGTGAAAATAAAAGTTTTTCATATTTGATACAAGATATTAAAAAAATATTCTCATGTATAAAAGATGTTAAGAAATAAATCTTGTGAATAAAACTTGAAAACTTTATTATCACGTGTGAGGATGCCAAAGAAACAATTCAAATCCCCTGAATCAAACATCACATGAGGGATATAGGGTAATTAACAGGAAAGACCGTATTATGGCATACCTCTGATTATAAAGAGTTTAATTGTTATGTTAGGTCATTGTATAGCTCTTTATACTGTTTGTCAAAACAAATCTTTTTATATTATCAACTAATTAAAAATCATAAAAGAAATGATTTGTAAAATGGTTAGGATAAAAGTTGGAGATTGTTAATGATGTGATAATTTATGTTGGATTCACAGTGTAAAAATCTTTTCATTCACAATGCATACAAATTAAATCCAATTATAAATTACAAATGATTGTATATTGCAAAAAGTTATTATACATGTGTGTGTATATATACACAGAGGATGATTCAAGTGAGAGGAGTGTCTTATTGTGAGAGTGAGAGGAGTAAATCTGGACTTTTGGATCACACATGAATGATCAATATTAAAATATAAATTAGTGTAACTTTTTTAAGTGATCACATGACCATCAATTAACTTCTAATACTTCTAATTCTGACCTTCCATATATGATTTTACGGTCCAGATAAGATATTCTGTTTGATCTCACTCTCTCTCTCTCTCTCTCTCTCTCTCTCTCTCTCTCTCTCTCTCTCTCTCTCTCTCTCTCTCTCTCTCTCTATATATATATATATATATATATATATATATATATATATATATATCGAGAGAGAGAAATACATGTATGTATATATATTAAATAACTTAAGAGAGAGAATGTGAGATCATATATTTTTTATGGAGCCTCGTTAAGGCATGTGGCAGAAGAAGTTTAGTTAGTTTGGTGGACGTGGACACAATGTAAGAACCAACTTCTCATATCTGACTTCCATTTTGTTTTCATGAGTTCCCAAGTTCCTATCAAAATCTGACCACTTACTTCCCTCTCATTTCGCCTCCTCTCTCTCTCTCATTGATCTGCAATGCTTCCCATGGTTTCTTTGGTCAAAATCTAATTTTTTCCAGAAAACTCACACACTTGATGCTAATTCAACATACCCTTTTGACAAAACTTGATGTTGAATGAATCCATATTCACATTCTTTGGATCCAGTGCATGCACAGGGCTAGTGATCATAGTTCTTGTATGAGCTTTGAAATTTTGAACATTTGCCCACTTTTTTGTTTTTCATTTTGGTTTGCATTTTCAATTTTTCATCAAGATTGTTGAAGATTTTGATGAGAGGCCAAAGTGGAAAGCATACCAATCTATGGAGATTTTGATGCAGTTGTTGTCGCTTGAGCTTTGTCTTTGGCGTTTTCCCTACCATTTTTTTCAGATGGAATGGCAAATCCTGCTAGTTATGGGAATGTTGAGCGTGATATTGACCAAGTTAGTTTCACCAAACTTTCCTCTTTCATTTCCCTTAACTTGTTCTCTGAAATGGTCCTGTTCAAGAAGAACTTTTTATTTTCCTTGCATGTGAATAGTGATCATGTAAATTAGAATTCATTTTTGTGTTTGTTTAAAACGAGTTGAAGTATATTCATAACAAAGATAAACCGATTTTAGGGCCATTGTCTTGGCACATTAATTACATTCAAAATGTTACCACTTACCATATATATTGACACTTAAGTATGTCTAATGGTACTTTTCTTTGTATAGAATTGTGTATTCACTTGCCTAAAAGCAGTTTGAATTGACTAAAGATATGGTATGTCAATGTTTGCACAACTGCAATTTTTAATTTTTGATATTTTTTATAACAAGGAGGAAAGGTGGGGAAGAAATGGAAGAAAAATATATATATATGCTCTGAACCTTTGCATGTAAACAAAATCATACATAGTCATGAGATGGGGAACTTTCCTAGTTGAATAATTGAGAGTGGAGGAAGAAGAAGAAGAAGCCAGAAAGTGATAAGAGTTGAAGAGTTTACAAGTAGGTAATTAATATGATATGCAACTTGAATCATATTACTTGACATAACATCAATAGCTAACTGATACAATGAACATTTGCAAAATCTTGTTTGAACAAGTTTGCAATATTTCTGAGAAGAGCCAATCTGTTGATGTTATGTTTTAAGAATAATCACATTGCTTAGGGATTCACCAACTAGGATTTAATGACTACTTCAACTCTTTTTGAAGGCACTCATTGCTTTAAAAAAAGGCACTCAGCTAATAAAGTATAGCCGGAAAGCGAAGCCAAAGGTTTGCCCATTCAGACTCTCTCCGGTGAGTTTTTACTGAAAATTAAATTTATGTTACAGGATTAGACATGCATACTCCAGTCTCTAGAGTAGGCATGTGTATGATGAATTTGATATCTCTATGACTATAAATAATTTTATATTTAGTGGCATTACCAGGATGAAACAACACTGGTTTGGATTTCTCGCAAAAAGGAAAGGAACCTGAAATTATCTTCAGTTTCTCGTATTATCCCTGGACAAAGAACTGTAAGTTAAATACTTAGCTTGGTCTTTAGATATGCTAGTTGATATTTATTTATGGTCATGTGAACAATATATCATGTTCTTCTTAATTAACAACCATTTCTTTGCAGGCTGTCTTTAGAAGATATTTGCAACCAGGAAAGGATTATCTTTCATTTTCACTTGTTTATAATAACGGGGAACGGACACTTGATCTGGTTAGAGAACATATCTATAACACCTTTAAATATCTCGATTTCATGAAAAATTTGAATATAGTGATTCGTTTTTTCCTTATTTATAGATATGCAAGGACAAAGCTGAGGCAGACCTATGGTTTGCAGGCCTTAAGACATTAATATCCACTGGAACGCTTAAGAGACGTAGTACAAGTGAAGTATCCGATGTGAGTTTTCACAGAAATCCATTGAATGATGATTTGTCTGTTGTTGTTTATATGAATCCAGGGGAAGTGATTCACAGATATTTGTTGTTTCATGTAGTGTTCATTGTTTACAAGATTTTGAGAGCGTGTTACTCAAGTAGTCTATTAATTTAAATTTCAGTTTCAGGGTGGTGTTGATTTTATTCCAACTGGTGGTCCTTTTGGTGCAGCACTAGAGTTTACTTCAAGCATTGCTCGTGGCAGGGTCTCTATTGATTCAATTCCTCGTGCACCTTCATTGAATTCGACAAGCTCAGATGTGGGGTTAGATCGAACAAAAATGCAAGCAAGGACAAGTATTGGAGATGGTTTTCGTGTTAGTGTGTCAAGTACACCTAGCTGTTCAAGCGGAGGATCAGGTCCAGATGACATAGAGTCACTAGGTGATGTTTATATATGGGGAGAGGTTTGGTCAGATGGCGTTTCACCTGATGGATTCGGGACTCAGGTCCCTTCCACAACAGATGTGCTGATTCCTAAGCCCTTAGAATCAAATGTTGTTCTTGATGTTCAACAAATTGCATCCGGTGTGCGCCACATTGCTTTAGTTACAAGGCAAGGGGAGGTGTTTACTTGGGGAGAGGAATGTGGGGGAAGACTTGGTCATGGAACTGATAAAGATTTTGGTCATCCCCGTCTTGTTGAGTTTCTAGCAGTTACTAATGTGGATTTTGTTGCATGTGGAGAGAATCATACATGTGCTGTATCTACATCAGATGATCTTTTCTCATGGGGTGATGGTACATATAATGTTGGACTTCTTGGACATGGCACAGAGGTTAGCCACTGGATACCCAAGAGGGTTAGTGGCCCTTTGGAAGGACTTCAAGTTATATCTATAGCATGTGGCACATGGCATTCAGCATTAGCAACTTCCAATGGAAAACTTTTTACCTTTGGTGATGGAACCTTTGGTGTGTTGGGTCATGGAAATAGAGAGAGTGTGTCATATCCAAAGGAGGTACAATTACTAAGCGGATTGAAGACTATCAAGGTTGCATGTGGAGTATGGCATACTGCAGCTATTGTAGAGGTTATGTTTCAGTCTGGTTCAAATACTTCATCAAGGAAACTTTTCACTTGGGGAGATGGTGACAAATATCGTTTGGGACATGGAAACAAGGAAACATACCTTCAACCCACATGTGTCTCTGCGCTTATCGAATATAACTTCCACCAGATAGCATGTGGAAACACTATGACTGTTGCCCTCACTACATCTGGTCATATTTTTACTGTGGGAGGCACCGAAAATGGTCAATTAGGAAATCCTATGTCCGATGGAAAAATACCTATGCTGGTACAAGACAAGTTGGTAGGTGAATTTGTTGAGGAAATATCATGTGGAGCTCATCATGTTGCAGTCTTGACATCAAGAAGCGAACTCTATACTTGGGGGAGAGGTGCTAGTGGAAGATTAGGACATGGAGATATGGAGGATCGAAAATCTCCAACAATGGTGGAAGCCTTGAAAGATAGGCATGTAAAAAATATCTCATGTGGCTCAAACTTTACATCTTGCATATGCATACATAAATGGGTCTCTGGAGTTGACCAATCTGTTTGCTCAGGTTGTAGACAACCATTTGGTTTTACTAGAAAAAGGCACAACTGCTATAATTGTGGATTGGTGCATTGCCATGCTTGTAGTTCAAGAAAGGCAATGAAAGCAGCATTGGCGCCAACACCGGGAAAACCTCATCGCGTTTGTGATTCTTGTTTTTCTAAGCTTAAAGCTGTAGAGGCTGGTGTTGCTTCCAATGTTAATAGAAGAGTTACTACTACAACTCGTCAATCCATAGATGGCAGGGAAAGAATTGGCCATGGAGAAGCAAGGTCTTCAAGAACTCTCTTGTCCCCTATCACAGAACCAATAAAATACCTTGAGATAAGGACTAATAAACTCGGAAACAAATATGATTCTTCTTCCATGCCCCGAGCTTCTCAAGTTCCATCAATTTTACAACTCAAAGATGTTGCATTTCCAAGTTCAATAAGTTCCATTCAAAATGTTTTGAAGCCAACTATACCTCCAACTCCACCCCAAACTCCACCTCCCATTTCAAGACCAGCATCCCCATATGCTAGGAGGCCGAGCCCACCTCGTTCCGGCAATCCTGGATTTTCTAGAAGTATCATTGATAGTTTGAGGAAGACAAATGAGCTTTTGAACCAGGAAACCTCAAAATTGAAGAACCAAGTAAATTTACTATCATTTCACTTTGTAAATTCTCTATGAAACCTCATATATCACCATTATAAGTTTATGGTCTTTTTCTTGATATAGATTCGGAGCTTGAAGCAGAAAAGTGACATGAAAGATATGGAGATTCAGAAACTTCACAAAAATGTTAAGGAATCTACCTTGTTGGCTACGGAGCGTTCTTCTAAGCATAGAGCAGTGAAACAATATTTTGAGTCCATGATAGATCAGGTATCTTCATTCTATATTCTAAGGTCTATAGCCGAACTTGTTGACTTAATTTAATGTAATTTCATTGCTCCAAGTCTCCAACTATTGAACAATGAAAAAGAAATAAATGAAAATTGGAATCCAAAATCATGCAAGTAGGGACAACCTAAGAAATCTTTGGCAATGGATCAAAAATTTTCTTGACTTACATCTTTAAACAGACTTGCTGATTTTCATAGAGGACAAAAAAAGCTTACCTAAAAGGGAAAAAAGGCCATTGATCATGATTTCTAGTACATAATCCTAACTAGGAAGACTTGTCTTTGGTTTTATACAGTTGAAGGAAATGACTGAGAAGTTGCCACCAGAGTTTGCAGACAGTGAAAATTTGAGAACCATACTTACTGGAGCTGAAGATTTTCTAAAAGAAAATTCAGAATCTGAAACATCCTCTTCCTTACCATCAAACTTGGAGTCTGAACAACAAAATGCAACTACCTCAAGTAGTGACTCTTCTAAACTGCAAGAACACAGAATAGAAGAAAATAATGAAGCTGCAGGAGTTGACCCATCTCAAGATGGAGAAAATGTCCTTCAAGAAAACAATATATCAAAATGTCCTTTATCCGATGCTGAAGCTGCAGTGCCCCCACAAACATCTGAAAATGATTCAAAACCATTGGACTCTTCAAGGCCAGGGAGAGAAGGAGAAACACAAGTCATTGAACAATTTGAACCAGGTGTTTATGTGACACTTATAGTAAAGCCTAGTGGTATCAAAGTTTTCAAACGTGTTAGATTCAGGTACTATAGTTACATGTTCATCCAACTAATTCTACATTTTCTATTTATATATCAGTATGCTTTGTGTTCATGTAGAAAACTACTTATTACAATATTCAGCTTCATAAAATTAGTAGTATTTTCATCTCTATGGGGATGTGTATATCCAATTATGCACTTGTATGTTTGACTAATATAGCTACATAGTTTGAGCCATCTCCTGGGTCTTACATTTGTAAGCAGACCATTAATCTTATGATTTCCATTAGCAAATAAAGAGGCAGAAATTTGCATGGACAAAATTTTCAATTTTTATATCAGTAAGTGATATATATTTATAAATTCTTAAAAGATATTAGCATATGTGCGACATGTGTTCTTATTTGATTACCTGAAAAGTTTTCCATGTCACTAAGATTTATTTTTTTGTTCATTCCACCTTGATATTTCAATTTCTCTCATGTTTATATTATTTCTTTTCTATATCCAGTAAGCGAAGGTTCCATGAGCATCAAGCAGAAGAATGGTGGAACAAAAACAAAGATAGGGTACTTAGGAAGTATACTCCACATGCTACAAATCTTGTTGCTACTAGCACCCCACCACCACCTGCTGAAGAAAATATTGAGGCAGCGCCTTCATAAACTTGAATCCTAGTCTACATAGGCATCACCTTAGTTTGATGAAATTGTAAGTGTATTAAAAACTATATCTAGGCACATTAATTCAAGTACTTTGCAGCATTCTACAGCACATGTATTCAATGAGGATAGAATTTGTAGTACAGGCAACATATGACTTAGATTTAGGAAAATTAATGTGTACCATTTTTTTTTTCAATCAAAGTGTCTCATAGGTTATGGAAATGATACAAACATGATGCTTCATTAAATATTTATCAATACTTCCAAAATGTACAGTAGCCACATGAGATATTTTAAAAAAGTGTAGTTTTTCCTACATGAAGAGTTATATATATTCTATTTCGGATATAGAAAGTTAATATAGAATAAATCTATCTTAGCAAAGTCAATAGATGTATCAATTAGACATATGACTTATTTTTTTATGCGACGACTAGTCACAATTGATTGAGGAGCCACAAGCCCAATGCAGCAGTTAACTACTCTAATAGCAACAGTTCTAGGCAAAAGCAGCACACACTGATAGCCAAACCAAACTATTTGTCACATGGGATAAAATGTATATCTTATCGAGTTTGATGTCACAATGGTTTCAAGTTCTGTTTTCTTAAAATTCATTTTTTTATTTAAAAATAAAACGATGATACCCAAGTTAAAGCCACTGTTATTAAAACAGGACCGGCCCGGCCGGTTGGACCGGAAACCGATCCCAGAGTCGATCCGGTTAACATATCAGACCGATTAGACACATGAACCGGTGTTGACATCATCAACTCGGCTATGAACCGGGGCAAACCGGTGACTTGAACCCCAGGACTGGACCGATTGCTGGTGGGAGTCGAACACTGGTGGATGCGGTGAAATGGAGGTGTTGTGCCACTGAACCAACTTAATTAGTTAGCATATGTGCAAAAAATAAAATATATATACATAAGTTTAGTACAAAATTTACAAATTTTATATATACCGGTTCAAACCGAGTCAACCAGTGACCCCTGGTTGAACCCAATTGAACCAGTAACCCATTAATCAAGTGCCCTGACCGAGTCGATCACTGGTTCACTTTTAATAACATTGATTAAAGCTATAAAACCCCATTTTTTATTGTCTCACCATGCAAATAGTTAAGTGTGTGTTTGGAAACTGGATCAGGAGCATTGGACATACGTTTTCCCATAAGCTACAAAGAGTAGCTTTTGAGTTGCAAACGTGATTCTAGTAACAAACAACACGTGTCCAAACACACTATAAATAATTTAGGCATGATTAGATGAGTAGTTATGTTTTTTGAAAACCAAAATGGCACTAGGACAACTTTGATAATGGTTAATGACATTCAAAATCGTGGTTGATGCAATTCAATGGATGGTTAACGAGTTACTCATCTCGGTATACCCATTATCCCAAGTTCAATACACCATTAACCATAATTTTGAACGTCATTAACCGTCGTCACCGAGATGAGTAACTAATTAACCATCCATTGAGCTACACTGACCACAGTTTTAACGTCATTAACAATTATCACTGGGATGGATAACTGATTAATCATTCGCTGAGTTACATTAAACATCCACTGAGCTGCATTAACCAAGCTTTTGTACATCATTAACCAAGTTATCAGTTAATGAGTTATTTATCTACATATATATTTATTAACCAAGTTCAACATACTATTAACCATAATTTTAAGCGTCATTAACCGTTGTCGAAAAGTTTTCCCAAAGTTTTCACATCTTAATTGTTAAGATGTCATTTTTGTTAAATAAAAGACAGGCTTTCAATTTTTCTAGTCCAACTGGTGAATCCAGTCAGACTTGGATCGGTATCAACTATGAACCTAAACATGTTGAGTTGTAAAAGATTATCACAACAATTAATTTAAGTGGGAAAATGATTATATATATTAAAAACAGTAGAAAGAAAGATTCTAGGAAGTACGATTGGTTTATAAGATTCCACTGAAAAGTGCTTTCATCACCATATGCTCAAGTCAACAACTGCTTTCATCTCACAACCTAGAGTTCAGATTGTAATTTGTAAATGTTTGCAGAAAGTATGCTAAAGGTGGAAAGGTGTGGTGTAATATGAAAAACTAAGAATGAAAGTGGGTGAGAGAGTGAGTGGATTGCTTTTTAATAGTCAAAGAGATAAAATTTATGGAAATGGGAGAATGGGGTTTGTCACTCACTTACCATTTGTGGATTAATTATTGGACCACAATAATTTGTTTAGAGTACAGCCTTTGCTCAGTGTTTGTGTGTGTCAAAAACATAGAAAGAGTGACATAGGACAGGGAAGACTTCATTTATCTATACCCTAATTTTAATAGTTTATTTCTTCATGATGCTTTCCAATTCAACTATTGTCTCAGTCATGAGGAGTTTACTTACTTACGACTACTTTATCTATCTCTACAATATTTACATTTTCCCTTTACATTCCCAAAGTAAACGGTTGTAAGTGTCATATTTCAGTTAATGTACATAGCATACATACACAGCCTTGTGGTAGTTCTCTTGCCTCCTACACACTTTTTTTTTATATAAGTAGTGTGCAAATGCATCACAATGGAACAGGTCATCCCAACTAGGTTGGCACCACTAATTCCAACAATCATATGCAGCACACTACGCTATTATTGAATTCATAGAACTGAAAAAAACATAAGACATGGGGGGAAATAAAACCAAAACCCATGAAAAAATACAAAATCAAGAAAATCTGTAGCAAGGCAAACCCTGCCTGTTACGAATAAAATCCTCTCTAACAAAGGAAGGTATTGTGTCCCACCAATGGAAACCCGGGTGATGAATACCATGATTAGCTAATTTATCCGCACATGAGTTCCCTTCCCTATAAATGTGGGTGACCTGTAGGGAAAAACCTGTATAGCTGTCTCCAAGTAATTCTTCCATCTTGTTTGCAGCCTCCAAGGAACAGTATCCCAATGGTTAAAGGCCCTCACCACAAGAGCTGAGTCTGTTTCAATCCAAAGATTTAACCACCCTCTACTGGATGCAATTTCAATGGCGTGCATAGCAGCAGAGAGTTCAGCAACAAGGGAGGTGGAGACACCTAAATGGCAAGAGAAGCAGCCAAGGGCAGCTGCATTGAAGCCTCTGAAAATTCCTCCACATGCCGAGGGGCCTGGACAGCCATGCGCTGCCCCATCAATATTAAACTTCGTCCAATAGGTTGGGGGAGAGAGCTAGACCACTTCCTTGATTTTTGGGCCTTTGGTTGGATGCCCATCAATGTTGAATTCCTTAAGAATTGTGAACTCCTCCATTGTGTTGTACATTGTACCTCTAGAGAGCTTGCCCGAATAAGATACAGCAAAAGCTACCATAGCCTTAGCAGACTGAAGTCTTAGAGCTTTATTATTAAACCTGCAGCTGTTTCTAGCAGTCCAAACCACCCAGATCACATTGGTAAGAGCAGCTAGAAGCACCTCCTTCAATTGAGAACTCAACCTTTTCTTGATGTCAAATAGAGATTCCATAGAAGTATGATCAATTGGGAGAGACAGCTTAGAACTTAACCAATTCCACATTGCCGGGCATACTTACAGGACAAAAAGAGATGAGAGGAAGACTCATCAGCTTGACTACAGAGGCTGCACATCGAAGCTATAATGCTCCCTCTCCTCTTGAGATTGTCATCAGTTGGCATCTTATGGTGAAAAATTCTCCAAACCAAGAAGGACCTTGAAGGGGGAATAGCCTTAGACCAAATCCGTTTGTAACAAGGGGTTGAGTTGTTAATAGGTTTTAAAAACAGATATGCCTCTTTGAAGGAGAGCACTCCAAAAATTGAGTTATCCCACACAAGCTTGTCCTCACCAGGTCTCACGGGAATGTGCACTTGCTTAATTCTGTCAATTATGCTTGGGAAGTGGGTTTGCAAGCAAGCTGGAATGTTCCAGCACTTGTTAACTATAAAGTCTTTGACTGTTGCAGACAAAGAGTGCTGCCAATCCTCCGGAATATTCATAATACTAACCATAGGCTCCTCCAACCACTTATCTGTCCAAAAAATTACAGATTGACCATCTCCAATTAACCAGGAGGAGTTGTCAAGAGCAACACTATACCACTTTCTTATAGCAGGCCAAATAGAGGAGTTTACATGATGGGAAATAGGCTTAGAGTTCCTAAGGAACCTGGCTTTGAGGAACCTAGCCCACTGCTCGGAAGAGGAGAGCATGTCCCAACATAATTTTAGGATTGATGCTTCATTAATATCCCTAATGGATCTGATTCCAAGACCACCATCCACTATGGGGGAGCAAACGGATTTCCAAGCTATTGTAACGTACTTCCTTTTATGGATATCCCCAGACCAAATGAGATTACGGATCCAGTTGTCCAATTGGTTTAACAAGGAAACTGGCCACAAATAAACATGGAAACTATAAGCAAGCATGCCATGAATCATAGAGTTGACTAGCTGCACTCTACCCATCACAGAGAGGAGAGAGCCTTTCCAAGAGGATAGTTTACACTTAATTCTGTCCACTATAGGCTGGAGGAAAACGGGTTTTGGTTTACCCTTGAATAAGGGAACACCAAGGTAACTGAAGGGAAGAGAACCAGCTGAAAAACCAAGAAGGGAGCTCATGTCTTCCACTCTTCTATGAGACATTGATCCCGCATAAAATTTGCACTTGTCGAGGTTGAGAACCTGACCAGAAGCTTGCCCATAATCTTCAAATAACTGCAAAGTGTCACTTTCCAGAAACATAATGCAATAGATAGATTGTGGGTTGTGTGTTTTTGCTTCTAGGCGCTTTGGCTGAGAGCACGACACTCTTTGATTTAATTTTATAAAGATAAAATCACGTTTGTAAATTATGATGGGAGAAAGTTCCTTTCACATAACTTTCAAAATAATTATCTCAAAAAGTATTATTTTCACTTTTGCATTGAGAATAATTTCAACTAAACATACAGTTATCTTTAGAGCGGCAAAAAAACTCCACTATGCATACATGCATATACCACAGCTTCACAGTAAATAAAGACTTCACTTTTATTCTACAATTATTCTACCTAAATTGCTTGTTTAGATACTTTTTTGTGCAAATGAAGAGCGTAAACAAACTTCTTGTGCATGTTGAATTAACTTATTTCACACTTAAAATAAATTTTAATTATAAATCTTTCAAAATAGTCTAATTAAAAAAAGACTAAAATAATATCAGTTGATTACTTTATTATCATCATATTTATTCATTCAAGATCTTCCTTTATTGTCTTTCATTTTTTTTAATCATTATTAGCTTTAACTACATGGACAATTGGCCATGAACCGAATATCTACCCGTTTTCCATTTTTCATTTTCCCTTCCTCCCTGTTAATTGTAATTCAGTTTTTCAGTTAGAGTTAGTTGATGTAATAAAGTGATTTCAGTTAAGAGTTAGTTAGTGTATGAGTGACTTAGTCAAATTCTGTTAAGGGTGAAAAGAGTAATATAGTCCATGTGGGACTTGTATAAATACCTCCAATGATGATGAATAAAATCAGTGTGTATATTCAAGTAATATTCATCTTCTTCCCTTATTCTTTCTCTTCTTCTAAGTGAGAGTGTGAGTGTCATTCTATGAAAGTGTGTGTGTTGTGCATAGAGAGTGGATCAGTGTGAAACTGAATGTGCATGTGCTAACAGTGGTATCAGTAGCAGAAGATTAGGGACCTGCGAAAGTGTTCTAGAATGGCTGCACCAAATGGGAATTGAGGTTTCGTTCCATCTATGCCAATTCTTGATGGCAAGAATTATGATCAATGGGCGATAAGGATGGAAGCTATCCTTGTTTTTCAGGAGATATTAGAAGTTGTGAAAGAAGGAGTTACAGAAAAGGATGATAATGTTGCCAAGAAGAAGGATTATAAGGCAAAATGCATTTTCCATCAGTGTGTTGATCAGTCTGACTTTGAAAAGATTTCCAAGGCCAAAACAGCTAAAGAGGCCTGGGATATCTTGTTCAAAGCATATGGAGGTGCTGAGAAGACCAAGAAAGTGAAACTCCAATCATTGTGAAGGCGGTATGAGTTGATGGGAATGCAAGATCAAGATTCGGTTGTTGATTGCCTCAACAGGCTGCAAGTATTGGTGAATTCAATGAAGACTTGTGGAGAATCTTTTACTGATCAACATATAGTTGAAAATATCCTTAGAACTTTAACTCCTCGTTTTGATCACATTGTGGTGGCAATCGAGGAATCTAAGGATCTTAAGAACCTGAAAGTGGAGGAGCTGCAGAATTCCCTTGAATCTCAATGAGAGGGATGGAGGCAAGGAGACTGAGCAAGCACTTCAGGCTCATCACAGAGGAAAGAAACAAAGAACATGGGGCATCGCAAGACTGGAAAAGAGAAGGGGGAGCACACAAAGGAGAAAGATTCCTCATATGACTCAGGGAATCACTCTAGTCAGTTTATGAGGAGAGGAACAAGAAGTTCAAGGACAAGAACAAAGGAGACAAGAAGTGCTTCAACAGAAAGGACATCCAGTGCTACAATTGTCAGAAGTATGGCCATTTTGCTAATGAATGTAGAGGTAAGAAAGTGCCAAGAAAGCACAATGAAGCTCGATTTGGAAAAAGAGGAGGATTCTGATTCTAATGACAATGTGCTCTTGATGGTGACAACAACAGGAGATTCCAATGCTGATGATCAATGGTATCTTGATACTGGTTGCTCGAATCACATGTCAGGGAGAAGAGAATGGTTCATTGAATTGAATAAAGAGGTGAAAAGCAAAGTTAAATTACTGATAATTCAATCATCACAGCTGAAGGAATAGGGAATGTGCAGATCAGAAGAAAGGATGGAGTAAAAGCATTGATAACAGATGTTCTTTATGTGCCTAGCATGAAGAACAATCTGTTGAGTCTAGGGCAATTGGTGGAGAAAGGCTACTCAATGAATCTGGATCAGAATCAAATGAAGGTGTATGGTACTCAAAGGAAATTGATCTTAAAAGCTCCTTTATCAAAAAATAGGACTTTTTAGATTGGAATCTAGGTTCTGGAAAACAGTTATCTCAATGCAGTGATGGGAGATGTGAATTGGCTATGGTACTATCGATATGGACACCTCAACTTCAGAAGCTTGGACTTCTTGCAAAAGAAATAGTTAGTTCAAGGACTTCCACAAATGTCACAACCTGATCAAGTATGTGAAGATTGTTGTGCAAGCAAGCAACCAAGAAATGCATTTAAGAATAAAGCTCTTCACAGATCCAAAGACAAATTGGAGGTAGTTTACTCAGATGTGTGTGGTCCTTGTGAGACTCAATCCATTGGAGGTAATAGTTACTTTGTGTCATTCATTGATGAAAATTAAAGAATGATGTGGATTTACTTGATTAAGAATAAAAGTGATGTGCTAACTACTTTCAAGAAGTTTGTGTTGATAGCTGAGAATCAAAGTGATAGGAGAGTCAAGGTGTTGAGGACAGATGGAGGAGGAGAATACACTTCTCATGATTTCCAAAAGTATTGTGATGAGAAAGGAATCATACATGAAGTTACAACACCTTAAACTCCTCAACATAATGGCATTGTTGAAAGGAGAAATAGAACAACACTGAACATGGCAAGAAGCATGTTGAAAGGGAGGAAACTGCCCAAAAGCCTATGAGGGGAAGTAGTAACCACAGCAGTTACCTGCTAAACCTATGTCCAACCAAAGGCTTGGAAAATGCAACTCCTAAAGAAATGTGGACAGGAAGAAGAAAGCCTGATGTCTCAAACTTAAAAATCCTTGGTTCCTTGTGTTACAAGCATGTGCCTGAACAAACCATAAGCAAATTGGATCACAAAAGCAAGCAGGTGGTCTTTCTAGGGTATCATCCAACAGGTGCATACAAACTAATTGATCCAAGAACCATGAAAGTGATGATAAGCAGGGATGTGATCTTTGATGAATCTAAGTGGTGGAACTAGGAGCAGAAAACCAGTAGCAGTGTGGTGTTAGATCTTCAAGAAGATCAAGCTGAGTCATCAAATCCTGCTAATGTTGATCAGTCACAGAGACCACAGAGGCAAAGACAGCCACCTCTAAGGTTGATTGACTATGAAATTACCCCAGATAATGTAGTAAGTACAGATGGTGAATTGGTGTATATGGCCTTGTTCAGTGAAGTAGAGCCAGTATCCTTTGAAGAAGCTATGACAGATGATAGATGGGTGGCAGCAATGCAGGAAAAGCTAGCTTCAATCAACAAAAATGATACTTGGGAATTGACTGATTTGCCTTAGAAGAAGAAAGCAATTGCAGTCAAATGGGTGTACAAGGTCAAGGTGAAGCCAGATGGTTCAATAGCCAAGTATAAGGCTAGATTGGTGGCAAAAAGGTTCCTGCAGAAGGAAGGCATTGATTATCAAGAGGTGTTTTCACCTGTGGCAAGAATGGAGACCATAAGGCTCGTGACGGCTATAGCCAGTTACAAGAAGTGGACACTCCACCAGCTTGATGTGAAGTGTGCATTCCTCAATGGACCCTTAGATGAAGAAGTGTATGTATTTCAGCCACCTGGTTTTGCAATCAGAGGAAAGGAGGAGAAAGTGCTGAGACTTCACAAAGCCTTGTATGGCTTAAAACAGGCACCAAGAGCCTGGAATAGAAGAATGGCTGACTGTCTAACTCAGCAGGTCTTTCAGAAGAGCAGTGAGCATGGTGTATACACTCAGGCCTTGAATACAGGTGACACTTTAATAGTTTGCCTATATGTTGATGATTTGTTGATAACTGGAAGTGATGAAGGTCTGATAGAGAAGTTAAAGAAGAGATTGGTGACTGAGTTTGAGATGACAGATCTTGGAGAGCTAGCATATTTCCTGGGAATTGAATTTCTCAAATCAAAGAAAGGGATATGCATGCACCAGAAGAAGTATGCAACTGACATCCTCAGAAGGTTTAAAATGCTTGATTGTAACTCATCTTCAACTCCTGTTGAAATTGGTATACAGTTAAGGAAGGAAGGTGAAAATGAGGAATTAGTTGATGCAACTGAGTTCAGGCAGCTAATAGGCTCTTTAAGGTATTTGTGCAACACCAGACCAGATTTGGCCTATGGAGTGGGTCTGTTGAGTAGATTTATGGAGAAACCAAAACTCATCTCACTTTGCAGCAGCTAAAAGACTACTGGGGTATGTGAAAGGAACCATAGGACTTGGACTATTGTTTCCTAATGAAGACAAGCAAGGCTGAATGGTCGCGCTGTCGCGCACGAGCCAAAAAGGACGAGCAGGTTTTTAAAACTGTAGTGTAGGGCGACAACTCGGATGTCGTCTCTCAAGGACTCTTATAGTGTTATTTTCCACAAAAATCAGTTTTGGGGGGGGGGGGGGGGGGTTGGATTGGGAAGCAAATAAACAAAACAGAGCAGTTAAAAACAAGGCAGTTTAAAAAGATTGTCAAATAGCTAAAAACAGATTAATCTATTGTTCTTGATTTCCCAACTATCATAGGTTCATGCAATTTCCAAGCCCTAAGCAGATTCTAATCATCTCCCGGTTGTAGCAACAGTTTACAAGCGAAACCACTACTACAGATACATGTCCCTATTCCCGAATTAAGCAAACGGGGTTAAGCCCTTCGTGAACTAAGCGAACACGAAACGTACACACGCAAATTAAGCAGATGCGATTAATTATAGGAACATGATATCACCGGAATTAAATCAACACAATACAATATACTCCTGAATTAAGCAAACAGAAATATAAAGCATGGCATTGAAGAGGGAAAAGCATACAAAACAGGAAAATACAAGAACCTCAAGTGTATGGAAATCAATTACAATAGATCAATCCTAGGAACTTAGTTCTCCATGTAAAAACGAAAACACACAGAAAAGAAATGTAAACAGAAAAAATGGAGAAAACAAAAGTCCTTCTAAACTGTTCAGAACATCAATTTATACAAGTCAGAAATTAAGCCCACTTGCGAGGCGAGCTCTAATTCGCGAGGCGAATATTGTGAACAGTCTGCAACCTTTGGTATTCTCGCGAGGCGAACACACCTTCGCGAGGCGAGAATCTGAAGAGTCTTCTTATTACGGCCGTTAAGAGAATCAGGGGCCAACCGTGATGCTTTCTGACTTCCAGGCTCGCGAGGCGAAGGTATGCTCGTGAGGCGAGACTCTTCAACTTCAAAACTGCCACAGCCGTGACCTTCAACACGGGCAATCCGTGATCGTCTCTGACTTTTCAGGGTTGCAAGACTCGCGGGGCGAGACCTTCTTCGCGGGGCGAACCAGAGACCTTGAATTTTCTTGGAACAGTCAGCTTCGGGGTCGCGAGGCGAATAGAGGTTCGCGAGGCGAATCCCCTGTTTCCTTATTCTCTTGACTTTCACTTAACCTGAAAACAAAGAAATAACTATAAGCGCATTATTTAACTCAAATCTGGATAATTTAACCTAAAACTACTCTAGAGACTCAAAACCTTGCTTGAGGACAATCTGATCTAATTTGGGTGAAAATAGGATATAATTTGCACAAAACCCTGGTCATACTAGCCATAAAACTAGATGAGCCAGAGGCTTATCACTGAAGTAGTTGGCTTCACTGATTCAGATTGGTGTGGGGATAGAGAGGACGGGAAAAGCACTTCAGGCTAATTGTTTGTGTGCTGCAGTGGCCCTATTTCCTGGTCCTCAAAGAAGCAGAATGTGGTGGCATTGTCCTCATGTGAAGCAGAATATGTAGCAGCTGCACTAGGAGCTTGTCAAGCAATGTGGCTCGAGACACTTTTGAGGGAGTTGAAGCTTATTGGAACTAATCCAATGAAGTTAAAGGTTGATAACAGATCAGCAATCAACCTAGCAAAAAATCCAGTGGCTCGTGGAAGAAGCAAACACATTGAGACTCGATTCCATTACTTGAGAGATCAAGTTAACAAAGGCAACTTAGTGCTGGAATATTGCAAGATTGAAAAGCAACTAGCAGATACATTGACTAAGCCATTAAAGCCAGAGAGATTCAAACTACTAAGAAGTAGAATTGGGATGGAGTTTATAGAAAACCTGAATTAAGGGGAAGTGTTAATTGTAATTCAGTTTTTCAGTTAGAGTTAGCTGATGTAATAAAGTGATTTCAGTTAAGAGTTAGTTAGTGTATGAGTGACTTAGTCAAATTCTGTTAAGGGTGAAAAGAGTAATATAGTCCATGTGGGACTTGTATAAATACCTTTAATGATGATGAATAAAATCAGTGTGTATATTCAAGTAATTTTCATCTTCTTCCCTTATTCTTTCTCTTCTTCTAGTGAGAGTGTGAGTGTCATTACTGTGAAAGTGTGTGTGTGCTGTGCATAGAGAGTGGATCAGTGTGAAACTGAATGTGCATGTGCTAACACTCCCGACCCACAAGAGGAAGCCACCTGGAATCCTATGAAGAGCCCCCTAACCAGTTTTTATAGGGTGAAATTTCGGTATTTTTTAAAAAAAATAAATATTGGTAGTGATGTAAATATGTAATCTTTTGTAACAAATGTAAAATATGAAAATACCATAATTTAGCAAATTTTATTTTTCTCAAACTTCATTTAATATTAGGTTAAAACATTATTTATAATCCTCACATTTTACAAAAAAAATTAATTTAGTCTCGAGTTTTTTTTTAATCTCGTTTATGTCAGAAATATTGAAGTTGAGATGGAACCCAATGGTCACGAAAAAAGCTCATTAAGACGAGCTTGTGCATAAAATGAATAAATGAATATAACTATACATCTACCATTAATTTGATCTAAAATGTATTAAGGTCTTAACCTTCTAATAATTCAGTGGTGGATATACTCCTACATGCTCATTTTACACACAAACACTCTTTAGAGGAGTCATATCTAATGACCACTTTCTACCTATAGTAGCATTATTTTGACAACAACAATTGGACATTGTATGTGTAACATCCCGATTTTTCTGCTTGTCTATAATCTGTGTTTATGTGGATAATGGAGTGTTTATTATTATAATCAATGAAGAATTATTTTAATAAACCAAATTTCATTCTCATGAATTATTTTATTTTAGCCAAGTGCAATTAAATTTTCGATAGAAAATTTCAAACGTTTTCGGTCTGAGTTTTCACTGTCAGTAAAGCTATATTGACTTGAAAAATAAAATTCAATTTTTAAATAAGATTTTAATTTTCCCTAACACAAATTCTAGTTATTTTAGAAATTTTTTTCTTTTAATATGAATTTTTGAGTGGGAAATTAACGAAAGAAAATACGATTGATTTTCATTGGCGGGAAACAATTGGAACCGGAACGAACCAAATTCACCAAACTCGGATTTTATGCAGATTTTGAGGAGACTTGATTGAGGTGAATAGTGACTATATTCATTATTTAACATCATTTCTTACACAAGTAATTATTATTTTTCATTTTTACAAGAAAACCTATTATTTTATAATTTCAAAATCAAGTTTAAAATTCATAAAAAAAATTTGAAAATCCCTTTCTCTTTTCTGCTGGGCAGTCCCCCCACCCCCATTCTCCTTTATATATACTCCTCACTCACACCCTTGTTCCACCTTGTTTTCTTCTTCTCCAAAACAACTCACTCCATTTCTTCCTATATATTTCCACCATAAACAACACTTAGAAGCTTCAAAGCTCTTCATCATCTTGCTCTTGAGAAGACTCAAAAACTTGCTCATCCCCATCATCATCAATACCACCAAGGGTATAATCTCTTATTCTACTCTTCTTTCTAAAATCCTAAATTTTATCAACATGCATGTTAATGATTTATGTTGCAAGTTGATTTTCTTTTGATGCATGTTCATCAAACCAATTTATTTCAACTCATCATCATCTTTACTTTCAACTTCTACACTTTCATGTTACAAAAATGTTCTCCAAGACCTATTTTTTTTATGTAGGCCGAAAAACACTAGAAGATGAAAGTTGATGTTTTGTTAAGATTTTTACATGCATGTCTTTAAAATTCTAATGCATGTGATTTCTAAGCTTGTGAGCTTCATACAAAAAATTAAGTTTTCCTTCCTATTAGTGTCGATAGGGCCGAAACCCTGAGTAGTATTAAGATGGTATTTTTGGTTCAAAACTTACATGCATGGCTTAAAGACTTTTAAATGATGCAAATTGAGTTCATGAACAACATGAAATTTTATTTCTATATTGACTTACTACGAGTAAACTCAAATTTTTAGAGTTGAAAATATTTTTGGCTTTTATTTTGTTTAGAAAAAATTTGGTTGAAAGTCACTATTTTATTTGCATGCATGTGTTTATGAAATTGGAAATCAAAATTTTTGCCTAACTATGTGTGTAGGCCGAAACACTATTGTTAGAAGTTAATAAAATTTAGTTTCAAAGTTTTAGTAAATTACTTATTTTAAAATTATAAATTTTGGTTGCATGCATGCAAGAGGAAAGTTGAAAAATAAGATTCTAACATATATATATATATATATATATTTTAAAAAGGGCCGAAAGTTTTTTTTTAAGAAGTTGAGGAATTGAAATTTTATTTTAAGTTCAAGACTTGATTTATTTTGTTCCAATAATGCTTAAGGATTATAAATCCAAAAGCTTGTAAAAATTTAGAATTTTTATCATTTTTTGCATGTCATAGCCGAGACATGCATGAGAGTTTTGGAGTGATTTTGTCAAATTTTAACTTGTGTTAAATACTTGATTTGATTTAGATTTGCAATCGTAACTTGGATCTCAAGCCCGTTTTCCTTGAAACGAGAGGAAACTACAATCTTTTTACTCATCAAGCTAAGGTAAGGGGAGAAAGCGTGAGGGATATTTAAATTATGATAACTATATGCTTGATGTGTTTGATTTTATGTGGTTGTTGATGTGGCTATATTAGTAAAAAAATTGAATTTCATGACTTTGTTGATATATTGGATTGATTTACTTGTTTGTATGATTAATGATGAATTATAAATATGTGCATTATGTTGACCATTTTGTAATTATTGAAAGATGTTTAGTTGTTGCATGTATTTTATTTGCATTGTCCAAATTGTTGTAAGTTGTTTGGTTGTTGCATAGAAGCCTAACCATGGGGGTTAGAGCTCAATTATTAAAATAAGGTAAAAGCCTTAAGAAAACTTATATGAAAAACAACAAAACAAATGTTTTTAGATTTTTAAGCAACATGTTGATAAGAGAGAAATATAAATATTCTTTTAACATTGGTGTAGATTTAAGAACTTAAAATAAAATTATTTTGGGGATTTTTTTTAAAAGATGTTATTCTACGAGAAACTTAATTTTTAGACTACTTTATGGTGAAGAACCATAAAAACAAAACAAGTTCAATTTCAAGTTCTTTATGAAGAGATTTTAGTTCTCAATATTTTATAAAAAGTTTTATTCTCAAAATTTTTTCAATATTTTCATGATAATAGATCTTTTCCAAAGTAAAGATGGATTTTTAGAAAAGAAAGAAACTTTCTATAACTCAAGGTTTTTAAATTGAATTTCAAAAGAAGAACGTCTTTTTAGAAGGCTTTATTTCAAAATAAAAATATCCGATAACTTGGATAAATTACGGAAGTTTTGTTTTGGATTTGTATTTTCACTGAACGAAAAAGAACGTTGAAAAGTAAACCTAGTAACCGAGACGTCGGTATACTAGTGTTTTAAAAACACGTTGATCTATGATCTGTGTAACGTTGTTATGGATTGTGTGTCCTGAGTACGTTGTTATGGACTGTGTGTCATATTCACGTTATATTAAAACGTGGTGAAAGTAGTAAAAAGGGGGAAGTTGTTTTCTATGACCACAAAGTCCAAGACTGGTGCATCGGTCCAGGACTGTTGTGATTAGACACTCGGACTTAAAGTCCTGTGTTGATAATAAGAGTTTTAATACGTTGAAAATTTAAGGAAGGTCGTGAGCCTTGGGCTTCGACAAATGGAAGAATGAAGCACAAAGAAAAGCTGCAAAAATAAAATAATTTTCTCATGCATTTGGCAGACATGCCCGTGTTGCTTTCGTATGAATACCTTAAAGGGCCGGGTATTTCATGCTACGTTATTTCATTGTGCCTAGATGGATAATGAAGTCCATATACCTGGGTTGATGTGCCTTGTGTTGGACAGTATGCTATGGACATCCACACACGTTGATCGTTGTGCCAGGAGTTTTGGATAGTGCTGTGGAAAATTACGTCGTGCCTTATTGGCAATCGAGCCTGATCAGCTCATTTTTTTTAAAAAGAAGTTGAAATCTCCGGAGACTAGAATCACACGTTGAATTATAGAGATGCCATATGTTTTTCGAAAAAATGACGATGAATTTTGTGTTACCATGATATATTTGGAAAATTTTCATGCTGTGTATATGACGGTGTTTAATTGCATTTGATGATTTTGTATTACAAGTATGTAGTTGTCATAATTCATCCATATATTGGTATCTCACCCTTGCATCTTGTTGGTTTTTCTCGTCTATGTGGCATATATTGTTTCAAGAACTAGATGAATCCGAAAATACCATTGGCCCACTTCAGGGATCGAGCCATCATTTTTTAGAACTATCAGAATCCTACAACGTGGGTATTTCAGCCGGGTGACCACGTGGTAGTTTACACTGGCTCGATATGTACTGTTGAGGGAAGGGAGTTGGACGAACCTGTCCGAAAGATTCATACTATGGAGATTGTACGGATTTCACTACCACCAGTTGACATCTGCCTACAGCATTGGGCAGCTCAGGGTCTAGTGGTTCTAGAACCTCCACGGCCACAGGTTCCGCTTCATCAGGAGATAGAGCCCGTTGTACCGATGGAGGAGGATCCCCAAGAGGTTGTCGAGGAGGATCCTGCTGAGGAGATATAGGAGGATCCACAGTACCTTCCACTTAGTGATGATGACGACGATTCTCCCGATGAGAGAGGTAGTGTGGATGGACTTCCGTCAGTTTCACCCCCACAGGTTGGTGTAACACCATGTTTTATTTAAGACTGATTAACTTAGTAAAATGAAGATTTTCAGATTTATTTTCAAAATAACCTCTTCAAAAATTGGAACTTTGCATGACGTCAAAACTCTACCTGATAAACATTTGATAAATTTAAAAACTTCTTCAAATAAAAATTTGATCACTGGTATTACACCAATTGCCAGGATAGAAAAGGAATAAAATTCCATTTATAAACTAGAAACATAAAATAGATAGATTCAACAATTCCAAAATAATGTTTCATAAGTACACGAAATAATTATGTACAAGAGTTTTTGAAAACTAAGTAAGCTTATATCTCACGATTGCCTGAATAAAATATAATAACATTTTCAAAATACTTTAAACAAAAACAACTCTAAATAGATAACAACAACATATTACACACGACATCAAAGCTCCGAGTCATCATAATTCTCTTCTGTCACCTTCTCAGCATCTTCTAACCTTTCCTCATCTCATCTTCGCTCCTCAAATGCAACTAAGCGTTGCCAACAAGAAACAAAGAAGAAAATAAGTACATACAGAGGAGGTAAGATTCTACAATAGGTTAGCAATGTAGATATGGGCACGCAGGAAAACAAACAAGCATTCAGTGGGTATATATATAGGTGTGTATCAAGGGATACATTTATAATATATAGTTTCAGAAAAAAGGTCGAGACTAGAATGCATGCCTAGGACTAGACCTAACTGTGCTCCATGGAGACTATTGTTGTCATAGTGTTATGTCAGGATAGCATTCAGGTAATATGCGTAAATAACTCGGTGCACAAGTCCCAAATGGAGTATGCTAACAACCATCTCCACAGTCCTTTTACACGAGAGTACTTAACATCTGAATAGTATTTAGTTCAGTGGAGTTTCAAGATAGTCCTGCTGTCCAGGTCTCCACCGGCGCAGTATAGTTGTACATTGAACCATTGGCAAGATCCAAGACTGACTACCCCTAAGGTCTCCGTGGCCCCACACAGTCCCCTAATATCCTATGAATAGGTGCCTATGCTTCCAGAACGACAACGACTATGATTAGGTTGGAATGTTGTCCGAAGTCAAACAAACAAGAACTAAAAGTTCCGAAGCACTGGTATCAATTTAAAAAGAGTTATTGTTAAGAATTTAGTTCGAATAGACCATTAACCAAAATAATATTCATAATTCAAAATTCGTTTGACACTTCAAATTCATTTGAGCATACTTAGGCTAAACTTAAGTATATAATCATATTTAGAATTAACATTTGATACTTAAGATTAAATACAAATCGAAGGATAAAATCATCCAAAAGACAAGATTTTGAAAGTCTTTAACTTTACAATATTTGGTCTATTCATTTAATTCCAAAATACCATATATCATATTAACTTTGAGCCCAAGACAACAAAATATGAAAAGGATGAACCTTGAAGTTGAATTCATAAATTCAATAAATAAGAATTGATACCAACTAATAATAATATTCCAACACCTCCCGAATCTAAGTTCGAAAACAAATGCACTTCACACTAGTCCCTAAGCAACTTAACGATCGGACATAAGGCTTATACTTAGAGCCTAGTTACAACAAAATCAAAATGACGCTCAACGTCCGAAAAAATCAAGAATAAGCAAGGTTCTCAGATTCGAACCTTAGGCAAAAATTCGCAAATGATACCATATCATGTTCAAGACAAGCCTCATTAATTTCTTACAAGAAATACACATCAAGCTCACAACACACTTTTTACCATCAAACGCAACTAATAAAATCACACCTCCTCATACCTATCACATCATCATATTATCTGTTTCATAACTTCAAAGCATTACACCCACTTATAATCTCATCTTAATTACATGCTTTCATGAACATACCCCACATCATAAACAACATAAAACGATGTCCACCTTCCTTTTCATAACACACTTTAATGCCCCATATTACTATTCATCTTAAGTCTTACTACTGTCCATCATAATTCTCATAGTCCAAGCCTACTCTTACTAATTATTTCCTTAAACTTACAACAATCCACTTTAAAGGAACTCTATTACTATAATATCATCATTTCAACTTACCCACAATTGTAATGAGACACATCCTTTTCTTATTATACCACACTGTCTTGATAACTCTTGGCACCCAAATTAATGCACATAATGATCAACTCATCTTGTCCATCTACCCGTTACATTCATCATACTCAACTTATACGTGTCCATAGAATTATATTGATATTATACTTTGTTTCTTAACTTAGAAATTACCTTAAGACATAAGTCCATCAAACCTTAGTCAAATAAACTTACACTAGGACACCATTGCTTCTAGAATTCAACCATAGTCTTGAAAAATCATATTCATATGCTGATAAATAATTTTAATAAACTAATATGCCTTCAAGGTTCCCTGACGCCTCTCCACACACATATTACTGCTCTACTCTTATTGCCTTTTTCATCCAAAAAAAATTGTACATGATTTAAGTCCTAAGGGAATAATGGTCCTTAATTTCTAATCCAAAGCCAGAATAAAACAACCAAAACCAGATAAAGCAACCATTTCAAACAACACAATTATCCCAAACATAACATCAGACAAAGTCCTAATCATACAAAACATATAATTCACAAGTGCAACCAATGCAATTATAATCAAGCAATTTATAACAAGCCCCATACAATTCATTTCAAGAAATTTCCTAAGCATATATACTAAACCCGCATTAATTAAAACCCACACTACACCTAGAGTATTATCTTCCCCCACCTTAAAAGTGTTCTGAGATCTCCAGGCACTTGTCAGTTACGCAGTCAGAGTTCCCAGAGAGCAATTTCTGCTTCCTCAAAGCAAGCATGAACATGAACGACAACCCAGAGGGACGATCCAACCATGGAAACAATCAGACAAATCACCAAATTATTTTCTCAACATCAACACTATAAATATAACTCACTAACATATTTAATTTCTCAAAAACCTCGTTGATTTAAATCAAAACAGATTTGAGGATTTTTAGGTTCATGAAGAAAATAGGGGGGAAATTAATTTAACAAGAGATTGACAAAATTGGTTTAGGAAAACACTTAATCATGCTCCCAATTGCATAAAAACATAACCAATTTCAAACTTTGAAACTGAAATCAAATTGCTAGGTTTAGGGTTTGATAAATCAATTTGGGGCTTTTGAATTTGAAGAACACCATGTGGATTTTTCACTCACCAAGCTGAGAAAGAGAAGGAATGGTGGTTGTTCGGAGGTCCAGAGATGGCAGCGACGGCGGCCACGCAGCGGCAGACGGTGGCGGTTTCATTTCTGTAACCACCAAGAGTCAAAGAGAGAGAATAAGTTCAAATGAAGAAGAAATAGAGGTTGAAGAAGGTAGCAACCACCCTTACCCGGGGCGGCGGCACGCTGTTGATGGTTTGGCAAGTGTACCAAATCGTACAAGTAATAAAGTGAAAATAAAGTATCATTCCCAACGAGAAATGTGATCAAGTATTAACGTGGCTTGGGCAATAGCTATTTGAACCAATGAATTTCATAGTTCCAAGAGATTTATGAATTTTTGTATTTAAGAGTTGTCACAACAATGAATGAAACAATAACAATTAAAGAATGAATTCAATATAGGTAAAAGTGGTTAGGTATCGGAATCATTTAATCTTCACTTGAAGTAACCTTATTTAATCCTAACTTCAATTAATTCCATACAATTGACATTCAAATCACTAACCTAGATTTATCCCTAATTCCTTAGGTGATAATCATTTTTTTACCAATTAAGAACGCTAATTCCTTAGGCGATTCAAGAATTAGCACAAACATTAAGCATGGGATTCATAAGAATGCATTGCAATAGAGTTCTATTCCTAGAATCAACATTCATATGGTAATCTACATCAATTCCAATCCAATAACCAATTTTCCAATTGTGAAATTGAATCTAACATCAATCCAAAGTTGATCGATCAAATAGAAGCATTAAGCATAGAAGCAGTTACTCAGTTTGAATGAAATAGAATTGAAATCTTAAATCAAAGTCAATTACATCAAACTCTAAATTGAAATCATCCTAACCTAACCTAACCTAATTGATCTAGGAACTCATAATATGGAGAGTAGAGATGGAAGAACTTGAGTAGGAGAGTGTGGAAGAATCCATAGAAGCTTCAACTCTTGTTCCCAAGCTTGAATCCTCAAGGAAGTGGAGAGAAAGTGATGAACCAAGGTGAGAAAATGTGAAAAATGAGCCAAAAATCCTTCAAACTTTACCAAAAATCGAATTTATAGTGTTTCTGTGCATCGCCCAGTGCTGAGCACCCCTGGCCAGCGCTAGCGCTGGGTGCCAGATTTCCAGTGCTGAGCACTGGCTCCTTTTCCTTCTGGTGGCGCTGAGCGCCCAAGCAGCAGCGCTGAGCGCTGGCTGCTCTGCTCTCTGTCCACTCTGAGCACTGGACTTCTGCACTGAGCGTTCGGTGCTGCTGCAACTTCCGTTTTCTGTTTCCTTTCGAGGTTGAGCGCCCGTTTCCCGAGCTAAGCGCTGGACCTTCTTTCGTACACATTTTGAACATGTTTTGAGTGTCTTTTTCACACAAATTAAGATCTAATGGATCAAAACTTTATTCATATCAAAGTATGTATTTTCCTATCACTTTTCCTATGATTTCTAAGATTATTTACAAACTCTTTCCTAATTACACTTCCAAACTGACATGTTTTACATATTCATCACAACCCCAAACTTAGAGATTTTGCTTGTCCTCAAGCAAACAATTAAATTAAGAAGGGTTAAAAGAGATAGATTTCCATGTTCAATTCTCTTGTGAAACATATTACTCATGCAAGACTTCAATTCCTTAACACTTTTGCAAAATGCACAAGCATCACACAATCATTCATCAATTCCAATTGATCACAAGCTTCATGCTTTAAAACAATCAATCACACTACAAAATCAGCTCCATTGAATGCACAAAATATTCTCTTGCAACCTCTCTATTTAGAGTGTTTCACACATCCTTACTTGGTGATATTTGCTCTCAATTCCGATCATCATGCACTCCCCGATCGTAATCTTGACAAGATGCTAAGAATACACATCACAAATGTCAATGCAACACATATCATGATGTTTATATTTGGATGTAGTGGGACTAAGGTGGGGGTGGATAACATCAAGTATATAGGCTAGACTACTTTGGCTTCAAGGCAAAAGACTACTTTGGCTAGACTACTTTGGCTTCAAGGAATGTGGACTCTTTCTCTTTTGCCTTTTTCTCACTTTTATATACTCTCTTTGTTTATTTTCCTCTTTTTGGCTTTTTCTATTTTTATTTTTCTTTGTCTTTCTTTCACACGTTTTTTTTTCTTTTCTTTTCAATTTTTTTTTCATAGTAGGCATCTTTAGTGGCCTCCCTACACCCAAACTTAATTTACTTGCTTGTCCCTAAGCAAGAGAACGACCCCAAACTTAAGTCCAAGCTTTCCTCTAAGCCTAAGTAGTGGGACAAAATTGTTTTTTCGATTTTTGGCTTGTAATGTTCTATCATGCCATGAAAAATATGCCAAGGCTCAATTGGGCTTAACAATGGTAAATGTTAGGATGACAATTATGACCCTGAGCTTAAGCAAAGAAATGGTGCCTCAATCATTTATGCATATGCAAAAACATTGTAACAAAGACAAGCATCAAGGCAATGAAAAAATGAGAATATGCAAGTGATGGATAAGCACACATGAAAGAAATCATGTAATATGATGTGTTTGGGCATAAAAGCTCACAGTTCATGGTTATGTGCAAGAGAAAATCCATGCATCCAACATTGCACATTCATAGTATGAAAAATTGTCACAAACAATTCACAAGGATCAATGGTTTCAATGAAATCATGTGCTCAGCAAGCACAAAATGCATGGTGTAAGAAATTTCAGCCAAGCAAAAGTTCTATGCTCACTAGAGAATCTACACAAAAATCCAGTCAAAATTCAATCTTTGTGCAAGATATGCAAGTTTGGGCAATTTATTCAACTAAAACTAACTATCAATTAAGGAGGATTAAAAAGTAGAGTTTAGAGCACCCCCTTTCTTCTACATACTGGATGAGCATGTGCAATTTTTTTTTTACTCAGGCTAGCGCTCAGTGCTAGGAACCTGTGCTCCGCGCCCAAGGTACAGTATTTTCTGCTGATTCTGCTTTCTGTTTGCGCTCGACGCTCACGGTAGCACCCGACGCCCAGAGGGTCATTTTCACTATTTTCTTGTGCCATTTCTCCCCTTCCTTTGGTCATTTTTCCTTATATGTGCTTGCACAACAATTCAAAGCAATTACACCACATTAGATGGCCTACACATCAGGGAACTACTCAATCATCTCGATTAACTACTTATGCTTGAAAGATAAAAATAGAAATTAAAGGAAGAAATCGAAAGTAATGCTTGGGTTGCCTCCCAAGAAGCGCTTCTTTGACGTCACTAGCTTGACGCCTGATTATTTGTTGCTCACGGTGGTTTGAAGTATGAGAAGAATGATCATTATTGGTGCTTTTCTTTCCACCACTCCTCACATTGTTCTTAACATCAAACATTGGAGTGTTTCCCTTCTTTGATGAATGATCTTCTTTAGGCCAAAGTGGTTGGAAATGAGATGACCATTGAGACTTCTTCTTCTTCTTCTTCTTTTTCCTTCTTTTTCCATTGCTCTTCTTTTTCTTCTTATTTTCCTCTTGGTGAATTTCTTGCACCTCTTGACTTTGTACAAAATGAACTTGAGCATGGATAGTTGGTGAAGTGTCCATAGGTTCCTTGTCAAACATGTTCACAACCATTTGTTCTTCATTCACCCTCAATATAAGCTCGCCTTTTGGTACATCTATCAAAACTCCGGCGGTAGCTAAGAAGAGTCTCCCAAAGATCAATGGAATGTTCACATCCTCCTCAATATACAAGACAAAGAAATCCATAGGAAATATGAACTTTCCTACTTTCACAAGCAAGTCCTCTACCAAACCATAAGGTCTCCTAATTTATCTATCCTCAAGTTGCAAGGAGATCATGGTTGGTTCTATATCATGAATACCAAGCCTCTTCATCATGGATAATGGCATAAGGTTGATACTTGCTCCAAGGTCGCATAGTGCTCTAGCATTGATTACCTCTCCAATGACACATGGAATTGTGAAGGATCCCGGGTCCCTCAACTTAGCTGGAAGCTTGTGTTGGAGAATTGAGCTACAATTTTTAGTCAAGGACACTACTTCACTTGGTGCAAAATTTTCTCTTCTTTGTGAGCCATTCCTTCATGAATTGTGCATATGATGGCATGCTCTCCAATGCTTCAGCAAATGGGATGTTGACTTGCAATTGTTTGAAAACATCTAAGAACATATCAAATTGCTCTTCTTTATCTTTCCTCTTCCTTGCAATCGGATAAGGAACTTTCACATAACAAGGAATTTCTTGTGGCTTGCCCTTTCCTTCAATAATTGACTCTTTGTCTTTCTCAAGATTTAATCTTCATCCACTAATTTCATCTTCTTTTCCTTCCTATCATCTTGAGGTTCCACTTCTTCTTTCCTTTTTGAACTCTCTTCTTTATCACTAGTCTCAACCCTCTTCTTGCTCAACTCAGAATCTTCAGCATTTTGGCTTGTGGAATGATCAACAACTGGCTCTACTAATTTCCACTTCGCAACATGATGACTTTGCACTCCTTCTTTGGATTATTAGTAGTATTTTCAGAAAATCCTGCACTTAATGCACTTGAAACTTGTTTAGAAAGTTGTCCAATCTGCACTTCAAGGTTCTTGATTGATGCATCGGTGTTCTTGAAGTTAGATTGTGTGACTTGAATGAATTGTGCAAGAGTGCTCACTATTTTATCCATTCTCTCATCGGTATCACGATATTGTTGATATGGGAGGGCTACTTGTTGTGATGAAACAGTCTTGTGGAGTCTCTTGCTTCCAAGGAAGATTGGGGTGCTTCTTCCAATTTTGATTGTAGGAATTGGCATAAAAATTCTGCCCTTGTCTTGGAAAGTTCCCCATGTAATTTGCTTCCTCATGAGAGACTAGAGTTGCTTCACATTTACCATTCTCATGCTCTCCTCCACAAAAATCACAACTCATGACTTGTTGTCCTTGTATTGGCCCCACATTCATGGCATGAAGTTGCTTGGTGATTGCCTCCAATTGATTTGTGATATATGATTTTGTTTTGAGCTAAAAGTGCATTTTGAGAGTTAAGCTCTATCATTCCCTTTGTCGATGTGCCTCCTCTATCATGATTCATGAGATAATCATTAGATGCCATGGCTTCAACCAACCTCAAAGCTTCTTCCGGGGTTTTTGAATTCATAGAACCTCCCGTCGATGCATCTAACATGAGATTTGTAGAAGGCCTCAATCCATTACAAAATATTTGCATTTGTTGAAGATCATCAAAATCATGGTTAGGACACTTCCTTAGGAGCTCCTTGAACCGTTCCCATGCATCATATAAAGTCTCACCATCATGTTGCAGAAAGCTTGAAATATCTCCCCTCGACTTCACAAACTTTGACGGTGGAAAGTATCTTGCTAGGAACTTTTCTTCCAAGTCATCCCAAGTAGTAATGATTCCTCTTGGTTGAGATTGGAGCCAAGCCTTGGTTCTATCTCTCAATGAAAAAGGGAATAACCGCAACCTTATAGTATCACCCGTAGCTCCATTAATCTTGAGAGTCTCACATATCTCTAGAAAATTTGAGATATGATTATTTGGATCCTCGGCATCAACTCCTCTAAAATGATTTTGTTGCATGATATTGAGTAATGCCGGCTTGATCTCAAACTTATTCGCAGCTACCGGAGGTCTAACAATACTTGAGTGATTCCGGTTGGTTTGACCATTAGAATATTCTCCCAATGTCCTTCGATTTCCTTGCACATTTTCAGCCATGATAACCTCTTGTTGAACTTGTGATGAAGAAGAAGAATTTGCTTTTTCTTTCTCTCGCTTCTTTCTTTCTTTTGATTCTTTTCGATTCCTTTTTTCCGTCTTCTCAACTTCGGGATCAAATAACAACTCGCCTGTAGATTTACCTCGCATACACTACACAAAATCTCAAGAAAAGATGAGAATATCCAAAATATCAAAAATTCAAACAAAAACAGAAAAATATCAAAGAAAAAAATGTTCAAATTAACAACCTTTAGCCTTGTTGATATTAATCAACAATCCCCGGCAATGACGCAAAAAACTTGTTGATGGTTTGGCAAGTGTACCAAATCGTACAAGTAATAAAATGAAAGTAAAATTCGTTCCCAATGAGGATTGTGATCAAGTATCAACGTGGCTTAGGCAATAGCTATTTGAACCAATGAATTTCATAGTTCCAAGAGATTTATGAATTTTTATATTTAAGAGTTGTCACAACAATGAATGAAATAATAGCAATTAAAGAATGAATTCAATATAGGTAAAAGCGGTTAGGTATCTGAATCATTCAATCTTCACTTGATGTAACCTTATTTAATCCTAACTTCAATTCATTCCATACAATTTACATTCAAATCACTAACCTAGGTTTATCCCTAATTCCTTAGGTGATAATTCTTTTTTACCAATTAAGAACCCTAATTCCTTAGGTGATTCAAGAATTAGCATAAACATTAAGCATGAGATTCATAAGAATTCATTGCAATAGAGTTCTATTCCTAGAATCAACATTCCAATGGTAATCTACTTCAATTCCAATCCAATAACCAATCTTCCAATTGTGAAATTGAATCTAGCATCAATCCAATAGAAGCATTAAGCATAGAAGCAGTTACTCAATTTGAATGAAATAGAATTGAAATCAGAAATCAAAGTCAATTTCATCAAATTCTAAATTGAAATCATCCTAACCTAACCTAATTGATCTAGCAACTCATAATAGAGAGAATAGGGATGGAAGAACTCGACTAGGAGAGTGTGGAAGAATCCATAGAAGCTTCAACTCTTGTTCCCAAGCTTGAATCCTCAAGGAAGTGGAGAGAAAGTGATGAACCAAGGTGAGAAAATGTGAAAAATGAGCCAAAGATCCTTCAAACTCTGCCAAAACTTGAATTTATAGTGTTTCTGTGGGTCGCCCAGCATTGAGCTCCCTAGCGCTGGCTTCTGTACGCGAAACACGTTTGCTGTCAGGACTTGGCGCTGGGCGCCAGAATGCCAGCGCTGAGCGCTGCTCCTTTTCCTTCTGGTGGCGTTGAGCTCCCAAGCAGTAGCATTGAGCGTTGGCTGCTCTGCTCTCTGTCCACGCTGAGCGTCCGGTGCTGCTGCAACTTCCGTTTTCTATTTCCTTTTGAAGGTGAGTGCCTGTTTCCTGAGCTGAGCATTGGACCTTCATTCGTACACATTTTCAACATGCTTTGAGTGTTTTTTTTCACACAAATTAAGATCTAATGGATCAAAACTTTATTCATATCAAAGTATGTATTTTCCTATCATTTTTCCTATGATTTCTAAGATTATTTACAAACTCTTTCCTAATCACACTTCCAAACTAACATGTTTTGCACATTCATCGCGTGCGCTTACCTGACAGAGGCGAAGAACGATGGTGTTTCACGCGGTGGCTTAGACGAGTCTGACGTAGGACAGCGGTGCGGTCTTCCCCGTTGTGTCAGCAAGCGGTGGCCGGAGCTGAGCCTCGTGGCGGTGGCGCGGTTCTGCTTTCTAGAGGGCAGGAGGAGCAAATTTTTGAAGAGTTAGAGAAAGAATATGATGGGTGTTAGGATGTAAAAGAAGAATGTATCGTGAAAAGGAGAGAGGAAAGAAAGAAAAAGGGAAAAAGGAAGAGATAGGGCATGGGAGACGTGGAGAAACCGTGGCCAATTAAGGAAAATAACACAAAAATGATCCTTTTCATTTTTCTGATGCTAAAAATTTCTTTTGGGGACTATTAAATAATTTTTCTTTAACCAAAATAATTTTAGATTGTATTTTTCTAAACAAAGAATAATAGCTTAATGTTATTGCCTAGCAAGCGTGCACACCCTGTAACAACGCAGTGTTAACGCACCTAATGAAAACGTAGTTTAATAAGTCAATAAAAATCAAATAAGTCAAATCACATAAAAATAAATATATTTGACCAATTAATAAATATCGTTATCAAATAAACACATATATATAATTTTTGGGATGTTACAAATGGGGAGGATCGTAGTGGTCTCCCTAATGGATACCACTAGGACCAGACCAGCTGTAGGTTTTCTTTTTGTTTCAAGGTGGAAGTGTCTGGATAGCTAGTCTGGGTTTAATGCATTTTGACTCCAACTCTTTAAACTTTGTTTTAACTCTTGAACTATATGTTAATTTTGGAACAAGTTGATGTACAAAAACATGTTGATCCACTCGTTGTGATGTCTGTCAAAGTAGCCTGTCATCAAGAAGGCCTTTTTTTGTTAATGTAAAAAGGTGTTTCATATCGATGATTTTATTTACATTTTAGTCATTTATGTTTAATGATGCTTGTGGTAAAGAGTTCTATGTGATTTCCAAAAATTGTAAGTATCCGAAATGATTATATGTTCCGAAAGAATTCGACAACTTGTTAAAAGTATTATTTTCCGTAAAACGTAGTAATTAATGTGATGCCCGGGGAAAGGGTGTCTCAGTATGAAATACCATCTGTGTTATATGGTGGTCCCGTATTCGTTCTACATTTATTTATTTATAATTTTCTTTATCCTCTTTATTTCCACCAGCGACACTGTTGGTCCTCACCGACAACCACTCCAGTCACCGAACCTACGTTTCGTCGATGTCGCTATCACTACCTCGTTGTTGTCACCATTCTGTCTTCTATCGGTCACTGCAAGACTGCAGCCTGACCAGCACCAAACTCCAGCCACCGAACCTACGTTTGGTCGCTGTCGCTATCGTTATCTCTATGTTGTCACCATTCTGTCTTCTATCGGCCACTACTAGACTCCAGCCTGGCCAGTGCCAAACTCCACAAACCACCAAATTACCCTTTTTTTCCTGCCTAATATGAATTTCATGTACTAGTTTTGGGAATAAATTAAAACTTTAAAACATGAATTATGTAAATCAGTTTATTTAAAATCATATGCATATAATCTCTTCCCCATATTTCAGAGTTAAAAAAGATGTCTATCTAAATCCATTCCATGCATACCCTTATATTTCATAATGACTTTGAAGAAAAGATCTTATACACCAAAAGAAAAGGAAAGCAAGATACATTGGCTTACTTGTTCGACCTTCAACTCATGACTGTTAAGTCTCTAAAATGTTTGATATGCATTTCCCTAAGTTTTGATGAAAACTAAACATTGGTTAATGATTTAATTAACCTTCATATTGGTTGCTAACCTATCTATAGAGTGTGCAGATTAAGAAATAGAATCATCGCAAATGTTTGAAGCGCACGTCCAAAACACAAGAGAAAGAAACTCGAGTCCAATAAAAATATCAGAAGGCCGCGTCCACTAAAAGTATCAGAAGGCCGCGTCCACTAAAAGTATCAGAAGGCCACGTCTACTAAAAACAACAGAAGGCCGCGTCTACTTAAAGTATCAGAATAGCGCGTCCATCAAAGTATCAGAAAAGCCCGTCCAGTGAGGTATCAAAATTATCCGTCCAATGATGTGGCACTTGGAGCTCGTCCATCAAAGTATCAGAAAGCCCGTCCAGTGAGGTATTAGAATTATCCGTCCAATGACGTGGCACTTGGAGCTCGTCCATTAAAGTATCAGGATAGCGCGTCCATTAGAGTATCAGAACAGCACGTCCATTAAGGTCAAATTGTATCCGTCCAATGACGTGGCAAGAGACTCTCGTCCACCAGAGTAACTGAGACTCTCGTCCACTAGAGTAACTGAGACTCTCGTCCACCAAACTGACTGAGGCTCTCGTCCACTAGAGTAACTGAGACTCTCGTCCACCAAACTGACTGAGGCTCTCATCCAGTAAAGTAACAGAGGCTCTCGTCCACTAAAGGTGACAGAAACTCTCGTCCACTAGAGTAACAGAAGGGCTCGTCCACTAAAGGCGACAGAAGCGCTCGTCCACTAGTCTTTGGACTTGCTGAGTCCTTAATATGGAGCTCGTCTACTAGACCGAATGAAAACTCAAATGACTAGATAGATGTGATTATTTTCAAGATGGAAGCACTTATCTTATGAACGCAAATTCTTTAAAGATTATCAAAATCTTAGTTCAAGAATCATAAAGAGACTTGAAGCCTTCTCTCCTACTCTGTTTCACGATTATCAAGAAAAGTCAGAAGCTACTCTCTCAAGCAACCTTGGATAATCAAAACCAAAGACCAGTTAAAGAATGCTTCCAACGTGCTTTATTCCCTAGTACCTCTGGTCCTTACACAAAAAGGGAACTATACTCAGTAAAGTACAAAAAGCTCTCTGCACAACTTTGATATGACTGTAGCACGATGAATAAAGCCATGATCCTTCATGTTAGAGTACAACCAACGACTCTATTGCATTAATGGCTTCCCAGAACGACTCTATTGCATTAATGACTACTCAGAACGACTCTATTGCAATTAATGAAGTTCTGCTTGAAGCCAACATCTGAGGGGATGTCTCTAACGGATCCTAAATGCTTGAAGACCATAAATACAGAAGCCATTGAAGATGAAGAAAAAAGAGAGAATACACATTGCATTAAAATGCCATTACTCTGACCATTTATTTCTTCATTATTTTATTCTTTATTATTCAATCATTTTGAAGTTATTACGCAGACTTTCTTGAGCCTTACATTTAAACCACTCGCTGAGTGTTAGTGAAAGATCTGCCTGTGAGAAATTGTATTTATTACAAACCCAATCTCTCAAACAAACCAGAGTGAGCCTGAAGAGGCTAGGTGTGCAAATAATACTTGAGTCTGTAACCTTATCAGTTATAGTGGATAAATCTTGGTGCTGCCAAGGACTGGACGTAGCTCTTTGATTTGAAGAGTGAACCAGGATAAATCACCGTGTCAATCTCTCTTCCCTTAAACTCTTTAATTGCCTTAGTTTTCTTATGTCTATCAAGTGGTGTGCTTGAAAAAGTCACCCGTGCATCCTGTATTCTTCCACTCGTCCAAATCTAGTCTTTTTGTTTGCGAAAAGATTTCAACTTTGCTTAAATTCTGATAAACACAATTCAACCCTCCCTTCTTGTGTTTATAGTTGTCTATTTCAGTTGGTATCAGAGCTCAACCTCTGGGTTGAGCATCTAACAGTGTAGAGGTAAAAGGTCCTGAAGAATAGACATGATGGCTGGAGCTAGTACAAGTGGATGTTATCAGACTGAAGGAGCCTCCCTAACCAGACCTCCTTACTTCAATGGAGAAAACTACAACTACTGGAAAGATAGATTTCAGTGGTTTATTCTATCCACAAACTCTAATATTTGGGATGTCATCACAGATGGTCCATTCATTCCCAAGAATGATGATAACACTGACAAACCAAAAGCTTAGTGGACCGGTGCAGAAAAGACAAAATGGGAGTTGAACCACAAAGCCAGATATAATATCATTTGTGCTCTCAGTCCGGAGGAGTTTGAGAAGGTTTGTGCTTGTGACTCTACAAAGGAAATATGGGATACTTTAGCTGTCACACATGAAGAAACTGAGGAAGAAGCCAATCTCTGTTTGATGGCCAACACTGAATCAGACTTCTATGATGAGGTACATCCTGACTATGAGGAATTACTTGATGCCTATGAGGAGTTGTTGGAGGAATCCAACTGCTTATCTAAAGCCTTCAAATCCCTCAAGAGAGAGTGTGTAAAGCTCACCGGTGAGCATAAACAGAAATCTCAAGAGTACAAGAAGCTGGCTAAAGAGAACAGTGACCTGAAGACTGAAAAGTCTAATGAAGCTAAGATCTCAAGTGAAACATCACCATCTGAAGAAGTTGAAAAACTTCAACAGAAAGTGGAAGAGCTCACTTCTGATCTTGCCAAATTTGTTAATGGTAGAGACAATCTGACTAAGCTACTTGGCATTCAGAAGCACTCTCTTAACAAAGAAGGTATTGGATATATCCATCAGACACATCATAAAGTATCAACTAAAGTTCCTATAGTATCTGTTAAGTCAACTGTTACCAAATCAACACCTATTTGTAACTTCTGTGGAAAAATTGGGCATGTTATGTCTAAGTGTATCCATAAGAAGAGAGGGAAGTCTTTACAGACTCCTAGAACTAACAGAAAAGGACCCAGAAAAATATGGGTACCTAAAGATCAAATAAATTTTGTTGCAGATGTCCTCAACAAGACAAAGAAAACACCATTGCTGGTACCTGGACAGTGGCTGCTCGCATCATATGACAGGAGAAAGGTCTATGTTCCTAGACCTCCAACTTAAGAAAGGAGGACACGTTGCCTTCGGAGGAAATCAGAAAGGGAAAGTTATAGGAATCGGTACTATTGGTGGTAAACCCCCTCTTCCCTCTATATCTAATGTTCTTATGGTTAAAGGATTAAGACACAATTTACTTAGCATAAGTCAATTATGTGATAGTGGCTTTGATGTTTCCTTTACCAAGGATGTATGCATAGTTAAAGACTGCAGTGGCAAAACCTTCTTTTCAGCTAAAAGGCAACAAAATCTTTATAAGATTGAACTGTCTGATCTCTCAGATCAAAGTGTAAACTGTCTGATGTCTAAAGAGGATGAGAGATGGTTATGGCATAAGAAACTAGGACATGCTAGTATGAAACTAATTTCTGAATTAAAAAGGAATAATCTCGTGAGAGGATTGCCTGATATTAGCTTTAAGAAAGATGTCTTGTGTGATGCATGTCAGAGAGGTAAACAGATAAAATCAAGTTTCAAGTCTAAAAACCAAGTATCAACCTCTAGACCTCTTCAGTTGTTACGCATGGATCTGTTTGGACCAGTTAGTCTTGCCAGCCTGGCTGGAAGAAAATATGGATTTGTCATAGTTGATGACTATTCTAGATACACATGGGTACTCTTCCTAACACACAAGGATGAGTCTTTTAAGGCTTTCTCAGTATTCTGCAAAAGAGTACAAAATGAGCAGGGTTTCTGTATTTCTACCCTTAGAAGTGATCATGGGGGAGAATTTAAAAATGAGCAGTTTAGACAGTTCTGTGAGGAGAATGGAATCTCTCACAATTTCTCTACACCTAGAACTCCACAGCAAAATGGAGTGGTTGAGAGAAAGAACAGATCTCTGCAAGAGATGGCTAGATCTATGCTCAATGAAAATAATCTCCCTAAGTACTTCTGAGCAGAAGCTGTAAACACTGCTTGTTATGTACAAAATAGAATACTTATTAGGCCTTTTCTCAAAAGGACTCCTTATGAATTGTGGAAAGGAAAAAGGCCCAACATATCTTTTTTTCATGCTTTTGGATGTGAATGTTTTATTCTGAATACCAAAGATAATCTTGGAAAGTTTGATTCTAAGGTATATAAAGGTATTTTCGTAGGTTATTCTGAAAAGTCCAAGGCTTTTAGAGTTTACAATTCAAGAACTTGTATTATTGAAGAATCTGTTCATGTTAAATTCAATGATGGTTTAAAGACTGATAAAGAACTATCAGATCTAGAAGATGATCTTGCAGGTCTTGATATAAACAAGCCAGAAAGTCAACAACCAGATCTAACCAAAACAGAACCTGTGCCTGAGGCTGAAAGACAAGTGGAACAGACTAGTTAGCAGAAAAGTCAAGATCTTCATGATGATCTCAAAAGGGATTGGAAGTTCACCACTCATCATCCTAAGGATCTTCTTATTGGAAATCCTTATGAAGGAGTAAGAACCAGATCCACATTAAGAGAATCAAGCAATGTGGCCTTTATTTCAGATTTGGAGCCTAAACGCATTGAAGAAGCTCTTGAGGAAGAAAGCAGGATTCTTGCTATGCAAGAAGAACTTAACCAGTTCACTAGAAATGATGTCTGGACTCTTGTCTCTAAGCCTAAAAACAAGTCAGTTATTGGAACAAGATGGGTCTTCAGAAACAAATTGGATGAAGATGGTAAAGTTGTCAGAAATAAGGCAAGGTTAGTAGATCAAGGCTATAACCAACAAGAAGGTATTGATTATACTGAAACCTTTGCACCTGTAGCTAGAATAGAAGCCATACGCATTTTAATGTCATATGCTGCACAACACCAAATTACCCTATTTCAAATGGATGTAAAAAGTGCTTTTCTAAATGGTATAATTGAAGAAGAAGTGTATGTTAAACAACCCCTTGGTTTTGAGGATACTAATAAACTAGATCACGTTTTCAAACTTAAAAAGGCATTATATGGTTTGAAACAAGCACCTAGAGCATGGTATAATAGACTCAGTTCTTTTCTCATGCATAATGGTTTTACTAGAGGACAAGTAGACACTACTTTGTTCAAAAAATGCTCTAAAGAGACCTTTATTATAGTTCAAATATATGTTGATGATATTATTTTTGGAGCAACTAATGAAAAGCTGTGCAAGGAATTTTCAAATCTAATGCAAGCTGAATTTGAGATGAGCATGATAGGAGAATTGAAGTTCTTCCTTGGATTACAAATCAAGCAGACAAGTGATGGAATTTACATTCATCAACAAAAATATACCAAGGAGATACTCAAGAAATACAAAATGGAAAATGCAAAGCTCATGAAAATCCCTATGCAACCCAATCCAAAACTTAGCAAAGATGATGAAAGTAAAAAGGTAGATCAAACTGTCTACAGAGGTATGATTGGCTCTCTATTGTACTTAACTTCAAGCAGACCTGACATTCAATTTAGTGTCTGTATGTGTGCTAGATTCCAATCTGATCCTAGAGAATCTTATCTTAAGGTTGTTAAAAGAATATTTAGATATTTGCTTGAAACTACTAATCTTGGTTTGCTGTATTTAAGATCAAAAGAATACAGATTAGTGGGATATTGTGATGCTGATTTTGCTGGAGACAGAATAGAAAGAAAAAGCATCAGTGGAGGATGTCACTTCATTGGAGCAAGTTTAGTCTCATGGTCAAGCAAGAGGCAGACAACCATTGCCCTATCTACTACTGAAGCAGAATACATCTCTATTGCTAGTTGCTGCTCTCAACTCTTATGGGTAAAACATCAACTTGAGGATTACTCTATTTATGAACATAACATATCTGTATGGTGTGATAATTCGAGTGCTATATGCTTAACTAAAAATCCAATTCAGCATTCTAAGGCTAAACATATTGAAATTAAACATCATTTCATTAGGGATTATGTTCAAAAAGGCATCTTTGATATTAAGTTTGTTAAAACTAAAAATCAATGGGCTGATATTTTCACTGAACCCCTCGCAGAAGAAAGGTTTTTATTTATTAGAGATAATCTAAACATGCATTGCATTGTTGAATGACATGTCTAAATGTTAACCTGTCTGTGCTAAATCTGTCATTACTCCTATATACACGTTCTTTTAACTAAGCATTAGTTCAGGGGGAGTAATGATACAATAGTTTAAGTGGAGTATGTCTAATATGCTTGCTGCATTACTATGATTTTCTTAACATGTTATCTTGCCCTTAACATATCACATAAATAAAACTTGATAACCCTTTTTGATGTTGACAAAAGGGGGAGAAAGGGAGAAATGAATAGGGAGAATGGTGGGAGAAATAGAATGGGAGAATGAATATGATATGACCTGTTCACTTAAGAAAATTTCAACCTGTCTATATATGCTATTTTCTTTGTTGATATTTTCTGAGGTTCATTAAATCATCTCAATGTTTGTCATCATCAAAAAGGGGGAGATTGTTAAGTCTCTAAAATGTTTGATATGCATTTCCCTAAGTTTTGATGAAAACTAAACATTGGTTAATGATTTAATTAACCTTCATATTGGTTGCTAACCTATCTATCGAGTATGCAGATAAAGACATAGAATCATCGTAAATGTTTGAAGCGCACGTCCAAAACACAAGAGAAAGAAACCCGCGTCCAATAAAAATATCAGAAGGCCGCATCCAATAAAAGTTATCAGAAGGCCGCGTCCACTAAAAGTATTAGAAGGCTGCGTCCACTAAAACCAACAGAAGGCCGCGTCTACTTAAAGTATCAGAATAGCGCGTTCATCAAAGTATCAGAAAAGCCCGTCCAGTGAGGTATCAAAATTATCCGTCCAATGACGTGGCACTTGGAGATCGTCCATCAAAGTATCAGAAAATCCCGTCCAGTGAGGTATTAGAATTATCCGTCCAATGACGTGGCACTTGGAGCTCGTCCATTAAAGTATCAGAATAGCGCGTCCATTAAAGTATCAGAACAGCGCGTCCATTAAGGTCAAATTGTATCCGTCCAATGACGTGGAAAGAGACTCTCGTCCACTAGAGTAACTAAGACTCTCGTCCACCAGATTAACTGAGACTCTCGTCCACTAGAGTAACTGAGACTCCCGTCCACCAGACTGATTGAGGCTCTCATCCACTAGAGTAACTGAGACTCTCATCCACCAGACTGACTGAGGCTCTCGTCCAGTAAAGTAACAGAGGCTCTCGTCCACTAAAGGTGACAGAAGCTCTCGTCCACTAGAGTAACAGAAGTGCTCGTCCACTAAAGGTGACAGAAGCGCTCGTCCACTAGTCTTTGGACTTGCTGAGTCCTTAATATGGAGCTCGTCTACTAGCCCGAATGAAAACTCAAATGACTAGATAGACGTGATTATTTTCAAGATGGAAGCACTTATCTTATGAACGCAAATTCTTTAATGATTATTAGAATCTTAGTTCAAGAATCAGAAAGAGACTTGAAGCCTTCTCTCCTACTCAGTTTCACGATTATCAAGAAAAGTCAGAAGCTACTCTCTCAAGCAACCTTGGATAATCAGAACCAAAGACCAGTTAAAGAATGCTTCCAACGTGCTTTTTTCCCTAGTACCTCTGGTCCTTACACAAAAAGGGAAGTGTACTCAGTAAAGTACAAAAAGCTCTCTGCATAACTTTGATATGGCTGTAGCACGATGAATAAAGCCATGATCCTTCATGTTAGAGTACAACCAACGACTCCATTGCATTAATGGCTGCCCAGAACGACTCTATTGCATTAATGACTACTCAGAACGACTCTATCGCAATTAACGAACTTCTGCTTGAAGCCAACATCTGAGGGGATGTCTCTAACGGATCCTAAATGCTTGAAGACCATAAATACAGAAGCCATTGAAGATGAAGAAAAAAGAGAGAATACACATTGCATTAAAATGCTACTACTCTGACCATTTATTTATTCATTCTTTTATTCTTTATTCTTCAATCATTTTGAAGTTATTACGCAGACTTTCCTGAGCCTTAAATTTAAACCACTCGTTGAGTGTTAGTGAAAGATCTGCCTGTGAGAAATTGTATTTATTACAAACCCAATCTCTCAAACAAACCAGAGTGAGCCTGAAGAGGCTAGGTGTGCAAATAATACTTGTCTTGAGCCTGAAGAGGCTAGGTGTGCAAATAATACTTGAGTCTGTAACCTTATCAGTTATAGTGGATAAATCTTGGTGCTGCCAAGGACTGGACGTAGCTATTTGATTTGAAGAGTGAACCAGGATAAATCACCGTGTCAATCTCTCTTCCCTTATAATCTTTAACTGCCTTAGTTTTCTTACGTCTATTAAGTGGTGTGCTTGCAAAAGTCACCCGTGCATCCTGTATTCTTCCACTCGTCCAAATCTAGTCTTTTTGTTTGCAAAAAGATTTCAACTTTGCTTAAATTCTGATAAACATAATTCAACCCCCCTTCTTGTGTTTATAGTTGTCTATTTCAATGACAACATCATGACTTTATTTAAATCTTAATATATCCCTCTGAAATCCTGCTATAAATCTTTATGAAGATTGGTGATTTGATTTCGTCTTGAAATGGGGAGAATCCTTTTGATATTAAAAAGCATAAAGAAAAGGTGGGGTGCTGATTATAGTAAAAACAAAAATAAAAGAAAAAACAATACTGCTAACAACACATTCTTTTCATTACTTCTTCCGCATACTATTTGTTCTCTAAGTGCTGTTCATATGAGCCTTCCTAAATAGAGAGTAGACTCACGTGATTCAGTGGATCGCACATGATATTTACTCAATAAAAAATATATCATATTGTGATTATCCATGATATGCAAGAAAGATATTAAAGAAAGAAAATAACATAATATCTCTCTCACACACCCATATATAAAAGTACTTTTTTAAACGTGCATACTTTTGAATTACGTAATCGTAGGTGGTGTATCCACTCAAGATTTTAAAAAACTATTTTATGATAAAAAGTCTTGAGGTATTCAATTATGATTTTTAGATAGTTTAAAAAAGTCTTGTGATATTCAATAAGAAATATCATGCTTATGTAAAGAGGATGTTCAAATCCGACGGTATTCAATCAAGACTTTTTACAATTACCAAAAGTCTTATGCTATTCAAAAACTTCCTAATTCCAATGGATTGTTTTTCAAGGTAGACTTATGGGACTTTTTAGTGTACAGTAGAAATTTAATATTTAGAAGTATTAAGAATAAATTAAATCAAGAATCTAAATAAATTTAAAAGAAAATGTCATTGACAACGGAAAAAAAAATTAAATCAAGAATAAGAACAAAAGAAGCCATAACAAAGATAAATCATTAAGATGGAGAAATTCCAAATAACAATCATTAGATTAATTTTTTTCATGTATCAAATTTTGATAAACCCAAACATCTGATCAGATAATAGATTCAAATATACCATTCCTTAAGCATGCTAGGAGATTGATTGATGTTGTGAGTATGAAAAAAACTTTATTGTGAGAGATGAAACCGACTTTTGTTATCTTTATGCCCTAAAAGAGATTAATATTTGACTATCAATCGAGATACAATGATGCAAAAAACCAACACAGTTCCTTTTATATATAACTATCGCATTTCTAATGCTTTTACTCGTCTTTGTTGTATAGATTTATCCAACATTATAATGTGACGTAATAATATAAATACACATTATATACACCACTGCGTTAATAATTTCATGTTACAAATAAATGTAAAAATAAATAAGATACATATTTTAATAAAAAACAAATCCAAGGTACCAAATATAATTTAGTTACAACTATTATTTGAGATCGACATCTCAGCATTTAGATTTATAAGGAGATTAAGTATGGATTGATTCCTTAATTTATTTTGAACTTTAAATTTTAAATTTTCACTAGTGCAAAATATACATTTAACATCAGTTTTTTAACATCGGTTTTAAAAAACCGATGTGAAATAGGAGGCGGTGGCATTTTTGAAATTAAACTGAAATATTTTAACATCAGTTATTTAAAAACCGATGTGATAAAAATATTTATCATCGGTTTTCAAAAAAACCGATGTGGAAAAGTGAAACCAAAAAAAAAATTACACATAAGATTCCACATCAGTTTTGAATAACCGATGTGGAAAATGGAAACAAATTGTAAATTTTTTTTAATGAGCCGTAAGATTACACATCGGTTTTAAAATAACCGATGTAGTAAATTAAAAAAAATGAAATTTTAATGAAAATTGTAAGTTTCTACATCGGTTATTAGGAAACCGATGTGAAATATCCTAACCACATCGGTTTTTAAAAACCGATGTGTAATAACCTAATTTTCTATTTTCATTCCCTCCTACTCTTCGCGCTGTCTTCCATTACATTTGTTTTTCATTCCTTTGTCACTGCTTCTCCATCTCTCTCACTGCTCTCACTCTAAGTCACATTGCAAAGAGAACCACCTCTTTCAGCTATAACGATTTCCCTTTCCCCCTAACTCTCTGCAAATCCCTAATCGTAGACAAAGAAGAAGACCACTGCGAGCCTTCATTTTCTGCTTCGGAAGAGAACCACTAAGAACCACTGAGAACGACCATCCGCGATCTACCTTAGTTTGAAGAGCGCCATTTTTGCTCGTCTCTCCTCCTCCCTCAGGTATGCGTCTCTCTCTCTCTCTCTTTCTCTTTCTCTTTCTCTCTCTCGCTCCCTTCTTCACGTTGCCGCTTCTTCCATTTTTGTGTCTTGAGTCCTTGTTCTGTGTATACTTGTGTTGTTCTGTGTGTGAAGTGTTATAAAGTGGGAATCTATGTCTAATCCACCTGGAAATGGCACCAAGACTGGATTTTTCCAGTGGTGGTATCACGCGTCACGGTCGTGATGGCTGTCACGGCTAGGCGGTGACGGATTCTGCCTGGAGGTTGCTTCACTGGTTGGTCTGTCACGGCCGTGACCACCATCACGGCTAGGCCGTGATCAGTTCTTCCTGTGAGGGTCTGGTTCAATTGGAATGTCACGGCCGTGATGGCCATCACGGCCAGGCCGTGACAGGTTCTGCCTTGGAGGTTGCTTCACTGGTTGGTCTGTCGCGGCCGTGACCACCATCACGGCTAGGCCGTGATTAGTTCTTCCTGTGAGGGCCTGGTTCAGTTGGAATGTCATGGCCGTGATGGCCATCACGGCCAGGCCGTGACAGGTTCTGCCTTGGAGGTTGCTTCACTGGTTGGTCTGTCACGGCCGTGACCACCATCACGGCTAGGCCGTGATCAGTTCTGCCTGTGAGGGTCTGGTTCAGCTGACATGTCACGGCCGTGATGGGCATCACGGGCTGGCCGTGACCAGTTCTGACTTTTCCATTCTTTATTTTAAGCTCTACTCGATCACGACCGTGATGGCTTTCAAGGCTAGGCCGTGATGGGCTCTGTTTGGCAAATTTTCTTCACTTTTCAAGCCCCATCTTCATGCAAGCTACATAATTAGTAAAGCCTTAGTTTCCCGTTTGAGATGCAATACTAATGAGCACACGTGTATGTGCTTAATGTACCGGTCATTGTGTTGGATCTTGAATTGTCCAAAGTTGGACAGTTTGGGAAAAAACTTTTTCTTAATTCAGTTAAAATAGTTATTCGTTGATTCTAATGTTATATACTTGATGAAAGTTCGGATTGATACATTTCCTTTCGTTCTTCGGGTACATACTTTATCGTGGTCGATGTCATCGCGTTCAAGTAGTGTACGTCGGAGACCGAAGGGAAATGCTGCCGAAATTTTGTCGAGTATGAGCATGAGAGTTAAGGACTAACTGTTAACCGAATGTTGAAAAAGTTTCTTCTCGAATGGGATAGGGCCATACCCTGTCATAAGAAGTGGTTGATGAATATGTTGGACTAAGTACGAAGTTATTGGTTTAGTCATGGATCACGGTTGGATGAATGCTAGACGGACAAGTGATGAGTATGAGAATGGAGTGGAAGATTTTCTACAGTTTGCAAAAACAAATACTCCTGATAGTGGTAACGGAAGGTTTTATTGTCCTTGTGTTAACTGTTTGAATGAGAGACGACTAGAAGCTAAGGAGATACGTGATCATCTTATTTGTGAGGGGATTTGCAAGAGTTATACAACATGGATATGTCATGGTGAATCGTTAGACAGGTCGAGGGTGTCAGATAGAGAGGAAGTTGATGACGTGGAAATGGACGATGGACTAGAGGACATGATCCGTGATGTTGGGCAAGAGTCTTTTCGGCGCGCACATGTGTATGATACTTTGTGCAGTGATGCGGAAGTGGCTTTGTATCCGGGGTGCACTAATTTCACACGGTTGTCAGTGGTGTTAAGATTGTTCAATGTGAAGGCGAGAAATGGGTGGAGCGATAAAAGCTTTACCGAATTGCTTGAGTTGTTGAAAGACATGCTTCCAGAAGGCAACAAATTTCCATCTCGAAACTATTAGGCGAAGAAGATATTGTGTCCGATGGGTATGGAGTATAAGAAAATACACGCTTGCCCCAATGATTGCATATTGTACAGTAAAGAGTTTGAAGAGATGCACGAGTGCCCCAGGTGTGGGGTATCACGCTACAAAGTGAAGGATGGTGATTCTAGTTGTGATGTGGTCACCAAAGGTCCTCCTGCGAAGGTGTTATGGTATATTCCCGTGATTCCATGGTTCAAGCGATTGTTTGCTAATGTAAATGACGCAAAGAACATTAGATGGCATGCAGATGAGAGGAAGTGTGATGGACAGCTTCGGCATCCGGCCGATTCTTTGCAATGGAAGAGAATTGATAGTTTGTTTCTGAATTTCGGCAATGAGCCCAAAAACCTCAGGCTTGGACTTGCTATCGATGGAATGAATCCATATGGAAACTAAAGTAGTATTCATAGTTCATGGCCTGTTCTCCTGGTAATTTACAACCTATCTCCTTGGTTGTGCATGAAGCGCAAATACATTATGTTAAGTATGATGATTTCGGGTCCTAAACAGCCAGGAAATGATATTGATGTTTATCTGAGTCCCTTGATTGAAGACTTGAGAATGTTGTGGGATGAAGGCGTTGATGTGATCGACGGGTATTGCAGTGAGACATTCAGATTGTGTGCCATGTTATTTTTCACCATCAATGACTTTCCAGCATACGGGAACCTGTGTGGGTATAGTGTTAAGGGGCATAAAGCATGTCCAATATGTGAAGAAGGCACATGTTACCATCAACTGCAACATGGAAGGAATACGGTTTACCTTGGGCATCGAAGATTTCTCCGACGTAATCATCCTTATCGTAGACTGAGAAAAGCTTTCAATGGACTTCCGGAGAATGAAATTGCTCCGGTGGCCTTGACTGGAGAGCAAGTTTATGAAAAGGTGAACAACACTAATGTTATCTATGGGAAGACCCAGAAGAAGGCTACCGAGAAGAAAATATGGAAGAAGAGGTCAATCTTCTTTGATCTTCCATACTGGTGCAAGCTTGATGTAAGACATTGTATTGATGTGATGCATGTGGAGAAAAATGTGTGTGACAGTTTAATCGGAACGCTTCTCAACATTCAAGGCAAGACAAAGGATGGTGTGAATGCTCGTCTGGATCTAGTTGCGATGGGTATACGAGAGCAGTTAGCTCCACTTAAAGTGGGGGATAAGAAGACTTATTTGCCCCCAGCATGTCATACTTTATCAAAAAAGAGAAAAAAAGTTTCTGTGAATGTCTACGGGGAGTCAAAGTGCCATAGGGTTACTCTTCAAATATCAAAAGACTTGTCTCAATGAAAGATCTCAAATTAGTTGGCTTAAAGTCTCATGATTGTCATGTCTTGATGCAACAACTACTACTGGTGGCCATTCGTGACATATTGCCTAAAAAAGTCAGACATGCCATTACTAGGTTATGCTTATTCTTCAATGCTATATGTAGCAAGGTCGTTGACACTAAAAAGTTGGATGACTTGGAAAATGAGGCAGCCATTATATTGTGCCAATTGGAGATGTATTTTCCACCTTCATTTTTTGACATCATGGTTCATTTGATTGTTCATCTAGTGAGGGAGATTAGATTGTGCGGCCCCATTTATTTAAGGTGGATGTACCCGGTTGAGCAATACATGAAGATCTTGAAATGATATATGAAAAATCCACACCGTCTCGAAGCATCTATTGTTGAAAGGTATGTTGCGGAATAAGCTATTGAGTTTTGTACAGACTACATGTCAGAAGCGGAACCTGTAAGGCTTCCGAAGTCTCGTCACAAAGGAAGATATGGTGGTAAGGGTACACGAGGTATCACTGTTAAGAGCATGGATCGGGAGGAAGTGCTTCAAGCACATTTGTATATATTGAATAACACTGATGAGGTTGAACCATACTTATGTGAGCATAAAAGCATCATCAATGAAACTTACCCTAGAATGAATGAAAAATGGTGTTTGAACAAGCATAACAAGACTTTCTTGAACTGGTTTAAAGAAAAAAATGCAAAGGATGGTATTGATTCTGATACATTAAAATGGCTAGCACAGGGGCCTAACTTTGATGTCATATGCTGGAGTGGGTACAATATCAATAAGTTTTCCTTCTATACAAAGTCCCAGGATGATAAAAGTACAATGCAAAACAGTGGGGTTATGGTCGTCGCTGAGTCCATGCATTTCTCTAGTACGAAAGATAAAAACCCTGTTATGGCATCCGTTTCATACTTTGGAATCATTGAAGAGATATGGGAGGTTGATTACACGAAGTTTAGAGTACCTGTTTTTAAATGTCAGTGGGTCGACAGTAACAATGGTGTGCAAACCGATGAGTTAGGATTCAAATTGGTGGACCTTAATAAGGTAGGTAATAAAGAGGAGCCTTTCATCATGGCATCCCAAGCAAAACAAGTGTTTTATATCCGTGATCATTCTAACAAAAGGTGGTCAGTGGTTCTCCAGGGAAAAAACATGTATAATGGTAGTGAGGGAAATCACGATTCAACTCTTGATATTTCTGATACTCCTTCTTTCTCAACATGAGTGCCTAATTTCAATGAGGAAAATGAAGTGGATGATGTACATGCTACTCGTAATGATCACCAAGAAGGGTTATGGGAGAACTTTACTAATTGACCACAAAGTAAGTTTAGTTTGAGTTATGTTTAAAGGCATATTATATGTTTACGTTGATATTTATAAGTTATGTTTACGTACGTTGATCGATATTTATAAGTCATGTTTGATATTTATCCTAACATACTAACAAGTTTTTTTTTTTTTTGTTTAAACAGGTATACATGGCTGATCGTGAGGATATCCCTCCTTCATGCAGCGGGTCGGAGACCCCGTCTACTGGTAGAAAGGATAGACGTGCCACACGAATGAGGAATTTGACTGCCAACCGTGGTTCAAATCAAAGGATAAGAATAGACTTTGATAATAACCGCAATCCTATTGGGCCAATGGCAGAGCAGTTTAACAGTTTTGTGGCGAGTCTTGCTAGGAGCAGGCCTAGTATACTCATTGATATTTGGAAAGATGTACCGGCGGACGTGAAGGTGGGAGAGTATTCTGGTATCTATACTTTTACGTCCTGTGTTTGTCTGTATCTACTTTATTTTTATCTTAATAATATCATACAGTAATTCGTTGATTCTTTTTGTCTTAATGTAGATGACCTTTGACATACCGGATACATACGTTATGAAGAAGCATTTGCTAAAGTATGCTGGTGAGCGTTGGAGGGGTTTTAAGGCCGACCTGGGCAGATACTATGTATTCAATCCAAAATGTAAAAAGAACCCACTTGAGGTGTACCCGTTTCTTGACCAGGCGACGTGGGATCGCTTTGTTCAGAGCCGACATGATCCCAGCTTTCAGGTTAACTTATTTGATTTGTCTCTAAATTTATGTAATTTCATTAATTTTATTTACTTATGTAATTTAATTGTCTTCTATTTATAACAGGAGAAGAGGGAAAAGGGGCAGAAAAACCAAAGCAAGGATGTCTACCCCCATGTCATGTCTCGTGGGGGATATAAAAAGCTTATACAGAAAATGGTTGAAGAGGAAAAGAAAGCACGTCAGGAAGCAGCATCTCAGGCGGATCCTAATGCTGAAAATCGTCCAGAGGTTGTTGATCCACCTCCACCCCCACGCCATCGTAAATGGAAGAGGGCCCAACAAAGAAAAACAGGACAATATACATCTGAGGAGGCCCGCCAAGTAGTTGAGAAGATTGTAAGAATAGTTTGAATTGTAATTATCATTTTAAGATTGTTACCGAATTGTAATGTGACCTGATATTTTATGTGATAGGATGCCTTGGACGAGCAGGTAACCTAAGGAACCTTTGTTCCTAGAGGACGCGAGGATATCTTAGCTGCTGCCATCGGTAAATCAGACCACCCGGGCCGTGTCATTGGTGTTGGACGGGGCGTCGGCATTCGCCAATACCATGGTTCATCTTCACACCAATGCCACAGGGATGTTGATGCAGATAGAGCACGGCTAAAACAGGAGATTGCAGCCGAGCTTCGACAGGAGATGGCCGAGCAGTTTGCCCAGTAGATGGCAATATTGACTTCTATGTCCCAGCAGATGACAGCCGGTGTCCAACCCTCTGTCCATGTGAGCACTAAGGGCTCATGTGATCCTCCTCATCAGCCTGAAAATGATGATGATGGTGATGATGATGATGATGATGATGATGATGATGATGATGATGATGACGACCCTGATAGGTGTGAGCTGTATGTTGATGATCATCATCATCGCCGCTTAGTGGCATTGGGGAGGGCACATAATAACTTAGGTAATACCATACACCATCGTTTATTACCGGATGATCAGCTGAGGGTCGTTGTTGAGATTATTCGAGATGCTGATGCTCGAGTCCCTGTGACCACTGAGGAGGTTCAAACAGTGGGTCAGGCCCCCGGTAACTTCATCCTTTGGCCAAGAAGACTGGCCAGCTTTCTTGTTGCATCTGAGGTATTCAGTTAGGTATGTTTTTCTATATTCATAGTTGAAATAATTTATTATTGTTTAAAGATAATGCTTTATTTTTATTCGTTATAGGATGTTGGAAATGATATTGTGCCTAAAAGGTCGGATCCAGGAAGACAGAGATGTCTGCTCCTGCCAAGGTATTCATTTGACCATTTAGTTAATTACGAATTAAATAACTTAATTATCCATGATTACTAATATATATCTATGTTGTTTAGGGGAACGACAAAGGGGCACCTGGTCATGGTGATGTTTTTAAAGTTCTGGCTATACAGGTTGTCACCGTGGAGAATGACGCAGCCTTGGTAAGGTTGGAACATGATGCCAGTCCAGGTGATGAACTGTATATCCCAAAGAAGGAACTTATGGAGATGGCACTCAATAAAGAAATGGCTAGTTCTGCACACATATCGTAATGGTGCACGTAAGTACATTTTATTTATAAGTTAAGTAATTAATTTTTACATACTATGATAATTAACATGTTTTTCCAATATATTAGGTATCTGCATCGTATGTTGGTTGATCAGGGTAACCTCGCCCTTTATGGGTTCATTGACCCCATGTTCATTCAGGGTGATGTTCTCCTAGCATCAGAAGACCCGGTCACCACCATACGTGATATACTTGCCCAAGACGATCATCAAATCTACCTTGCGCCTTATCTCAATAAGTAAGTACCGGTTATTTAAGTATAACTATATATGACTTAGTCACTAACTGTTCCGCAAATACAGCCAGCATTGACAACTGTTGATCTTGTACCCTAGGATGAACGTCGTGGTCTTCTTCTGCTCATTGGGAAATAAGCCGGCGAATGCACTGAAGACGATCATCGAAACGCAAGCATTAAAATACTTTATAATCAGTAATGCAGTTGTTTTAATTATCTGAAATCTATTAGATATACTTTAATTAATGTTTTTGTCATGATAGGTCTATTACTGCAAACCACATGTTGCGTGGTGAAAGGCGTACTCGGGCTATCAGATGGATTATTCCTAGCATAAGATATTTATTAGTTCAAATGCATCAAATGTAGTGGGTATAATTATTGATTTCTATTTAATTGCTCATATTCTAATTGGATTTCATTTGTACATAGTCACGTATACAACGTGGATCATGGGAATATGGCTACTATGTGATGCAGTGGATGTTGGAAATTATCTCCTCCAGGATCACTGAAAGATGGCACGAGGTAAATGTTAATTAACACAATTAGAAGTAATAGTTATAGATTCGTTATATGTTTTATGTTAGTTTATTACTTAAAAGATATTATAATCTTTTGTCCAATTAAACTTGCAGATATTCAACAATCCAACTACATTATCTGATTCCGACATCATCAACATAAAGAGGCGTTGGGCAACTTTCTTTCTTGAAGTGTACCAACCATAGTTTGTATATATGTAGTTAGTTTAAAAACTTATCATGTACTAGCTATAATGTACTTTTGACTGATCATATGTATTTTGATATGAAATCTATAATATATCATGTAGCTTTTTGGTTTCTAATTATCTTTGTTGTCTGAATGTAATTGATCGTACATATGTATTGTTCGTACATATGTAATTGTCTGAATGTAATTGATCGTACATATTTAAGTATAACTATATATGACTTAGTCACTAACTGTTCCGCAAATACAGCCAGCATTGACAACTGTTGATCTTGTACCCTAGGATGAACGTCGTGGTCTTCTTCTGCTCATTGGGAAATAAGCCGGCGAATGCACTGAAGACGATCATCGAAACGTAAGCATTAAAATACTTTATAATCAGTAATGCAGTTGTTTTAATTATCTGAAATCTATTAGATATACTTTAATTAATGTTTTTGTCATGATAGGTCTATTACTGCAAACCACATGTTGCGTGGTGAAAGGCGTACTCGGGCTATCAGATGGATTATTCCTAGCGTAAGATATTTATTAGTTCAAATGCATCAAATGTAGTGGGTATAATTATTGATTTCTATTTAATTGCTCATATTCTAATTGGATTTCATTTGTACATAGTCACGTATACAACGTGGATCATGGGAATATGGCTACTATGTGATGCAGTGGATGTTGGAAATTATCTCCTCCAGGATCACTAAAAGATGGCACGAGATAAATGTTAATCGACACAATTAGAAGTAATAGTTATAGATTCGTTATATGTTTTATGTTAGTTTATTACTTAAAAGATATTATAATCTTTTGTCCAATTAAACTTGCAGATATTCAACAATCCAACTCCATTATCTGATTCCGACATCATCAACATAAAGAGGCGTTGGGCAACTTTCTTTCTTGAAGTGTACCAACCATAGTTTGTATATATGTAGTTAGTTTAAAAACTTATCATGTACTAGCTATAGTGTACTTTTGACTGATCATATGTATTTTGATATGAAATCTATAATATATCATGTAGTTTTTTGGTTTCTAATTATCTTTGTTGTCTGAATGTAATTGATCGTACATATGTATTGTTCGTAATAAATTCAGTATATATTATTTGTGTTTTTGTCGTACAAAAGTGATTGTGTTTAGAATATTTACAGTATGTTATTCTGGTATTGATCTGCATTACTGAAACAGGGGAAAGGAATGACAGAAATGTAAATAACAGAATTAAAAAAAATGAGAATTTCCACATCGGTTTTTCCAAAACCGATGTGAAAATTTCACTTTCCACATCGGTTTTCGTAAAAATCGATGTGGAAAGTGAAACTTCCACATCGATTTTGGGAAAACCGATGTGGAAAGAGATATTTCCAATAGCTTACCAATTGACAAATTTCACTTTCCACATCGGTTTGTTAACAAACAGCTGTTAAAAATGTACTTTACACATCGGTTTCAAAACCGATGTGTAAAGTGGCAATAAACCACATCAGTCTTTTCAACATCTGTTTGAAAACCGATGTGAAAAGCCAAAAATAACCGATGTGGAATCCCTTTTCTGCACTAGTGTTTTAAAAAGGAAAAATTGTATAGTTGTATACACCTATTCTTTAGAATATGGCTTGATAAATATCTAATATAAAAAAATATGGCTTGATAAGCAAAAATTGTATAGTTGTATACACCTATTGTATAGTCACTGTTGGCCTTCAGCTCCTCCGTTTGTCGCCGCGCACTACCAACCAAAAAGATCCGCACAGACCCTCCCACCGTCGCCTCCCTTCTACCGCTCATCGTTCTGATCATTCTCCATCGTCCAGTCGCATGCCCAGGCATCACCCTTCCATCGCCAATCAAACGCCATCGTGTCGCCTCGTCTCCCTCGGTGCCACCGTCTTCCCGCTTCCTCTATGCGCTTTCCATTCTCCTCTTTTCTGTTTTGGTTTAGGATATAGTGGAAGAGGAGGGTTACTATCTCGTTGGTTCCTCCAACAGTTATGAGAATTTTAAATTTAAATTTTAAAATTAAAATAATTCAGTTTTAGTCATTTTTTTCTTGTTAGTATCTGATAAGGGTCAATTTGGGCATTGTAAAAACAAAATCAACTAATGTTTTAAGGGCAAATTGGTAATATTAAAAGTAGAACACCAAAACTTAAACTCTGCCACTATCTATTAGTATAGATTATTATTATTATTATTATTATTATTATTATTATTATTATTATTATTATTATTATTATTATTATTATTATTATTATTATTATTATTATTATTACTAGCGGCAAGACAGACACTCACGTGCCTGTCTGGCTGCATTTATAATGCTTTTACTCGTCTTTGTTGTATAGATTTATCCAACTTTATAATGTGACGTAATAATATAAATACACATTATATACACCACTGCGTTAATAATTTCATGTTACAAATGAATGTAAAAATAAATAAGATACATATTTTAATAAAAAACAAATCCAAGGTACCAAATATAATTTAGTTACAACTATTATTTGAGATCGACATCTCAGCATTTAGATTTATAAGGAGATTAAGTATGGATTGATTCCTTAATTTATTTTGAACTTTAAATTTTAAATTTTTAAAAAGCAAAAATTGTATAGTTTTATACACCTATTCTTTAGAATATGGCTTGGTAAATATCTGATATAAAAAAATATGGCTTCATAAGTAAAAGAATTTTACCTGCATAAACTAACAGTAGAGATTATTAGTGCTCAGAATGACCCCTTGAAAAATACGTAAAAATAAAAGAATAAGTGATGCAGTTTTACGCCACACGCAGTTTTGATGGCTTTACGCCACATACTACTTTTCAACCGTTCTAATGACATAGGGTTAACATTTTACACCACATGCAGTTTTCTTTTTTAAAATTTAAAATAAGTGCTACAATTTATTTTTATTTTTTAAATTTGGAAATCTGTTTTATCAGTTTTATAGTGTAGGGGTAGTATTGGTATTTTGAAATGTTGAAACCAAAATTCAACTATCCTCCTTATAGATAGTATAGATTTCATTTACATGTTGTGCATGTTCGTCCGCATGTTATATATTTATCATTTGGGTTTTTCTTACCTGTGCAACCTTTCACATAATAAGAATTTAGAAAATTGAAATGTTATATTGAAAATAGTAGCTTTTAAACTTTCAAGGAATTGAATGCACAACTTTCAATATAATATTTCTACTTTTGATTTCTTAATATGTACAAAGGTTAGAAAAATCGCTATCATTTTCTTAATTATATTATTGATATTTTATTTTCTATTATGGCAATTTTGGTAACACGTTTACATTTAAATATCAGTATGATACATAATTCTAATAGATTAAAAATGTCATTAATATATACAGTTATGAATAGTAGAAATTGTTTGAAGTAAATTAAGTGTAGAATAGATGTAGAGATGAAACGTCACCATTTAATTGAGATCTAGGTTGGAATGGGAAAACTTGTCTGCTCAACGCAATGAATGCAATCAGAAAGATTAATCATGGTAATGAAGCTCATCGAGACCATACAAATAACATCCCCATCAACCAGTGCACAACATTTCCCTCAAAATGCGACTCTTCTTTCTTCTCTTTTCAATGGATCCCTTTCAAATTCCATAAGTTTGTTGTCTTTAATGAAGTCCTCTAAATAGTCCTATATGTCTTTGTAATCAAGGGATGCCATTTTATCAATGATCTTGGCGGCATTTTTATCACTATTAAATTCCATCAGTGCATTGCCACCAACAAAATCCGGAAGCGCCTCTCCGTTGTAATTCAAACATGACTCAGTGCAAGAGCAAGTTTCATGAATTGAAAAGTCTTATCCAATGTGTCTAGTCACCCTTTGCATTTATAACTTGCTCAATAATATGAATTTGAAACCAAGTGGGATAAATTGATTGTATTTCTAACTTGCTCAATAATTTGAATTTGAAACCAAGTGGGATAAATTGATTTCTGGTCCATTCATACCACAAATTATATATATGCATGCATAGCTTAATTTTTTTTTCCATATATCCACGTTGAAAGCATGTTAGCTATAGCTATATGCAGAAAAAGAAATCCGAGCCTCTCCTAAGTTTGGTTAATTCCAATTCCCTTAACTTTTTCCCCTCTCCATAGTTCAGAGTGAATGCGGCTGAATGTCATTTAAGATAATAACCCAAAGAAGAGCATATCCCAATCACCCTTATAATTCCAACCTCATTAACCAATAATCATTCAATGTACATCGAACTCAATAGTCAAATAATACTTCAAAAAATAGATTGTAGGACAAAGGGATGAGCATGGTTTAGAAGTGTTCAACAAAATCTAAATGGCCTTGTTTCGATCAATCTGTCAAATCTTGAAGCACTGGAACTTTCTCTCAACAATCTGGCAGGAAAGATTCCCCAACAACGACAGAAGTCACCTTTCTGGAGTTCTTCAATAAGTTCAATATGTCTGTTAATGGTGTCTGTCCTGTTAAAAGCTCCAATAGAACAGTCTCGAAACTACAGTCATGTACTTTCTTGGTATGATGCCTTCCTTTGATCATTTCAGGTGCCATCCAACAGCCTTTTCCAGTAAATCCTTTTGCACTACCACACTAAGATAAGCATGAGATCCCATGTTTTCACTTTATTGTTTCCATCACTTTGACCTGTAACAACAGTACCAACCCTACCATATCAATATTAAACACTACCAATTTACATTTTGTCATAGGGGCATAGCAACATAGCAATCTAATGTTTTTTAATCAAATTTCTGAAATAGAATTCATCATGCAGAGAAAGCGATAAGAGACAGTTAGAAAAATATAATACAAGAAATGAATCATCAGCAATAAACAACTTCAACACACGATCTGATAATAAAATAAAAAATAAAAAAAAGAAGTGGTTCTTGTTGAAATTTAGGGAAGCTAACCTTGCAGGGTCTTCTTTTGATAACTCTTTTTCTTCGTCTTCTCCTCCCCCAACTCCTCCTCCTTCTCCTTCCTCACTTCATCTTCCTCTCATTTGTTAACGTTCATTGTTCAGCCTCCACCTCCCCCATTAACTGCACCACCATGCCTAGAATTGTCATGCAACCTTTTCAAAGTAACTTACAGGATAAATTGAGAGATGAAAGGTATTGGGATGGTATGCAATAGCTGGCCATCTATCAAGAAACATATGCATTAATAGTTATAATTATCTTTAATAGTTTAAGAAAAAGAATACAAAATGTCAAAGTAAAGGGTAATATATTTAAACTGCTTCAATCAAGCAGAATTGAAACCTTACCATATTCATTCCCCATCTGGAAAAAACCTATGAAATCATAACAGTTCAAAGAAAAGTGTAGTTATGAATACCTTAGTAGTTTATCAATTGCCAAGGAAAAATGAAACTTCATATTCCCTATGCCTTCCCAACAAAATAATAAGGATGATAAGGAGAAAGCGGAAATTACTTGTTTCGAAGGATGGAATGGAAATGCAGATTTGTTTGCTCCTCTTCTTGAGAAAATTTACCCCTCTTGATGTCAGGCCTTAAATAATTGGTCCACCTTAGCCTACAACTTTTTCTACATCTATTAAGACCTGCAACATTTTGAAGCAAATAAAACACGGAAAACAAAGAGATCTAATTATTTACCTGCTACAATATATATATATATATATATATATATATAGAACATCAGGACTACAAATCTATATATTCAAAGACCTGCTAACTTATGGAGAGGTCTCCAACTTCCATGACCTTAAAGTATCACTCGTCCTCCTTCACACATAAAATTAAAAAAAAAATCATTGGAAGAATCAAATCTATGAATTTAAGAATGCATGGAGTTCGAGAAAAATTTATTTAAAAACATAAAGTGAATGTAAGTCTAACATGAATGAATGTAAGGTGTGTGAGGGGATTTTCAGTTATAAGGAAGATTAGGAGAGAGGGAAAAGGCATTGAGTATATTCCAGTCAGTTTTAGGCAGAGAATTATCTCTATAGGAGCATTTCTCTGAGTAAAGGAATTTCTATTCCTCTGTAATCGGTTTCCTTACTTAGTAACACACCTATGTCGATCTTTTATTGTCATTTTTTCATTGCTCTGGTTTGGGTTTCTATCAAATTGATTGCCACAATTAGTGAGAAATCAAATATTATGGGTATCTGTCTAGTGACCATTCCTTCCTAGTGATCATTGAGGTTAATATTTGCATTAACCAAAGAGTAAATACTCACTACTCTCTACTCACCAGTGTTTTCCGTAGGCAAGAGTTATGGGAGGTAACATCAGGCAAAGGAATTATTATAATCATTCCATTGCATGTCAGCATTGTATTTATTAATAAAAATTTAATGACTTGCCTCAACAACATTAGTTCCATTATCCATAGGATCAATGTTTGTCAAATCTCCAAATGTCCATTCCCCTGAAAAGTTGAAACCAAATCAAATAACAATATAATTAAAACACCAACAGACAATTTGCTTCGAACTGTTCAACTCAATAAATTTTTTCAACTGTTAGAATCTTTGTGAGATTTTTTCGTAACACTGATTCTTGGGAAACATAATTATTCTTATATTGCTATGCAATCTTTTCAAAGTAACTTACCAGATAAATTGAGAGATGAAAGGTATTGTAAATTCCTCCCAAGGCCAGCAAGAAGTTTAAGTAACTCTTTCCATGGTAGTCTATTATTTTCTTAATTCAGAGAAACATGGCTTAAGGCTTAAATGAACCAGAGAATTGTTTATCAATAAATAAAAAAAAGAATCAGAGAATTCCATACTCCTTTTATCGTCAGAATTAGAATACATATATATTTTTGTTTTTCCAGGAGTCATAATGGAAACTCCTTGAATAAATCCAATCAAAAGCATCATCAAACAGAAAACACCAAAGGCATCATCAAACAGAAAACACCAAAGACGTCTTCTTTCAACACTTTTGAGTGACATGCATGCTTCAAATTTGGTTCAAGTGACCAAACCATCATTTCCATCAACTTAGAAACTTATTATTAAGCATGCAAACAGAATCTAAAAGAGCTTAGATCTCTAGAACCATGAGACAGTTGAAATTCACATTCATGCCATGCCAAGATATAGCATCAATCAAACATGCATGTAAAAATCCATATACCAATGGAGTTCTAAGGCTAATAGAAAAAAAAAACAAAATACACACCAATTACACCACAAAAATAAATGAAAATTTTCTATCTTTGCTTCTGCATAGCATAAATTTTGTCATGAATCAAGTAAAAATATTGTAACAACCACTGTATGGTTCCTCCCTGCTCCAGCATTGACAATGTTGCATCTTCAACTAAAGTTACTGTCAACGAAATTTAGCACTTCAAGAATTAATGATAGAAACAAAAACACTAAAGTTGGCAATAAAAAATTAGCCTTTAAATTGAAAATTAGTAAGACCAACACAAAACTTAACATTTGATTAAAGAGTAAAAATGGTACTAAGATTTGGGGAAACTGTGGGAGGTTAAATTGTGAGATTGTTTGATACCCCAAAATGGTACTAAAATTTGGGGAATACGGCGAAAGAATGATATAGAGAGAAACCCAGAATTTGATTGAAGTGTAATATCAAAGTGAACAAAAAATTGGGAAAGTGAAACTACCTTTGGAATCATCAAACGCTAACCAAGGCAGTGCACTTTGTTTCGTTGTCAGGAGTCCTCCATGATGAGTAGAAGAAATTTAATTCACAACCAACAAATTCTTCCATTCCACTGCTTTGGTTCCTAACCATAAACGGAAGAAAATCAAAGTCAAACTAAATCAATCTATCCGCTTGAAATGTTAACCTATTCATCCATCTTTGCCACAGTGACGTTTGATTCATGGGGGGAAATTGGAGAAATTGGTACCATTCAAAAAATGGGGGGAAGAAAAGATAAATTGAGTGAGTGAATATGAACCTTAAAAGCAAACCCAGTCACCGCTAGCCTTCAGCTACTCCGTTTGCCACCACGCACTGCCAACCAAATAGATCCACAACAGACCCTCCCACCGTCGCCTCCCTGCTGCCGCTCTTTGCTCTGATCATTCTCCATCGTCCAGACGCACGCCCAGGCGTCACCATTCCATCATACACCAGACGTGACCGAGGACGCTTCACATCGCCAATCAAACGCCACCGTATAGCCACCTCGCCTCCCTCTGAGCCACCGTCTTCCGGCTTCTATGCCCTTCCCACTCTCCTCTGTGCCATCGTATTCCGGTTTAACGTTCATTCGCATAATTGGAAAAATGGTGGAGGAGATAGTGGAAGAAGAAGGTTACCGAGTGCTTAATTGGAAAAAGGAGCAATTATGCCAATTTTAAAATTTAAAATTTATGTAAAACAGTTTTAGTCGGGTTTTTTTTCATCGTGTTATCTACTTGGGTCAATTTTGGCATTGTAAAAACAATATCAACTAAGGTTTTAAGGGCAAATTAGTAATATTAAAAGTAGGACACCAAAACTTCAACTCCGCCATTCCACTTCCTTATAAACTGGTAAACTGATAACAAATTTAACAACCATCATACATTTCCATATATTTATGTAGCCACTCAATAGCCCAGAAATGTTGATCGTGCCTTTGCCATAGCCACCCTCCTTTTATGGATGATGTACAACAACAAAACATCCAAAAAGAAAAACAAAAAAAAAGCAGAATGGAGAGAGAGAGAAAGAGGGGCTATAGGAGTTGAGGTGTGGAGATACCTTGGATTTGGGGTGGGTACCTTCTTCTACTTCCCCATTGTTTTCGCAATTCGATATTCCAATTTATCAGTCCTCATTGTTTATCAGCAACCGTCCCCTCGTGGATAATTTGGACAGATTGACAAATAGAAACACAAAACAACCTCTTTTGATTTTTCCTCTTCACAGTTGATGCAATCTTATGTGCTGTCACTTTGGGTCCATCCAAAATTTGTGTGGAAGTTGATCTCAAACGCAGAAAAATTAAGAAAAAAAAATGAAAAATAAAAAATTTAATGAACAAACACAGAAACCGTTGAATACCTCCAACAAAAGAAACAGTCGAACTCGGATCTGCATCCTTTGCTCACAGTCCCGATTTAGATCCACAGCGCCGGTGTCATACGTCGTTCTCCATGACTCACGTAGATCTACTGTGGCTACGCCAAGCGACGCTGTCTGACCCATCATCGACACCATTATGGTTCCTCCTAAAAAAACAAAACAGAAATTGAAAAACTAGCAAAACTTCTTTGCAAACAAGAGAATAAAAAAATATTGAAATTCTAGAAAGTGGCCGGGTTTTAAGAAAAAATGACGATGAAGAAGAAGATGAAATGAGAAGGGGAAATGAGAATGTATGTGAACCTAGAGGAGTGCCTCCATCAGTTATCTTTCTTCTTTAGCTCATGTATTTTAAATTTTAAAAGAATATTAACTGCTGATATATAAGAAGGAGAAGTTTCATCCTAAAACTGTCACTTTTTTTATTTAAAATGAACAAATCAGTTTTATCGATGTCATATATTATAAAGTTTTCTGGGATAATTTGGTAATATAAAAAAATTGACACTAAAAATGGACTTTTTTTGAACTTTGTCATTATCTTTTAGTATAGATAATAAAATATTAATAGTTGATTGATTTATATGTTAAAGAGAATATGAAAAAAATAATGTATTAAAGCATTAACGATTAATTGATTGATATATTAAAGAGAATATCTATACTAATCTTTAAACGGGGATACTGATTTTGGTGTCTAACTTTTATTTCCCTTAAAATGTTACGAATTACACATAATGAACTTGTGAAAGGCAAAAACTCACCTAGAATAATGTAACCGTACAATGAAACTGCGACGAGGAGGTACTATAAAACTTTGTAAAACAGAAAAAAGAGGAACTATGAAACCGTAAAATTGTAGTTACCACACAAATCATCAAAATAACAAATAAAAAATAGAAAGAAACAAAGACAATATTGACATTTTTTTTGTTTTTATAATTATTTTCGAAAACAAGAAATGAAAACAGGAAACTGAAAATAAAACAAACAAACTATTTTTTCAACTAGAAGAAACACGACCAATATTGTGTCTGTCTATTTCTAATTTTTATTTAGAGTAAAGGCCTAAATTGGTCCCTGAAAAATTTCGGGGACCTACTTTTAGTCCCCGAAAAAAATAAATTAATTATTTAGTCCCTCAAATTTTCAAAGCGGGACACATTAATCCCGAGATTAGTTCTGACGTCTATTTACTTATCTACGCGTCCCATTAACCAAGCTACTTGGCCTGTTAATGGTCCTGCGTGGCCTATGACGAATTCCTGCCGTTAAAAATTAAAGAAAAGTGAAAAAAGTGCATAATTTTCAAGTATTTGAATTTTAAAATTATGCATTTTTTCACTTTTTATTCGTTTGCCATTGACAAAATTCGTCATAAGTCGTGCAGGACCACAAATGGGTCAAGTATGATGATTAATGAGACACATGGGCAAGTAAATAGACGTCGGAATTAAACCTAGGGATTAATATGTTCTGCTTTGAAAATTTGAGGGACTAAATAATTATTTTATTTTTTCAGGCACTAAAAGTGGATCCCTGGAAATTTTGAGGGACCAACTCGAGTCTTTACTCTTTTATTTTATTATTTTGATAATTTGAGTAAGATGCATATATTTTAAGGAAAATAATCGAATTTCTCAGGTGAAAAAAATAAAAACATCACATAACAGCTAGTATATCAATAGATTTAACGAGGTCTAAGGTAGCTAGCAATAGCATTGCCATTGCAATTTCTCCGGTAAAAAATAAAAAATAAAAATACTAACATAACAGTTTTTTTTTTTGAGGGAATATAAAATACATAACAGCTAGCATATCGAATTTCTCAAAAAAACAAAATCAGAATTTTGTTATAATAATAATAATCTATACTAAAAGATAATGACAAAGTTAAAAAAAAGTCAGTTTTTAGTGTCATTTTTTTATATTACCAATTTATCCCTGAAAACTTTATAATATATGACATCGATAAAATTTATTTATTCATTTTAAATAAAAAAAGTGGCAGTTTTAGGATGAAACTTCTCCTTCTTATATATCAGCAGTTAATATTCTTTTAAAATTTAAAATAAATGAGCTAAAGAAGAAAGATAGCTGATGGAGGCACTCCTCTAGGTTCACATACATTCTCATTTCCCCTTCTCATTTCCTCTTCTTCTTCATCGTCATTTTTCTTAAAACCCCACTTTCTAGAATTTCAATATTTTTTTATTCTCTTGTTTGCAAAGAAGTTTTGATAGTTTTTCAATTTCTGTTTTGTTTTTTTAGGAGGAACCATAATGGTGTCGATGATGGGTCAGACGACGTCGCTTGGCGTAGCCACAGTAGATCTACGTGAGTCATGGAGAACGGCGTATGACACCGGCGCTGTGGATCTAAATCGGGACTGTGAGCAAAGGATGCAGATCCGAGTTCGACTGTTTCTTTTGTTGGAGGTATTCAACGGTTTGTGTTTGTTCATTAAATTTTTTTATTTTTCTTTTTTTTTTCTTAATTTTTCTGTGTTTGAGATCAACTTCCACACAAATTTTGGATGGACCCAAAGTGGCAGCACATAAGATTGCAGCAACTGTGAAGAGGAAAAATCAAAAGAGGTTGTTTTGTGTTTCTATTTGTCAATCTGTCCAAATTATCCACGAGGGGACGGTTGCTGATAAACAATGAGGACTGATAAATTGGAATATCGAATTGCGAAAACAATGGGGAAGTAGAAGGAGGTACCCACCCCAAATCCAAGGTATCTCCACACCTCAACTCCTATAGCCCCTCTTTCTCTCTCTCTCTCTCCCCTGCTTTTTTTTGTTTTCCTTTTTGGATGTTTTGTTGTTGTACATATCATCCATAAAAGGAGGGTGGCTATGGCAAAGGCACGGTCAACATTTCTAGGCTATTGAGTGGCTACATAAATATATGGAAATGTATGATGGTTGTTAAATTTGTTATCAGCTTATCAGTTTATAAGGAAGTGGAATGGCAGAGTTGAAGTTTTGGTGTCCTACTTTTAATATTACTAATTTGCCCTTGAAACCTTAGTTGATATTGTTTTTACAATGCCAAAATTGACCCTAGCCAATAACAAGATGAAAAAAAAACCCAACTAAAACTGTTTTACATAAATTTTAAATTTTAAAATTGGCATAACTGCTCCTTTTTCCAATTAAGCACACGGTAACCCTCTTCTTCCACTATCTCCTCCACCGTTTTTCCAATTATGCGAATGAACGTTAAACCGGAATATGGTGGCACAGAGGAGAGTGGGAAGGGCACAGAAGCCGGAAGACGGTGGCTCAGAGGGAGGCGAGGTGGCTATACGGTGGCGTTTGATTGGCGATGTGAAGCGTCCTCGGTCACGTCTGGTGTATGATGGAATGGTGACGCCTGGGTGTGCGTCTGGACGATGGAGAATGATCAGAGCGGAGAGCGGCAGCAGGGAGGCGACGGTGGGAGGGTCTGTTGTGGATCTGTTTGGTTGGCAGTGCACGATGGCAAACGGAGTAGCTGAAGGCTAGCGGTGACTGGGTTTGCTTTTAAGGTTCATATTCACTCACTCAATTTATCTTTTCTTCCCCCCATTTTCTGAATGGCACCAATTTCTCCAATTTCCCCCCATGAATCAAACGTCACTGTGGCAAAGATGGATGAATAGGTTAACATTTCAAGCGGATACATTGATTTAGTTTGACTTTGATTTTCTTCCGTTTCTGGTTAGGAACCAAAGCAGTGGAATGGAAGAATTTGTTGGTTGTGAATTAAATTTCTTCTACTCATCATGGAGGACTCCTGACAACGAAACAAAGTGCACGACCTTGGTTAGCGTTTGATGATTCCAAAGGTAGTTTCACTTTCCCAATTTTTTGTTCACTTTGATATTACACTTCAATCAAATTATGGGTTTCTCTCTATATCATTCTTTCGCCGTATTCCCCAAATTTTAGTACCATTTTGGGGTATCAAACAATCTCACAATTTAACCTCCCACAGTTTCCCCAAATCTTAGTACCATTTTTACTCTTTAATCAAATGTTAAGTTTTGTGTTGGTCTTACTAATTTTCAATTTAAAGGTTAATTTTTTATTGCCAACTTTAGTGTTTTTGTTTCTATCATTAATTCTTGAAGTGCTAAATTTCGTTGACAGTAACTTTAGTTGAAGATGCAACATTGTCAATGCTGGAGTAGGGAGGAACCATACAGTGGTTGTTACAATATTTTTACTTGATTCATGACAAAATTTATGCTATGCAGAAGCAAAGATAGAAAATTTTCATTTATTTTTGTGGTGTAATTGGTGTGTATTTTGTTTTTTTTTTCTATTAGCCTTAGAACTCCATTGGTATATGGATTTTTACATGCATGTTTGATTGATGCTATATCTTGGCATGGCATGAATGTGAATTTCAACTGTCTCATGGTTCTAGAGACCTAAGCTCTTTTAGATTCTGTTTGCATGCTTAATAATAAGTTTCTAAGTTGATGGAAATGATGGTTTGGTCACTTGAACCAAATTTGAAGCATGCATGTCACTCAAAAGTGTTGAAAGAAGACGCCTTTGGTGTTTTATGTTTGATGATGCCTTTGGTGTTTTCTGTTTGATGATGCTTTTGATTGGATTTATTCAAGGAGTTTCCATTATGACTCCTGGAAAAACAAAAATATATATGTATTCTAATTCTGACGATAAAAGGAGTATGGAATTCTCTGATTCTTTTTTTTATTTATTGATAAACAATTCTCTGGTTCATTTAAGCCTTAAGCCGTGTTTCTCTGAATTAAGAAAATAATAGACTACCATGGAAAGAGTTACTTAAACTTCTTGCTGGCCTTGGGAGGAATTTACAATACCTTTCATCTCTCAATTTATCTGGTAAGTTACTTTGAAAAGATTGCATAGCAATATAAGAATAATTATATTTCCCAAGAATCAGTGTTACCAAAAAATCTCACTAAGATTCTAACAACTGAAAAAATTTATTGAGTTGAACAGTTCGAAGCAAATGGTCTATTGGTGTTTTAATTATATTGTTATTTGATTTGATTTCAACTAATTTTCAGGGGAATGGACATTTGGAGATTTGACAAACATTGATCCTATGGATAATGGAACTAATGCTGTTGAGGCAAGTCATTAAATTTTTATTAATAAATACAATGCTGACATGAAATGGAATGATTATAATAATTCCTTTGCCTGATGTTACCTCCTATAACTCTTGCCTAAGGAAAACACTGGTGAGTAGAGAGTAGTGAGTATTTACTCTTTGGTTAATGCGAATATTAACCTCAACGATCACTAGGAAGGAATGATCACTAGACAGATACCCATAATATTTGATTTCTCACTAATTGTGGCAATCAATTTGATAGCAACCCAAACCAGAGCAATGAAAAAATGACAATAAAAGATCGACACGGGTGTGTTACCAAGTAAGGAAACCGATTACAGAGGAACAGAAATTCCTTTACTCAGAGCAATGCTCCTATAGTGATAATTCTCTGCCTAAAACTGACTGGAATATACTCAATGCCTTTTCCCTCTCTCCAATTCTTCCTTATAACTGAAAATCCCCTCACACACCTTACATTCATTCATGTTAGACTTACATTCACTTTATGTTTTTAAATAAATTTTTCTCGAACTCCAAGCATTCTTCTTAACTTACTTAAATTCATAGATTTGATTCTTCCAATGATTTTTTTTTAAATTTTATGTGTGAAGGAGGACGAGTGATACTTTAAGGCCATGGAAGTTGGAGACCTCTCCATAAGTTAGCAGGTCTTTGAATATATATATTTGTAGTCCTGATGTTCTCTCTCTCTCTCTCTCTCTCTCTCTCTATATATATATATATATATATATATATATATATATATATTGTAGCAGGTAAACAATTAGATCTCTTTGTTTTCCGTGTTTTATTTGCTTCAAAATGTTGCAGGTCTTAATAGATGTGGAAAAGGTTGTAGGCTAAGGTGGACCAATTATTTAAGGCCTGACATCAAGAGGGGTAAATTTTCTCAAGAAGAGGAGCAAACAAATCTGCATTTCCATTCCATCCTTCGAAACAAGTAATTTCCGCTTTCTCCTTATCATCCTTATTATTTTGTTGGGAAGGCATAGGGAATGTGAAGTTTCATTTTTCCTTGGCAATTGCTAAACTACTAAGGTATTCATAACTACACTTTTCTTTGAACTGTTATGACTTCATAGGTTTTTTCCATATGGGGAATGAATATGGTAAGGTTTCAATTCTGCTTGATTGAAGCAGTTTAAATATATTACCCTTTACTTTGACATTTTGTATTCTTTTTCTTAAACTATTAAAGATAATTATAACTATTAATGCATATGTTTCTTGATAGATGGCCAGCTATTGCATACCATCCCAATACCTTTCATCTCTCAATTTATCCTGTAAGTTACTTTGAAAAGGTTGCATGACAATTCTAGGCATGGTGGTGCGGTTAATGGGGGAGGCGGAGGCTGAACAATGCACGTTAACAAATGAGAGGAAGATGAAGTGAGGAAGGAGAAGGAGGAGGAGTTGGGGGAGGAGAAGACGAAGAAAAAGAGTTATCAAAAGAAGACCCTGCAAGGTTAGCTTCCCTAAATTTCAACAAGAACCACTTTTCTTTTATTTTATTTTATTATCAGATCGTGTGTTGAAGTTGTTTATTGCTGATGATTCATTTCTGTATTATATTTTTCTAACTGTCTCTTATCGCTTTCTCTGCATGATGAATTCTATTTCAGAAATTTGATTAAAAAAACATTAGATTGCTATGTTGCTATGTTGCTATGCCCCTATGACAAAATGTAAATTGGTAGTGTTTAATATTGATATGGTAGGGTTGGTACTGTTGTTACAGGTCAAAGTGATGGAAACAATAAAGTGAAAACATGGGATCTCATGCTTATCTCAGTGTGGTAGTGCAAAAGGATTTACTGGAAAAGGCTGTTGGATGGCACCTGAAATGATCAAAGGAAGGCGTCATACCAAGAAAGTACATGACTGTAGTTTTGAGATTGTTCTATGGGAGCTTTTAACAGGACAGACACCATTAACAGACACATTGAACTTATTGAAGAACTCCAGAAAGGTGACTTCTGTAGTTGTTGGGGAATCTTTCCTGCCAGACTGTTGAGAGAAAGTTCCAGTGCTTCAAGATTTGACAGGTTGATCGAAACAAGGCCATTTAGATTTTGTTGAACACTCCTAATCCATGCTCATCCCTTTGTCCTACAATCTATTTTTTGAAGTATTATTTGACTATTGAGTTCGATGTACATTGAATGATTTGGTTAATGAGGTTGGAATTATAAGGGTGATTGGGATATGCTCTTCTTTGGGTTATTATCTTAAATGACATTCAGCCGCATTCACTCTGAACTATGGAGAGGGGAAAAAGTTAAAGGAATTGGAATTAACCAAACTTAGGAGAGGCTCAGATCACTTTTTCTGCATATAGCTATAGCTAACATGCTTTCAACGTGGATACATAGAAAAAAAAAATTAAGCTATACATGCATATATATAATTTGTGGTATGAATGGACCAAAAATCAATTTATCCCACTTGGTTTCAAATTCAAATTATTGAGCAAGTTAGAAATACAATCAATTCATCCCACTTGGTTTCAAATTCATATTATTGAGCAAGTTATAAATGCAAAGGGTGACTAGACACATTGGATAAGACTTTTCAATTCATGAAACTTGCTCTTGCACTGAGTCATGTTTGAATTACAACGAAGAGGTGCTTCCGGATTTTGTTGGTGGCAATGCACTGCTGGAATTTAATAGTGATAAAAATGCCGCCAAGTTCATTGATAAAATGGCATCCCTTGATTACAAACACATTTAGGACTATTTAGAGGACTTCATTAAAGACAACCAACTAATGGAATTTGAAAGGGATCCATTGAAAAGAGAAGAAAGAAGAGATCGCATTTTGAGGGAAATGTTGTGCACTGGTTGATGGGGCTGTTATTTGCATGGTCTCGATGAGCTTCATTACCATGGTTAATCTTTCTGATTGCATTCATTGTGTTGAGCAAACAAGATTTCCCATTCCAACCTAGATCTCAATTAAATGGTGACGTTTCATCTCTACATCTATTCTACACTTAATTTACTTCAAACAATTTCTACTATTCATAACTGTATATATTAATGGCATTTTTAATCTATTAGAATTATGTATCATACTGATATTTAAATGTAAACGTGTTACTAAAATCGCCATAATAGCAAATAAAATATCAATAATATAATTAAGAAAATGATAGCGATTTTTCTAACCTTTGCACATATTAAGAAATCAAAAGTAGAAATATTATATTGAAAGCTGTGCATTAAATTCCTTGAAAGTTTAAAAGCTACTATTTTCAATATAACATTTCTATTTTCTAAATTCTTATTATGTGAAAGGTTGCACAGGTAAGAAAAACCCAAAAGATAAATATATAACATGCGGACGAACATGCACAACATGTAAATGAAATCTATACTATCTATAAGGAGGATAGTTGAATTTTGGTTTCAACATTTCAAAATACCAATACTACCCCTACACTATAAAACTGATAAAACTGATTTCCAAATTTAAAAAATAAAAATAAATTGTAGCACTTATTTTAAATTTTAAAAAAGAAAACTGCATGTGGTGTAAAATGTTAACCCTATGTCATTAGAACGGTTGAAAAGTAGTGTGTGGCGTAAAGCCATCAAAACTGCGTGTGGCGTAAAACTGCATCACTTATTCTTTTATTTTTACGTATTTTTCAAGGGGTCATTCTGAGCACTAATAATCTCTACTATTAGTTTATGCAGGTAAAATTCTTTTACTTATCAAGCCATATTTTTTTATATCAGATATTTATCAAGCCATATTCTAAAGAATAGGTGTATACAACTATACAATTTTTGCTTTTTAAAAATTTAAAATTTAAAGTTCAAAATAAATTAAGGAATCAATCCATACTTAATCTCCTTATAAATCTAAATGCTGAGATATCGATCTCAAATAATATTTGTAACTAAATTATATTTGGTACCTTGGATTTGTTTTTTATTAAAATATGTATCTTATTTATTTTTACATTTATTTGTAACATGAAATTATTAACGCAATGGTGTATATAATGTGTATTTATATTATTACGTCACATTATAAAGTTGGATAAATCTATATAACAAAGACGAGTAAAAACATTAGAAATGCGGCCAGACAGGCACGTGAGTGCCTGTCTTGCCGCTAGTAATAATAATAATAATAATAATAATAATAATAATCTATACTAATAGATAATGGTGTTCTACTTTTAATATTACCAATTTGCCCTTAAAACATTAGTTGATTTTGTTTTTACAATGCCCAAATTGACCCTTATCAGATACTAACAAGAAAAAAATGACTAAAACTGAATTATTTTAATTTTAAAATTTAAATTTAAAATTGTCATAACTGCTGGAGGAACCAACGAGATGGTAACCCTCCTCTTCCACTATATCCTAAACCAAAACAGAAAAGAGGAGAATGGAAAGCGCATAGAGGAAGCGGGAAGACGGTGGCACCGAGGGAGGCGAGGCGGCACGATGGCGTTTGATTGGCGATGGAAGGGTGACGTCTGGGCGTGCGACTGGACGATGGAGAATGATCAGAATGATGAGCGGTAGAAGGGAGGCGACGGTGGGAGGGTCTGTGCGGATCTGTTTGGTTGGCAGTGCGCGGCGACAAACGGAGGAGCTGAAGGCCAACAGTGACTGGGTTTGCTTTTAAGGTTCATATTCACTCACTCAATTTATCTTTTCTTTTCCCCCATTTTCTGAATGGCACCAATTTTTCCAATTTTCCTGAATTAATCAAACGTCCCTGTGACAAAGATGGATGAATAGGTTACCATTTCAAGCGGTTGGATTGATTTTATTTTACTTTTATTTTCTTCCGTTTCTGTTTAGGAACCAAAGTAGTGGAATGGAAGAATTTGTTGATTGTGAATTAACTTTCCTAACGAAACAAAGTGCACTGCCTTGGTTAGCCTTTGATGATTCCAAAGGTAGTTTCACTTTCCCAAGTTTTTGTTCACTTTGATCTTAATCTTCAATCGAATTCTATGTTTCTCTCGATCTCATTCTTTTGCCATTTTCCCCAAATCTTAGTATCATTTTGGGGTGTGAAACAAGCTCACAATTTAACCTCTCACATTTTCCCCAAATCTTAATACCGTTTTTACTCTTTAATCAAATGCTAAGTTTTGTGTTGGTCTTACTCTTTTCAATTTAATGGTTAATTTTATTTTTTTTTACCAATTTTAGTGTTTTTTTTTCTGTCATTATTTCTAAGTTCTAAATTTCATTAACAGTAACTTGAGTTGAAGATACAAGATTGTCAAAGCTGGAGTAGGGAGGAACCTTACAGTGGTTGTTACAGAGGATGGAAATTACATAGTCTTTGGATGGAACAATCATGGACAGCTTGGTTCAGGTTCTGTGTTAATTTTAATTTAAAGATGGGTTTGTGGTTGTTTTAGTTGGGTTTTTTTTTCATCCATCCTTTGTGCTGATAATTAGATTATGGGACATGCATTAGAAACTTCTCTGATTTCCACTTCAGCGAAAATGCTGTTGTAGTTAGAATTTTAAGTTTCTCTTTGCATAAATGTTGGAATAATTGCTTTTTCGTTATATAATAGTGGCAAAGGATGCATTGCTTGTATAAACTTACATAGGACCTTTAGATGTTGCATTTTCTGATTCTTGAATTCACGATGCATTTTTAGAATTGATACTTTTTATTTTATTTTGCACGCCCATATTTATTTTTGAATTTATTATTAATTTTAATTTTAATAAAATTATGGGTTGCAATGCAGGAGGTTAAACGCTATAAAAATTGGAATTCACCTAACCCAACCTGCTTATATTTAAATATTGCTTCTTCTTGGTTTTCAGGTTAGTTCCTTGATCTTTTACTTCTTACTTCGCTTTTTTTTTAGTTACTGATTCCCTTAGCGGGAAACAAAGCATAAACATATAGAAAAACAATATGGAAAAACTAAGCACTACTACTGCATAGTTGTTGTTTTTTTAAATATATCTTTGCTTTATGGTTTCTTCATAATTCAGCTCAGATGGTTTACGTTTTGTAGCATAAATATATTTTGGCTATTTTCCGCATATTTCTTCCATATTATTTATTGAAAGGGACAAAAATAACTTTTTCTATATCATTTGTTGTATGGAGCGAGATTGTATGGGTGCTTTTGGAATATATGTTAGATATGCTTTAGCATAAACTTACAGAGTACCTTTATATTGTATAAACTTCCACCCATTAATTGAATTAAATTATCAATTAAATTAAATTAACCGATTATCTTTCCATCTCTCTCTGTCTGACCACTTTTTTGAGTGTGTAGACTCTATATGTTTACATCTCCTCCAATATTCAGATTTTGGTTGATTGGTCTAATGCATTCATGTATCCTCAATGTAGATATGTCTATGTCTTTCCATGTTTTCCTAACATAGAACAATATGATTCCACATTAATTTAATTGGTCCTATTCATCAGTTTTATGTGTTGCAGGCAGCATTAGCTACAATTTTCACGGTTTAAGGCCAATAAAGGTCAAAGAAAGCCAAAATATATCTATCTCTGTCCCTCATATCATTTAGATAATAAAATTCAGTTAAAAAATTATAATAAAATGCATATTTTGATCAATCAACTTGGCGTCCAGCTAATGTAGTAGAAGCATATTCTGAGCTGCAATTTTGCTTTTCATGTATCTAAAAAATTTATTTCAAAACAAGTATACAAAAAAAAAATCATTAATCCTAAGCCAATTGTTAGATAAGTGACAAATATATAAAATTTTTTGACTCATAACAAGGTAAAAAATACATTTTCAAACAAGTTTTATAATATTTGTAGACATCTTCGCTAATTTCCTCTAATGTTGTTTTGTTTTTCTTTATTTCATTTTTATGATTCAAATTCTTTTGTTAGTGCCGTATAGTGAAGAAAAACACCATAAAATGAAGTTGGTTCAGAATAATTAAGGTCAAGGCAAACGCTACAAAAATTAAGGACACTATCAAGAAGCATTGCTATAATGTCCTTGATCATGACTATCACAATGAAGGGTTTTAGCTCTTTGGATTCTTTGGAAGACTCTCCTCCCATCAAGTTAGTTCCTCCTTTCAACCGTTTTTTTATCTTAATTCATTTGTGTAAAAGAGTTTTTCCCCTTCTGTCAGATCCTTTCAATTTTGATACTCTATTACAATATTTTTACTTGGTTCATAAAAAAATTTATGCGATACATAAGCAAAGATGGAATTTTTCATTTATTTTTGTTTGTAATTGGTGTATGTTTTGTTTCCTGTTTCTATTATCCTTAGAACTCTCTTTGTATATGGATTTTTTTCATGCATGTTTGATTGATGCTATATCTTGACATGCCATGCATGTGAATTTCAAGTTTCTCATGGTTCTAGAGACCTAAACTGTGTTAGATTATGTTTGCATGCTTAATAATAAGTTTCTAAGTTGATGGAAATGATGGTTTGGTCACTTGAACCAAATTTGAAGCATGCATGTAACTCAAAAGTGTTGAAAGATGATGCCTTTGGTGTTTTTTATTTGATAATGCTTTTAATTGGATTTATTTAAAATGGTTCCAGAACAGAAAAAAATTGAGCCTGCTGATTTGTGTATATGTGTATTCTTGATACCCATAAAGTTTCATTAATATTGGATTTCATTTGATCAGTCAATTATGATTGAATGTGTAAGTAGTGTTACATTGTTACTACAGTGTTTTGGAAAATCCGGTTCTTTTTTAATTAAAACCAAGGAGTTTCCATTATTACTTCTGGAAAAGCATAAATATAGTTGATTTTTGTTTGTGTTACGTTGTTGCCTATAAATTTTTATTTAATTTTGATTAGGTTTGATATGTCAAAAAAATTCTGGATGTGATATACTGTAGAATGTATGTTGCTGGAAAATTCTGGATAAAAATCCTAAGTTGAACGGATTTTCTAGTGAAAACTTAAATCACAATCTAAATGAATAAATTTTTGACATCTTTACTTTGTTTTATTGTTTAATTTTGATTAAGCACGAACTTGCCGGAAATGGTTGTAATGTTATGAAGAGGATATGATTCTTGAGGTTAATGTAATTGTGATGTCCTTGAAATCTATGCTTAACTTAAAATAAGAAGTGGAGTTTGATAAGTCGATCATTGCAGAATGCATTGCATCATTTTCCTTGATATTTATAAAAATAAATCATCTGAACAATTTTAAGAATATATGTGAGGGGAAAGTAATCATCGTGGTCTGAAATATGATTATAAAATATAACTACGAGGGGTTACTTAATTGAAAAATGGCTACATTTGTAAGGATTAAAGTTCTCAATATACAAAAACACACCACTTTTAAAATATGTTGTGTAATTGATGCCACTATGCTTATGTTCTTTGTTGTCTACATGTATTCTGTCTGGTAAAGTAGTAATGAACTAATGATGTGCTGCCTAATCTTTTTAGGTAAATGGATTGGAAATAGGCAAATACGCTGCAACTGGACAACAAAAGGTGCTAGTGGCAATGAAGAGAATCAAACCTCAGACACCAAAAGTTTTGATAAATGCAACTATAGAATTCACTCGGTTATTTTTTAGAGGTTTTTTTTTTATTATAACTTGATTGGTTACTGGATTATGGTTCTTCGGGGGTGTAAGGGAACTGCAGAAAATGTTTAAAGGATTATAGTTAAAGTAGCAAGTATAATAACTATTTTTACAGTTGACTTCATTATTGTGTTTGTATAATTTTTAAGTAGTTTCTTCTTTCTCCCTCGCATTTACGGTAGATTATCGGAACTGAGAGATTCTTTGCTTGAATCAATTTGGTGATGATTATATCTATTGTTTTATTTGAGTCTGCCAGCTAACATATTGATGTGCAAACGACACAATTCATATTTTAGACATGCCAAAATATATAAGGGTGATTGATATAACTACTTTGTCATCGGATAACAAGGAGATAAACTGCATAATGAAAATAAGTAAAAACATTAAAAATATGACCAGACTATTTCTAAAACGTGTACAAAAATAAATAAAAATATTAGAAATACGGTCGGACATACACTCAAACGTGAGTGCCTCTCTTGCTGCTAGTAATAATAACGATAATTGTCGTTTTTATTTTCTTGTCACAAAATCACAAATTCACCCACCTCTCTCTCTCTCCGTCTCCCATCCCCATTCGAGGAGAGACACTGCCGCCACTGTGTTCCATTCCAGGCGTTCCTCCTCTCTCAACACAACACCCTCAAAACCATAATCATCATCGCTATCACTTTCTTCTTCTTCTTCTTCACTCCAATCTTAGGGTTTCGCTTCTTCTTCACACCTTCGATCCTTCTACGCTTTTCACCAAAACCCTCTTCCTCTTCTTCTTCTTCTTCTTGTTATTATTGTTGTTTAAATTAACTGCTCCGAACGACGTCGTTTTCGTTCGATGATTGATTCAATGAATGAATGAATGATCTTTGTTTAAGGGTTTCGGATTTGAATGGCATTGGGAGATTTAATGGCTTCATCTCGTTTTTCCCAATCCACCGTTCTCCTCGTCCCTAACCACCACCTCGACCACGATTCCGCCTCCTCCTCCTCCACCCTAACCACCGCCGTCCATGATGAACCCGCCGATTTCCACCGAAGGGATTCCGAAGCCACCGCCGCAAGCAGTAGCTACAGCAATGCCCCTGCTTCCGCCTCTGCCGCTGCCGCTGCCGCCACTACTAGTATGGCGTATTTACCGCAGACGGTGGTCCTTTGCGAGCTGCGGCACGACGCGTTTGAGGGTTCCGTCCGCGCCGGCCCCTCTGATAGTGGCTTGGTCTCCAAGTGGAAACCTAAGGACAGAGTAAGCTTTTGAATTGATGTTCAATTAGTGTGTCTTGATTAATTGCTTGTGAAAATGCAGAGTGATTCAAATAGGGTTTAGATTATTTACAATTTACAATACAGCTTATTATTTGTTTTCGTGTTATCTGCATTGTGCTATGATGGGTTGATGATTAAAGATTTATACTTATGAGTGAAATTTGTATAATTTCCAAGTCATGTGTTCTGCATAATAGAAATTGGAAACTTTGCCAGCAACTATTGACACCTTTACATCAAGGGACCCTTTGGATGGGCCTTAAAAAAAGGGTTTCTATGACGTAGAAGTAGAAGTCATTATTAGAAGTATAAGCTATTCTCTGCGTTTGGATGAGTTTTTAAAAAAGGTCTTCTATGAGATTTGTTGTAGGGACATTATTGTCCAACAATTTTCATAAACCATAACTGGTCCTCACTTTCTCTTCTAATGTATATCCTTTTTTTAAAATTTAGGAATTGTAGCTTCTTAGAAAAGCACCAAAAGTGCTTTTTTCATTGCTTTTGCTTTTTTAAAAGCCCATCAAAACACTCATATTTTTTTAAAACTTTTATTTTAAAAATAAGTGTTTTTTTTTCAAAAAGTGACCATCCAAACAGGCTCCAGTCAAGTTTGACGGAGTTCAGAAGTGCTTATCCTTATGGAAGTGACTTGTGAATGAAGGATATTATTCTCTTAAATAAAACATGAAATTCTTGCTGCAGTTGAGATAAATTAACATTTCGAAATGTTAAATGTGCCAATTCACCAATGGCTTTTACGGTTATAGTGACTAGTATGGTTGTTTCCAGTCCTATAGAAGAAACCTGGTTGAATTTTCTGTTGAAATTGTTATACCTTCACTTGTTTTTTTGGGGAGGGTTGGGTAGCTCAATCTTTTGATATAAAATTTCTCTGCCATTTCTAAATCAAGTAATGTAATAGCTTTCCTTTACAAGGGAGGGCTTTTTATTTTGTTGGTCTTGTTTCTCCTTGGAATTTACATTGACATCTCACATTTTTTTACCTAACTAGAATAAGTGCCTCTCCCCCCCCCCCCCAAAAAAAAAACTGCTTTAATGAATGCTTCCGAAAAAATGCTTATATACTTTATCTTTCGTAACAAGTATGCTTTGATTTAACTCCTAATTTTGTGGTGCAGATGAAGACAGGATGTGTAGCTCTAGTATTATGTTTAAACATAAGTGTTGATCCACCAGATGTAATAAAGATATCTCCTTGTGCCAGAATGGAGTGCTGGATAGGTGTCTTACCTTTCTGATCTCGTTTATTTTAAAACTGTTTATAATGTGGTTTGTACTCTAAGTTACTTCCTAATCTTGAGATTTTTCACACACTGCGATCAGTTAATATTTGAAAATAGCTTTTGGTTTCTTAATAGTTTTATATACTTATTTATTGTCCTTAAATATTGACTTGTTTATAAAAATTCCTTTTGCTGATTTTAGAATTCATGATTTGTCAGAAAGTGAAGGAAAACGAGAATAGAAAATAGAGAATGAGAATAAAGAGGTTATGAAATCAGAAACTGTAAACTGTCATTGTTAAGTGAATCTAAAATGGTTCGGTTACATATATTTGTGTCTAGAACTCCTAGAACACTGTAGAGGCCTAACTTTACAGCTGGTAACAATTGCGGCAGTGTGGTGACATGTCAGCTAGCTTACAAGCTAAAGTAATGCTACATACTCTAATATTCCCCCTTCAAACTCAGGGTGTGCTCATCAGTGAGAACCAATTCACTACTGAGTTTTTCTCAAAGCTCACAAAACCTGAGGTTGGACAAAACCTTGGTGAGAATATCAACATACTGGTCTTAAGATGGAATGTGCGAGATAATAAGACTTTGAGGACCTTCTCCTTGACAAAGTTTTCAAACCAGGGACTTGTCTTGATGTGCAAACCCAGGAGAGGCTGCTGCATGCAAACCTCTTCTTTTAGGAACCCTTGAGGAAGGCATTGTTAACATCAAGTTGTGGAATAGGCCAGTGATTGTTGAAGGCTAAGGTGGGGATAGTTCTAACAGTCACACGTTTAACCACTGGTGAAAAGTTTCGGTGTAGTCAAACCTATGCGATTGGTGGAAGCTTTTGGCTACTAACTGAGCCTTGTATTTTTTAACCGGGTCTCTTAGTTCCAGAACACCCATTTGCTGCCAGTAGCCATTCTGTTGGCAGGGAGAGGAGGCAAGTTCCATATGTTATTGACAAGAAGAACATCATATTCAATAGTCACGGCTGCCTTTCATTGAGGGTTGACAGGGCTCAAGTGATAGGTGGCAGGTTCAAGATGAGTTAACAGTAATGTAGGCAATAACTGAGACTTATGTATTTCAGACTTGCATGGTGAAGGGACTGAAATTTTGTCACAAGACTGCAGGAGGAACAAACTTACTGACACTAACTAAATTTTTGGTAATAGAAGGAACTGAAAGCAAGTTCTTGAGAGGTGGAGAGATATTAGGATTAGAAGGTGAAGGAAAACTAGAGGAGCCAACTGAAACAATAGGCAAACTTTGGCCATTAAACCATTACCCATGATGATCTAATCTGCGCCTAATGGAGCAGTCCTTTGCCGCAAGTTGAGGGTCAGCAGTCACATGACGTGTTGCCCTAGAGATTGGATGCTAGGGTTGGCTGGAAGAGTTACTGGGTGTGGAAACCATGGCCATTGGCGGCCTTTGCTGAATAGTAGAGTAGAGCCAAATGAAAACTGGATATGCTAAGAACCAGTTGGATGGCCAAACTGAGAAGTGAACTACTGAGATTATCCACCAGAGTACCAAGGCTGCACAGGATAAGCAAGCTGAGACTGAACATGAGGCAGAACTTTGAACTGCCATGGTTGCGAAGAAAACTGAGAAGAAAACCATATGCAGGAGGCATGGTAGCCTGAAACTGAAATTAGTTTTGAAACTGAGTCTCCTGTGGTGGTTGAGAGCAGGACATGAATGAAACAAAGGTTTGATCATAGTTAACTGAATCTAATATATGTTCGTGTACATATAGTTGTGTCTAGAACTTCTAGAACACTGTATAGACTTTACCATTTAACTATCTTACTGTTGGTGACAGTGGAGGTCACATCAGCAACCTTACAAGCTAATGTAATGCTAGAGACTCTAATAGCTGATCACTCCTAATCAATAGTCATAAATGATTTTTTTTGGCTGTAAAGCTCATACTTGTGTGCTGCTTTGCGCTTATTTCCTGTGGTTTGACTCTGACTCTGATCCATACTTTTACTTGTTTATCCGACTTTTTTACACTTTTTGCCTCCCAACTTGATTATTGTGAATTAGTTGCAGCTTTCTTAATGAGAAATGCAGATAATTTTTTTTGAGCTGAACCTTTGTGATGTATCAAAACACTGTTTACACCCATGGTTATAAACGAACCTTTGAAGCAATACTTTACACCCCTTTCAGTTTTTTGTATGACAACTTAGTATAAATACTGACTGGGATTTGTGGTTAATATGTATTTTCTAGTATATGAGATCTAGTACTCTATTTTTAAACTTGTACCTTTTCAATGCTGTAGATCCTTTTTCCATGGCACCGCAAAAAGCATTGGAATCAATTGGGAAAACTTTGAGCAGTCAGTATGAAAGATGGCAACCAAAGGTGGGAATGTTTAGCTAGATAAAGTCATCCTCTGGTATCATTTTGAAGTTTATTTTTAGTTAACCTTGTGGGCATGCCAACAGGCTCGCTACAAGTGTCAACTCGATCCAACAGTAGATGAGGTGAAGAAGCTTTGTACTACATGTCGTAGATATGCAAAGTCGGAAAGAGTTTTATTTCATTACAATGGGCATGGTGTGCCAAAGCCAACTGCTAATGGTGAAATTTGGGTCTTCAACAAGGTCATTTTTCCCCCTTTGTAGTTCTTGAAGTGAGATAATTATTTGATAAATCAGATGTTGCTATGTTACTCTGTTTTTACTGGTAATGTAGGGCCAACATACAATCTTAACCATTAGATATTGAAGAAATGGTAGTTATAGGTGGTTTTTGTTTTGTAAAATGAAATGCAAAGTCTACTGAAAACCCAACGTGTCCAATCAAACGCACACATTTTACTCAAATCACCATAATATCAAATAAAATACCCCACAAGAAAATGCACACAACAGGGAAAAATAAAATAATGCGGAGAGACAGTCACGACAGCGCTAGTCTTTCCGCTAGTCCACAATTAGTTTAATTCACTGACTACTAGACCATAGATTCCGAATAAATTAAAGGTCCTCAGTTAATATCATAACGAAAGAAGAGCTTCATGGTATTCTTATTCTCATTTTTTATCATCTAATGTTCAGAGTTATACGCAGTACATCCCCTTACCAATCAGTGACCTTGATTCTTGGCTGAAGACCCCTTCAATTTATGTTTTTGACTGCTCTGCGGCTGGGATGATTGTCAATTCCTTCATTGAGGTATTCACTCTAAATCATGTTTATTAATAGTACTGTAAACTACAATGATATAGGGACTGATTTTGTCACTTTGTATTTTGGACTGCCAAATTGGTTGCTGGACTTGTTATTCATTAGCTTCATGAATGGAGTGCGTCTAACTCTGCTGGGTCCACAAGGGATTGCATTCTACTTGCAGCATGTGAAGCACATGAGACTTTGCCTCAGAGTGCAGAATTCCCAGCGGATGTCTTTACATCTTGCCTTACGACACCTATAAAGATGGCATTGCGATGGTGAAGCTTCTCTCTTAATTCCTGCTTAGTTTAACCTTTTTAGAGTGTTTCATATGTTAATCATTCATTAAGTTTTAGTGCACCTTTAAAAAAAAGTATTATAGTGCATTCATTATGCATGGACTTTCCAAAAATCCATGCTTTTGTGATGTTAGTGATTAATATTTTACGCATATTTTGGGTTTGTATGCTTCCCAGATTGATCCGTTGGTTATTCCCTTACTAACCTCGTACTACTTTTATTTTATCTAGTGGATTTTCATGATACTGGTTCTGTGGTTTCATTCATCATTATCATTAGTTGCATTTTGGAATATACAATTCTTGTTTGTGAACTGATCGTATTATTTTTGTTGTAACTCATTTGCAGCTGGACTTCATATTAACTGCAGTAGCAATGATATTAACAGACTGCTGTGATAGTGATGATTTTTACTATGAAGTCGATTTTATGTTTGACATCTACTTTTGCATTACTAACTGTATTTCCTTCGATTCTTGAACAATTTAAGTGGGATGACGAGTGTATAAATTTCATGGTAAAATGGCTGTTAATAGGTGTTTGTGATGTAATTTGTCTCTAGGTAATCTGTATCAGTTATACATCTGTTTTTGCATTGTCCAATTGCTAATTCTTCGTGGAATAGGCTGTTTGGTGTTGTTGGGGAAGAGTGGGTTTGTCCAAACTCTCTAGAGACCTTTTTGACAATAAGGTTTAAAGGGTTTGGGATAAGAGGTCAAGATTCTATGGAACTGTGCAATCTTGCTATTATTTGCTCAGATTTTTCAAGGTGTTTTGGTGTATATAGAAATGTTGTGGGATAGAATAAGGTTTTTGGCTACTCTTTGGTGCTCAGCTCATGGTCTTTTTAAGGGGGTTCCCTTTTCTGAATTGCGTGGCGCCTGCAATTCTCCTTTGTTACTCTTTATTTTTGAATTACTGGTTCTTTGTAATTTTTTCTTTTATTAGTTTACTGGTGGAGGAAATCTTATCATCCTGTTTTTGTATTTCTCTTTCGTCTTAATGAATTTATTTTTCTATGAAAAAATGTCTCTAGGTTTTGTACTCGTTCATTACTTCGCAAGTCACTTGATTATTCTCTTATAGACAAGATCCCTGGCCGTCCAAATGACCGAAAGACACTTCTGGGTGAATTGAATTGGATCTTTACAGCAGTAACTGACACTATTGCCTGGAATGTTCTTCCTCATGGTAGGTCTCAACCTCCTTCATCTTTGCTGTTGCACTCACAAAATTACCGTTGTGTATTTTTTATTCTAGTTATTTAGCGGGTAATTTTAGTTTGTATTGTGTACCTTATATTGATTGTCCTGCAGAGCTTTTTCAGAGACTGTTCAGACAGGATTTGCTTGTTGCAAGTCTGTTTCGAAATTTTCTACTCGCTGAGCGAATTATGCGATCTGCAAATTGTTCTCCTGTCTCTCACCCAATGTTGCCACCAACCCATCAACATCATATGTGGTATTGTTGGTGATTATTGTTATGATATTGTAATACGTGCTGACAAAATTTATCATCAGTTTGTTTTTTCATTCACACTGCAGGGATGCATGGGACATGGCTGCTGAGCTCTGCCTCTCTCAACTTCCCTCATTAGTTGAGGATCCTAATGCAGAGTTTCAGGTACCTGGATTTTTTTGTCATACCTCTGTTGTTAACTTATTTTCTGAAGTTGAATATCAATTAAAAAATGGCTCTGGAATAGGGTTTGATTGGGAATAGTACTCTCATAGTAATACTAAAGATTATTCATAAGTTTTCAGCTTACCTGGTGTTGTATATGATTGTTCTCTTTCAGCCCAGTACATTTTTCACGGAGCAGTTAACAGCATTTGAGGTATGGCTCGACCATGGTTCTGAACATAAGAAACCACCAGAGCAGCTGCCTATCGTTCTTCAGGTGTGGCACATGTCTTGGTCTTTGTTGCCTTTTGGGACCATTATTTTGGTTCCTGATACTCTTGTTATGTTGGTTGCATGATTTTTGCCAAGGCTACGTTTGTGTCACAACCTATGAAGCCCGAATACTTAGTACGATACGGGTACGATACGACACGGATACAGGAATACGGGCAATTTTTTGATATTCAGGATACGGTACGGCCTGAATACGTTAAGAAAAATTTATAAAAAATGTATATATTATATAGATGCGGAATATTTATGATGAAAGAGACATCAATCATTTTTCATTAATTATAACTATGATGATCACAATTTTTTTAAACAAAGTTTCTACCCATATCATAATATATTCTATCCCTTATGTTAGAATCAGAGTAGTTAATCCAGGATAGCGGAGTGTAGTTGCTGACCCTAAAAACGCTATAGTGTGATAGCGCATAGTGGGATAGCCACTATTTTAGGCAGAGGGGAGGAGGAATGAATGTGGGAGGGAGAAGAGAGGGAGAGGAATGAATGTGGCAGGGAAAAGAGGGGGATGAGGGAGTCTGGACCAGAACAGAAAATAAAAGAACGTGAGGGAGAATAGTGGACAGTAAAAGAAGGGTAAAATGGAAATTTTAGTAAGTATAGGTGAGGGTAAACAAGACATTTCAATAGATAAAAGGACAGATTAGATAATTGGTGAGTTATAGAGGGTAAAATAGAGAATTCAGTAATTAAAGAAATTATAGAATAGGAAGACAACATGAAAGATTGAACAGAAAGCTTAGAAAACCCTAGATCTAAAAGTGGCAGCCGCAGGAGAGGAAGACCCAGACATTGAAGAGGAAGAGCCAGTCGTCGAACAGTGGCGCCGGTGGTAGGATGTGGCCGGAAGAGGCTCGTTAGAAGGATTTGTTGATGGAACACCGACCCATGACACAAGAGCAGCCCGTGTGCGCCGCTACCGCCACTACTGGATTACGCTCCACTGTCGTCCAAGTAGCGCCTACTGACCGCTCTTCTCTGCTCCACCGCTATAGCACGCTATTGACTACTCTGGTTAGAATATAAACAAAAGCATCTTTAGTAGAACTCAAAACAAGTCTCGACTCTATACAATAGCTAACAATTAAAAAGCATCTTTACTAAATTACTGTCTAATGCTAATTGATTTAGTCTCCTCTCCCTGTTACCATCATCCAACAAGAGCATAGCTTCTAAGTTTGGTTCATAAAGAGACAACTCTGTCAGAGGGATAATTCTTGGATACTTATTCGGAAGTACCTTACGAGTATTGGGTAAAAAAGAGTAAACAAAGGGATACGTCTTGGATACTTAAATGGAATTATCCTACAAGTGTCAGCATCAGATACGTGTACGACACGGATACTTTCTCATTGTTGGAGTATCCGGGCTTCATAGGTTATAGTTTGCAAGGGGCAAACATAGGTTTGCCCTCAAAACAAGAATTAGTTGCTTCCATTTCAAACTTACTTTTGGGGCTAAAAGTATGTTTGCAACATCATCCCAAACACAACAAATCAGCTATCAGACCCTGTTCCCTAATTAGGTTTTGCTGGGTAAGATGGAATTAGGTTTTTCTTGGCTGAAACTGTTCCAATTTGGTTGATGATCATTATTATCCTCCACAGGGAAATTTAACAAAAATGTGTATTTGTTTGAGCATGTACTCTAGCAATTTTTCCTATAGGTGTCTTGGAACATTTGGTTTATACACATTGTCATTTGATCCATGTAGCTGATCTTACCTAGTGGAAAAAGGATTTGGTTATTGTTTGATTATGTAATTCATCATTAGATGTCTAGATCTAGAAGTAGTGGTGCCAAACGACATGATACGGCTGGGTTGTTCATTTAGCCAATGGAGATGCTATTGGAAGTTTATATTGATAGCACTGGAATGCCTCTTCTAATGTGCTTTGTGGTCATTCTGTCTCAATTATTTATTCATTTCAGGACCTGCTTGCAAGTTGTTCGGCTTGGCAATTATCATCCTATATCTTTATTTGTCTAGGTTCTGTAATCATACTCTTAGTTGTATGATGACTAATTCTGTTGCTTTTCCCATACTTTTTCTTTCTGAAGTAAAATCTGATTTGCAAACTGACTTGAATCCTTGTTGTTTATGCACTCAACTCAGTTCATCCTTTTTCATAATATGTATCCTTTATGCTTATGGAAATTTGTTTGACATTTGTTAATATATTTGCATGCATTAATAAGTAGCATTTTTCCTATTTCAGGTTCTACTTAGTCAATGCCATCGATTTCGGGCTTTAGTACTCCTTGGAAGGTTTCTTGATATGGGGCCATGGGCTGTAGATCTGGTAATTTCTCTCTCAATTCATTGACTTCTGTTGCAGTTATTTTACCTATTTATAAAAGGGTTATAATATTGTAACTCGATACCAATTTTCTTATATATAGGCATTGTCTGTTGGAATATTTCCTTATGTTCTTAAGCTGTTACAAACTACAACACCAGAGCTACGTCAGATTCTTGTTTTCATATGGACAAAGATTCTTGCACTTGACAAGGTACTTTTTGGCTCTAAGCTTTGTTATTGTTTGCATTATATGTGGTGCTGGACAAGAAGAAAGTAGAAAGATAGTGAAGATAAAGAAAAGAGGGAAAGAAAGACATCTAGAGACGGATGAGAAAGTGAATACATAGACAAAATAGGTCCAACTTGCTGTTGCCAAGTTATTCATTACCCTATTTTAAAATCTTTATGTGGGCAAACTTATTATTCATTTATATTTTTTTAACAATGCTACCAACACACTCTCATTGGATGAATTTCATGTGGGGCCAAGAGTTTTGTGGGACCCAATCTTTTTAGTAGGTCCCATATGAAATTAACCCAATAAACAATGATGTGTTGGAGAATGTTAAAAAGAGTGTGTTGCTAGCACTCATTTTTTATTGACAAACGTTAATTTGGTAGTTGATCATTTTATTGATGGAATTCATGCGTTATTAAAATATGCAAACAGTGCTATTAAATCCAAAATTTGAAATTCTCATAAATTTCTAATTATGAAATAAAATTAATAGCTGAACTATGGTGAATATTTCAAAATCTATCTAATTTCTGCTATAATATGTATATCTTTTTTTAATTTTCAACTACAATTTGGTGTTGGAGCTCGACCTATTGCATGTTACTGTGTCTTGCAATGATGATGTTCCATTGTTGGGTTGCAGTCATGTCAGGTTGATCTAGTAAAGGATGGGGGTCATATCTATTTTATTAAGTTCCTTGATAGCATGGAAGCATATCCAGAGCAACGTGCAATGGCTGCTTTTGTTTTGGCTGTTATTGTGGATGGTCATAGACGAGGCCAAGAAGCTTGTATTGAGGCTGGTTTGATCCATGTTTGCTTAAAGCACCTTCAGAGTTCATCTCCTAACGATTCACAAACTGAACCCATTTTCCTTCAGTGGCTTTGCCTGTGTCTGGGGAAATTGTGGGAAGATTTCACAGAGGCCCAAACAATTGGTTTGCAGGAAGGTGCTCCTTCGATATATGCTCTTCTACTGTCTGAACCCCAGCCGGAGGTTTGTCAATCTCTATTTCTAGTTACCAGTTGGTAATGGTTCTGGTATATTAGTTAAATAATTGAATCATGATAATTCATAATTTGTTGTTTCTCAGGTAAGGGCATCTGCTGTTTTTGCACTGGGCACCCTTCTGGATGTGGGATTTGATTCGTGTAGAGGTGTTGGAGGAGATGATGAATGTGATGATGATGACAAAGTTAGGGCTGAAGTTAGTATAGTTAAGAGTCTGTTGAGTGTTGCTTCAGATGGGAGCCCGTTGGTGAGGGCAGAAGTAGCAGTTGGTAGGTTATTAAGCATCTGAATTTATTTATATGCTTGAGTGTTTACTATTATAAGACTATGTTATTATGTGTATGATGAGATGGATAGTACCGAGTCTACTGAGAGTGGCTGTTTTAAACGGTTATAATCCCTGCAAATTCTTAATGATCTGCAAACAAGTTCATAACTGGCAGCTGTAGTGAAGTTAGAAAAAAAAAGATCAAATAAAGTAATTATTAGAAGTGATGAAAAACGAACACTTCAATGAGTTTGCAACTTTGCATATCTAAAGCCTTTATATTTGTTTTTTGTATGGTTTTCTCTAATTAATGATCACTAATTTTTATGCTTGATGGTTGGCATGTACATCTGTCTAAGATAACTTAATGTAGTTTTTATAATTTGGGAGGGCTGGTATACTTTGGGACGGAGTTGATTTATGACAACTTACTGACATTGGTTTTTGTTCAATTGTCAGCTCTCGCACGCTTTGCTTTTGGCCACAACAAGCACCTGAAATCTATTGCTGCTGCATATTGGAAACCTCAGACTAATTCTTTGCTAAATTCCTTACCTTCATTGGCTAATATAAATGGTTCAGGTGGTGGATATCCTAGCCAGAACCAACATATGCCTCATGGAAGTATTGTTTCATCTCAAATTGGTCCTCTCCTGAGGGTTGGAAATGACAATTCTTCAGTTGTTCGAGATGGGCGTGTCTCTTCTAGCAGTCCTCTCGCTAGTTCTGGAATCATGCATGGGTCCCCATTGTCTGACGATTCATCTCATCATTCTGATTCGGGAATACTGAATGATGGTTTCAGCAATGGAGTGGTTAATCACACTGGACCAAAGCCCATGGACAATGCTTTATATTCACAATGTGTACTTGCTATGTGTACTTTAGCAAAAGATCCATCTCCGCGCATTGCAAACCTTGGTCGCCGGGTACTCTCCATAATAGGTATTGAACAAGTGGTAGCAAAACCATTAAAGTCTACTGGTGTTCGGACTGGTGAACCGACAGCATCCCCTAGCCTGGCTGGATTAGCTCGTTCATCTTCATGGTTTGATATGAATGGAGGTATATCTCCCTTTCTGTTTTATTTAATGGTTAATACGGGTGATAATTTCCTATGCAGTCCGGTGAAGTTTATTTCGTTGCATCAATTTTATTTTTATGATAATTCCCTCTGCAAAATGTTAATTGGCTTTTGTGTTTATTGTTTAATTGCATGCTGCTCTGGCAGGTCATTTGCCTCTAACCTTCAGAACTCCTCCAGTTAGTCCTCCTCGTCCAAGTTACATTACTGGAATGCGTAGAGTATGTTCGTTGGAGTTTAGGCCCCACCTAATGAGTTCTCCAGACTCAGGATTAGCTGATCCACTTTTAGGTTCTGGTGGAGCTTCAGGGACTTCAGATCGCAGTTTTCTTCCACAATCAACTATCTATAATTGGAGTTGTGGGCACTTTTCGAAACCAATTTTAACTGCTGCAGATGATAGTGAAGAAATATTAGCTAGAAGAGAAGAGAGGGAAAAATTTGCCTTGGAGCACATAGCAAAATGCCAGCACTCTGGTTTGTATTTTAATTTTAATTTTTATTCAGTTAAGGAAGTTCTTTACGCACGTCCAGTTGGGAACTTTATTTCATTTTATTCTTTCAGCTGTTAGCAGGCTGACAAATCCAATTGCTAAATGGGACATAAAGGGTACACAAACTGCGTTGCTGCAACCATTCTCTCCTATAGTGATAGCTGCTGATGAGAATGAACGCATCAGGTATCAAAAGTTCATTAACACCATTGTTAGTCAAGGGGAGACTGTTATGAAGCTGAGTGTGCCTTTAGACAAATAGCATGATGGGGCTTTCTGTGTGAGAAAATGATGCACAATAAATTTACTGGCCTGTATGACATCTACAGCAAATTGATAGGAGTTATAAATATCCAAACCTTTTTCGGACTTTTAAGGACTGGTAAAACTCATGAGGTGACATTTGTCAAATATAGGAACGCTGTCACTAAATGGCCAAAATTCATAACAATTTATGGACAATAGGAATTATGTGTTTTGACTAGGTTAGAATAATTTTTACAGAACCTATTTGATTTTTTATGCGGAGGTCAACTATGCAAGCTACCTGTTGCGAAGTTTGATGGAGAGCTAATGGAGGAAATGAAGGGATCTATGCATGATTGTCATTCACCTGAAAAATGATTGTGTGCCAATTGCTAAGAGAAGTCTTGTGGAGGCACTGGTGAAGGAGTTTGGGTTTCTTAAAACCAGTGTGAGAACACATGGAGGGGCCACAAAGGATTTCCTTAAAACCATATGTTTACTCCAAGGGCCCTTTAGGTTACCTTGGTCTTTGATGTTCTTACTCAACATAACCAGGAGCCATGCCTCAATGCATGCTTTTTGTAGAGTCCTTGTGGGAGAGTCGGTAGTTGGAATAAATGGTAAACTAGAGTTATGAAGGGGAAGCTTTGGAACTACTTCACTTCTTAAGCAGAAATAAAATGGAGTATATTGAGTGTAAATTTAGCAAAACACACAGTAGCACTGGCTTGGAGGTGAAATTAGGAGTTTATACCTTATCACAAGTCACATAGTTTAAGTATCTTGGATCCATCATTCAAAGTGATGTAGAAATTGAAGGGGATGAAAATCATAAGATAATAACTAAGTGGATGAAACAGATGAATGCTTTTGGTATTATTTTTTATCTAAAGGCACTTATTAAGCTAAAAGGAAAATTTGCCGCACAACCATAAGAGTAGCGATGCTATATATGATACTAAATGTTGAAAAGTGAAATGCCAAGAAGAGCATGAGGGTGGAAGAGAAAATTAGGAGCGGATGCATTGGAGAAAGTACAAGTCACACCACCTAAGAAAAGATGGTAGAATCTCACCCATGTTGGTTTAGACATGAGAAGACCAATAGAAGCCTCAGCTAGAAGAGTTGATCAGATGGAGGATATCTCAATAGTTAGAGATAGAGCAACGCAAAGAAAAACTAAATGAAACTAGAAATTGTTTAGATGTAAATGGCCTCTGAATATTTGGTTTTGGACATCAAGTTGGTGTCTTTTGATCCCCGTAGTCCACCTGACCTATTGGGAATAGGCTTTGGTGGTTGTTGAATATAGTTGCTGTTAATGGTATTATATCATTTTGATATATTGTTGGCTAATGTTCTTTGGGTCTTTATACAGGATATGGAATCATGAAGAGGCAACACTACTCAACAGTTTTGACAATCATGATTTTCCTGACAAAGGAATTTCTAAGCTCTGCCTAGTGAATGAGCTTGATGATAGCTTGCTTCTTGCTGCTTCATGTAATTCTCTACTGTTTATAGCTATACATGTTACAATCAAATTATTGTCTACGTATTAAATTTTAGGGAATCTGTGATATGATGCAGCTGATGGAAACATTCGGATTTGGAAAGATTATACTCTGAAGGGTAAACAGAAGCTTGTCACTGCATTCTCTTCAATTCATGGTCATAAACCTGGTGTGAGGGGTCTGAACGCGGTTGTTGATTGGCAACAACAATGTGGTTATCTGGTATATGGTTCTTCTTTGATCTTTATGGGTTTTTGGGATATCTCCCTATCCCTCAACAGTCCTAAAATAGAAACAACTAATTCTTCCCTTGTGGTCGTGATGTTAATGATTTTTTTATTGGCCTTGCTTCATGTTACATTAATACATTTACCAGTATGCGTCGGGTGAGATATCATCTATTATGCTCTGGGATCTTGATAAAGAGCAGCTTGTTAATCCTATACCTTCATCATCAGATTGCAGCATCTCAGCATTGGTAAGGCTTGTCTATGTGTGGATGTAATTTGTCTTGGTTAATTGTTATGTTTGCCAAAATTATTTTTGCATGGCAGCGTAGTAGGGTTACTGACCATGGTCATATTCTAAAGACATTTAAGCTAAACAAGTCATTTAGGCTAAAAATTTTCATTAGGTTGGACATGCCAATTACATCTAGTGGTCTTAACAAAGGACTTCATAATGTTTTAGGAAGCTATTTTCTCTAGTGATGACCCAATATTTATACTGTTACTGAGAAATATGACTCGGGCTTCTTCAAATAGTGTTTGAACTTGAAGACTCGAAACACCCAAACCTTTGTTGATCTTATGCTTGCCTTCTCTAAAGTTCAATTCTTTGCCTGTCTCTGTTGTCATACTTTGCCCTTGCCATGTCTGGGTATTATTGAGTGAAGGTTGCCTTCACACACCGACCTCAATTCCACTTTAAATGTTTCTGAAATATTGAGTAGTGGGTTTGATGTTATTGGTTGTGATTATCATTTATGAACTAAGAAACTTGGAGTTTATTGTGGTATGATCGCAGATCATTTATTATAAGTTTCTCATTTTCTAGTTGTTTAATTTTTAGAAGAGGCAAAGGAAGATCTCCAAATTGAATGTTCGTACATTTCTGGGTTGCTCAATTGATTGTGCCTGTTGCAGATCTTTGAACTTTCTTTTTGATGGGATTTTCAGTATTATATCATTCAATCTTGTGACCAGATAATGCAAATCCATTTGGGTTTTTTATAAACAATTTTTTCCTTTTGATTTATGTACTATATCTTGTATTTCAGGCTGCATCTCAAGTTCATGGGGGACAATTTGCAGCTGGTTTTGTGGATGGTTCTGTCAGACTTTATGATGTCAGGACACCTGAAATGTAAGCATCTCAGATGAATTTCTTCCATCAGGTTGCAAATGCAAAGATGCTTATCCGTTCTCCTTAGTTGATAAGATCAAACTGAGCAAAACTGTTATTTGCCAGCTTATATATTATGTCATTCCTTCTCATGGTTATCTGCATGCATTTAAATATAAATTCAGATTTGAACTACATTAATAATACTAGTGTCTTGAATTTTATCTAAACCTTCAAGATTCAGTATAGAAGTCTCTCCTTCTCTTGACTTTCAATGTCTCTAATAACTAATGAAAATGATGTTTCCTAGGCTTGTCTGTGGATTACGGCCACATACACAGAGAGTAGAAAAGGTTGTGGGAATTGGCTTTCAGCCTGGACTAGACCCAGGAAAGGTAAAAAGACCATATTGCTGGTTTCATAATTTTCTTCAATAACTTGTATGTATAATGTTTGCAGATCATTTTTAGGAATTTAGTGACCATATAATCTAGGCTTAATTGTACTTTTGATCCCCCTATTATTACCTAGGTGCAATTTTGGTCCCTATTCTATTTTTGGGGCACATTTGGTCCTCATATTTGTTCAATGTTACACTTTTGGTCGCTCCATCAAATATATGTCAATTTGCTTATGAAAATTGCTTATGTGGCAATCCATGTGGGTTAAAATATGTTAAATTAAATAATTAATATTTTTTAATTTTTAAAATAAAAAAAATAAAAAATAATTTATTATTTATTTTAAAATAATGAAATTAAAAATTAAATTCATACACTTCCCCTTCCCTGTAGTCATCTTCGAAACCCTCAAGCATCTCACCTGGAAAAAAAAAATTGTTGGTTTTTCCCCCCAATGTTTTAATCCTTCAGAACTAGACTATTGAATTGGTATGATCAACATGAATAAGAGGTGGTGGGATGCTTTGGTGAGAGAACGAATCAACTATTCCTCCACCATCACTCACCTCCACTTCGAGCTCCACACCCATGGCGGTTCCGCAACGCCGATTTCCTCAAATGGAAAGCCACATACAGCAGCCACCTCAAGACCTGCATCGTCCTCTACGCCACCTCGTTTCACTGAGTCACCGAACTGGAAGGTGAAACAACGTCGTCGTCAACGTCTCCGACGACGGTGTCAGACGAGGATGAGTGGAAGAAGGGCACTGAGAGAGAGCATAGTAAAGGTGCAGGTTCTATGAGCTTTAGAAGAGGGATCTTCGGTGCGTTCGAACTGGCACAGGAGAGCGGCGGCGCCAGCGATGGCGGTAGTGGCGGTGGTGTTGCTGGTGAAGCAGAAAATGTGAAGAAACACGCATAATCTGAAGTAGAGGGTTTCAGGGATGAGTGGAAGACAGGGAACTGTAGGAGTTTTGTTTTTGTTTATTTATTTAAGATTTATTAATTATTTAATATAATTCAATCCATGTGGACTGCCACATAATCAATTTTCATTAGGAAACAAACATATTTGATGGAGGGACCAAAAGTACAACATTGAACAAATATGAAGACCAAATGTACACCAAAAAAAGTATAGGGACCAATATTGCACATAGACAATAATAGGGGGATCAAAACTGCAATTAAGCCTATAATCTATATGAATTGGATAGATATGTATGATGAAAATATGTCACATTTTTGTTTTCCTTCAGATTGTTAGTGCTTCTCAGGCTGGGGATATCCAATTCCTTGATATAAGAAATCATAGCGGCGCCTATCTCACTATCGAAGCTCACAGGGGTTCACTAACAGCTTTAGCTGTACATAGACATGCTCCAATTATTGCCAGTGGCTCAGCCAAGCAACTCATTAAAGTTTTTAGCCTGGAGGGTGATCAACTAGGCACCATTCGTTACTATCCTACCCTTATGGCCCAGAAAATTGGTGCCGTAAGCTGCCTCACTTTCCACCAATACCAAGTATTGCTTGCTGCTGGTGCTGCAGATGCGTGTGTCTCTATCTATGCTGATGACAACACTCAAGCAAGATGATTCACATTTTTTTTCTTGATGATTTCATTGGTTGTCTCCAGATCAGAAGAGAGTGCATCAAACATCTCTCTGGTGTCCTGCGCATATTTCTTGCAGCTGGATGATCCTGTGATGATGCTTCAATCCCTCTCTGCTGCGAATACATCTGAATCTGTCGGTAGGGTGCATTCTGCTGATAGTGTATGCAATATATTCATTAGCCTCCATCATAGAGGGTTGCACTTGGAATGAAGAAAGTCGTGCTTATTGATTGGAGGCTTCGGTTAATAATGTCATCATCGTAAATGTGTGTAAATATCATTTTCTTCATATTACTTTCATTCCTGGTTTGCGTGTTATTTTCCACTCTTGTTTAATTTGTAAATTTTTAGCTGAATACATAAGCCGAATACGTAATTTAGTTTGCTGACAGATGTGGGTGATCGGCTCCTGAAAAATGGGAGTCATTTCACTCGTGATTGTATTTTCTGTTGAAATGGGGGATCTTTGTTTTAACCAACATGTAATTAAATGAAGGTTTGTGCTAGTGTGCTATTTCTTCTCTCTCATCTACCTAAAGATGAATAATTATTTTGGTGCCGTGCTAAGTAGTTTCTTTAGTGGCACAAGGAGTGTATATCTCTTTGGTATGATGAGGCCTCCTTTGTATCCTGGCAGAGAGATCAATGCTGATAAATTTGATCATATCATTTCCTTGGCCCAACAATTTCCAGTTCAATCAGTTACAAATTACAACAGCCACATAATGTATAGCTGTTGATGATCATCAATGGAACTTGCTCAAAACGAATCTCTGGTTCGTTGAATCGAACCAAGAGGGCATTCAGCCAACACCTTCGCTGCCTGAACCACCGCAACTGTCTCGAACCAAATTTTCATAAAATTTACTCTGAATTTTACACTGGTGATAGGAGTCGAAAAATGATGCGTATGGGTACCCATTTGACTATACAGTATTACAGTATTGTAAATCAGTCGAGTTTGTGGGGGGTGCATTGTCAGGAATTTGAGTGCGCCTAACTCTGGGCGAGTGACAGTCATTGTGAAAGACGTGGAAAAGCTGCCTCCGTAGAGAATTAATTATATTTTAAATGTAAAAGCTTCAATCAGATGGTGTATGTTAGGATTGAATTTGGATCCTCTAAAGTGAATAAAAGTATAAGAATAATGATGTATTCATCATTGATTAGATAAAATAGGTTTATATCTCAACGTATTTTGACTAATCAAGGATATATATATTTACACTCAATTTACAGATCACTTTATAGGAGCTTTATCCGTTATGGTTAGTAATGGAGCCGGGGCTTGACTTAGATCATTAAGCTAGGTAGTTCGTGAGTTGTTTTAATAATTCGAATACTTTTTTCTTCCCTTTATATATTGTCGGTTACTAAATAATTTAGTAGATAACAAATTAAATACTAAAGTATGAATAAATATATATAAAATTAATGCAAAGCAATAGCGATTTGTTGCAATGAGAGTGGGTCGTATGTGAAGCAGACTTAATCTACAATATTAGGAGTATGAATCTTGGAGTCATTATTTTGAGAAGGAATTTACATCATCTCATTTTAAGGCTTCATGACTCCAAAAATAACTTTAAAAGACTTAAAGAGTAAATAAAAATATTCGCACGTTATAACCATACACGAATAACTGCAAGTTTCCTCATTGGCTGTGATCTCAGTTATATTTATTGGTGACATGTGCACACATTTCACGTAACCATTTGTAGTGGTTAAAGATTGATGAACTTCAAAACGAGAACCACTACCACAAACTAAAATCTTATATCAATGAATGTTCCAAGTTTGACGTCTGAGGTAACACTCAAACTAATAATTTTATGATCTACTCATAAGTTGGATTGGAAGGTAGCATCATCTCAATCTAAAGAACTTACTGAAGCTGCAAATTTGGAGAAGCTAACAATATCGATATACAGCATATCCACATTGCATTTTTTACATGCAAGAACGAAATTTCACTTACGCCCTCCAACCATACCGGGCCCCATCGACCCTGACAAGCCAGATGATGTGTTGCTCCTTCCATCTGTGTTTCCAAAAACATTAAGATCTTCAAACAACCTGTAAGATGGAACAAACGGCTTTTGTCCAGTTGCGCTTGCGGGGTTTTGTGGTCCAGAATTCCCCCTGGGATCCCCACTAACAGATGAGCCACTGATACCTCTAGAAGGAAATGAATTCATATGTTGCAAGGGCCTAACACCTTGAGCAGGTGTATAAGATGCAGTTGTGCTGACCTGAGGGGGTGTATATGATGATGTAGCAGATAAATGGTTGTGATAGTTGGGGTATCCAGGCGTGGCAGCCCATGGTGGAGGAGGGTATCTTCCCGGGTATTGAAGATGTTGATTCTGAAATTGTGGCTGTGGTTGAGGTTGCTGAGTGTGTAGGGGCTGGGGCTGAGACTGTAATTGTGGTTGAGGCCGAGACTGTAATTGTTGTTGGGGTTGAGACTGAGACTGTAAATGTGGCTGGGGCTGGGGCTGGGGCTGTAAATGATGATGGAGTTGGGGCTGAGACTGTAAATGTGGCTGGGGTTGGGGTTGGGACTGCGAATATTGATGGGGCTGAGACTGTAGATGATGGTTGGGTTGGGGTTGGAGCTGTAAATATGGTTGCGGTCGAGACTGTAATTGTTGGGGTTCATGATGTGGTTGTAAATGTTGTTGAGGAGGGCTATATTGAAGATGTTGACTCTGCAATTGTGACTGAGGTGGGGCCTGAGACTGTAACTGTTGGGCTTGTTGATGATGCAGTAATTGTTCAGATTCATAATGGGTATGTAACTGTTGAGGTGAGGGTGGGGTTGGGGGTTGTGATTGGGAATGGGGTTGATACATCTGTTGTTGTGACTGGGTTTGAGATTGTGAATTGGGTTGAGGTTGAGCCCAAGGGACAACATAACTGTTGTATGACAAATTTCCAGGATATGCATGGGGAGCATAAGAATACCCTTCAGTTCTGGGTGAAACAGGTATTTGATGCATTCCTTGGTTAGAGGCTGATTGTGCATAAGTTGTCTGTGGAGAGGATGGTGTCAGAGACAAAGTGATACTCAGTAAGTCAATAATGTCCTGATCTTTTGATGTACTAACTGGTGCGGGTGGGTCGGGAAGAGCTAATGCATTGGACGGGACAGAGGTTGAGGGCTCTGGCACATGTGGAGTTGTGCTGCTAGTATTTGATGACACCGAATTTTCATTGGATCCAGTTGCAGCATCTCTTGAAGTCACTGACTGTGTCTTAGAATGCCTACATCAGTAATAAAAGAATCATACCGAATCAATAATTGATAGGAATATTAATGACACAACAGAACAATTTCATTACATAATACATGTTGCACACACAAATTTACAGGAAATTCTGTAGATGATAAAAAAAGGATAAAATAAATCACGGGCTCACCTAGAGTTGTGCTTACCAAATACAAAAGAGTAAAACAACATGGAGCAGAAAAAAAAAAATGAAAAGAGAAGCTTTATGCAATGCTTGTTATTTCACCAGAATGAAACCGATAGTAGATAATTCACCTATCATACAAATCAACATGTGTCTCTAAACGCAGCAGATGATATCCTAAACTAGTCATATTCTGGATTACTTATGCTACCTAGTTTCATATCACAAGTGCAATGGGAAATAAAATTGTAAATATCAATTTATTAGTTCTAATCAACCTTCGAGCTAGCTGTGCAAATTCATCTTCTTCCTCTTCATCACTCTGGCCTCTTGTTTCAGACAAGACAATGGCTGAAGGGCTAGCTTTAGGTGTTGAAACAGACTCCCCAGGGCTGGAGCTCTTTACTTCAGTTTGATTGACACTAGAGTGAACTTCAGTTGGCAGGGTGCTGGAACTTGTGCCTTGAATTGGAAGGGGAGTACCAGAAGCTATTGCATCATGCCTTGCAAGCAAACTTTGAATACTATCATTTAGTTCAAGGCCTCGTCCAAGAAGCTCCTCATCCCTATAACATAACCAAGATGGTAACAAGGATTATTCCACATATCGTGTGGACACAGACTTCACACAAGTATATTTGGGCATGTGCCACATGCTATATGCCCAGTTGAGGGGAACTAACCCAGTTGTTGTTAGCATCTGCATCAATTTTTTCTGGTTGGTGCGACAACGATCAACAAGATCAATAATTACTTCATCTTTTACAGCCTACAAAACATACAACACAAACACTTAATCATTTACTGAGACTTTCGAAGAGAATTCAGGAAGGCCAAGCAACATTGTAAACATACCGCACGGTCACTAGGATTCACAGCTTGTAGCATGTCACTCAAGAGGTCCATAACATCCCGGATGGAATCCAAGCTTGACAAACTAAGAAATTCAAGAAATATCAGCTAAAAGATGAAGTTGGCAGCACACAGAAGTCCAGTGACACAAAGCACAGAAGAAGCAAGGATGAGGAGACAAAAAATCAGAGCTTCACCTTAAACTTTCTATCTCTGTTGCCATTGTTTCATCAAGTGTTTTTGATGAATTGCTTGGCATCCCGAATCCAGCTTGCATATTTCGTAATGCAGGATGGGTAGGCGGTGGAGTAAATATTGGAGCTGCATCTGATGAACGCTTGGGAAACGATACTCCAGATCGCTGCCATTTATACAATCCAATACAATAATTGATGATATAATCTACCAGCAACTGAAGTATTATTCAAATGTAATATGGCTTACAAATATCAATGCAACCTTCTATCCCATACTTAAAATGTAATTTGAAACAAGGGATGATGGTTGGGTTTAGCATGGGAGAGAATTTGAAGGAAAATGTTAACCTTAAAATTCACCCAACTCAATTGTTTGCCCCTCAAAACATTACAAAATTGACAAATTAGGTTTTATCCAAAACATTCATACAAATTATTTTGAGGTTCCAAATTTAGTTAAAAAAAAAAATACAAATCTCTAAAAAAATTGTTAAAATAAAATGACTCTTAAAATGACTCTTCTTGAAAATTGTATGAGTCAAATGTCACCCTTAAAATGGAAAAGAGGAACCAGACTATCATTTCACAGAATGTCCATAAATGTCAATTTTGACAATCAAGCATCCCACTCAGCAAATTATACTATCAACATTAAACATGGGTGAAAAACCAATCAAGATTTATATATATATATGAAAAGGAAGCCAATCAAGAAATTTTGTTGAGTAGAAAGCCATATACTTACCCTTAATTCTTCATATGCATAATAGTACTGAGGATGTTTTCCACCTGGCCCACCAAATGCCTCTTGCCAAGAGTCTAGCAATACTAAAATTTTATCTCTCACTTGCATGTCTGCCTAAAATTCACATGTTTCAAATTCAGTGATGAGATAAACCACACAAAAAAAAAGTTGCTCAACACAGTGATTGAACAGATATAGAGCACCACTACATCCTAAGTGCATCAACACTCAGATTGTTTTCATTGGTAAAAACTACTCCTTTTTAGGTTAACTAACATATCCCAAGGGCATGAATTCAACAATATTTTATTTGACTGGTAAAAATTAAAATCACCCAAAAACATTCAGTTGATTTAGATAAGGCCCATGAGCCATGATCCAGTAACCTATCCTGATCGTCAAGGTGGGAGGAGACTGGCTTTAAAACATGCAGATATAATGATGGAGACAGCGGTTGAATCTAAGATCACAGACTGTGTAATCTCCACTAGATTCATATTACAATATACTGGTCATCTATGATGCACAGATACGATACGAGTATCGGATACGATATGTATCCGATACGTCGATACGTCTTTTCCTAATAAATACAGGATACGATACGTTTGGGATACGTATTTAAATATATATAAAAAATCCACATAATATATATAATAATGATGCATAGTAGCATACGAATACCCAGAGGTCCCAGTCATTGGGTAAGTTTCAATTTGAAACTTTCAAATTTCAATACCTAGTTGGTGGTTTCAATTTGAAATTTCAATATCTAACTGAACCTTTGATGAAGAAGAAAGATGAGACGAATCTTTAAAGAAAATAATAGCAAGGTGAAAGTTTGAAGATACAATAAAAAAGAGACATCAGATGATATAGGTGAAGAAAATGCATAAGTATTAGGAGTTGGATCTTAAATTGCATTTGTTGCAATGAAAGAGTGGGAGTTGAAGTTCCAACTCTCAAATCTGAAGTCGTGATGGCTAGGAGGTGAATAGTCACTTTCATTTAAATGTATCCGAGCCCCCATTTGATCGTATCGGAGTGTGTCAATGAAGCATCGGAGTGTGTCAACGGAGTAGGAGTATCGGAGCGTGTCAACGGAGTATCGGAGCGTGTCGATGGAGTATCGGGATTTCTTCTTTTTTAAAATGACGTGTTCAATACTCTTTCGACACGTATCGATGGAGTTTCGGAGAGTATCGGTATCGGATACGACATCCATTTTGGAGTATCGGTGCTTCATAGCTGGTCATTAATGATACAAGAAGCCCTTCAAACTAGATGAGAGAAACAAAAATGATTTCCACAATTTAAAATAAGGGTATTGCTAACAAGTGCCCTAAGGGTATTGGTTAAGGAACCCACAAAAGGAAAATTCATATTGAAAAACTAAATATTACATTCTTCGAAATACTAAATACACTATTTCCCATATGAATTTTCTTTTTCTGTTTCCTTAAACAATGCCCTAAAGGCACTTGTTAGCATTCTCCTTAAAATAATTGCAACTGCTTATCACATATATAAAGTCAATATGAATCTTGACTAACAACAACAGCATCTTCTGATTATTTTATTTATTTCTTTTGAGGTATAAATTTGTAATTTATTTTTTAAAAAAAATATAGACAATGGAAAGATAAAAGGAGCAAAAAAGTACACTCTTTCGGTTATTGTTTCAGAACAAAAAATGTGAAATAATGGGTGAGAAGATTCAGCAGCTGAACCAAACTACAGCTGTGATTCATTATTTAAAAAAATGTACACTAGCTGATCAACTTTACTAATTGCTCACTTGTACATAATAACAGATATGAACTTACCAAGGCTCAAGCCCAAACAGGGATTTTGCTTATATATAATAAAACAAATGTTTGGTCATAATGATCTAAGATTGTTAATAACCGCGAACTTTCATGAAGAGTAAATAACAATTTGTTTCAAGCATCAAATCAAATATGCATATTAAATCAGAATATGTCCGAAGTTTCCATGAAGCCGCCTTACCTTCTTCCTTACAATTTTGATCATCTCCTCCAATATGTACCTCTCAGCAATTTGATAGTGGACATAATCACCACAGTTCTTCACCATTGTCTCCAGAAGCTAGGGAGTAGACAATCAGAAACCATAAATCAAGTTCCAAACAAATGAATTTGAAATTTAAAAGTATTGCAAGCCACAACCACAAGCAACTTGAGGTAAATATGATAAGGGAAGACCAGAGTGAACAAAGTACCGTGAGAGCTAATAATTGAACTTTAGAGCTCCTATGTTGTAGTCTCTTCTTCACAGCTTTTACCACATCTTTTGGTTGCCTGAGGAATTTTCCCAAAGATTCAGTAAAATCTTAACTGTAATTTTCCCAAAGACTAACATATTAAAGAGGACAAAAGGGGGGAAGGAGAAAGTAGCAATTTGACAAACTAGTTTGCAAGTAACATCCACAGACCCTGCTTTTTCTGAGAGGGAAGGGAAACTGAAGACTATAAATAACTGTTGCACTTTGAGACCAACTATTGTACATAAGAGAGAATAAAAATAAAATAAACAATTAATCGGAATAAAAAAGAAATTCACATAATTAGCAGCAAAAAACAACCACTTTGCACTGTTTTCCAGATAATATAATACCCCTAACAAATTCTTCACATAAACATCAACAAATCCCTAACAGGAAAAAAAACCTCTAAAACTATCAACTTTTTGGCCCCTAAATTTCATCTCTTAATATAACACAAGACATCTACATGGAACATCATATTAAAAGCATAAACATAATAGATGATCAAAGTCAACACCTAACAAAAAACACAATAAAGTCTCAAAATTGATATGCTATCTTTCTCCTTTCTTCTGATTGAAGATTACCAATGATTAGAATTGATGGAATCACAAATTTCGATGTTCATGGTCCAATCAGGTCCCATAAGAAGATCGCTGGTCGCCTTCTCTACTGCCACACTAGCTGAAGAAGATGAAGCAGCCATCATTCTCTCTCTCTTTCTCTCTCTCTCTCTGAACTTCAAAGAGAAGCAACAAAACCGATTACAACCCAAAAATACAAAACGAAAAAAGAACAAAACTTTGCAGTCAATTTTTTCAAAAATAGCACCTCGGTGATTGTTTGGAAGAGTGGAAAATTACGAAACCCTAGCACAATTCATGAATGAAACAACGAAAAATAATAAGAAAAGTCGTCGCTTGTCTTCTCGAATAGCGCAACAAAGTTTATTCTCTCAGCTAAAAAGGGGAATTCCCTAATTTTCTCTTTTCCATCTTCTTTTCTCGAATAAAATTTTCCCGGAAAATTCGTAATTTTCTTTTTTTCTCTCTCCTCTCTGTTTCGTTTTCGCTGATATAAGCTGTGTATGTCATTTTGTGCGGTGTTGTTTTAAGTCACGCGCTCTTCTGAGTTTTGTTCTTCCACGCGCCACGTGGCAGAACACCGTGCAAGCAAAATTGAATTCGGCTTTCCTTTTTCTTCCGCTGACGGCAATGAGTAGGGTTTTGATAGGATATTATAATACTCGTTTTCATATCTACGTTTAAAAAAACTACTCGTATTCGGATTCGTATCCTCGTGAGTAGCAATTTCAGTATCATTATCCGTACCTTTTGGATACCTAAGTACCCACACCCGCATCCATTACCCGCACTTTAACAAAGAAAAAAAATAAATAACAAAATGATCACAACTTAATTTAAAAACCATCAAATAATATTTCGAATGTATTCATCAAACATTACAAACCAGTGTATTATACCAAATAAAAATATGTAAAATATCCAAAACAAGTAAATAACAATAGGCCTCCAAAACAATAAACTCATCAAGTTGTAATTCCTGAGCCCATGTTGTCGTTGTTCTCCAAAATCTGTTAAATAAAAAACATACATTATATTAGTTATATATTATAAACTTGTAAAGCAATAATTAGTAATAAATTGTTAGATTATCTTGCCTCATCTTCTGAATCAGAGTCTTGAAAAGACGGAAAATGTTTGTTTTTTATGTGTAAATATTGCTTTGGTCCAGTTATACCAATAGAAACTAGAACAAAAAACAAAATTAATGGTTAGACTAAACACAAATTTCATTAAACAAATATATTAATGCAACATTTATTACATTCTTTGTCATGTTTTATCCAGCTTTGTACACACATAAGGGCCTCCAAAGTATTCTCATGAAGCCTAGAACGATGAGGAGTCAACAATCTATCTCCTGCGCTAAAAGCAGATTCAAAAGCAACAAAAGAAATTGGGATGGCCGAAATATCCTTAGCAATCTTTTGCAATGTTGGAAACTTGATCCCATTTGTTTTCCACCATCCAAGTATATCAAATGTAGCACTTCTAGGCAATACATTCTCTTCCAAGTATTGATCCAACTCAAACTTTGATTGTATATCATTGTTATCATTGATAAAGGAGTCATAACCACTAAGAAAATTGTTACAAGGAAGATTATCCAAATTTGAATCCTTGTCATTTAACTTTTCAGTTGAACTTTCAACCATCCCACTAGTCTTAGCTTGATAATCTTCAAACAATGAGAAGCATAATTTCTTGATGTTGTTAATTTCAATTGAAGATGCATATCCATAAAGCAACGGAAAGAAGTACTCTAACAACTTCAATTTATATCGTGGATCCAAAACAATGAAAATTCTCATAATCCCATGAATAACAGACCAATATTTCTCAAACTTGTCATTCATTTTTAAAGTCATATTTCGAATAGCCTCAATTGAGCAAGTCTTTCATTGCTTCATATGATCGTTGTATCAGCCACCCATGAAAATATTTAGAATTTAAAATAAAAGTCTCTTCTCTTTTTATTTTCCTCCGGAAAAAAGAAACAAATTATTCCAATGATTGGTGGAAACTTTTTGCAACTCGGACAAAGTTACACTATTATTCTTTAATTAATTTTTAATAAAAAATTGAAATTATAACTTAGAGCATTGGAAGTGGACTGTCCTAAGTAAACTATATGAGTTAAGGATTGAATCTTATAATCATCATTTTGGAGAGAATTTTATCTAAACATCATCTCTGACCCGATAGTTAATCTCAGGGCTATATATGTGCGATGCATTGTCAAAGACAGAAAAGAATATGTTAATTTTAAAATAGAAGTTTGAAGTAAGGCTATCCCTATTTATTTATTTCTGTTTTTATGGGTATCTTTACACGTAATTACGAAAACTAATCTCGAGATATTGGATAACATCGAAAGGGTTGATCTCTCCAAACATATTTTCTCCATACATAAGAGTCAGGGATCGTTAACTACTTGCTTAAGGGACCCGAGTTCATTACCACTCGAATCAATTACATGTTGGTAAGGCTTTCTCTATTTTGAAATTATGACAAATAATTAGTATTAAGAAAATTAATCAATCGTAAATTTTCTTATCAATGAAAGGTTTTAAAAATAAACCCAACTTATATTATTATTGTTATTATTCTTAGAAAAAAGGTCGACCAAATAAAACAACTCACTAACTTTAAAATATGTGGTCCAATATTTAGAAAGGGGTAAAAAAACAATGTAGAAAAGTTAGCTTTATAAAAGCTGAGAAATTGGAAGCTATGAAAATAAAAAGGAAGTGCATTATTTACTTCAATGTTAAAAAAAACTATATCATTAATTAATTATATATATGATTTTGAAATAATTATTATAAAAATAAATAATTTTAATAACGACATAACATATATATATATGATAATCTTAAAAAAAATACGTTAATAATATATTAAATTAGCAATATATATCCCATTTGGGACACCTCGAGCGATACCTAAATATTTGGTTAATTATGTGTAAATATTTGGTTAATTCAGTTCATTATATGGTTAATGGGTCATCCTGAAATTTACAATCATTTTTCACAATCATTAACCAAATATTTGCACGTGATAGACCAAATATTTACATGTTTGTGGAAAATGATTGTAAGCTTCATGATGACCCATTAACCATATAAAGAACTGAATTAACCAGATATTTGAATGTGATTAACCAAATATTTACATGAAAATGGAAAATAAGCTTCAGATGACTCATTAACCAATAATGACATGAATTAACCAAATATTTGCACGTGATTAACCAAATATTTAGGTGTCGCTGGAGGTGTCCAAAATGGGATGTTCAAATAATACTACTGTTTTCAGTTTCATATTTTTATTTCTTATTTTCAGAAATAATTATAAAACTACCATCTTGTTTTCATTTTGTTTTCTGTTTTCAGAAATTTATATAGGAAATACTGAAAACAACATTTTCTTGTTTTCAATGTTTCCTGTATAAACCTTTGAAAACAAAAAACATAATGAAAACAAGGTAGAAGTTTTGTAATTATTTCTGAAGTTTTGTAATTATTTCTGAAAATAGAAAATAAAAACAGGAAACTAAAAAAAAAACAAATTAAGAGGCCCTAACCTACTAATTGCAGAGAGCCACCTTGTCCTTTTTAGGGAAATGATTTTTGTACAAAAATTGGGGATACCTTAGAGTATATTTTTGAGAAGCGTATATATAAAGAAGATAAAAAATAAGTGAAAGATAAAGATAAATATATACAATATCATATACTGATATCAAAAATTTGTATTCAAATAACACAACTCAACTGAAAATAAGGCCCTTAAGCACCTACGATAGGATATGCTGAAGTAAACCCGGAACTTTTTTAATCTCCATCACTACTCTAATGTCTGGTCATATTTAAACCATAATATTCATAAAAATACTCCTCCGATTCATTTCTATGGTAAATTTAGTTTTTTATTTTTATCCAAAACAATGGTTTTTTTTATAAAGCCAAGATACATTTGATAATTTTTTTTTCATATATACCCTTATACTCTCTACTTAAGTCCAACCATTATTCCCTGCTTAAATTCAATCATGAATACCAGTACTTGTTCCAAAACAAAAGTCATACGAATGCACCTTTTTTTTACCAATAAATATGCACATTCTGAGTGCTTATTAATACCAAGTGGAATATGGAGTAAATATGATTAGAATGTGTAAATAATTAATAATATTATAAATAAGGATAATTTGATACAAATATAAATAAATTAATAATTTATTTATCTGTATGGAGAAATCTTAAATTATCATATAAATGAAGCAGAGAGAGTAATAATAAAAAAAGAATTAGAAGTAAGAATCTTGCCCTCATAGTCATAAGTCATAAAGTCGCCTGGAATAATGCCATGGGAATAGTAAAACTGAATTGACAAAACAAAAATTATTATACGTGTCTTTGGACGGGTGTATTATAAAAATAATTTTAAATATAATTGATTTTTTAAAATTGATTAGGTTAGAATATATTGTTGAATATTTTTTATTTTAAAAGTAAGTTTAATATAAAATTTAGTATAAATTTTTTTAATTTAATTTAAAAGTTGTTTTTTATAGCTTATATTTAGAATCGTTTTTAAAGATAAAATTAATTTAATATAATAATAATTAAATATCTAATTTTTATTAAAATCATATTTAATAGGTGACAAAATCAATTGTAAAGGTTTTGCTAGATGAAATCAAATAGACACTATAATAGGTAGTATAGGGGCCGGCTATGTGTGTAATAAGTTATCTGTAATGACATGTGCCTGTCATAGTGTGAAATAGAACATTTTTGGTCAGACTTACAAATAGATAGCCAATTTTGAACTTTGAACATTGAAGAGGAACGGCTTTTAGCCTTTCAGGTTCTCTTAGCATCGACCCACGTTTATATATGGTAACCTATTCAATTTTAAGATGTGACATGAGAGATTATTAAATTATTAATAAATTATAAGAAAATCGCATAATTACTATAATTTTTCTGATCATTCGCATAATTATTATAATTTTTATGTTCTCATGATTGAATAATAAATTTGCGTAAAAAAAAAAGAATAATAAATATTAATTGGCTTAATTATACTTTTGGTCTCCTATTATTAGTCATGTGCGATTTTGGTCCTTATAGTTTTTTTCGAGCATATTTGGTCCCTTTTTTTTCGATGTTGTAAATTCGATCATTCTATCTAATATCCATCAATTTTTCAATAATTAACAAAGAGGAACCACTTCTTAAGTGCGAAGAACCTTTATTAGAGCTTCTATGATAAAGGACCACGTGTTGGAACTTAAAAAAATCCCCTAAAAAGAGGGACGAAATCGATAAATGACATAGACAAAAACCATTGAATCATGTGGAAATGGGAAACAGAGGAGATAGAAGTTAAACCAGAGGTTCCGCGCGTTTAGAATAATGATTCTTCTTTATTGACCATTGAAAAAATTGACAAATATTGGATGAAATGACTGAATTTGTAATATTGAAAAAAGAGGGGGACCGGATTTGCAATGTTGAAAAAACAAAGGAAACAAATGTGCTCGAAAAAAACTATAAGGACCAAAATCACACATTACCGATAGTAGGGGACCAAAAATGCAATTAAGCCATATTAATTTTATGATCGGAATGAACTGAACATCTGAAGATATCTCCTCGTTTAAATATAAAAACTGAAGTTGGCACAGACAAACACAAGAAGGGGGTTGAATTGTGTTTGTTAATTATTTTCGCAAAAACCCTTTTCACAAGCAGAAGATAAAAAGATTAAGCACACAAGAAAACCTTTTTGAAAGATTAACAAAACCAAGATCAAATCCCACAGTTAGTATAAAGAAATAAAACTGAATAAGATAAGGGATAGAAAATTCACTCGGGTATTTTATCCTGATTCACTCTCTTCCAACCAAGAGCTACGTCCAGTCCCTTCTACTTGAAGGATTTTCTCCACTATTTCCAAATAGTTTTTACAGCAAGTATTCTTTACCTCTCCAGGCTACAAGTATTGCTTTCTTGCCAAGCCTCTTCAGGCTCTAATTCTATTACAGAGATTTTTCTAAGATATTTCTAACTCACTATATGTGAGGGTACGAAGGATTAAGATCTACTGAATACTTTCACAAATATTCAATCCTTAAGAATTACAGACTTTTGCTTTACAAAGGGAATATAAGCTTTGAATATCTTGTAAATGTTTAAATGGCAAAAGTTGTTTTTCAGAGCTTCAGACCTTCTACATATATAGTGGTCTTCAAATTCTCTTGTAAATCTTCAACAATTATTTTAATAGTCCCGTTATAGAGATAGCATTAAATGCTTGATATCCGTTGAGACTGATAGCTTGATTTTGGCCATGTTGAAAAGCATCCTTGGTTATCAGAAAATCACAAAGTGGAGGCTCACTGTTCTGAGCAATTGTACCTTAAAAACTTTCTTTCCTCCTTTGTGTATAACCCAGCTTTTGTCCAGCAATAAAGATGTCATCGTACAAATCGTTTTGCAATTCCAATTGTACTATTTGCTTTTTGTATTTCTTTGATAGTACAATGAACTTTCTCACAAAGGAACAAAATGCTAATAATTATAAAGAACATATATTCCTTTGAAATAAATATCAATCATTTGAAATAAATATAATGTGGTCCAAATTGCATTAAATCATGTTCAAGGTAGTAAATATATAGAAGATGTAAAACTGTCTACACAAGGTTTTATTCTGCTCGTTCACTGATGTGGTAGAAGCACTCGTCCACACAAGTCTTTGGACTTGCTAAGTCCTTAGAGAAACTCCGTCCAATGACGTGGCACAATGGACGTCTACTGAATTTTAGTTAGGCACTATGGATGTACATTTGAGTTTCAAGGAGAGCACTCGTCTGCTGACGTGGCTACTATGGACATCTACTGATTTTTAGTTAGTCGTCTACTTAACGATTAAAATATAAACAGTTTAAATAACCTTTGGACGGGTAACTCTTTGCAATAGTCCAAACATTGTATACCTCATATTATTTTGAATATTCCTGCATAAACTGAACTCACTTGTTAGATCTCAACTAACTCTTTGCCAAACAAATTTAATCATTTTGTTAACATCAAAACCTAGAGATTAAATAAACCAAAGCCACTTTAGTTCCAACAATCTCCCCTTTTTGATGATGACAAAAACTGATTAAATTTAAATAGCAAAGTCTAAGAGAGTTTGCAAGACTCCCCCTAAGACATCACATTCAACAGATCAGAGCAGTTAAGGCATATTAAACTAAGTCTTATCTGTAAGATAATAAAAGTTATCAAACCAAGATAGAAACCTATCAAACATTTGAAAATAAACAGATCAAACCAGTATCAGAGCATAATTTACTTTATAGACAAAATTTAGACATAAGAAGTCAAGGTAATGAATCAAAAAGATGAATAGTTAAACATGAATAGTTTAAACTTATGCAGACAAAATATGTTATATAAGATTACAATTTAATCCCTTTCCTTTCCCCCCTTTTTTGTCATCAGACAAAAAGGTAAAAGGAGTGGACCATCATAGCCAGCAAAAACAAATAAGATAAGAAAGAAAAGATTTAGGTAGAAGGTTTGGATTTGGAATTTTTGGTTTTTCTGAAAATCCATTAATAAAGCTAGCATTTGAGTCACCATAGCATTCGTAGGGGCCAAGGTATCTTGAACTTGCTTTTGTACTCTTTCCTCAATCTGTTGTGCCATCTGCTCTGTCTTCTCTTCAACTATCTTACCAACCTTATCATCAACAATTCTGCCAATGATGTCATCAAGATTTGGTGGCAAGGATAATTGTCTTGAGCTCTCAGCAGAGTCTGAGACAGTGTCTTGAGCTTGGACTGGAGGATGAACCATAGCAAGAGCTAATGGTTGAAAAGATGTCTTGGCAGACTCAACACCTTGCTTAGAAGCACAGATCTCATCAGACTACTCTGTCAGAGTTGGCTCAATAGTAGCAACAACAGCAGCGTCAGCTAAAGGAGTTGAAGGTTCAGAAGCAGGTTTTGAGAAGATTTCAACATTCAGCTCAGGGCCTTATACAATTAATTCTTCGGTTGTATGTTCAGAGTGTGAGGTTGAAGCTGAGGCAAAGGCATATTGTATAATTGGCTCAGGGACATCCTTTGCCCAGTGAATAGAATTAGGAATTTCCACATTACGACTAGTTATTGGTAGACCCCAAAGATCCTTGAAGATCAGATATCTGACACGAGAGAGTCCACACCTGCCTCTGAATTTTGGAGTTTTCTTCTTCTCTTCAGCAGTCAGGCCAGAAGTGGAGGCTTCTCTGGTGCAGTGAGTCAGGTGGGATTGCCAGAAAGCTCCTGCATAATTAGCCTCAGTGAGCATCTCAACTGGCAAATACTGAATGTAATCCATCTGAGAGTGGTCAAAGGGTTCAAAACTGAGATCCAGCATAATGTCTTCAACTACTGGCATCTTCCCTTTGTGCCTTGGATACTTTCGGTCCTTGTCCTTGTTTAGATCTATCATTGATAACCTAGGACAAATCTTGTAGGGCTTGATTCCAACATTTGTGGAAGTGGAGTGTTTTAACCAGGTTGGAGGGACAAACCATGCAGTTTTGTCTGCTCTGAAGTGGCTGAATTCCCATTTCAGAATCTCATACATGAGAGTGTCCACAAACTGGTCAACAGCAGCTCCATATACTCTTGGGTGTTTGAAAGTCATCCATTTTGTAGTCTTGTCCGTGACAAAAGGAATTTGCCTGAAGAATCTGGCTCTTTTCTCGAGAACACTCCCAATATCCTTCTTCCTGGGATCAGTATGCCAATCAGATATGAAAACTCTCTCTACTCCATCAGTGAAGGGTTTAAGGGGTGGAAGCTTTACTAGATTGGGGTAGATTTTTCTTGCAGGGAATCTTTGTTGGGGAAGGTGGGTGAGGAGAGGTCCCTGTTCATTGAACATTTGGGAAGGGAATGGGCCAGTTGGAGTGTGGGGTTTAGGGTTGACCCAGTATGGATAGATGTTGAGGGGTTCATACTCATACTCAGCCAGGGGATACCACTTTGTTAGAATAAGTTATGGTTCTTGTGGAATGGTGTGGAATAGTATTTTTCATTCTCTCTGTACTTTGGTCCAATTTTCAGATTTGCCAGTATAGAGAATGGAAGAGGGAATTATGGGTGGAAACAAGGTTTTCAAAGGTTTAGGAAAAGGGGCTCCAATGTTAATGCTATTGTCTATATGTGTTAGAGGTGTGGTGATTGTGGCAGGGTAGGGACACAAACATCATCCACATCATGTGGAGCAGAGATATTATCATCAGTTCCCAAATTAGACACTAGTTCATCTACTGCTAACCTAACAGGACCATCAGCAGAGACTACTACATCAGAAGTCAAGGTTGTTCTAGCCCTCTTTGCTGGTTGCCTCTTCTTCTTGGCAATAGGACTAGCAACAGCAGCAGCTTGTTTTTCTAGAATGGCAGCAATCGGAAGTTCATCATCATCTTCTTCTTCAGACATGATTACTTTCCTTGTCCTTTTTGGTGCAGGTGGAAGAGTAGCACCAGAAGATATAGAGGGGACTGATCCTCTAGTCATCCTCTTAGGAATGGGTTGCCTCACAGCCACAGTCTTCCTCTTGGTTCCTTTCTTTAAACCAAGAATTGCAGTATCGTTGGCCTCAAGTGATTCTTCCTTAATCTTCATTTTTTCCTCAAGCTTTGCCAACTCCACTTGCTTGTAAGTGCTGAGTTGCATGCCACTGAGATTAACTCTGCCAAAATCAACAGCTTGCAATCCTTTCTCACGAAGGAGTCTTTCTTGTTCATCCTTAGGCTTTGCACTTAGAACATCGTACACGCCTTGCTGCTTGAAAATTTTTGACAGAAGATGAGTGAAAGTAATGTGAGAACTAGATTCTCTGTTGGTAATGGCATCCTTGAAGCGATGAAACAGAATCCAGGGTAGATTAATCTTTGTTTCAAAAACTAGATGGCAAAGGAAGAACTTGTGAAGAGCTGATAAGTTGTCCATAGAGCCAATCTTATGTAGCACTACTTTGTTCAGAATTTGGTGAAGAATCCTGATGTGATCTTTCATCTCAGAGGATTTCCAAGAATGAGTTCTCACGCTGTCTTGCCTCATTAGGGTAACAGCAATTGTCTCTGGACCACCTAGGTCTTCTTCCCAGTTCTTCGTGAAAACCAATCCTTCTTGAGCACAAGCAATCGCATCAGAGATGGTTTTCTCGGATACTATCACTTTCCTTCCCAGCATAAACCCAACAACTTCTGTTTCAGAGATCTTTGGTCTTCTTCAGAATTCCCTTATCAAATCTGGATGCACTAAGACCTTTTCCAGAAAGATTCCATCCCATCCAACAGCGTTAATGAACTTACTCACATCCAGATTGTATTCTTGTAGAATTCCAAAGTTGAAGTGATGTTCCACAGATATGGACATAGTGTCAGTTGCAAAATCAGGCATGGGAGCAGAGGTTGAAGCCATTTTTGAGTAAGATAAGTTAAGGTTTGGAAGAACAAGGGAGACAGAGAGTTCGAAGGATTCAGAGAGAGAGGTTGACAGGGATGAAGAGACGTGAAAATTTTTTCATAGGGAAAGATGTTACTTTTTAAAGATTTTTGAAAAACATGCAGTTTTCAAAAAAAAAATGACAAGACATGTCATTAAGTGTAAAACGGCGTTGGTAACTTGGGACCATAAAAAGTTACGATGGGATTGATGAGGGTAGCTGACTCAGCAAGGAAAGAGAAGCATTTTATATAGATGTGTTCAAAGACAAAATAATATAAGCAATAAATATGTGCATAGATGAGTCCACACAAGACTAAGAGTGGACGCGTAAAGACATATGTAGTGGACGCATAGATTCCACGTGCTCTGGACGTCATGACTAGAGGACGTGCAGAGAAAACATGCAATGGACGACCAGATTAACAAAAAAAATACTAGCTCAATCCATATACAACATATTCAAATGCTTTCTTATAAAGATAAATCTGTCCTCAGCAAGAGGTTTAGTGAAGATATCTGCCCATTGGTGGTCAGTATCTACAAATTGAACATCAAACACACCTTTTTGCACATAATCTCTAATAAAATGATGTTTGATCTCTATATCCTTAGCTCTAGAATGCAATATTGGATTCTTAGATAAATTGATTGCAGCAAAGATTATCAGACATAGGTGGAATACTACTTACAAATACATTGTAGTCCTCCAATTGATGTTTGATCCACAGAAGTTGTGAGCAGCAGCTTGCAGCTGATATGTATTCTGCTTCAGCAGTTGATAGAGCAATGGTACTTTGCCTTTTGCTTGATCATGATACTAGGTTAGCTCCAATGAATGACATCCTCCAATGGTACTTTTCTTTCAATCCTATCTCTAGCATAGTCAGCATCACAAAAGCCAACTAATCAGTAGTCGTCATTTTTCTTAAAGCACAAACCCAGATTAGTAGTACCTTTTAAATATATAAATATTCTTTTAACTGCTGAGAGATGAGACTCTCTAGGATCAGATTGAAAACGAGCACATAAGCAAACACTGAACATTATATCAGATCTAGACGCAGTCAGATATAAAAGAGATCCTATCATACCTCTATATACCTTTTGATGTACCTTTTTCTCTTTATCATCTTTGTTCAGCATTGAGGTGGGACGCATAGGAGTATTCATTGGTTTGCAATCATCCATCTTAAATCTCTTTAGAAGTTCCTTTGTATACTTAGTCTGATGGATGTACACGTCGTCCACAGACTGTTTAACTTGAAGTCCAAGGAAGAATTTGAGTTCTCCCATCATGCTCATTTCAAATTCTTTATGCATTAACTCAGAAAATTCCTTGCATAGAGATTCATTAGTAGCACCAAAAATGATATCATCAACATGGATCTGTACTATATTGAAATCTGACTTAATAGATTTTCTAAATAGAGTTATGTCTACTTTTTCTCTGTTAAAACCACTTTCCATTAGGAACGAACTTAACCTATCGTACCAAGCTCTAGGAGCTTCTTTAAGTCCATACAGTGCTTTCTTAAGCTTATAAACATGTTCAGGGTGATTTGTATTTTCAAAACCAGAAGTTTGCATGACATATACTTCTTCATTAATAAATTCATTTAAAAAGGCACTCTTAACATCCATTTGAAAAAGCATAAAGCTATGATGTGCAGCAAACGATATTAAAATTCTTATAACTTCTAGCCTAGCAACAGGTGCAAAAGTTTCAATATAGTCTATACCTTCTTCTTGAGAGTAGCCTTGAGCAACAAGTCTTGCGTTGTTTCTCGTAACCTTACCATCTTCATCAAGTTTGTTTCTATAGACCCACTTTGTTCCAATAACTGACTTGTCTTCAGCCAGGGATACAAGTGTCCAAACTTCACTTCTCTCAAACTGATTAAGGTCTTCTTGCATAGCTAGAATCCATCCTTCGTCCAGTAGAGCTTCGTCCACTGTCTTCGGTTCACATTCAGAGATAAGAGCAGAATCACTTTGTTATCTGAAGGTTGACCTAGTTCTTAGCTTGTCATTGGGGTCACCAATGATTTGATCTTGAGGATGGTAGTTTCTGAAATACCAAGATTTCTGAGCATTTTCTTGTTGAGAGGTAGACGTTTCAGGTTGTTGTTGAGAAGAGTCAGTCTACTTGGATATCAGACTTGATTTCTGGTTTCTCTCCTGAAATATTTAGATCAAGATCTGCAAAAGCTTCATCTATCTCTGGTAGTCTCTTATCAGGCGGTTTGTCATCAAATTTTACATGAATACATTCTTCTACAACTAAAGTTCTAGAATTATAAACTCTAAAGCCTTTTGAAGTTTCAGAAAACCCTAGAAGGAATCCATTATATATCTACTTTAGCATCAAATTTACGAAGTTTATCTTTTGTATTCAAAATATAACATTTACATCCGAAAGGTTGGAAATATGAAATGTTGGGTTTCTACCTTTACACAATTCATAAGGAGTCTTATTCAGAATAGGTCTAATGTATATTCTGTTCTGAATGTAGCAGGAAGTGTTCACAGCTTCAGCCCAGAAGTGCTTAGGGACAGAATTGTCATTGAGCATAGTCCTAGCCATCTCTTGAAGAGATCTGTTCTTTCTCTCTACCACACTATTTTGCCGTGGTGTTCTTGGTATTGAGAAGTTGTGTTGAAAACCACTTTCTTCACAAAACTCATGGAATAGCTCAATGACAAATTCTCCCCCATGATCACTTCTAATTGAAGCTATACACATGCCTTTTTCATTCTGTAAACGTTTGCAGAATACAAAAAAGACCTTGAATGACTCATCCTTGTGAGCAAGGAACATAACCAATGTCCATCTAGTGTAGTCGTCTACTATGACAAGACCATATTTCTTACCACTGACAGAGGTAGTCCTTGTTGGACCAAAGAGATCAAGGTGTAGCAATTCTAGTGGTCTGTTGGTACTAACAACATTCTTATATTCAAAAGAACCTTTGACTTGTTTTCCCTTCTGACATGCATCACAGATAACATCATATTTGAAACTAAGGTTTGGTAGACCTCTTACAAGGTTATGCTTTTTCAGTTTTGATATTAATCTCAAACTTGCATGACCCAACTTTTTGTGCCAAATCCATCGTTCATCCTCAATGGACACTAGACATGAGACACTTTGATTTGAGAGGTCCTCTAAGTTAATCTTATACAGATTGTTTTGCTCATTGGCGATGAATAAGAGTGATCCGAAGCTTTCTTGACAAGACACATGTTCTTATTAAATGAAACAGCAAACCTACTATCACATAATTGACTAATGCTAAGCAGATTGTGTTTAAGACCTTTTACTAACAGAACATTATCAATGGAGGGAAAATGATGTTTACCAATTTTACCTATACTAATGATCTTTCGTTTTTGGTTTCCTCCAAAAGTGACCCAGCCACCATCTTTGGGTTTAAGGTCTTGGAACATATACCTTTCTCTTGTCATGTGTCGTGAGCACCCACTGTCCAAGTACCAGGACTTCTGTTTCTTTCCTATTGTTAAGCAGATCTGCAACAGGGATTATCTTATCTTTAGGTACCCAAATTGACTTGGGTCCTTTCTTGTTAGTGATCATAGGTCGTGAATGCTTTGCATGCTTGTTATGTATCCATTTAGATGACACATGCCCACTTTTTCCACATACTTTGCAGTAAGTATTGGAAGGGCTTGATTTTGACTTAGTGTACTGTGGACGGACTTTAGAAGCCTTATATTGTGTATGAACTCTTGGTTTATTCAGAGATGCATCTTGCTTCTCTTTATCATAACTAATGCCAGATTTGTCACGTGGTGATCTAGAATATCTTAATATAAGGTTTAATTTATATGAGCTACCAACCAGTTTTGACAGGGTCTGTCAAGTATGTCACATCTTGTTTCAGTTCGTCAACTTCACAAGAGCTATTAGACTTACACTCAGTCTTGTCAGCCAGACTAACATTGTTTGATTTTAATGTTTCATTCTCATCCCTAAGGTTTTGATTCACTATGCAGACATTATCATAATCTTTAGAGAGTTTAATGAACTTCTTTTTGAGACTCTTGTACTCATTAGACAGTATGCATGATTCATGCAGCAATTCATCAAAAACAGTTTGAAGAGTAGATGGATCAGAATCCATTACCTCAGCATCAGTGAATTCACTTTCTGATGCAGTGTCAGCCATAAAGCAAATGTTTGCTTACTCTCATGCTTCATCTTCTTCATCTGAAGAAGACAGGTCAAGATCCTCCCATGTAGCCATCAAGCCTTTCTTCTTTTTGAAGAATTTCTTTTTCTCCTTCAGCTTTGGGCAGTCAGCTTTGAAATGTCCTGGTTTCTTACATTCAAAGCACAGGGGTGGGCCTTTCTCCTTGGAATCTGACTTCTCCTTGGAGAATTTTTTGTTGAACTGCTTTCTTCTGAATCCACCTTTCTTTCTCCACATATGTTGGATTTTTCTGGAGATGAAAGATAGTTCATCCTCATCTGAGTCAGCTTCATTATTTGATGAATCAGCTTCATCTGAGGACTCAGCAACTTTAAGCACCTTTGAGGAACTAGCTTTCTTGGCCTTTAAGGCAATGGATTTTCCTTTTCTGGAGTTTTCCTCTTCATTAAGTTCAAGTTCATGAACTTTTAATGACCCCAGAAGCTCTTCCAGAGAAAGAGTATTCAGATTCTTTGCTTCAAGGATAGCAGTTACCTTAGATCTCCACTGCTTTGAGAGACTTCGCAAAATTTTTCTTACATGATCTCTATTCTCGTAGACCTTTCCAAGAGACCCGAGACTGTTGGTGATTGTTTGAAATCTTCCAAACATCTGGTCTATAGTTTCATGATCATCCATCTTGAATAGCTCATACTGGTGAACCAACATTCTTATCTTTGATTCCTTCACTTGTGAGAAACCTTCATGAGCTAGTGCAAGAGTATCCCAAATTTCTTTAGCTGTGTTGCAACTATGAACCTTGTCTTGCTCATATCTGGTGATAGCACACATGAGATAGTGCTTAGCTTTCAAGTTTAGTTTATGTTGGCTTTTCTAATCTTGAGTCCATTCAGCTCTAGGCACTGTAGCTCCAGCTTCACTCCTTGGCTCAGTGTAGCTGATCAGCCTCTGGCTCGACTAGTTTCTGACTAGTAAAGCCAATGGTTTTATTCGAGTTTAATCTAGTTTTCGCCCAAATTTGGATGTATTTGTCCTCAAGCAACATTTTGAGTCTTTAAAGTAGTTTTAGGTTAATTTAGTTGATTTTGAGTCAAATAAAGCACTTACTGCTATTTCTTGTTTTCAGGTTAATAAGAGAAACAATTCTGGAAGTTTTCGCCCCGCGAGAGGCTGATCGCCTCGCGAGCCTGAAGACCAGCACGAGCAGCAATAGTCACCCTCTCTGGCTCGCCTCGCGAATAATGTTTCGCCTCGCGAGAAATCCAAACACTGAAGGACTGTTCATAAGATTCACCTCGCGAAACATGTTTAGCCTCGCGAGCGACCGCAACCCAGAATCTGTATTTATAGTCTGTTTTAGGGCAGAACTGATCATATCTCTTCTCCTTTTCTTTTCTTTTTAGATAGTGACGGCTGCGAATTTAGGTTTAGTATTTTGTGTTCCCTTTGTAATGGAGAACTAGTCTCCTTGATTGATCTACTGTAACCGGTTTGCACTGCCACTTGAGGTTTTGTAATTCCTGAACTCATTGCTATTCTCTTTCAATATTTGTTCTGTATGTTCTGTTTGCTTAATTCAGGATTATATAGAATATATATTGATTTGTTTCGATGATTGTGTGTTCCTAAACTTAATCGCGTTTGCTTAATTCACGTGTGTTCAAATCGTGTTTGCTTAATTCAAGAAGGGCTTAATCCGTTTGCTTAATTCGGAATTAGGAACATATGTCTCGTAGCGTCGGTTTCGCTTGTTAATTGATGTTACAATCGAAAAGAGATTAGAATCCGCTTAGGGCCTGGAATTATATGAACCGATGATAGTGGGAAACCGAAAGCAGTAGGTTAATCGTTTTTAGCTATTTGATAGTTATTTTATTTGCATTATTTTCTGCTTTGTTTTCTTTATTTAATTTCAATCTAAAACCCCCCAAATCTGACTTTTCTGTTAACGACAATCAAAGAGTCCTTGTGAGACGATACTCGAGTTGTCGCACCCTAGCTACATATTTTTACAAACCGCTCACTTTTTGACGCGTGCGCGACAGCGTGTCAGTAGCCATTTTCTATCAGTTCCCAGATGTCAGTATTCTGTGCATCCAAGAATGCCATCATCCTCTTTTTCCAATAATCATAATCAGTTCCATCAAAGAGAGGGGGTCAGTTGATAGCTTGTCTTTCTGTATCCATGATTGTAAGGTCGTACTGCCTTAGCACTTGTTAGATGCTCAACCCTGTCAAGGCTGAGCTCTGATACCAACTGAAGTTGGCACAGGCAAACACAAGAAGGGGGGTTGAATTGTGTTTGTTAATTATTTTCACAAAAACCCTTTTCACAAGCAGAAGATAAAAAGATTAAGCACATAAGAAATCCTTTTTGAAAGATTAACAAAACCAAGATCAAATCCCACAGTTAGTATAAAGAAATAAAACTGAATAAGATAAGGGGTAGAAAATTCACTCAGGTATTTTATCCTGGTTCACTCTCTTCCAACCAAGAGCTACGTCCAGTCCCTTCTACTTGAAGGATTTTCTCCACTATTTCCAAATAGTTTTTACAGCAAGTATTCTTCACCTCTTCAGGCTACAAGTATTGCTTTCTTGCCAAGCCTCTTCAGGCTCTAATTCTATTACAGATATTTTTCTAAGATCTTTCTAACTCACTATATGTGAGGGTATGAAGGATTAAGATCTACTGAATATTTTTACAAATATTCAATCCTTAAGAATTACAGACTTTTGCTTTACAAAGGGAATATAAGCTTTGAATATCTTGCAAATGTTTAAATGGCAAAAGTTGTTTTTCAGAGCTTGAGACCTTCTACATATATATTGGTCTTCAACTTCTCTTGTAAATCTTCAACGGTTATTTTAATAGTCCCGTTATAGAGATAGCATTAAATGCATGATATACGTTGAGACTGATAGCTTGATTTTGGCCATGTTGAAAAGCATCCTTGGTTATTAGAAAATCACAAAGTGGAGGCTCACTGTTCTGAGCAGTTGTACCTTAAAAACTTTCTTTCCTCCTTTGTGTATAACCTAGCTTTTGTCCAGCAATAAAGATGCCATCGTACAGATCATTTTGTAATTCCAATCGTACTATTTGCTTTTTGTATTTCCTTGATAGTACACTGAACTTTCTCACAAAGGAACAAAATGTTAATAATTATAAAGAACATATATTCCTTTGAAATAAATATCAATCATTTGAAATGAATATAATGTGGTCCAAATTGCATTAAATCATGTTCAAGGTAGTAAAGATATAGAAGATGTAGAACCGTATACACAAGGTTTTATTCTGCTCGTCCACTGATGTGGTAGAAGCGCTCGTCCACACAAGTCTTTGGACTTGCTAAGTCCTTAGAGAAACTCCGTCCAATGACGTGGCACTATGGACGTCTACTGAATTTTAGTTAGGCACTATGGATGTATATTTGAGTTTCAAGGAGAGCACTCGTCTGCTGACGTGGCTACTATGGATATCTACTGATTTTTAGTTAGCCGTCTACTTAACGATTAAAATATAAACAGTGTAAGTAACCTTTGGACGGTTAACTCTTTGCAAGAGTCCAAGCATTGTATACCTCATATTATTTTGAATATTCCTGCATAAACTGAACTCACTTGTTAGATCTCAACTAACTCTTTGCCAAGCAAATTTAATCCTTTTGTTAACATCAAAACCTAGAGATTAAATAAACCAAAGCCACTTTGGTTCCAATAAAAACGTTTTCTAAGCGCATCCACGTGCAACTAGCCATGCGTTACTCTTCATTAGATGGATCACCTGTCTCAAAATGGTATCTAATTTTATATCTCATTCACTTAAATTGTGCCATATAATTTAAAAAAATACCTTATAATAAATAATGTAATTAATTTTTTATTTGGTTCGATCTAAATGAATGGAATAAGGATTGAGACACTGTTTTAGGATAGTAGATCTTTATCTCTCTTCATCCTCACTCACTAGTCACTAATATTCCTTCTTCATTATTATATGGCCAAAAACCAAAACACGTGGTAGTTTCATAAAGGTTAGATTAAATTAAAAAAAGTCCTAATCATGATTGGAAGGAAAAAATGGTCCAATTATAGGATGGGGCAATTAGCACTTCATTTTATTTATTCATATTTTCTTTTAGTTGTTTCAAATTCAAATATTAATTCTCTGAAATAATTTTTATTCGCGTTTGGCTGGCCAACGAATGCCTTAAGAAAGGAATCAACAAAAAAGTCAAAATAAAATTTTACATTGAGAAGATAAATGTAAAACTTTTTCATATATTAAATCTATCATTTTCTTTACAAAGTTTTCTTTCTTTTTCCTTAATCAACGTTCTCCTTTTATTTATTTTATATTTATAATAATTAATTTTTTAATTATTCTTCGCTCTTTAATAATTGAATCAAAAGTTTAATTTAATTTATAGATTAAATTTTATCATAAAAATAGTTTTTTTACCAAATCATAAAAACATTTAATTTCAGCCTCCTTAGATATTTTATAAGTTATATATATATATATATATATATATATATATATATGTTATTAGAATGTAATTACACAATTTAGGTAGAATATTTTTCTCCCAATTTCATTAAATCATAACTTGGTAACTCCATTATTGTATAAATTTGGATTGTCTCCAACGATGCAGCCTCTGGAGCACCAAAAATAAAGAGAGGAGATGAGAGGCATACTGTATTAGAGACATGATTTTTTTAAAAAAAATTATATGCTTGAAAAAATTCTATAGTAAACTCAATCAATGTCATAATAATAATCAAATATTTTAAGTATGTGAATTATATTAATATTTTTATAGTACTTTTTCAAATCTTCATTCATATCTCTACCAAAAAAACTTCATTCATGATACATTATTAAAAATTAAATTCAATAGTTATTACTTTTTTTATAAGCAAAATAGTTATTATTCTTCAAGTACAATCTTAAACACAGACTCGGTTTGCTCCCGGGTTCGATTCTTGACAGCATTAAAATAATGTTTGGCCAGCAAAAGCCACGCCCCGCGAACAGTGATTAGTCCTTCATTGACAGCGTTGTGATACACTGGGTTTAGACCCAAAAAAAAAACACACACAAATTCCTGATTTATGATATATTATACAAATTTAACACACACACAGACACTTTTTTTTTACACAAGCAAAATCATGATCTTTCATTCACAACAACGTTCCAAATACAATTAGGAATATATGATCAAAGACAGTGCGAGAAGCATATGGTAGAAGCTTTAGCTAGAGCATGTGCACTACGATTGGCTTGCGCGCGCCTAATAAAAACAACCCTAAAATTATTGCAAGAAACTAAGATTGTCCTACAATCTGTAATAATAGAACCATGCTCTGAGAAATCTTATTTGTCATTGCGCACATCATCTACAAACACGGTAGTGCTCATGCTCTAGATAGAGCATGGGCACTACCATTGTGTTGCCGCCTAGTAGTCTCACCAAGTGTAATATTATATAACATACATAGTCTCTCTGTATATTTACTCGGTTATTTTCTGAGAAATTGTATCGTGTAAAGTCTATTGTTTTTTTACCTTGAGTCCTCAAGTTCAAGAGCTTGTTGAGTTAACCTTGGGGAACAAGCCTGTAACACCCCGACTTTTTGATGTTTTCTAATATAGGAAATTTATATAAATACGTTTATATTTTTTTTTCCGAGACTTAGAAAATTTATTTAATTAACCCGAAACCTTATTTAGACTCTACTTAACGGTAGAGAGTTAGGTTAAGATTTAGGTTGAAAAGTTAGGCGAAACCCGGTCTGTGAATTTCACTGATAGTATAGTTATACTGATCAGAAGACCTAATTTTAATTCATGAACGAAAAGCTTAAGATTTTTATTTTATTTCCAATGATTGTGTATTTTTAGAATTATTTCATTGAACGTGAAATAATATACGTTTTACGGGCGTTATACTCAATTTGGCGAACGACGGAGCTGATTACGGGAGTTTCGGGACTCGATAAGTGGATAAACCCTATATTCTCTTAGGAATAAGTCATCCATGTGAGAGGTTTAATGTGGCTCAAGGTTATGTTATCAATTTCGAATAATTGCATTTTGACCCCTAAACTTTCTATTAATTACATTTTGGTCCTTAAACTAGTTTCCATGATACACTAAGTGAAGTGGTCCAATTTCTTGCCATCCAAACCCATTAAGGGCTGCGGAATAGAGCCCAATTTTTATGGCCAAGAATTCTTTCCATGAAGCCATTTTGTACTCATAAACCTTACTTGTCAAGTATTAAGTCTTAAGCATTTTCATGAACCAAAATTAATTGGACCTTGGTGGACTTTATAAGCCTATTTGCGCAAGGCTCATGGCCTCCCTAGCTTGCTCATAAACTTGATGAGTCAGGCTCATTCAAGATCATTTCACACTCTTCTTGAATTTTCCTTCATCTTCTCCATTTCTCCATTTCTCTCTAACACAAAAAGCTTGAGTTTGTGAAGCAAGTGTTGGATTTCTTGCAAGTTTTCAAGTTCCAAGATGTAATCCTTGATCCTCTTCATCAATCAAGTTCATGTTCTTCATAAAGTTTTTCATTTCAATGCCTTTTCATTATGTTCATCTTAGTTGTTCTTAACTTTGAAAATTCATAGAAAATCATAGAAAAATCCTAAAAATATGAAACCAATTTCTATGTTCCTATTATCATCACTTCTATCATAATCCAAGAGTATGTTGAAATCCAAAATATCCTCCCCATTTAACTTGCTAAGGCGAACCCTATGTGATTGGTTGGAGGAAGATTTTGTTCATTCCTTTCATAAATAATCTTAGATATCATCTTTCTAGTATGTATCTATGTTGAATCCAAGTTGTTTCATCAAACAAAAATATCTAGCTTCATTTACCCATCATAGCCAAACCTAGGTCTTTGGAAGTTTGGAAGTTTTTGATTCAAACTTTGTTGATTAATCACTAATCTATTGTCTTAAGTACTTAGGATCATTAATCCAATGACTTAAGCAATTTTAGAAATTTTTAGCCACAAAACCTTGTTGAGGTCGTGACCTATCTTTAGTGTATAGGTGATTGCACTAGTGGAAAATATACATTAGACGAGAAAGGTTTACGTCAGTTAACCAAAAGCTAGACGTTAAAAAGGAGGCGGTGACAGTTTTGTAAATATCAGACTTCATTAATTCAATTTTAACACCAGTTGTTGTAAGGACTGACGTTAAAAATTAAGTGACTCACTTTTAACGTCATTTCTTTCATCAACAGACGTTAAAGGTTATTTTAATACTTTTTTTTAGCTAGTATATGTACCCTTCCGCATTGCCTTCCTCAAAGTTTCAGTTTCACTTGCTTTGATGTTTTGTGTTTCTGTTTTGAAAACTAAAATATATGTGCGAAGTATAAGTTGAATCAATAACCCAAACCGGATCTCATTCATGAAGTGTAATACTGATCGATCTGAGAAGATTGAAAGGGTTTAAAATCCTATAAAAAGTTACATTGAAAGGGTTTAAAATCCTAAACATTTGTTGAGGCTTCGTTCCCTTCACGGGTGAGCAAGAGAGGAGAGTCGAGCGACTGAGTTTTCCAGAGCGGCTGAGCAAGGGTGCACTCGATCTGTTTCAATAATGGTCTTGGAATAGTCACTTGCTTCCAAAGCTGATGTTCTGGAACTGTAGCTGTCGATTCTCCTGAAGGATGATAAGGTGAGCAACTCACATTATGTGCTTTACACAACCTTATCACCCATGTTATGGATTTACACAACCTCAGAATTTGTTTGACCATTAAGACAAAGATCTTTGAGCCTAGGAATAGGAAGAAAGAGTGATGAAGTTAATATCCATGGCAGAGCCATATTGTGAAGCAGAAAATTAAAAGGATGGAAGGAAGCTATTTATAGGAGCAGGGGATGAAGTTACTAAGCATGGTAATTAAGTAACTGATTTATAGAAGCCATATTCTGATTTTCTTGAAAACTGATTTATAAACTTAATGCTCATTAAGAGGATTAAGTTACAAGGTGCATGGGTAAGTAGCACAGTAGTCAAAGGAATGAATGTTTTTGCAGAACTTTTAACGTCAGTTGCTTAATACAACTGGCGTTAAAAGTGTTTTTAAATAAAAAATATTTATTTTTAACGTCAGTTTTTTTATACAACTGACGTTAACAGTGTGATTTTTACTTCAATTAAACAAATAACTGACGTAAATAATCCTATATCCCTATCTGAATACACTTTTAACGTCAGTTTTTTATACAACTGACGTTAAAAGTGTGATTTTTACTTCAGTTAAATAAATAGCTGACGTAAATAATCCTATATCACTATCTGAAATGCCCTGTTCTCACTATTAACACAGGTCAATCCATATATATATAGTGGTTTATTTCTAAACTTTTTTTTAAACAAGTTTATTTGTAATCTTAATTAATTAGCTTGAATTAGTAAACAAATTATTGTGCAAATTAAAATAAATAAACACTTAACATAAAACAAATTATATGTATAATCAAATCGTATCTCATTGAAGCGATTCATAAGTTACAATTACATGATTAAAAGATAAAAAATTTCTGCAACATAGCCCTAAAATATAAAAAAGTTTCTGCTTCAACATCATTTTCTTCTCAGTCCTGTCCTCAGAAATTCCAATGAATGCATCTCCTCCCTCACTTGAATTCCTTGATGCTCCATCTGTTTTATCCACAATCACTAGCTGCGAAAGCAAAGTGATGAAATGGATCTTTGCATCACCTCCCTCACTTGAATTCCTTATTGCTCCATCTGCTTTATCCTCAGTCACATGCTGCGAAAGCGGAGTGGAGGAAATAAAGTGAGGGAGTCACATTAGGAGAGTAACCCAACCTTACCATCCATGTAACGTGATTTACTCAACCTCAGAAGTTTATTAAGACAGAGACCTTTAAGTCTAGGTATAGGAAGAAATAACAAAAGTCTCAGAGCCATTTTGTGAAGGAATAGAAAATGCATGAAATATAGAGGAAAAGAAGAGGGTGTATTACAGACTTATACAGAAGACTGGCAATTTATATAGAGAGAATAAAGACTCTCTGATTTTCTTGAAAACTGATCTATAAACTTAATGCTCATTAAGAGGATTAAGTTACAAGGTGCATGGGTAAGTAGCACAGTAGTCAAAAGAATGAATGTTTTTGCAGAATCTTATACACTTTTAACGTCAGTTGTTTAATACAACTGACGTTAAAAGTGTTTTTAAAATAAAAATTATTTATTTTTAACGTCAGTTGTTTATAAAGTCGACGTTAAAAGTTTGCTTTTTTACTTCAGTTAAATAAATAGCCGACGTAAATAATCCTATATCCCTATCTGAAATGCCCTTTTGTCTCCCTTAAATATTTTTAACGTCAGTTGTTTATACAATGGACGTTAAAAGTTCCTTTTATTTTTAACTTCAGTTGTTTATATAACCGACGTTAAAAGTTTGCTTTTTACTTCAGTTAAATAAATAGCTGACGTAAATAATCCTATATCCCTATCTGAAATGCCCTTCTGTCTCCCTTAACGCAGGTCACTCCATATAGTGCAGTTTATTTCTAAACTTTTTTTTTAAACATGTTTATTTTTAATCTTAATTAATTAGCTTGAAATAGTAAACAAATTCTTTTGAAAATTAAAATAAATAAACATTTAACATAAAACAAGATATATATGTATAATCAAATCGTATATCATTGAAGCGATGCATAAGTTACAATTACATGATTAAAAGATAAAAAATTTCTGCAACATAGCCCTAAAATATAAAAAAGTTTTTGCTTCAACATCATTCATTCTTCTCAGTCCTGTTCTCAGAAACTCCAATTAAGGGATGCATCTAGCAGCGAAAGCAAAGTGAAAGGGATCTTTGCATCACCTCCTTCACTGGAATTCCTTGATGCATCATCATGAATCCACAGTCACTTGCGGCCAAAGCAGAGTGAAAGGGATGACTGGGATGAAATAAAGTGAGTGAATCACATAACGTGCTTTACTCACCCTTACCATCCATGTAACGTGCTTTACTCAACCTCAGAAGTTTTTTGACCATTAAGACAGAGACCTTTAAGTCTAGGTATAGGAAGAAATAACAAAAGTCTCGGAGCCATTTTGGGAAGGAATAGAAAACGCACGAAAATATAGAGGAAAAGAAGAGGTCAGACATTACTGATACTGAAAGAATGGTACTTTATATAGAGTAGAGAGACTAGATGATTTTCTTGAAAACTGATCTATAAACTTAATGCTCATTAAGAGGATTAGGTTACAATTTGCAAGGGTAAGTAGCACAGTAGTCATGGGTAAGTAGCACAGTAGTCAAAGGAATGAATGTTTTTGCATAAACTTATACACTGTTAATGTCAGTTGTTTAATACAACTGACGTTAAAAGTGTTTTTAAAATAAAAAATATTTATTTTTAACGTCAGTTTTTTATACAACTGACGTTAAACAATGACTTTTAACGTCAGTTGTTTGTAACAACTGACGTTTTTTTAAAATAAAAAATATCTATTTTTACTGACTTTTAACGTCAGTTGTTTAAAACAACTGACGTTAAATAAATGATCTTTAACGTCAGTTGTTACAAACAAATGACGTAAAATATTGTTTTATTTTTTGATTATAACGTTTACACCCGCGCGCCTTCTCGTCTTCGCTCTGTACATCTCTGTTCTTCTCTTTTCATCACGCTCACTCTCACTCTCAACTCTCACTCTCACTCTCACTCTCACTCTCACTCTGCCCTAATAGCGAGCTCATCTCCACCGCAACTACTGCGAGGACTTCTTCGCCACCACCGTGAGGTACACTCTTAACCCCTAACTCTATCTTTCCCACTCATTCTTTGCAATAACTTGACATCTCTCTTTTACCCCTTCCCGCGCACTAACTCTCCTTGTCCTTCTGCTCTCAGTAACCACATCGAACGTTGGTCACCACTCGAGCTCCCCTCCCCACCACCACGCGAGCACCTATTTCTGGTGAGTCTTTAGGGAACATTTTTTTATTTTTGGTTTTGAGTGTATGTTGAAACTGCAGTCTCAGTAGTTGAAACTTGAAACTGTGAGTTTGAGTTGTTTGGAGTGTCTATATTTTTGGTTTTGAGTGTATGTTGCTCTGCTGGTTGGTCTGCCACGGCCGTGATGCTCATCACGGCTAGGCCGTGAACAGTTCTGCCTGTGATGGTCTATTTCAGTTGGCACGTTACGGTCGTGATGGACATCACTGCCAGGCCGTGACCAGTTCTTGGCAATCTTCAAAAACTAGTTTTCAATCTCCCGTATTGTCCTTATATTGGATATATGTTTTGTATATCTATAGCACCTATCTAGTTATGGATCGTAGTTGGATGGTTTGTAAGCGCACTAGTGCTGAGTATTTGAAGGGGGTGGGAGAATTTATAGAATTTACTCAAAGGAATGTTCCTAATAGTAATGGAATGTTCTGTTGTCCTTGTGTCAAGTGTTTGAATACGAGGAAATGTACGGTGAAGGATGTACGTACTCATTTGATTTGTGAAGGGATTTGCTTGAGTTATACAAGATGGATATGGCATGGTGATGTGTTGTTGAGTAGTACGGCAAGTGTCTCCCAAAGTGAGGACGTTGACGTAGATAAGGAGGATGATCGAGTAGAGGACATGATCCGTGATATTGGACAAGAATCTTTTCATCGAGCTCATGTGTATGATAGGTTGTGCGGTGATGCGGATAAGCCTTTATATCCAAGGTATACTACTCATACACGGTTGTCGGCGGTGCTAAAATTGGTTTGTGTGAAGGAGAGAAATGGTTGGACCGATAAAAGCTTCACGGAATTGCTTGAAGTGTTGAAAGACTTGCTTCCGGAGGACAACACATTGCCGTTCCGTAACTATGAGGCCAAGAAGGTATTGTGTCCGATGGGTATGGAGTATAAGAAGATACACGCATACCCCAATGATTGCATATTGTACAACGGTGTTCATGAAGACAATCACGATTGCCCCAAATGTGGGTTATCACGATACAAAGTGAAGGGTGGTGATGATGATGATGATCTTGATGATGTGAGAAAAAAGGGTCCTCCTGCGAAGGTGTTGTGGTATATTCCAATAATTCCAAGGTTCAAGCGATTGTTTACCAATGCGAAATATGCGAAGAATCTTAGATGGCATAATGATGAGAGGAAACGTGATGGAAAGGTTCGTCATCCTGCTGATTCTATGCAATGGAAGAATATTGATACTTTGTTTCCGGATTTCGCCGATGAGCCAAGAAACCTAAGGCTTGGACTTGCTACGGATGGAATGAATCCTTATGGTAACATGAGTAGTATTCATAGTTCATGTCCTGATCTGTTGATAATTTACAACTTGCCCCCTTGGTTGTGCATGAAGTGCAAATACATGATGTTGTCTATGATGATTTCGGGCCCAAAGCAACCGGGAAATGACTTAGATGTTTATCTAAGTCCCTTGATTGAAGACTTGAAAACGCTGTGGGTGGAAGGTGTTGATGTAGTTGATGGGTATTCTCATGAGACTTTCAAGCTTCGTGCCATGTTATTTTGCACCATCAATGACTTTCCAGCATACGGTAACTTGTCCGGGTACAGTGTCAAGGGGCATAAAGCATGCCCTATATGTGAAGAAGGCACATGCTACACTCAATTGCATCATGGAAAGAAGACGGTTTACCTTGGGCATCGAAGGTTTCTTAGACGTGATCACCCATATCGTAAGATGAAAAAAGGTTTTAATGGATGCCAAGAGACAGAAGAAGCTCCGGCGGCCTTAATTGGAGAGCAGGTTTATCAGAGGGTAAAGGGCATCGATGTTATATTCGGCAAGTCCAAAAAGAAAGGTAAAGCTGCTGAGAAAAACATATGGAAGAAGAGGTCGATATTCTTTGATCTTCCATACTGGCGCAAGCTTGATGTCAGACACTGCATTGATGTGATGCATGTGGAGAAAAATGTGTGTGATAGTGTGATCGGGATGCTTCTCAACATTCAGGGCAAGACAAAGGATGATGTGAATGCTCGTCTCAACCTTGTTGCTATGGGTATATGAGAGTAGTTAGCTCCAGTTGTTGAGGATGGTAAGCGGACTTATTTGCCGCCAGCATGTCATACTTTGTCAAAAAAAGAGAGACAAAGTTTCCGCGGGTGTCTTCAGGGCATCAAAGTTCCACATGGTTACTCTTCAAATATGAAGAGGTTTGTCTCTAGTGATCTTAAATTGGTTGGCTTAAAGTCTCATGATTGTCACATCTTGATGCAACAACTTCTGCCCGTTGCTATTCGTGGTATTGCTCCAAAAAATGTGAGACATGCCATTACTCGGTTGTGCTCATTCTTCAATTCTATATGTAGCAAAGTCGTTGACCCCCGTATGTTGGATGACTTGGAAGTTGAGGCTGCTACAATCTTGTGCCAATTGGAGATGTATTTTCCTCCTTACTTTTTCGACATAATGGTTCACTTAATTGTTCATTTGGTGAGGGAGATTAGATTATGTGGGCCGGTTTTTATGAGATGGATGTACCCAGTTGAGCACTACATGAAGATCTTGAAAGGGTACGTGAAGAATCCTCATCGTCCGGAAGCATCTATTGTTCAAAGATATGTTGCAGAAGAAGCTATTGAGTTTTGTTCGGACTACCTTCATAACACGGATCCTATAGGGGTTCCTAAGCCTCGGCATGATGAGATCAGATGTCAAGGTAAGGGTACACATGACTTAAGAATTAATAGCAAGGGTCGGGAGGAAGTGCTTCAAGCACATTTGTATGTATTGAACAACATCGATTGTGTTCAGCCTTTCTTATTTGAACATAAAAGAAAAGTCAATCAAGAAAACCCTCAAATGAGCGAAAGGTGGTTGTTGAACAAGCATAACAAGACTTTCTTACCATGGTTCAAGGAAGAAATGCTTAAGGATGGTAGTATCTTTTCGATGACGTAAGATGGCTAGCACGTGGGCCTAGCTTCAACGTCATATGTTGGAGCGGATACGACATAAATAACTTTTCCTTTTATACAAAGGAACAAGATAACAAGAGTACCATGCAAAATAGTGGGGTTATGATCGTGGCCGAAGCAATGCACTTCTCTAGTGCAAAGGACACAAAACCCGTTAAAGCACCGACACCTTACTTTAGATATATTGAAGATATTTGGGTGCTCGGTTACATTAAGCTTACGGTGCCAGTTTTTAAGTGTAAGTGGGTTGATAGTAACGGTGGTGTACAAACCGACGAATTGGGGTTCACATTGGTAGACCTCAACAAGTTAGGTCATATAAATGAGCCTTTCATAATGACTTCCCAAGCAAAACAAGTGTTCTACATCACTGATCCTTCTAACAAAAGGTTGTCCGTGGTTCTCCAAGGAAAAAGCATGTATAATGGTAGTGATGAAAATCAAGATTCAAATCTTGATATTCCTGAGACTCCTTATTTTTCAACAAACATGCCTACTATAATCGAGGAGACACAGGTGGACGAGGTACATGCCACTCGTGATGATCATCACGAAGGGATATTGATATAGGTAGTTTAAACTTAGTATACATTTATTTTTATTTATACTTCTGTATTTATTTTGAGTTATAACCTATGTTAATAAATATATATTGTTTCTGAACAGGCATACATATGGATCAGTCGGATAGCCTACATGCACGGGAGGACACTATGGGGCCTACGCAAGACCCGATCGCGCATACGCCTGATTCTAGTGTAAGTTTACATGTTATATACTATCTTTAGTCCTTCTTTTTAATGTAAGTTTATAATGTTACAACCCTATATTTTATCATTTTTTTTGTCCATACAGACATCACAGGCTCATATGAAACGGGGTAGAGGAGCCACGTCGTTGAAGAAACTAGAGAAGGACAGGCAAAGCGGACAGAAGCTTAAGGTGCCCTTCGATGCTAATCTAAATGCCCAGGGACTCCGTGCTAAATAATTTAATAAGTGGGTGTTTCTACAAGCGAAGCAGCACGTAAGCATCAACTACAACCACTGGAATGACGTTCCACAGAACGTTAAGGATCAGATTTGGGAGGCTATCACGGTATTTTACCTTTACATTCGTTTGATTTAAATTATTAGATAATTATCCGAGTTATAATCCATCCAGTTGTTATGTATTTAATGTGTAGGTAGCTTGGACTCTTCCAAATGACGAGGATCATCGTCATAAATGTATGAAAATGGCATCAAAGCGTTGGAATGGGTTCAAGCATGATCTTATCAGGTACTATGTATTTGGGAAGAAGCGGCTTGATAAAATGTTCTCGGATTATCCCTGGATTGATCAGGATACTTGGGATATGTTTGCTAGGAGTTGACGGGATGGAGAATTTCAGGTTGGTTGATTAAGTTAATTTTGTATGCTTCTTATAGATCATTTGACTGTATTTAATTATGTGTTTTTGTTTGAATAGGCTAAGGCAGATAAGGGCCTGCGAGAATCAGGCGAAGAACGTCCACCGCCACACCATGTCTCAGGGTGGGTACCAGACTCGGATCGAGCATATGATGGCGGATAGGCTGAGGGCGAAGCAGGAAGAGCACTCTGCTAGGATTGAAAGAGGAGAGGTGCCTGAGGGCACACCATTAAGTCCTCTGTAGGACATCGACCGCGAGGATGTCTGGTTAGCCGACCGCATGACAAAGACGGGATCTTTTAAAGTTGATGCCACTCGCGAAGTGGCAGATAAGATTGTAAGTAAATAATTAACTTCATTTCAATTGATATTTGTATAGATATTTTTAATCACTTGCACGTTTTTTCATTTTTTCATTGTAGATGGATCTTAAAGCACAATCCTCCCAGGGCTCATTCGTCCCTTCTGGATGGCGAGATGTCTTGATGACTGCTCTAGGCAAGAAAGACCATCCTGGTCGGGTTATCGGTGTTCCTGGGAACGTGACCATCAAAGGATATTATGGCAAGTCTGCTTCACGAAAGCGGGTGGTCGATGAAGCATCAATTTTGGATGACATTACTTAGCACCTCATGTCCAACCCTGCTATTACAACACATCTGATGCAAAACTTAATATCCAACCCCGAATTCAAGCAGGCGCTTGCCAGAGAGCTTTCCTCCATCAGTTCATCCCAGGACACCGCAGGGCATGCCAACCCTTCACATGTGAGCACAAAAGAGAGTTATAGTAGGGCACATGTGGAGGATGCTGAGTTGGCAGCTAGGGAGCGGGAGTTGGAAGTCCAACGCCATGAGCATGAGTTGGAATTGAAAAGGCATGAGCTTGAGTTGGACTTCAAACGACGTGAGCTCGAAATGTTAACAAAGGTATGTATTCATTATTAATGTCCAAATTAGTCAAATAATTACTTGTGTTTTTTTTAATTATCAACAACTTATCTATTTTATTTTTCCTAAATTGAAGGCCAAGTCGACGTCGGTGTCGCTGTCACCTCTCACTCGTTTGTTCTCACTTGGTGAGGATTATGCGTTTGAGATTTTTGAATGTCCATTGGAGCACGATGGATGGGTGGCACGCGCAGATCAACAGAGGATATTTTCCTTCTGTGGTGACAATCTCGGGAACGCCTGCAGAAATAACGTCTGGATGGCCAGCATGGTTTTGAGTCTCTGGTGCACGTAAGTTAATTTTAATTTTATAACTTATTTATTTTTGGGTATTTTTCCATTGAATAATTTATTTTAATTTCAATATATATATTATGTAATTAACATCCACACCTTTTCATATCTTAGGTATCTCCATCGTCTTCTGCTTGATAAAGGCGTTGCATCAGTTTACGGCTTCTTAGATCCGTCAGTCCTTCTGCCCCAATTCTTTGATGGCGATGGATTGAGTAAATACATAGGGAACTTGTTGGGAGACAATCGGAAAGAATTATATCTGGCTCCCTACTGTATGAAAAACCATTGGCAGTTGTTCGTACTTTACCTGTCTAGGCATAAAGTCATATTCTTATGCTCTTTCCACCAACAGCTCCACAGGAGGTGGTGGATGTTGTAAATAAGTAAGTAACTAATCTTAAATTTAATTTAAGTTTTAATATCAGTTGTTTTTAGTTTATTACACACATGATATATGAATTTGTTAATTGACATGATTATTTGTTTATGATAGCGCACTGAAGGCGAGTAGCATAAGTTGCGCCAACGGGAGAAGTAGGACTTCTAAGGCTAAAGCAAATCCTGAATGGACCATCCTCAAGGTTTGGTAGTTTATTTATCAAATAATTAATATTATAATTACTAATTTATATGTATATTCAACTGACATCAAAATTAATTTTGTTTGTAGTCTCGATTTCAAATTGATGGGTGGTCGTGCGGCTATTATGTGATGCTTCATATGCTGAACAAAGTCTCCGCATCTATTACGGATGGATGGAATAAGACAATATTTAAACAACTTGTTAAATTATATATTATAGTTTTGAATATGACTTGCGTTAATGTTATTGTTAATATTTGAACGTGTGTAGGCATTTAACGACCAATCGCCTCTTCAAGAAGATGAGTTTAGAGATTTGAGGATGCGCTTCGCTGAATTCTTCTTCAAGTATGCGGCTGAAAAAGGAATTGACAAGATACCTCCGCAATACTTAGATGAATAGTTTTTTTGTTAGACTTTAGAAACTAATTAATAACATGTATATATATATATCCTTAGATTGATAGTTTTGTTTTTAGACATTAGAGACTAAAATTTATATATATATATATATATATATATATATATATATATATATATATATATATATATATATATATATACACTTGTAGATAGTTATGTTTTTCCTATACATGGGTTTTGATTTTAAGTCCCCCCCATTGTTCCATTTTTCCTTTGCAATTCTGTAATGTGTGTGATATTCTGTGTTATTGGGATATTTATTGAATGCAGGGATAGCTGAGGGGAGTGATATTTTAAAACTGAATTTTAAAAAAAATCTATTAACGTCAGTTGTATCAAACAACTGATGTTAATAGTATTTTATAAAATATACAGTACACTATTAACATCAGTTGTAATAAACAACTGACGTTAAAATTAAAACCTTTAACGTCAGTTCTTTACAACAACTGACGTTAGTTTTAACAAAATTAACGTCCGTTGTGTTAAAGAACTGACGTTAATAGTTTTATGTTTAACGTCAGTTGTTTAAACAACTGACGTCAATTTTAACAAAATTAACATCAGTTGTGTTAAAGAATTGACGTCAACAAATTAACTATTAACGTTAACTGTATTTACGTCAGACAGTATTCTGTCATAAAAAATCAATTTTAACTGACGTAAAAAGCACTTATTGCACTAGTGTTGTATTTGTTTGATTTTGATTGGTTGATTGTGGTTGTTGAAGGCTAAGTGTGTCGGTTATACGTGAGTCGTGACACCGGAGTTTGACGTACGTTCGAGAAAGGAAATCGGGAGATAAGTTCTTCAAGAGGTAAGGGGAGAATACCCGATGAGTGTTTCCTATAATCATGTGTTATATAGTTGATGTATGTATTATTTATCTGTGGTGTTTGTTTCAGTTGTGTTATTTTTATCTATGATGGTTTATCTGCATTTAAATTGTTTATCTGCAGTTATATATTATGATGTTGTGATGCATGATCTGCCTGGAAATATTGATATGTTGTTGTTGTTGATTGTTGTTTGAGAAGCCTGATAGTGGTCGGTGCTCAATTAATTAGACGAGATAAAAGCTTTAAGAAGCTTCACGAGTAATATTCAGTATTTAATTGAGAATTATTGGAATATATTATGATTTAAATAATTATTTGAGAAAATAAGAAATTTTCAAAAATATTATTATTTTAATGATTTATCGATGTATGAGTGAACTACGAGTTACGGTGAGGACGTAACCGTGAAATTATTTTTGTACTGCTAATTTTTATGTTAGAAATTCCATAATATTATAAAGAGTTATTTTGTGAAAATAATTGTTGAAAATAATTTAATGATGATTTTAGAAAATTATTTAAGTGGAAAAAGCTAAGTTTTGGCTTAAATGACTTTAAAAATGATAATTGACGGCAATTTGGAAAAGTATCGACGACAAGTGCTTTGAAACAGCGGTACGTATTTTAAGTAAGTTTAAACCTCAAGTGACTCATCTTTGTGAAAACTAAATTTAGTATTTAAAGGTTTTATTAAAGAATTTCACATTTGAAAAGATTTTTCGAAATCAAGTTTAACTTAACTGTGTTAAAAGTGGTGTTGAACTTTGTAACCGAGACGTCGGGGTACTAAGGTTCGTTGTGTTATGGACTTGGGGTCCTTTGGACTTTGAGGTCCTGTAGACTTGGTGTATACTGTGTTTAAATATTTAAGATGTTTTATATTACCACGAACTTATGACTGGTGCATCGGTCTAGAGGTTTCGTGATTGAGCACTCAGACTTTGAGGTCCTGTGTTATTAATGAAAGTTTTAAAGATGTTTAAAACTCTGTTTAGTCGTAAGCCATTTTGAGCTTCGGCAAGGAAAGATTGAACACAAAGAAAAGTGTCATGAACCAAGTGTTTTTGCATGCATGTGGCAGACGTGCCTATTATGTTCTGGCTGTGTGCCTTTTCCTTGTATGGTTATAGAGCCTGATCAACTCATCAAGTGTTGGGATATCTCATGAGATTAGATATGAAAGTTAGACGATGAATATTGGAGTGTCATGCATATTTTTAAAATGAGTGATTGTCGGGTATGAATGATTTACTATGTGATGCTATTATCCTTTAGACGTGGTAAATATATGAATGTATCTTAGTTTTCCAGAGTTTCTTGCAGAAGAAAATTTTTACACCTGAGTTTTCCGACTTGAAATAAGTAAATTTTGCGAAAGCAACCAGCAAATAACTTTTTAATTTATTTCCGCACGTGTTACGAAAGTAATGCCCAAGGGGGTGTTACAAAGCCGGGTTGTCAGATTGCACACGAGTTCTGCCGGAATCTTGCTTTTAATGCAGTGGTTCATTCACGACACAACTACCTATCTTTCCTATTATTCTAACACTGTTAGATTGTCTGCAAATATCATCTCAAGACTTGAAGCATATTATCATAATAGTCAATTAATACATTTTTGTCTCCTTCAAATAACTCCTTAATTTTGGCATAGTTATCATGCTTTCTATGCGTCTTGTTTATTGCTTCAGAGAATCCTAGCCACAAACCTCCCCGGTCCTCCCGTATTCTCATTATTACGCGGTAAACAAAAAATATATATTTATCAGCCATACACTAATTTTTTTTTAGTCAAAAAGAAGAAGAAGAAGCCATACACTAATTTTTTTATTAATATTGAGCAGATACTGAATTCTGTAATGGTTTCCGAATAGAAAGCTGAATAGCAACAATCAATTTGGCTATATTCAATGTATCACCCAAAGAATTCAACATTGTGACAGCTCGCATCATGTAAATGCAAATTGCGGAAAGCTTTGGTTCCCTTTGGAAACATTTTATCAATAAGAGATAATTAATAAGAGTAGACCATGCAACTCAATTAGTGTTAATTATTGAAACAAACCAAAAGATAAAATGAGAACTTAAAAAAAGCCTCCCATTTTCCATGGAAGGCCTCATATAAGTCACTCTTTAGATAGAAAAAACAAAGCAGTCCCAACAGACAAAATGAGAAGTAAAACTTAATATTTATTAGATGTATTATTGGATACATTAGTTTCAGTATTACTGATTTTCTGTTAACCAAATCCTCATTTACTAGTTTATTGTTAAAACTATTCTGATATGTTGTTAGACAGTTAGACTTTAGGATTAGTTGTTAGTTACTCTTTTTTTAGGTATTTCTTTTCCTTTTTTGGGCAAAACTATACCTATATAAACCTATGTAATTTCCTCCATTAGATTTAATAAAATTCATGAATATTCAGTTTTATACTTCCCTTTAATTCTATTATGGTATCAGTTTAATCTGAACACCAAAAGCTTCCGCATTTTTGTTCTTTCAGCCATGATTGACGACACTGAATCCACAGTCAAAAATACTAATGACGATTCTTCTTCCATAATGCGCTTTCTCATTTCCTTCTCCCTCTCCACCTTGTAAGGCCTCTTATTAGATCATGTTACCCAACAATTTTCCTACCCCCAAACTCGTGCCCACGACCTGCATAACTCCAGACATGACCTTTACTGTTTGTTTGTCCGCTTTCTTCAGTTTGTTGATCCGTTGGATCTCATCTACAATATTAAGTATAGCCACTATGAATGCAAGGTCGATCTTAGCTTTGATCCAAACCTTCATGGCGTTTTTATTCCCCACCTACATGAATCCATGCATTAATATTTGCATTTTGCAAAAATGCAATACAATAATATTTTGGCTTAAGTGTACCTTTAATCACCGAAAAAATTGACAGATAATAGATAGAACGACCAAATTTGTAACATTAAAAAAAATTAGGATCAAATGAGCATAAAAAAAACTATAAGGACAAAAATCACACAAAATGAATAATAGGAGGACCAAAAGTGTAATTAAGCCTAATATTTGTTATATTATGATATTTGGCTCAGCAAGTGAGATACCTATATTCTTATATTAGAAGAGCTAATTGTTTTATATTTAGAACAAATGCATTCATTTACAAATGTAATAAATGTATTAGCTGGGTGTCAAATTTAAGTATTCAAATAAGCGGATTATATGCAATAAACTCTACATTACTTTGTTTTGGTAAACAAACAGTACATTATCTAACATCCCAAAAATTGGTTACTAGGTAATTTAATAGGAATTTGATTAATAGAATGATTATATTTCAAGTTTAGAAGTGGTTAAAAGCTCCTAAGTGACTCGAAAGAAGTTAAATAGATAGTTTTGATTGTTTTGACCTCAATTTCGCATAAGAGACCTCCTATGATTCGATACCAAACTTAAGATGGATATTTCATAGCCAAAACAAACTTGTTTGGACACATAAGAAATGTAGATATGTCTCTTCACTTTCCATAGACACCTAATTCGTCCATATTGGATTCTTGTAGTTTGAGTTATGTCCAAATTCATAACTGCTATTCAGGTTCTAGTGTCGATCAGTACCGTTTTTATAACTTCTAGCCCCGTTTCGACCCTCTAAACGCCAGTTTCAGATTTTGTGATCTGAATGAAAGTTGTATATATTTCTTTGATCTTTTCAAAAATATAAATTTCATAATTTTTGGTATATCTACAACTCAAGATATATGCGAAATACAACATTGTTTGCTGAGTAAGTGGGCTCTGACGCGATTTGAGACGTTTTAGGAGGTCAATAAAAAGGAACCTAATGCACATTAGGAACATTTTTATAACCCTAGCCATCTAATTAAGAAACTCAGAGTCTAGGAATGAGGAGAACTCTTGGTAAACGCTAGGATTCGCCGCAGGAATCGCTTGGAGCTACTTGGAGGTCTTCAAGAGGTGAGCAAAAATAATTCCTCACCCTTCCATGGTATTTCAAAAGGGGTTTGGGTTCTTTAAATTGTCTTGAGATTTTGGGTGATTTGATTTAGAAAAATTGGGATTTTGCCATATTAGGGTCCAAGAACGTCAAATCCATTTGGGGGTTTTCAATAATAGATCAATTGAAATGATATGTGTTGTTTGCATGGTTTGGTTATATGTTCTAAGACTTTTATGTTGATTTTCAGCATCTTGTATATGCTAGACATGATTTGGAAAGCCTGTGAGTTGTTTTGACATGAGTTATACCATTGAGATTGATACATGATGCCATATGTCATCTCCTGAGGTCAGGATATAAGCCCAAAATGTGATTTGTTATTATTTGTAATTGTTCATATACCTCCTTGTTAGAGGGAAAGATAGATACCTCCTTCTGGGAAGGATGATAGACGCCTCATCGTTAGAGGGGAAGCAGATACCTCATCTTGGAAAGGGGAATACCCATTATAAATACCTTCTTCTGGGTAGGGGAAGGCAGTGGGACGCCATTACATTTGTCATGAGCTCATAGACTTAAAATTGGGTAATCAAATAAAAGAGGCTTAGATGATAGATTGAGATTGTTTGGACGCGAGAGATGTCCTTTGTATGGTTTTATTTATGTTATGTGGAGTGACAATGATGAATTATTTCTATTTGATGATATTATGACTTGTGCATGAATTTCATGAGATTGAATTACTTATCATTAATTTATAGAAATATTTTGAGTTATATTATTTTGAAAATAAACGGATATCATTAATGTTTTTTTAGTTACCGCGTCGGCTGAGAACAATGTTTTTCTGAAATCTTTTATAACTTGTTTTTATTCACTAAGATTCCTATCTCAATAATAGTATTGTTTTCAGAGCACGAAGACGATACAGTTGAGACCAATGGGACTTGAAGACCCTTTCTAGTTTATTTAATTTCTTGTTATTGGTTAGTATTGTTTAGAACCAGGAGCCAGTTGAGGCTAACCATGCTATCTTTCATCATTGGGATATTTTCTAGTAGACGTCTGGTTTTGGAACATTTTAATTATTTAATGTAAGGATTTCATTAACTATCATTATTATCAAATTATCGAGGAATTTTTTAGACTTATATTATAGTGTGAGATTTTTATTTGAAAATTCTTATTTTAATAAACGTTTTGAAGTTGATAAAAAAACATTTTAAAGGATTTTCATTACATTTTTTGTTTGGTTACTAATGTAACGAAGGGTGTTACACGTTACTTTACATTAAACGATATGTGACATAATTATGACGTAGGTATGAGAAAAAAAAATGAAGCTATCATGTTTAAGAATATGAGATAAAGTTATGACTTAGGAATGAAAAAAACATTATAGAACTAGAAATAATTAAAACAAAAATTGTAAAAATGTAAGATGATGAATGTATAAGTGTGCTTGGATAGTTTTACTCTTTCATATATAAGAAGAAAAAGTATAGTATATATATATATATATATATATATATATATATATATATATATATATATATATATATTGTTAATTTGTTAAATTTATTATGAGGGGTAGTATGTTGGATCAATCAATATCATTAATACATTGAATAATCATGAATCCATAATTACTGTTCATGTCCGCTTGTCAGTTCCTTAATTTTTTTCGGCCATTTCCGTTTTAAAATTAAAAATACTTTTTAGGGATTTTTTATTTAAAAAAAAAATACCTGCACTATAATCAATATCAATATCAATAGCTATACTATATATATAATCAGTGCATCCAATTCTCACTGTAGATCACTCAATGGGCGACACGTGTAGGCTCTACCTGGCCCACCACCAATTTTCGGCTCTGCTATAGCGTGTTTTCCACACCGATGACCTGCCACAAGCAACCTATCCCATTCTCAGTTTTCACACGTCTCTTTCAATATTTCCCTTTCTTCTCTCTCGACCTAGCCGAGTGGCGATTTGCGATGGTTGTAGAGCCAGCAGAGGATGAGGGAGGAACTGTGGTGGTGGAGACGACAGAGGAAGGAGGGGGTGATAGATGAGGGGAAGCAGAGGAAGATGGCGGCGAGGAGAATGAGGAAGTCAAGAGGGTTAGTGGTGGTGGCGGCGGCGGCGGCAACGCAATAATTGGAGAGTTTGAGAAGGGTGACGGTGCATTGAATCTGAAGGATCCACCACGAGTTCGGACTGGGATGATTCGGAAGGAGATCCGAATTACGACATGCTCCATGAAACCTAGACAACTTCCTCTCACTTAGGAACAAGGCAAAATCTTTTGATCCCATTTCACCCATCATTACAAATTGGATTTTTAAGCTTTTTGGTATGTTAATTTGAATTTGGTGGTTGCAGCTTTGTTAAACGAAAGGGAGTGGGTACTGGTGAGAACCCAAAAGTGTTGGAGATGACTGCACTTCTCCTGCTGAGGAAATTTTTGAGAACGTTCACAAAATAATTAGAGGCTAGTCTTCTTCCCCTTAGATTCCTCTTTTGTTTTGGTTTTAGAGTGAGGTTGGAACTGAAATGTCGAAAGAGGGAACCTTTAGCTACTATTGTTTCAATTAGATATCACCCAAGTCTCAAAAGGTTTAAGATAAGTATCATTTTAATTATACATTATGAATTTTCTTATCAATCCTTAGCCGTAAACAAATTTATATGAATTTGCACCATAACATCTTAAATGTACAATGCTTTGTATGTTTCTTTTATATGAATAAAGCTACATATGGCATGAGGGAATGTTTAGTTTCACTATTTTAATTATTTGATTCATTTTGGATCCACAAGATTCCTTTTACACGTTTTAGCATTTATTTTTGAACTATCTAAAACCTTCGGTGGTTCACATGTAATGTATATTTGCAAAAGCATATGCCTTGATTAATATTTTATATTTTGAGTAATAAAGCATGGTATTGATTGTTAACATTGGCAGGAAAGCAAAGCAAATGGTCTGCTTTGTTGGTTGTCTCATTCTTATCGCACTGCATCTGTTCGGCTTCAAGGAATTTGGGTTTGTTGATTATAGTTAGCTGGGTATAAGGCTCAATGTATTGTGAGATGCTCTGTTGGGTTTTGCATTGAGTACATCATCTTTTTGGTTATAAATCTGCAATGGCTTTAGCAAATAGCCTTGTCCTTTAGTGCAGTAATTTTTCTTTTGGCTTGGTTTTGTACATGTTTTGTTGGTTTGTTGATTTTCATTTGCTGCATTTTTTAGCAGCTCCTTTGTATCTTGTGCCAGCTCTCCTTTTGGTACTTTTTGTGCCTTTGGGTCAATTTTTCTTCTTCTTTATAGGTTTGCATAATTGAATTTTGATGGTCTTTCTTTCATTCGAACGATAAAATAAAAGGTTTGGGGTATACATGATTTTAGATGAGAAAACTGAATTGAAATCTTCAGAGGAGAGATATATGTTGAATTTATGCATGGAAAAAACTAGATAAATGGAATATAAGATGTTTACAGCTCAATACAATGAAAACTGGACATAGTGTGATAGTGTTTTGGCCTTTTGGGTTAGTTACTAATCCTGTGTGACATGTACATATGTTGATATTATTCAATGTTGGTGAATGTTAATTTAAAAGAAATTATGAATGTTGTAGATTGACAACTTATGATCCCTCTAACAAAAGCAAATGCATTTTGTGATTTGGAAGATGGTGCTAAATTTTTACCTTTAAATTCATTGGGATTTTCTTTCATTGGAGTGGAGTGTCTACATCTCTTCTTGATCTCTGTTCACACGCATGATTACAACAATTCCTTTATTGTGGGATATGTGTTGATGGGTACAAAGTAATGGATTTCAGAATTTGGATGGTATTATACGTTTTCTAGAATTATTTTCTTTGTATTGTCAGTGTTAAAATAATTTGTAGAAAATGTTGATGAGATGCTTCACCTAGCTTCTTATCAGTTTTTCTTTGATTTGGGGGTGATTGATGGAAACTGTGTATGTCATATATCTCCTTGGGAAGGCAGTAATTTTGAAAATGTATCTATTATACAACAGATTTTGGATTAAAGAGAAAAGTGTTGGGAAGACATTTAGATTTTTTATATATTCAATTTATTGAAAATCTTTGACCATACCTAACAGATTTTGGATGTTCCTTTTAAAACAAAGGCAAAGTTCTTTCTTCTTGATCATCAATAGCGTGCATTGGTCCATTCTCAATTATCATAGAAAATTAATAGTTTCTTTTAACTTTCAAACCATTTTGTAAGAAGTTATTCTAATTGCAGTCGCACGCAACAAGAAGATTGTCCTGGGCGTTCCATTATAATACCTCTATCCTAGGTAATAGAATTTATCATGACTCGATTTAAACATGGTTCCACACATAATGGCCTTGATAATCATGCAACAAACTTTCTATTTTTAAGGTTTCCCAAACGCATGCTCGGATTCCCTATGTAATGGTGCCTTCTTCTTGAATGATTTGCAGAGTGAACATGGCGATTGAATCACTGAGTAAGTAGAAGAAATGTCTTAGTACTACTTTTTAAGTTTTAAATTCTTGAAAATTTATATTTAATTTTGTTGTCATCTTATTTCCAGCAATGATGGAAGACGGAATCGGGACCTACAACTTATCCTACTCCTGTCCACCCATCTTATGTGATGGAGTTTGGTTCTAATAAGGTGATAGATGATCCCTCCCTTTAAATTTGGCCTACTTCTAAGGGATGTCAACTCTGTAGCGGAGCGTCTTCCTGATGATAAGGCAAACATAGCTAGGCATCATCATTCAAAAAAAAAAAAAAACCATAGATAATTTAATTTGTGATATAGATATCTAACTAAATTGGCAAGTTGTCCAACTATGTGTGTGGTCTAACCAATGTAACTTTGACCACTGATGGTACCAATTTTTTCATGCATACAACTTATATGCCAGTGATGTGATTGAGTTACAAACAACTGAAGAAGAGGACCTTTTCTTAGTTATTATAGCCCTTATTTAGGAAGGTGGTTAAGAGTTGCTTCAAATTCACCCCATGTATTGCTCTTTTTGTCCATTTCAGCCTTTAAATTGCTATTTAAATCAAAGAGAACATTACACTAATTTGAAGTTTGTCCCTTCACACGATAGTTGAAGTTTACCTTGATATTGCGTGAGTTTATGATCTCTTTGATTTTCTATTTTAATGATTAAATGGAATATGTTTTTTATCTTCAAAAGTGTTCATACTTCAGTTCAATAATTAGACCAATTAGCAATGTGAAGTGGTTTGGGCTAGGGTTATACCACCCATGTGGCAAGTTTTGGGTCAATGAAATCGCCACATGGGCTGGTCAAAATTTTAAGTTTTGGGCCAATGAAAAATCAAATGGCCACATGTTCAAGACACGTCATCTTATCATCTCTCTACTCCACTGTTATTAAAACGTGTCAGCTTACAAGCTTCTCTATTTTTTGTCTTCTCTAGAAGGAGGAGATGATTCACCAGGCCTTAACATCAAGTTGTCACTATATATTTTACCCTGGTTTCAAGGTTCAATTTGAATATGATGTTTGGGATAATTTAAATCTGTTGATATATCCTTTCTAATGCATTTTGCAAAAATTTATAAAATTAGCCGTGTTTCTCTTCAATGTTTGTAGGCTATGTAATGATTCATATGTTACTTAAAATGTGTTTACTTTCCTAAAAAGAATCACATGTGTATATTGATTCAGCCCCAATGAGTTTTTTTATTTAAGAAGTATATGGGCCAAACTATTGGAACACAAGGTTAGTTATAAGGGATTTAGAGTGTTTTGGTGATGGAATGGATTGCAAAATTATATGACCAATAAGCTAAAATAATAAAGGAAATGTAATGTTACTTTATCCGTTTGAATATTTTAAATTGTGAGAATACTTAATAATGGTACTTTAATAGACATTTTTCTCTTTAGGTGGGGACAACTTCATAGATTCATTGAGGTCATCAAAATTTGAGTCATACTGATTAATGTGTTGAATATTATGCCAGCCAAGGTGCATGTTATGCAGTAAATGAGTAGAAAATGGCTATTGATATGTTGAGATGGCTAACGCTAATTTATTAGCCATGTTAATAGTTTTAGTGTGAAAGTTTACAAATTGTGGGATAAATATTATACAGTCGGTTATTGTAATTGCAAATGGTGATGGAAGATTGGGGTACATGATTTAAACACATCTTGAATTAATTTGCAAGTCCTATGATAGATGCTCTCGTGGCAAACTTTCCCCTAAGTTTTTTTGAAGCTTCAGTGAGCTTGATACCTGAAATGGAATGGAGGAGACTCGGTTATTGATATTGATGGCACCAATGTAAAAAAATAACTAAAGGAAATGAAAAGGGTGTATTTGTTTCAAAGAAAACATTGTTTCAATGCAGTCAAAGAAGGATGGAGATAAGTTATATGTACGTGATAGCGGAAGTTTGAAGGCTAGGTCTGAAACAATAAAAGTAAGAATTTGGTAATGTGGACTTAATTTGGGTTAAAATACAAAACCAATTTATTAGATATACCCGGGAAAATCTCCCTCTATATATATTATATTATTGAATGTCAAAACCAATTTTTTATTTTCCTTAACAAATGTGTCCTTATTGTGTCTCAGCTTCAAAATAAGATTTTCATCTCCATTGTCTTGCCATTTCAAATAGTGTTCTTCTTTTTATTAACCATTAATTAACTACATTTGATTTTGATCGAAAATTAACCCGTGCGTTGCACGGGTATACAACACTAGTAATTTTAATATGGCTGGATGTTTGGATTTACTGTTCTACTTACCTGGCAGCCTCTCCATGATTTGTGGAACTTTAATAAATTTTTTAATCATATGTGTTTCTAATTTTTTAATTATATTTGTCTTCTTTTTATTTTATTGGTTGCTTATGTGGATAGTGATATGTTTATGTAGATTAGACATTGATAAGTGGGCAACCGGTAAACCATCATTACACATCTCTTTGTTTTTCCATTTTATTTAAATTTTAATTCCACAATAGGGAATGGGACTCATGTAAGGCGGTGGCTTGTCTTGGATGGTGAAATTTTCGAATTATTTTATTAATATTTTTTTAAAGTTTAAATATTTTATTGCTTTTAAAATTTTTTAATGTGCCGTGTTCCCAAAGTTGAGGGGACATAGGGAAGTAGGGGAGGGACATTGTTTGCACTATTATATTATATTATATATATATATATATATATATATATATATATATATATATATATAATTTTATTATGTATGTTTTATATTATTCCTCCTTCCTCTGTTCATTTCCATTCCCTATCTTTTTTTTCTTCCTTCCTTTCATTTATCTCCATATTTTCCTTCTCCTCTTGAGCTTCTTCTTCTTCCATGGAGAGAATGGCGGGTTCGGGTGCGACGACATCGTATGAGGGAATGGATCCTTTGCAGGATGGACCTCCACCATTTTCCTTGAAGGATTTTCTCAAAAGTTGATGGAAAGCAATCAAATATGTAGTAGTGATATGAAATTGTGCAGCTTATATTCATATTGATATGGTGAAAATCATTGCTTCTTATCCAGGAATTATTGATTTGACATACTTTTTTTGTTTTCTTATATTCATAAATTTGAGTTGAATATTCATAGTGAGAACTACCCATAGTTCTGTTTTATATAAGTTCAATATCTTTCAGTTGTGAACACTTAATGAACTCCCTTTAGTTTTTCACAATTTTCATGATTGCCATTTGTCTCAGTAATGGCTCAGTATTTTGTTTTATGCTTTTTGACAACTCATGACTCCTTGCATGTGATTCTTCTTTCAGATGCTTACTTTATTCCTATTTCACTTAGTTTATGTGGTATGCCTCTAGGTGAATGCAGTAAATATGCTGACACGTATTTGGTGATTTTACAGGGATGGTTTGAGATTCTTTCCTTGTCTGGTCCGTTTATGCCAATGGTAATGGATTTACAAGGACCAGATTTGGTGGGATGAGTGTCTCTTTGGCAGGTCCAGATGGTCGTGTAATGGGGGGTGGACTTGTGGGTTTGCTGGTAGCTGCAGGTCCTGTGTACGTAACTTTTGCTGAGCAAGAGGATATTTATGTGGTGTTTGGAAGAGCTCATTTAAGTTTCTTTTAACTTATCTGATGATATAAGCTCTTATACAGTGTGTTTGACAGAGCTTATAAAAATAACTTATGTCATGATTGCCATTTGTCTCAGTAATGGCTCAGTATTTTGTTTTATGCTTTTTGACAACTCATGACTCCTTGCATGTGATTCTTCTTTCAGATGCTTACTTTATTCCTATTTCACTTAGTTTATGTGGTATGCCTCTAGGTGAATGCAGTAAATATGCTGACACGTATTTGGTGATTTTACAGGGATGGTTTGAGATTCTTTCCTTGTCTGGTCCGTTTATGCCAATGGTAATGGATTTACAAGGACCAGATTTGGTGGGATGAGTGTCTCTTTGGCAGGTCCAGATGGTCGTGTAATGGGGGGTGGACTTGTGGGTTTGCTGGTAGCTGCAGGTCCTGTGTACGTAACTTTTGCTGAGCAAGAGGATATTTATGTGGTGTTTGGAAGAGCTCATTTAAGTTTCTTTTAACTTATCTGATGATATAAGCTCTTATACAGTGTGTTTGACAGAGCTTATAAAAATAACTTATGTCATCCTATAAGGAGTTTTTGACTTATTTTCATAAGTTACTGGGAGAAGCTTATGGAATTATCATAAAAGCTTATGTACTAAACACCCTCTCCGTGTTTTTCACTATTCGAATCCTCTCATGCCTCTTTCTTTCTTTTTCTTTCTTTAAGCGCTTATGGTATAAGTTCTCATGCGATAAGATCTTATGTGATAAGCTCATAATTAAGTTGTTTATCCAAACGCACCCTTAATAGAATATGTTAAAAACTTGGGAATTTTCTTATCTGTGGTTTTCTACCCTTTCTTCAAAAACAAAAAATATAACATTGGTGCAAGTGATGGTTGTTCAAATTATTCGTCACAAAGCAATTGTTTTATTTAATTTGTAAAGTTTGTAGGCCAGATGATAAGTGCTCATATTAGAATTACGATGAACTATTTTTATGGTATATTTACATGAAGGAACTAAATTATATATACGAGGAACATCTGATTTGACACTTCTCTTACTGTTAAGAATATAAATAATTCTGTTAGAGTTTGTTACAAGTTGTTAATAGTTTGTTAGGGTGTTAATTGTGTTAGTTAGCTAACTCTATAAATAGAGTCTCATGTATCACATTTCATTATCTTTTTTTCAATCAACCAATATGTTACCACATGAGTATACATATGCTCTCTATCTCTCCTATGAGTATGATCTCTATCCCTCACATCCATGGATTCTTCACATGGTATCAGAGCGATACCCTGAGGAGGCTTCCAGTGATGATTCGGATAGTGAGGAAGAGGAGGCCTTAGATTCTGTTGAAGGTTGTGCTTCAAACTGTGATGAAGAATTCATCAAAGAACACGCATTAGGAGGCCATAGCAGTTCCATCACTGCAACAACCATCAACTGAATCTGCAGTAATGGAGGCCAGCCACTGCAATATCAATTTCGGCAGTTTCGGAGACTTGGATCTTGATACAATTTCTGTGACTCCGATGACTTCGATCAAGCTGATCAAGCCAACAATTGATGGATCCACCATCAAAATTGGGGAAATCACCTGCGTCCTCGTCAATTCAAGTTCTAGCACCTTCAAACGAGATAGCTAATGGAGACTCATCTCGGTTAGATGTCAAGAACTGTTCTTGGATCCGAAGTGATTGTTGAAGAAAAAGCAACCAAATCGCAGGGGAAGCGCTTCTCGATCTTGCATCCGGGTTTGCCATCTCTCAAGCATCCAAGAAACCCAAGGGGCTCGTCGTGGATCTGGTTTCGGAGCGTCATCACCCTGATTTCCGCATCACTATCACAAATCGGATCATCACCTCCTTCCTCAATCTCTTCTGCAACTTTGGATCTGACGTTCTTGAGTCCAACCTGAACCTGGTTACGATTTGCTTTGCTACGGTAAATCAAGTTTCTGAAAACACCGCCCCTGCCTTCAATCGCCATCGCGTCGATCTCGGCATCGCCTTCACAAACCGCATCATCTCCTCTTTGTCCTTCTGCAATCCAGATCTGGTTTCGTTACGTTTGGCTTGTGACACTACGGTCTTGCCTGCGCCGCCATTGCAGTCGAGCCCTTCGTTCACTGGTTCTCCACCAGCGAGTCGAGAAAAGACATCGACGTTCTGGAGGAGCGACAAAGCACGACCATCGTGTTCGCTGTCGAAAGCTGCATCGCTGTCTTTGAACCCGGCGGAACCCTCACAGCCGTCTACGACTTCACCGTGAGCCGCCTAGGGAATTCTCGTTCTCCTTGGTTCAAGCTCGGGAAGCTTCTATCTGGAATCGTTGTGCCGTCGCCGGAGAAGACGGTTGGGTGGACCGCCTCTTCAACCTTCGTCTTCGATCCCGGCGGAGATGTCGTCGCCGTCCACAACACCCCGTCATGCGCCGCCTCGGAAATTCTTGCTTTCGTTCCAGAAGTCTCTTGCGTTCCCTTTGCCTTTGGTTTTCCTAACGTCAGGGTTTGGCTGTTTGGGTCTCACGGTTCCGCATCAATGGTGTTCGTGGGCTTGGGCCTAGTCCATCAGTAGCTTTCTTATCAGTTCCATTATGAGTTTCATACTTTAGTCTGCTATTTTTTTTTTTTCTATAATTCAAGCTTGATTGTGGTGATACTACTTATCAGCTCGAGGAGGGCTGTTAAGAATATAAATAATTCTGTTAGAGTTTGTTACAAGTTGTTAATAGTTTGTTAGGGTGTTAATTGTGTTAGTTAGCTAACTCTATAAATAGAGTCTCATGTATCACATTTCATTATCTTTTTTCAATCAACCAATATGTTACCACATGAGTATACATATGCTCTCTATCTCTCCTATGAGTATGATCTCTATCCCCCACATCCATGGATTCTTCACACTTACTATATTCTGCATTAGGTTGTTGTGGTCAGTTTTCTTCCACATCACCAGGTTGAGCGATAATCCAAGAAGCCAAGGCTGGAGCGCATATTTGAATGCATGTTCCTAGCAATTGCAATGTCTTGGGTTTCTTATATGGGTGGCATTCCCACGGCTATCATGTCTTTTGGAACCTTCTTGACCTTAATCTCTTTCCTATTTGTTCTCCTTATTGATTCATGTTTTGGTTATTTTGCAAATTGATATTAATTTAGACTGTACATTTACACTTTAAACTATACATGCTTATAAAAAAAACTTTAAACTATACATGTACACGGTTGAAAGATGTACACAAATGCAACTATGTCATTCAATTGTGGTTAAATGAAAATGCAAGTTACAGTTTGCAACTTTTAAATTCTTTGTTTAATATACGTGCTGAGATATATATAACCAGCCTTATACCAGAAAATGTTAATACCATATAAAACTCAAATTAATTAGTCATAAATATGCAAGTTGATGTTTGTGGGGTTTGGTGATAATTCATCGCACTTGTGATTCATTATTCTCCTCTCTCATATTTTTTCATATGTATAGGACTTAATTGGTGTTAAGGTATTATATTTTTGTTTCAGATGTGTATACAAATCTGTCCTTTTGTTTTTCTTTATGCCTTAATCTCATTTTAGATCTGTGTAGCAGGGTATTTTTCAAGTTTCTATTTTGTAGTTTTACGGGTTTGTTGTCCCTGTTTTTGTGCAGGTTTTTGAACTTTGAATTGTGACTAGCTCTTAGCATTAGAGGATATTGTTGGTGCTAAATTCTGATGGATATAGCTTGAGGAAATATGTGGAAAAGGATATTCTTGGTGCTAAATTTCAAAGGTTTGAACTTTGAAGCTTTATTCCCATTTAAATTCTTATTTTTATAAATTTAAAAAGTGGAATTAGCAGTTTTTTTTTCTCTCCATAGAAGTTTCTATAATTGGCATCTGAATATGATAGGTTCATCCCTCTAAGACTCTAAGTAACTTATCATTGGAGCATGAGAGCATCTTTTACTTAGTGCTACACAAGCCTTAGACACACTCTTTACTGAAAAATCATTGGTCAATCTGCTAATGACCCCTAATGGGGTAAATACAATTTGCATGCCTGCTGAATTCGTATAATTATAAAAAGGACCATGTTATTTAGATTCAGTTTAGTCCAATAATTGCTTTATGATAAATGCACTAAGCTACATAGTGTTGACTTTGGATCCAAATATATCATTCCTTCAAGGGTCCTACTAATATGAGGTGGCTTTGCTACTTCTTCTTCAACTTTCTATTTGTTTCTTTGGTTTCCACCACAAAGTGTTGAGAATGCACATTTTGGTGTTAACTGTCCTTTATATGATATTGAACTATCCAAGCATTATTGTAGTTTGTCTATTGAACTGTCCTTTATATGATATTGAACTATCCAAGCATTATTGAGTGCCTTTGATTTCTATTTTTTTTTTTACTATTTAAGTTATCTTGCAAAAGGTCTATTGTCATTTTTCATTATATAAATGGCTAAAGTACATAAGAAACATGGAATTCTTGATGCGTATGGCAAAATTTAGCCTTTCACACAATTTGTGATGGTGACGTTTACTATCTTATTAATTTTTCATTAATGCTTTTATTTCTCTTTATCGTCTTAATTGACAATTTGTTCTATGCTATCAACTTTAATAAAAACAAAGCATATAATTTATTTCAAATTGATTTTTTTTATTCAGTTACAGTTTAAAATATCAACAAATCATTTAAAATATATACTCAGTTAAAGTTTATACTGCTTGCCATTCTTACCGTTTTCCCACTACACTGTCAATTTCAAGGTTTAAGTTATTAAATGAATTATTCATTAGTACTTTTCATTAATCTTCTCTATAAAAGTAATTGTCATATAGTACCATGTTAGCAGCCTTAACAAAAACAAAACTGAAGGGAGTAGGTGCCATTTGAAGGAAGGAGAGGAAGACGGTGACGGTGGCGAGGAGGATGAGTGAGTCAGGAGAGTGAGTGACGGTGGCGGTGATGGTGCAATAGTCGAAGAGGTTGAGAGGGGTGACGGCGCATTGAATCTAAAGGATCCACCACAATTTCATCTTTGTGGGTAATGTCAAATTCCATTCTTTAAGGCTGGCTATTTTATTCTTTCACATGCTATATTTCTTTCTCATTTATCTCATGTCGTAGGTTCTAATATGATTTTTTTTTTGCCAAAGAAATTATTAGTTATAGAGTCCATGATGTAATATGACTTGGGGAGGTAAAAAACTAATTTTACCTCAACGATAATGGATGCAAAAGTTAGAGATGTTGTTTTTCCATTTCTTGATCTAATAGTACTCTCCTCGATACAGACTTCAACTTATGGTTTTTTTTTTTGGTTTTTTATTAGCTTATGTTTTTGGTTTTTGGTTTTCATAGTTAATATTCCATTTTGAGGATGGTTACAAGTTAAAAGAGTGACAGGGTTATTTCAACAACATGGCCATGGAATATTGCGGAGAGATTTTGAATATATCAATTAGATGGTCCTTTTTGTTGTTGGCAATGGCAACTTATTGGGGAAGGATTTTGACACATGAGGTACCTACATCTTTTCACAAATTAAGGTCAGAGGTTCATTTGAATATGGATTAAATCATTCTGTGTTTTTTGCGGACAGAAAGTTTGTGCTCAATATTGGTAGCTGATTAATTTTATCAATGTGTGAAATTCTTCAAATGTGATGATCCTCGGTAAGTAGCTGATTTATTTTTATTTACACTATAGTCAATTATTCTATTGGTTTTCTGATTTCAAAGATGAAGGTTTAATGGGCATCAATGTGAATTGTAGGTTGATAACCAGTCTCTTAATTTTCACCATTTTCTAGTCCTAAATATTTATTATGTAATCATGGTTATGGAATTGAAGAATGTCATTGACTAGAGAAGGTTCATGGGGAAAATGGAACTTTTGGATTAGGAGCATCAGATTCATTGCTTGCAAAATGTGGCTTGCAGTTCTGTTTTTAAGGTTTTCAATCCTCATTGTTGGGATTGGTTTTGGTTAGTAAATTGTTTTTTTTATCTTATCTCGTTTTTTACAATCTTTATTATAAGAAGGATAAGGCACTTTATTACATTGTGACAACACTAGATTTGTTTATGATGTCTTTTTTAGAAGTATGATATTTGATTAAGTGGAACATTTGTGGAAGTGTGTATTTTCATATGTTGCCTAATATTTCCTTTCCCTGTGGTCTTGGTGTAATTTGCAGACTCATAGCCCAAAGTAATGAAGTGTTGCATACTTCTATCAATCAAGATATAACTTAGCTGTTGTTTTACGCAAGTTGTTGTTGTTTTTTTAAATGATGGACTTGGAGAATTTGTTTTGTTGAACTCGGTTGCCTTTCTGCTTTCAGGTCTCAGGTCATTCAAGTTTACAACTTTAAAAGTTTGTGACTTTCAAACAATTCTATGGGTAATTGCTTGGTTAAAGTGAGAATAATTGGATACATCAATCAGATTCTTTATGTGTATTAGCATGCTTTTTTTTTCTGTTAGAATTTATGAGAATAACATAAAGAAGCTCTGCTGTTGTAAGTTTGAACTGATAGTCCTTTACCGTCCCTTATTTGCCGGTCACATACGGTGATTAACTTCTTGCAACTTCAGTTGGCCTATATGAATTGCTTTGTAAGTAATCTATAGCATGATAGACCAAACATGTATAGTAAAAACATGTGTACATAAGTGAAATGGGCCCATAAGTATTATAGGTTTGATTAAGTTGTTTGTTTGTTAATTGATTGTTGTGTTTAATGAAGGATAAGCTAGATTATCGTGTACGCGCATTATCGGCATTACTTGGATTTTCGGCGGATCGTTTATCAGAGACATTTTGTTTTCAGGTAAGGGGAGTACCTGAGGGATTTTTCCGATAGCTATATGTTATTTGTTTGTTGTCTGTATAATTTAGTTGGTGTGTTGATTATTTTTTGTAGTGTGAAATCATCTGTTTTGCAATTATCTGCTTTTAAATATTTATTTATCTGCATTTAATTGTTATTATATGTTGTTGCATGTCATTAATTGATATGTGATGTATTATTGGCATGATTTTTATTAATGTGGATTGTGGATTGTAAATCCTGACAATGATCAGTGCTCAATTAATAATGAGGTTAAAAGCGTTAAAAGCTTTTTATAAGATAATGAGTTTTAATTGATGATAAATAGTAATATAATATTACTAAAGTATTTTGGTTGGTTGAAAATGAGAAAAAGTTGAAAATAATATTATTTTAATGATTTAACAAGTAAAAGTGTTTTATGAGTCATAGTGAGGACATAACCGTGAAAATATTTTTGCACTCCTAGTTTATACGTAAGAAATTTCTAAATATTAGAAAATGTTGTTTTAAGAGAAAAAGTTTCAAAAATAATTTTATTACAATGTTGGAAAAATTATTTTACTATAAAAGTCATGTTTTGACCTAAAAACGTTTTTAAAACGTCAAACGACAGACAATTCCGTCAATATTTACAAAAGTATTCTTAAAAAGGGAAACATTGAGTAATACCGAGAAATTGTCTCAAATGATGTTTCCATGCTCAAAATATTGATTTTTGAACAAAAATGAGTTTTAAGGGATTTTGACAATGTTACAAAATGAATTTCCAATGTAAAAGGATTTTCGGTAAACAACGGGTTATTTCCGTCAACTTGGATAAGTTGAGGAAACTTTGGTTTTGTTTTGTGTTTCACAGAGCGAAAATGTTGTTAAATTAAAAGACGAACCTAGCCGCCGAGATGTAGGCGTCTAGAGTTCTATGATATAGACCCAGGGTCCGAAAGGTAAAGTTATGGATTAGATGTCCTATAAAAAGTGATATAGATTTTTGTGCGCCAAAATCTACGAATCTAAATCTAGTGCATCGATCTAGATTTCGTGATTTGCACATTTTTTACTTGGAGTCTGTTTGATTAGAAAGTTTGTTAAACTTAAATGTTTTACATGCATTTTGCATTTTACTATGGCAAATGTGCCTAAATGTTTAATGCATGGCACCTTGGTAGGTATCCATGTTATGGGATACATTTCACCTTTGGGTGAAATGAATGGGGGTCTAGGAAAGGCCGGGCTAATTATGACTATTTCGGGAGCTAGGATATTACTCATATTTTATAGGCCGAGTTAATTACGACTATCGTTGGATGTTCTTGTGAACTACTTGCGGTGATGGTTGGAGCTCGTATCCTACCGAGTTATTTACTTAAATAGTTGGAACTCGGAACCTTGACAGGTCAAATAATTTGAAACTTGCCTTATCTGGGAACGTTTATATTCTGCCTTATTCGGCAATGAGAGCCTGATCAGCTCATTTATTTGTTGGTTGGAGCTCCGGAGATTAGTACAAAAGTTAGATGAGGAAAATTGAAGTGTCATGGTTTTTAAAACAATGAAGATTGTCGAGTATGAAACCCTTTGATAAATAGAATGTCTATTGTTGAATATACATGTTAAATGTTATTTGTGTGTCGTGCATATGGTTATCGTTTTAAAATCCATATATTGGAACTCACTCTTGCATATACATGTTCTTCTGTGTTTGCTATTGTACCTTGGTACACGAATGCAGATATTGCAGAAGAATTCCTTAAGTCACTTGGAGACTTAAGTCCGGATTGCGGGAAGAGATGTGTGATCATAGAGATTATCACAAGGTCTTATCAGTGAGTGTCTTGTAGAGCGACCAGCTTAGGATTTTCTTTATGTGGTATGTTTTGAAAAAGTTTATGTAGGTGTGTTGAAAACCTTTATATGGTTTAAAATTCTTTTGTGAATAATATGTTTTATTTTTACTATTGTGATGAGTATGTTGTGTATCGAAGTATTCAGGAGAAATTGTTTTACACCCAGATTTTCTGACTTCAAATAAATCAATTTTTCGAAAGCAACCAGCAAAATTCTTTTAGTTTATTTCGACACGTGTTTGTATAGTAATGCCCAAGGGGGGTGTTACAGTCCAAATATGTCTTGCACAAAATATAACTTTCTATGAAATTACATCCCCAAAATAAACACATGTATATCATTGTGCTTGTATATATATAAAAAAACATAAAGTTTGGTTACAGCCAAAAAACAAGCACCGAAAATGTGCATTTACATCAATGTAGCCAAAAAAAGCACATGTGCAATAACAGCAGAAAACAACATATATAAACCATTGTTTCAACCAAAAAAGAAGCACCTAAATGTGAATTTAAAATCAATGTAGCATAATCTTCAAATACTGTGTTGTTCAAGGTTGTCTTGGACGATTCTGTGGCAGCCCTGGAGTTGGGATGAAAGACATGAATTATGGTACACCTCCCCTGGATGTTGAATCCCCTGGTGGTGCTGGAATCTAAACCATAATAGGCCTTGTATAGGGTGGTGGCATAGGTACAAGTGGTGGAACTGGTGCTAGTGTTGGTGCCCTTAGTGGTGTAGCCTTCTCCCTGGATGGTATAATGGGACCTCTTATGCCATACCTCCTTGCCTGCGCAGTTGAAATTGAAAAGTTAGGATCACATTGGTCCTTATAATTTACAACTTAATATCAAATAAGTCATTGAAATTTATAACTTAATATCAAATCAGTCCCTGCATACATATCCTTTGTGGTGCATTCACTTGCTGTTGAGCCTGCACTTCCACTTCCTATGTAGGCTGAAAATGCACTGGTTCTTGAGCATTTCCTGTTCCTGAACTTGTTGTGGTTGCTAAGCAAACACAGCATGAAGTTAGCAATTTATTCAAATATCAAAGTGAAGCATTTTAAAATAGCATCAATTCAAAACAGAAACAATGATCTTACCCTTATGGTTGCATCTTCCTCATTTGCTTGATTAGCAGCAGGTGCCGATTGGGAAAGCGGTATCTCACTCATTGATTCCTCCTGCTGCTGAGTTGATTTCTTGGTCTTAGGTCTTTGGGACACTTTCGTGTTCATACATCCTCTGCTATTATCACCCCCAATTCCACATCTTGAGCATGTGAAAGCTGGGTATGACCTCTTCAGTTTGTGGCAACTTACAAGTTCCTCAGTATTGTCCTTCCTTCTCTGTTTTTTAGGTCTTCCTGCACTCCTCTTGACATTTGGTGGAACTAGCTTATCATACCCAATAGGTGTCCAAATTTGTTCAGATTGGATGGGCTAGCTGGATGAAATATTCAAATACTGCATTGTAGGACCCTATTGTTGGTCATCTGTGGTAGCGGTCTCCTGGCCTCTCATTTTTGTATGCAATTGCAGCACAAGCAAGCATACATGGCATTCCTGTGAAAATAACAAAAAAAAAAGCATCTAGTTGCCTACAAAAATAAACATAAAAACAGCAACAATGATGAACATCCACCCAAAAAAACCATAGTAGTTAGTTGCCAAAATCTGCATGTGCAACTTTATGTTACCAGATTCACATCCAACCTAAAAGGAGTGTTTTGCACTTCAAACCACACTCCATCATTATCACCTGACCACATGGGGCACCAACTATTGCTCTCCAACTTCTCCTTCTCCAATCTATTTTGTTGCATAGGACGTAATGGCCCCATTCTCTTAGCTAGCTTCAGTTTGTTTTGGCTCATGGTCCTCATGACATAACATCTAACCTCTTCAGTAGTTGTCATAATAATAAGCTTTCCACGGTAGGGAACAATCTTTGAATTGAATACCATGTATTATTGGTTATGTTGTCGACCTTACAATTGTCTTCAAAGTATGCCATTGTCCAAGACTCTATGGGCCATTTGTTCAGATATTCACATGCCTTCACATTTATCCTCTTAACCTTCTACATGGTCTGATTGAACTGTGTCACAGTTGTTGCCTTGGCACACTCCCAAACTACACCTCTTAGCTCCTTCTCCTTCAATTGGTTTATGAAATTTTTTTTTTGAGCAAAAAGACATGCAAAGGCATCATAATAGAGCAAGACATCCCAACTAGGTTGGCACCCCAAACTCTACCAATCATCTGCAGCACACCTTAATATTATTAAAAGAAGAGAAAGAGTACAAAGAACCATGGGGGGACATGAACCAAACCCATGAGGAAATTAATGAAACCTATAATTAGGTAAGCCAATCCTATTCCTGAAAAAATCTTCCTTAATAAAATCAGGAATAACATCCCACCAAACTAGGCCAGAAACATTATTGCCGTAGCTAGCTAACTTGTCAGCACAATGATTACCCTCCCTATAAATATGGGAGACAATGAATTGCATTTGCTTAGTGAGAAAAACACAATTGCACCATCTATTTCTAATTTTCCAAGGGACAATGTTGATGTTAGCAAGAGCTGCCACCACAACTTGTGAGTCACTTTCCAACCAAAGATAATGCCAACCCTTCTTGAAAGCAAGCTCGATACAGAACATGGCTCCTTGTAATTCGGCAAGCAGGGAGGTTTGAGAGCCAAGGTTGACTGTAAAACCACCTAAAAAGTCCGAATTACAATCTCTAAAAAGACCGCCACAGGCTGCTGACCAGTAGGACCAAGAGCACTTCCATCGGGGTTACATTTCACCATGTTTCTTAAAGGAGGATACCATTTCACCTATTTTATCCGAGGACCAGGGATAGGGTGGCATTGCACATTGAAGCTTTTTAAGAAGATGAATTTAGATATGGAGTCAGACATTGTTCCTCTGCTATACTGACCGGACAGAGAAACATTCAAGTGGATTAAGTCCATAGCTGATCTGACTGATTGAAACTTATTCTCAAACCTAGCTTTATTTCTGCAAAGCCACACGACATAAACAATGTTAAGAATACCTGCAATTATCATATCCTGGACCTGCGAGCTCCATCCTTTGTTGCAGATAGAGATAACCGCATCAAAAGAAGAGCAATCAATAGAGCAATTCAGATTGATCATGCAGGTCCAGGTGCTAGACCACACCAGATGATCACTACTAAGAGAAAAAGGAATAATAATACTACTGATCGCCTCTTTGAGATTAGGTGATTTAAGGAGAAAAGCATTAGGGACACACCAATTACCATCAATGATGAAATCTGAGACTTTAGCTGACAGGCCAGCACGCACATCATGAGGAATATTTAGGTACTCTGAGACAGATTTTGGCAGCCATTTATCAACCCAAAATTTGATGCTCCTACTGTTACCCAAATTCCAAGAGACATTCTCCAAAAATGCATGGAACAAAACCTATGTGGCATACATGGCATCACTTCCTACATGGCTGGTATCTGACCCTACAACATGATGAAAAATCTATCTACTATTTAGAAAACTAAACCCTTTTGGGACACTTGTCACCCTTAGAGTAATTTTTTTCCCTCCAAAACCATACCTTATTCTCTTCTCTTCCCTCATTGCACACACACAAGATTTTTCTCATGTAAAAAAAATGTGTTTCCCAGATCATATCATATCATATCATATCATCATCTTTTCTACGATGATTTTACCCACACACATATAACCCCAAGCCCTTTGTCAAGTTTTACTTTTTCCCATAAGCTATCTACATACTAAAATTTGACTTTTTCACATGTTTCTAATATTTTAATATTCTTTGATTTAATAAGTTTTTTTTTTATAAAAAAAAACTTGATTTTACGAAAACAAAATGCAAAAAGGAGAGGGATACAATAATACTAATCAAATTTTTGTTTTCTCTAGATATCGCCCTTCCACCACTTTATGTGCTACCTTTTTTAACTTTTAATATTTTCTCTTTCATTTATAATTAATGTTAAAGTTTCTTTTCTCTTTTTTAACGGTTAAGTTTTTCTTTTTCCAACCCCTTCACCCAAACTTTTTTTTCCTTTCTCATTGGTTTTATTTTATGATCTTAGAATTATAATTAATATAAAAATAATTAATATAATAATTTTAATTTACAAATATTATGATATTATAATTATAAACATTTTACTTATTAAATATTACGAGACAACTTTCACATACTAAAACCATATTTATAAAAAAAATTAAAAATAAAAATATTAATTTTTTCTCTAATATATAATTAATAGTAGAGCTTTTTTTCTCTCTATCATTTAAAATAGCAACTAATTTTTTTCCTTTCTCGGTTTTTCCTGAATGTCATCACAGCTTTTCTTTTTCTTTCTCAGCATTTTTATTTTATGATATTAATCATTTAATTTTAAAAACATTGTGAAGATATAATTAAAATTATTTTAGTTATTATTATTTTGTAATTAATCTCTTTTTGAAGCAGATTTTGTAACCAATCCTTTAAATAATACAATTATGGTGTCATTAGAGCTTTTCTTTTTCTTTCTCATCATTCTTATTTTATGATATTAGAATTAATATAATTTTAATTAAAAAATTATTTAATTTTAAAAATATAATGATAATATAATTAAAATTATTTTAGTTAATATGATTTTGTAATTAATCATTTTTTATGCATAATTTTTAATTAATCCTTTAATTAATATAATTATAATTAAAATATAATAATCTTGATACTTTCATTAATATAATATTTTTAGTTTTTAAATATTGTGGTACCAATATTTAATATGATTACTCCATATACTAAATTATATTTATAAACATAATTCATAATAATATTAGTATTTTTAATATTTTCGCTCTCATCTATAATGGATGTAAAACCCCTCTCTCTCTCTAATTTACAACAACAGTGAAGCTCAGTGTGACCGAACCACATGCTTGATATCACTTATTATTAATTTAATACTCCCCAGACTTAATTATAAGCAAATTAATTATCTTCACACTTTTTTTGGAAGTTAGTTAAATTGCCTTGATTTATGTAAAAAAAAAGTGTGACACCCTAAACTTGGTCATCACATGGTTACCCGTTTGCGGAAATAAAACTTAATTTGCTGGTTACTTTCGGAAAATAATGTTTTCTCAATGTTCATCTTTTCAAAATATGGTGATAAATTTTTTTTCTCTTTTAACATCGTAACATCATCAACGTAATCAAAGCACACTTAAATACATAAGGAATATAAGTCATACAACTATACTGCCTCATATATTTTCATACCTTAATCAACATCAGTTTTATCTTCAAAACATAATAGGACCTAAGTCGGGTCGTGAACTAATGAGACACTACCGCCAATCGGAGCAAGACAAAGACGCTTCCAACTAGACAGCCTTCCTCTTCTTGTAGGGATCATACCCCTTGTACGTCTCTGAGATGTGTTGTAAGGGTGAGACACCAATATACGGATTTATCACCATAACTAAATGCGCAACACAAAAGAAGGCATATACACATATACATATTTATAACAACCTACTCATTCATATTATATCACATCGTTTATCAATGGGTTTCACACCCCAAACATCAACGTTGAAAAACTATGCATGAACACTTCAAAACATCATCTAACATTCATACCTAATCTCATGAGATATCTCCAACATCGTAATGAGTTGATCAGACTCGATAGTTACAGGCACACAGCCACAGACACGCAGTCAAAACCCATCTCACACTGTCCAACATCGAGGCACAGGTGATATCAACGTTGATGGGGCCTCATTGTCCACCCGGCACAATAAGAACATCTTTATGATCTACCATGACGCCGCATGGTAATCACTCATATAAAACCTATCACACACTGTCCAACATCGTGGCACAGGTGTCCCAACGTAGATAGGGCCTCATTGTCCACTAGGCACAATAAGAACATCGTTATGATCTACCATGACGCCGCAAGGTAATCACTCGTTTGATCATGGCACGTCTTCCAAATGCATGCAATAAAAACCTTTTGTTCTCAACACTTTTCTTTGTGCTATATATTTAAACATCAAAGCTCTCAAAAGCTTTCAACTTATCATCGTTTTCAACATCGAATGTTCTCAAAAGCATCATCGTTTTCAACATCGAATGCTCTCAAAAGCATCATCGTTTTCAACATCTTTACAACTTTTATTAACAACACAGGACCTTAAAGTCCGAGTGCTTAATCACGAAGCCCTTAGACCGTTGCAATCAGTCTTAGGTTCGTGGTAATAGAAAACATCTCAAAACGTTTTAACTTATTTACGTAGATACCCAGTCTACAACACAACGAACCTTAATACCCCGACGTCTCGGTTATTAAGTTCCATAACATCGTTTTACATCGTTTTTGTCCGTGAAAAACAAATCCAAAATAAGACAACGTCATAAGAACACTAGCACCCCGATATCTCGGTTACTAAGTTCTATATCGTCGCTAAGTAAAACTCATTTACAGAAAATAATTTCTATTTGAAAACTCTTTTACTGAAACTTCAGCTTTAAAAATTAAATCAATTCCGATTAAACCTCTTCTCAAAACAAGTACTGCTATTTTTAAACTTTCACCGTAAATAATTTCAAAACTTGCCATCGTTAATCATTTTCCAAGAAATATTTTTTTTAAGTCAAACTTTGACTTTTTATTTTATATTACTATTTTATTATTTTTATTTTTATTTTTATTTTTATAAAGTATTTTTGAATATTAATTTCACAAAATAACTTTTTATAATATTTCGGAATTTCTTGCGTAAAAATTAGCAGTACTAAAAAAAATTTCACGATTACGCTCTCACCGTGACTCACAAATTTCTTTTACACTGATAAACTAGTAAAATAATAATAGTTCTCAAAAACTCATTATTTTTCCAAAATAATATTTTTCCACCCTTATTATATTCCAACATTTCCCATAAAACGTTGAATATAATTTTAACAACTTATTAAATCTTTTATCTGATTAATCGGTTGTGCACTGACCACTGTCAGGCCTCTCAAACAACATTCAACATTCATCATTTAACAACATCATCATAATTATATCACCAGGCAGATCATGCATCATAGCAACATAATATACTACTGCAGATAATTAAATAAATTAAAAGCAGATAAATCACCGATACACAGATAAACAACACAACGTAAGCCACATAAACAAATAACCACAACCACATATCATTCATATAAATCACACTACACACAAATAGTTATAGAGAAAAATCCCTCAGGTAAGCCCCCCTTACCTGTTGAAGACTCGAACTAAAGGTTTCAAATAATCTCCCGATTTGATCCGGTTTCCTCCGTCGGCTTTAGGTCAAACCAACTCGATCGATTCCTTCATAACGAATTGCAACCAAAATAAATCAAAATCAAACAACAACACACTTAAATCAATGGGGGTAGGGTTCGGCTTCACCAAATTTTCTAGGTTAGGAAACTTAAAATTTGATTAACTTAGGGATTAATGATCCATAAGTTACTTAAACATGATTAAGCACTTAACCCAAGATTATGAACCAAGAACATGAACTAAAACTCATCTAGTTCCAAGAACTAGGGTTTCGGCCAAGGGCTGAGTTTGGAGTTAGAAATCTCTAAAATTTCTAAACTCTTGGATTAAATCAACATACAAAACCTAGAGTTAGATTCAAGTGTTACAAACAACTTTTGAATCATAAAACCAACAAGTGCTCATACCTAGGGTTTCGGTTTTGATGAGATCAATAGGTTAAAGTTTGATTTTTGATCTTCTATATACTTGAATACAAGAACTATCAAGTTATAATCATGAATCAAAGCATGAAATTGAAGCAAAACCTAAGAACACAAAGTTAACCTAGGTTCGGCCCAGTCCAGATTTTAGGGAAAGAAATTTCTCATGATCTTGTGCTTATAGATGATGAAAATAGATATGATTATAAGATCATAGCAATTGGTTTCATGTCAAAAGGATTTTTCTAGAATTAGTTATGAATTTTTGAATCTAGTTCCATGAACTTTGAACAAATGAAGAACATATGAATCTTAGCCATGAATCTACAAAAGTTGTGAAGAGAAATGATTCAAATGACAAGAGAATAAGTCTTTACCTCTTGATGATTCAAGGAAATCAAGATTTGGATGATGTTCTTCACAAATTTTTCATGATGTTCTTGAGAAACTTAAGGAAGAAGATGAACATAGTTAGGGTTTAGAACAGTTTTAGTAGTTTGGGTGGATCTCTCAACATACTTGTCCGTTTTGGATGATCTTTATGTCGTTGGAAAGAAGAGAGAAAGATGAACAACTTTAATGTTGAAAGTTTTCTGAGATTTAAAATAGAAACTGGTCAGAATTGCTAATCAAAATCTGACGAATTATGAACTCTTTGGAGCAAAAGAACATGAAAATGGAAAAATGGCTTAAGGAAGAAGACAACCTATTTAAATGAAGAAGAAACCAAACTTAATGAAGAAGAAACCAATACTTAATGAAGAAGAAACCAATACTTGATGAAGAAGAAACCAATACCAATACTTGATGAAGAAGAAACCAATACTTGATGAAGAAGAAACCAATACTTGATGAAGAAGAATTGGGAGCCGTGGGTTTTGGGTAAGTTTTAGTCAACTTTTCCAATGGCATTTGCTTGCAATTGTCATATAAAGACAAGGGCAAAATGGTCATTTCATAGGAAAAATTAACTTTGTCATAAATGTGCCATTATGACTCAGATAAGCTCGTCATAAATACTCGGAAAGTCGGTCAAATCCATCATCTCTGCTACGTTGCCGACTTCTCGATTCATCTGGCGCAAGCTTTTCCTAGAGACATCTCGACGTATACGCCCGCAACAAATATGATATTTTAATTTTTTTACCAAAATTTTCAAAACTTCCAGTATCGTAGTAAATACGATAAAAACATTTTTCATCTCGTTCATGACTCAAAATTAGGTATTCTGAGCAGTAAACTTTTACTGTCAGTGAAAACCCAGAAAACGGCAGACCGGTTTCTGTCTGAATTTTCAACCAACGTGGCAAATGGACACGACTATTTTTTCTCTTCAAGTAAACACGGTTATTTTTCAAGAAGGATGCAAACTCTACAAGAATCAACAGAATCTCATTTCAAGATCAAGAATCAAGAAAGGAGATTTTGTTAAATCAGATCCAAATTTGTTTTAAATGATCCCAACGGCTATAATTTGTCTTCTATATAAAGAGGGATCAAAGGAACACTTTTAAAACAAACACAACGAATAACAACAACACAACTCATTCTGATTGTAAAAAACTACGAAAGATCCAAAAGTGCTTTATCTCTGAGAAAAGTGTGATATTAGTTAGAACTTCAATTTGTATAATCAGACTTTTAGAGTCTTACTTCTACTCAATTCTTTTCGTGAATTGGTGTGACTAAGAGAGGGTATCTCTTAGGCTTGAACAAGGATAGAAGGGATCCGTGGGTATAGAAAAGCAAGTGTGCTTTCTGGTGGCCTTTCTAGCAAGGAGGTTATCCTTGTGTTGCTGTAATTGGAATTGTGTAATTGCTGATTATAGTGGAGAAGACCACAGAGGTGTGGGACTGGATGTAGGCTTACCAGAGGAGGTATCCAAAACAGGATAAATCGGTTTGCGTGTTCTTCTCATCCCTAAACTCCATATACTTGTTATATGCACTTGTGTGTTGTGAATGAGTTTTAAGAATACTTGTTAACTTGAATCTTTGATCTGCAATCTGTGTTAAAACCTGTTGTTACTACTTATAATTCTTCTTGTCATCATTACTTGTTCCATAACCTGATTCTTGGGAATTAAAATTGAGTGAAAACCAATTTTCTTTAAAGAAACACTGTTTTACTTTAAATTGTTGAAAAAGTTTTCAATATCTCAATTCACCCCCCTCCCCCTCTTGAGACCGTAGCCACTACCAACACTAATTGATCTTTTGATGATGAGGAGTGTTTAATTATCAATTATTGAAATGTCCTCTTCCAAGCTTAAGGAATTCAAGATTGAGAAATTTGACCGAAAGTTTCAAAATGTTTAATGTTATGTTAATTTCTTTTGAATAATTATAAAGCTAACATCTTAGTAGTTATTATTAGGTGAAAAAATAATAATGTGGAGAGTTGGTATAATAAACTACCAGACTTCACTTTGGAGGTCTGCTCAAAATCATTGGAACGAGATTCATACAATTTAGTTTTACGATTAATTGAGCAAATAATCTCTACACTCAACTTTGCTATTCATAAATATTGTTGTTGTTATTGTTATTACTTCCAAAATTAGTATTTCATGTACTTCATTATAATCGTCACAATATGTCGAACTTAATTGAGTTTGACCTATTATTTGAGATTAAATTTATTCATGTTATTTGCACTAATAACATTTATATTTTAGAAGGGTGCAATCAGATATCGACATAACTACTTCCTCAATTTTCATATCTGAAAATCATTATATATTTTTTCCTAAAACAAAATTTGGTGGTCTTTATTTTTATCTACATTTGATAGGAAAAAAAGATCATAGGATGAATTTGGTATATATTAACTTAATATTACATTATTATATTTACAAATCATTTTGATATATGTATGGAGAGACCAACCTTGCGACATCCCCTTTTCACGGTATCACATTTAAGTAACTTGTTGCGAAAATACACTCAATAAAATACTGCTGGTTGCTTTTGGAAAATATAATTTTCTAGTTACTTATCCCTTTCAAATTTGGTGATAAAATTTTCTCGTTTCCTTTTTCTTTTACTCCACATACAATCCAACACCATTAACATAATATACAACTATATAACATACATAGGTATCATAAGAGTTTTACATTTAGATCTTCACATAATAGGTCATCTCCGAAGTCACAACATAAGAAAATAAAGACGTAATCATAATGTAGCGGTAATCTGGAATCACAACTCAAAGGAATGACTCTCAATAGTCAAACATCCAGACTAACCAAGTACCACTACTTTATAAGACACCAAAAGTCCTATAGCTGGTCAATACTAGTAATCACTGTTGGGAAGACCACCATGGTTCTCCCAACCTATCGAAATATCCGATGAGGATACCTATACTCCCGGAACTATGGAAGTATCATAACATATAAGTTCCTAATCTACAAGAAAACCGGTAAGAAACCAGAGTGGTGGTAAAGGTATCTCCATCGTTAAAGTCTGGTACGTACATGATGTAGGTCCTGAATTATTACCCTACACGATACAAACTAGTCCAGTGTAAGTAAAATTCCTAGCTCCCGTGTTGATCACCCAAGCCTCACCATTGTCGGCATTCACACAGATCAAGGATCTGATCCTTAAGTATGATAGGTTCGTCTCATCGGAGTTCATCTGTACACACACACACACACACACACACACACACACACATATACACACACACAGTAGAGGAAACAACAAACAAATACGCAAGGGTGAGTTACCAATATATAAGTTTTGACAAGACAACCCCATGCACGACACACAAACAACATATACCATGTATTCACTGCATACAAAAATTATCTAAACAGTAGAATAATTTTATCAAAAGGGTTTTATACCCGACAGTCATCGTCATTTTATCAAAATGCATGACACTCCAATATTCAGGCTCTATTTTAATACCTAATCTCCGGATATCCCAACTTCTTTCAAATGATCAGGCTCAAAAACACGTTCATCACAACCTCATTTAACCATTGCTCAAACATCTATTGCAACTGTTCACATGACTCCTTTGTGACAACCACTCAAACAGCTATTGCAGTTGTACACAGGTTACATTGTCGGATAATCCACCTCAACCTCATGTGACCATTGCTCAAACAGCTATTGTAACTGTTCACACGACCCATCTGACAACCACTCAAACAGCTATTGTAGTTATGTACAGAGTCACTTGTGCAATAACCACTCAAACAACTATTGCAGCTATGCACAAGTATTATCCGACCTCGTATGATAGCCACTCAAACAGCTATTGTAGCTTAAGCATACGGCCCCTTGTGACAACTATCCAACTATTTTTGTAGTCATACACATGGTAACTCATTGGTCCACATAGAACCCCAATGATCAAATGGAAACATAGTCCATAACAGATACATTGATCCACTCAGGACTCAATGATCATAACACATGACATGTCTGCCAGCTGTGCATGAGAAAAAGTTTTATTCTCGTTTCGTTTTCTTTGTTGTAATAATCTTTCCTTGTCGAAGCATAAAGCTAACGACCATGCTTAATTTATTATTAAGACTTTTCACTTAAACAAACACAGGACACACAGTCCAAATGTTTTAAACTCAACACAGGACACACAGTCCGAGTGCTCAATCGCAAAGCCCTAAACCGATGCACCGATCTTAGGCTCGCGGATATGGAACTCACATTTTCCACATCAAATTTAGGACACACACAGTCCACAAAATCATTGCAGGACACTCAGTCCAATGACACAGATCCCTGATCTACATGTCCACAGAACACTAGAACCCCAACGTCTCGGTTCTTAGGTTCATTTATCCTTTGTAAAACATTTCGCTCAGTGAAAAACAAATACAAAACCAAACCTCCAAAAACTTATCCAAGTTTAACGAAATAATTTAACTGAATAATAGTCCTCTTACAAAAATCCTTTTCTGTTAAAACGTTGATAAAACATGAAAATCATTGATAAATTCTTTTCTTTCCAATCACTTCATTTCTGAAAATCGTTCTCAATAAACGTCAACTTTTAAAAGTCCTTTCTAAATGAAATAAAATAAAATAAAATCTCTCAAAATTTCTCATAAAAATATTTTTATAACTTAAATGACTTTTCTGTCATAAGTAATTGTTTTGACGGCTATATTATGTTATTATTGGAACTTAATCACTTTAAATAACATTTTATAATAAAATTGAATTTATTTTGGAAAAACTAGCGCCTATGAAAAATTTTCACAGTTCCGCCCTTACTGTCACTTATTGACACATTATCCACAAAAATATTTTTAAAATAATATTTTTTCACTTTTTCTCAAAATTCCACAAATTAATCACTCTGATTAATTATTCAAGCTTATTAAGCTTTTATCCTCAAATTATTTTGACCAATGTCAGGTTTCTCAATCCAACACTCAACAGCAGATAAATTTCAATCACAGAATAACATGACATATATCAATTCATGACATGCATCACAATTATAATATAACCAAATAATTATAATCATGTAAATCCACATATCACATAACCTCAATTACTCAGGTAAGTATCAAATCAATCAAGAAATTAACAGTAAACAATGTAATATCATAAAATATTTCTACAGAAAATTAACAAATGACTCCAACAATAGGCATGTGATTATCTTAGACTCCTCAAGCATACTTCCCTTACCTCTTGGAGATTCGAACCAACAGTTTCAAGTAATCTCTCGATTTTGATCCCTTTTTCCTCCTCGGCTTAGATCAAATCAACTCGATCGATTCCTTCATAACGAATTGCAACCAAAATAAATCAATTCAAACAACAATATACTTAGATCATGAAAGTTAGGTTTCGGTCTCAACAAATTTTTCTAGGTTAGTAAAGTTGAAAATTTTTTAACTTAGGGATTTATGATCCATAAGTAACTTAAACATGCTTAAGTACTTAAACCAAGATCGTGAACTAAAAACATTGAATAAATTCATCTAGTTCCAAGAACTAGGGTTTCGGTTTTTCTTAAGATCATAGGCTAGAGGTTTTAAAATTTTCTCAACTCTTAGATTTAATCAACATACAAGACCTAGAGTTGGATTCAAGTGTTACAAGACAACATTTGAATAAAAAATCCATCAAATATTCATAGCTAGGGTTTCGGTCTTTATGAAACAAATAGGTTAGGGTTTTATTTTTTGATCTTCTACTTACTTACATACAAGAACTATCAAGGTACTTGAGATATTGAATCATGAATCAAGACATGAAAATGAAACAAAACCCATGAACTCCACTTTTTCATGGATTCGACCCAGCTAAGAAAATTAGGAAGGAAATTTCTCCTGATCATGTGCTTCTGGATGATAAAAATAGAGATGATTATGAGATCATAGCAATTGGTTTCATATCAAAAGGATTTTTCTAGAATTAGTTATGAATTTTTGAAGAAAGCTTCATGAATTTGAAACAAAATGAAGAACATGATGATCAAAGGCATAAACTCAAGAATCTTGTGAAGAGAAAAGCTTAGAATAGCAAGATTAAGAGAGACTACCTCTTGATGATCAAAGAAAATGATGATTTGGATGATGTTCTTCACAAAATCACCTTGATGTTCTAAGTGTTCTTGAGAAGTTTAGAGAGAAAGATGAAGATGATGAAGATTTAGAGCAGTTTCGGTAATTTGGACATATCTCTCAATATACTTATCCGTTTTTGATGATCTTTATGTCGTTGGAAATAAGAGAGAAAGAGGAACAACTTTCATGTAGAAAGTTTTCCGAGATTTGTGACACCATAAACCCGGTATCACATGGTTACCCAATTATAGAAATAAAACTGATTACAATGCTAGTTACTTTCGGAAAATATCATTTCCTCGATGGATAAGTACACTAAAAATTGTAGTTTTTTTTGTTTTTTAAAGGATTAAATAAGATAAAGGTGATGAACACTGAGAACATGAATTGAAGACAACACACACACACACACACACACACACACACACACACACACACACACACACACACACACACACATACATATATATATATATATATATATATATATATATATATATATATATATATATTCATAACATGTCCCAATGAGACCCAAGTTCTAGTACATAAGTTAGGGCCTTATCAACGGCCATTGAAACAGAGTTAGAAATCTAGAAGATACAACTTAAAAGAGAGTAAGAAAAAACACGGGGAAAGAGGGTCCAGAACCACATCCAAAAAGGTAACTCTAGAAAGTCAGAAGACGGAAGACTATCCACCAAAATGCTCCGAACTGGTTACTGACACTGGCTGCAAGCAGGGTCTCCACAAATGCTCCCACGTGACGAGACATCAGGTAATGGATCTATGACGTCGCCGCCCTCATATATGGAATCGTCATCATCCAGGACGTGATACTCAGGCTCATCCTCCTCCATGACCTCATGGAAGTCCTCCTCAGGGTCCTCCTCGAGATCCTCCTCTAGGTCCTCCTCTATCGGTGCTGCCTGCTCAACGTTCAGAGGTGGTGGCTCGTGTTGCAGTCCGTTAGCTCGTAGTGCGTGAAGGTAATACGAAGTCGGAGGCAGAACTACTCGCCTAGTCTCCACGGTATGGCTCTTACAAATTGGGTCTCCGTCAGCATTCAAATCGATTGTGGTGATTGATCCGTGGTATATGGCAGATGTCACCCCCGGATGAATCAACCATGCCCTGGCATTCCCCGCATCGTCGAAGACATCAGTCTTCGACATCGTCGGTACAAGTGGGATGTTGGGATCCATCTGAACTCATATACATACGGCGATACCAAAAGGAAGAGTGAATAACAAGTAGAAATGAAATAGTGAGATACCGACAACGGATATATAGCACAACAACCATATACATGATACATACAACACTTTGGCATATTAACATTTATAACATTATTCATAGGTAAACAACAAGTATTATTTCAATGGGTCTCATACCCGAATCAATCAATTTTATAAAGATAATGCATGACACTTTAATCATCAGGATCTAAACTTAATCTCATGAGATAGCATCACCGTTTTATCATTAAGAAAGAAAGAGTTGACCAGGCTCGTATGCCGCATTGGCAAGTTGTCTCCGTCACCTCATGCACCCGGATCAACATCATCACGAATCCCTTATCAATGGCCATTCGGATGTATACATCATCAAATACCACATCTTAAGCATGTATTCGGTAACTCAAGCACGTCTGCTAAGAGGAAATGCATATGAATAAAAGACTTTTCATTATCGAGACTTTTCTTTGTGTTCACTCTTTTCCATTGTCGAAGCCCAAAGCTAACGACTATTCACAATTTTCATCACTTAAAAAATAAATAACACAGGACGCACAGTCCGAGTGCTCAATCACAACACCTTAGACCGATGCCACAGTCCAAGGTTGTGGTCGTAGAAACAATTATAATTTCATCCATGTTTTATTTCAATACGATAAGGACTGCTAGTCCATAATAACGAAATTAGGACACACAGTCCTCAATTCCAAGATTAGGACTCCTAGCCCATAATATCACGATTAGGACCCTTGGTCCATAATTCTTGACACGGATCCCAAATCGTGTGCATATAACTGAATGCTAGAGGCGACGTCTCGCGAACTAGATTCTCTTTCACATGTGCTTACTTTTTGCTCAGTGAAAATCGAAAACCAAAACAAAACCTAGGTCACTTGTCCAAGTAACCGGAACGTTTCTAAATCATTTAAGAGAAAATCTTTTCCTTTACAATTTCTTTTATAAAACAATTAGGAAATTCATTTGCTTTTGAAATCCTTGATGGAATAAAGTCAAATATTTTCAAAGGGGTTTTTCCTTCATAAAACACATTGTTCGAAAAAAGGTTTTCTCTCGTACCAACTTTGGATCATAAAAAGGTAGTTTCTATTGACTTAAAAACACTTCAACGTTTCCTTTCAAAACAAGAATCTCATTCTCTTGAAGTAAGTGTTTTAAACAAGGAACTTTTATAAATGAAACCAATACTTTCAAAGTTCTATTCAAGGCTTATTAAGGCTTTTAATCCTTATAATCATTGATCACAGACTCAAGTCTGGCTTCTCAAACTTCAATCAACAGTAATATATTCTCAACAATAATAACATAGTTAACGACAATTCATCACATATAAACAACTTACAATACTTTAAGGCAAATAATAATCAACTTCAAGTAATAATCACAATAGTTCAAGTAAACAAGTCATTCAAGTGTTTGCTCCACATCATAATAATATTCAAATCACTCAAGTAAACACATACACGCATGTATATAGTCATTGAATATCCCTAAGCAATCCCCTCTTACCTTCTGTGAAGGTAAGGAGATTAGATACTCGAAGAGGTATACCACGAACGTCCTTGTTTCCTCCAGGATGGAAATCTAAGGTTATGAACACAAAATCACAAGTTAAAATCAAACAAGAACACTAAACCATAAGGTATAGGTTCGCCCAAGACTAATACTTAGGGTTAGAGATTCCCGAAAATTATACAACTCATGGATTTATGATCCTTAAGTGTTAGGAGTTCATAAACAATGATCATTTAACAAGGTTTAATTAAAATCCCACTAAGTTATAAACTTAGGGTATTCGGCAAAGGCTATTAAAATAGGCTATCATTCACTAAACTTTCCAATCTCTTAGGTTTAGCATCCATAGGTATTAAGGAGATCAAAACCATGATCATTTTGAAAAATAAGAACAAAGTATCCTAGGTCCATAACCTTCTAGGTTCGGCCTTTATAGGATTTATAGGCTAAAAATCTTTAAACTTTCCAATCACTTAGATTTAGCATCCAAATATCTTATGGAGTTGAAGTCCATGATCATCTTGGAAAACAATGAAAACTTAAACATTCCAATCTCTTAGACTTAGCATCCAAATATCTTATGGAGCTCAAGTCCATGATCATTTTGGAAAACAATGAAAACTTAGACACTCTAAACTCTTAGACTTAGCATCCAAATATCTTATAGAGCTCAAGTCCATGATCATTTTAGAAAACAATGAAAACTTAAACACTCCAATCTCTTAGACTTAGCAAGAGATATATATAGAGATGGGGGAAGAAGTCCGCGGCCAAGGGAAGTGAGGGAGGGCTTGTTTAGCAAGCTTGGTGGTTTAAAGCTTGATTGGATGGAAGAAGAGAGAGAAATAACTTTTTGGGTTAGAATAATATTATAATTTGAAAAGTGTGATGATTACACTTTTGGAGTGTGTCATAGCCTCTTCCACCATGTCTCCTAACTTCTTTTATGTTCCCTAATCTGTTCCATTTCGTACCCGGTTGCATTTCCGATCGTAATTTTTCTGACGTTTTCGCCCGAATAAAATATTATATTTTATTTATGAACGAAAATTTTCAAAATAACCAAAGTTGAAGGAAACATAATTAAAATACTAACTATCTCATTCACGGGTCAAAATTAGGTTTTCTGCACAGTAAACTTGTACCGGCAGTGAAAACGCAGACCGGCTTCCGTCTGAATTTTCAACCGAAATTTTTACTTGACTTCATATGATATAACAACACAAGAAAATGATTTTAGTTTAATTAAAATCATCCTCTGAGTTTAATCTAAAATAAACATATTTAAATATGTATTTACTGCAAAGGAAAAACATGGTGTTACAATACTACCCCTCTAAAAAGAATTTCATCCTCAAAATTATGTACCTTGAAATAACTCAGGGTATTGTAATTTCTTCTTGTCCTCTGCTTCCCATGTAGCTTCTCCGGTTGTCTCGTTCCAGATGACTTTGACTAAAGGAATTTGTTTACCTCTGAGCTGCTTCATTATCTTATCCGTGATTCGTACCGGCAAAGTCTCAAAAGACAAGTTCTCTTTTAATTGTACTTTATCAGGTTTAATAACATGTGATGGATCAGGAATATAGTTTCTCAATTGAGAGACATGGAAAACATCATGGATGTTGGAAAGAAAAGGAGGTAAAGATATTTTGTAAGCTACTGGACCTACGCGACGAAGAATTTGGTATGGTCCAATGAATTTGGGAGTAAGCTTTCTGGATTTTATCACTCTGCCAATCCCAGTTGTTGGCGTGACTCTCAAGAACACATGCTCTCTCTCCTCAAACTCAAGAGTTCATCGTCTCTTGTCAGCATAACTTTTCTGTCGACTTTGGGCCGTCCGCATTTTCTCTTGGATCATCTTCACCTTCTCGGTCTTTTGTTGCACAGTCTTTGGTCCTAACAGCAGACTCACCATCCTGCTACCAACACAAAGGTGTTCGGCATCGTCGACCATACAAAGCCTCATAAGGTGCCATCCGTATACTCGAATGAAAACTGTTGTTGTAGGTGATGTAACACCCCGATTTTCGCTGCTTTGTAATAATCGGTAATAAATATATAAATATATATTTTTATCCGAGACTTATAAAATGATTTTGGATAAACCAAGGTCATTTCCTTGTTATACTTATTTTAATAAGGTTACGGGGAAGTTTTTGGTTGAAAATTCAGACGGAAACCGGTCTGCCGTTTTCTGCATTTTCACTGACAGTTAAAGTTTACTGCTCAAAACCTAATTTTAATTCGTGAACGAGATGAAAAATGTTTTTATCGTATTTGCTACGATACTGGAAGTTTTGAAAAATTTAGCGTAAAAATTAAAATATTATATTTGGTGCGGGCGAATACGTCGAGATTATCTCTAGGAAAAGCCTGCGCCGGATGAACCAAGGAGTCGGCAACGGAGCTGAGGTGATGGATTTGACCGACTTGACTAGCATTTATGATGAGCTTATCCGTGTCATAATGGCCATCATGGCGCATTTATGGCAAAGGGAACTTTTGCCTGGAAATGACCATTTTACCCTTGGTTTTTCATGAAAATTACAAGCCATGCCGTTGATAATTTTGACCAAATCAACCCAAAACTCACGGCTCCAACTTGTCATCTTCACTTAAGCAAGTTTCATTTCCATTTTTCAAGCCATTTCATTCAAGGTTCATCAACTTGCCTTAAGAACTTCAAGAACATTCATAAGTGTTCATATTCGTCATATTTTGCCTAGCGATTCTGACCATTTTATATTCTGAATCTCGAAAAATTTTCTACATGAAAGTTGTTCATCTTTCTCTCTTATTTCCAACGACATAAAGATCATCCAAAACGGACAGGTATGTTGAGAGATATACCCAAATTACTAAAACTATTCCAAACCCTTATCATGTTCATCTTCCTCTCTAAGTTTCTCAAGAACACCATGAGAAATTTGTGAAGAACATCATCAAAATATTTCTTTCCTTGGATCATCAAGAGGTAAAAACTTCTTCTCTTGTCATTTAAATCCTTTCTCTTCACAACTTTTGTAGATTTATGGCTTAAATCAACATGTTTTTCATTTTACTCAAAGTTTATGGAGCTAGATTCAAAAATTCATGACTAATTCTAGAAAAATCCTTTTGACATGAAACCAATTGCTATGATCTTATAATCATCTCTATTTTCATCATCTATAAGCATAAGATCATGAGAAATTTCTTTCCTTGATTTCTGGACTGGGCCGAACCAAGGGCAATATGATGTTCATGGGTTTTATTTCATTTTCATGTCTTGATTCATGATTCAATCTTCAACTACCTTGATTGTTCTTGTATGTAAGTACATAGAAGATAAAAAAAAATCAAACTCTAACCTATTTGTTTCTTCAAGGCCGAAACCCTAGGTATGAGCACTTGATGGTTTTGTGATTCAAAAGTTGTTTGTAACACTTGAATCCAACTCTAAGTTTTGTATGTTGATTAAATCCAAGAGTTGAAGAAATTTTAAAATTTCTAGCCTATGAATCTTGAGAAAACCGAACCCTAGTTCTTAGAACTAGATGAGTTTTAGTTCATGTTCTTGGTTCATAATCTTGGTTTAAGTGTTTAATCATGCTTAAGTAACTTATGGATCATAAACCCCTAAGTTAACAAAATTTTAAATCTTCCTAACCTAGAAAATTGGTTGACGCCGAACCCTAACCTCCATGAGCCAAGTGTATTGTTGTTTGATTTGATTTATTTTGGTTGCAATTCGTTTGAAGGAAACAACCGAGTTAACTGATTTACGCTGACGGAGAGAAATCGGATCGGGATCAGGAGATTAACAGGAACTGTAATTTAATCTTCAAGAGGTAAGGGGAGTATGCCTGAGGAGTTTAAGATAATCACATGCTTACTTGTGGAGTCATTTATTAATTTTCTGTATGAAATATTTTATTATATTGTATTGTTTACTATTAATTTCTGGATATGATGTGATGTTTATCTGAGTAATTGAATTCATGTTATGTGTGAACTTACATGATTATAATTAATTGTTTATATTATAATTGTGATGCATGTCATGAGTTGATATATGCCATGCTATTCTGTGATTGGAATTTATCTGCTGTTGAGTGTTGGACTGAGTAACCTGACATTGGTCAGTGTTAAAAATTTTAATTAAGGATAAAAACCTTAATAAGCTTGGATAATTAATCAGAGGGATTAATTTGGGAGATTTTGAGAAAAATGAAAAAAATTATTATTTTAATAATATTTTGTGGAAACTGTGTAAATAAGCAACAGTAAGGGTGAAACCGTGAAATTTTTCACAGGCTCTAATTTTTATCAAATAAATTCAATTTTATTATAAAATGTTATTTAAAGTGATTAAGTTCCGAAAATAATATTTTATAGCAGTCAGAACAATTACTTCTGACAGAGAGATGATATAAGTTATTTAATATTATTTATTTAATATTATTAAATATTAAATATTATCAAATATTTAATTATTTAATTATCATAAATTAATTTATTAATTTATTTTTAAAAGTTGACCTTCATTGAGAATTAATTTCTGAAGTGAAACAATTTAAAATGAAAGAGGATTTATCAATGATTTTCAGATTTTATCAACATTTTAACAGAAAAATGATTTATGTAAAAGAATTTTATTCAGTGAAATTATTCCGTTGAACTTGAATAAGTTTTCGGAGCTGTTGTATTGTAATTGTTTTTCACTGAGCAAAATGTTTTACAAGCATATAAATAAGCCTAGAAACCGAGATGTCGGGGTTCTAGTGTTGTACGGACATGTAAGATCAAGGATATGTGTCATGGGACGGAGTGTCCTGCAAGTTTTGTTTTTGGACTGTGTGTCCTAAATTGATGTGGAAAGTGTGAGTTCCATATCCGCGAGCCTAAAACCGGTGCATCAATTTAAGGGCTTCGTGATTGAGCATTCGGACTGTGCGTCCTGTGTTGAGTTTAAAACATTTGGACCGTGTGTCGTGTATTTGTTTAAAGTGAAAAGTCTTAATTTAAAAAAATTAAGCATGGTCGTTAAGCTTTGTGCTTCGACAAGGAAAGATTATTACGACAAAGAAAACAAAACGAGAATAAAAGTTTTTCTCATGCATAAATGGCAATTGTGTCATGTAAATGGGCATTGAATCCAGAGTGGATCAATGTATATGGCAGACGTGTCAGGAGATGATGATCATTGAGTTCCGGAGTGGATCAATGTATCTGTTATGGACTGTGTTCCATTTAAATATTGGGCCTCCATGTGTAAGCCAATATATAGGATTGTGTGTCCAAATTTATAGGACTGTGTGTCCAAGTTTATGCGTTAACTATTGCAATCTGTGTGACGCAAAAGGTTATGGACAATGAACTCCATAATTCGCAGTGACCATTGTGCCTCTGTACATGTGTGAGACAATGAGTCAAACTTTGATTAATAACCCTGGTGAAACTGTGTGTGACCAGTGTGTTATGTGATTTTTCTTGGGCATTGTTTTATTCGTTTTTACAATGTGCCATGTGAGGAGCCTGATCAGCTTGAAACGAAACAGAAAGTTGTGGGATCTCCGGAGATTAGGTATCAAAATAGAGTTGTATATTGAAGTGCCATGCATTTTTATAAAATGACGATGACTGTCGGGTATGAAACCCTTTGAATTAAATTATTCTGCTATTTCAAAATAACTTATTTTGCTGTGAATATATGGTAATTGTTATTTGAGTGTCGTGCATGGTGTTGTCTTATCAAAACTCATATATTGGAAACTCACCCTTACAAATATATCAAGTTTATTTTAGACTAAGGTAGTACTTCGGTACACTAGTACGGATAAAGCGAAGGAATTCACTGAGTCATTCGAGGACTTAACTCCTAGATGCTTAAAGAGGTATGCGTCAGTGGGAGTGTCACGAGGATAATAATTCAGGATCTACATCAAGTACGTACCAGACTTTGACCGTGGAGACATCTTTACCGCCTCTCTGATTTCTTACCGGTTTTCTGGTAGATTAGGAGTTTATATGTTCAGATACTTCCATAGTTCCAGGAGTAGGGGTATCCTCACCGGATATTTCGATAGGTTAGGAAAACTATGGTGGTCTTCCCAACAGTGATTATTAGTACTGACCAGCTATAGGACTTTTGGTATCTTATAAAGTAGTGGTACTTGGTTAGTCTGGATGTTTGGTTATTGAGAGTCATTCTTTTGAGTTGTAATTCCAGATTACCACTACGGTACAATTACGTCTTTATTTTATTATGTTATGATTTTGGAGATAACCTGTTATGTGAAGGTCTAAGTGTAAATCTCTTATGAATCCCTATTTAGATTATATTAATGGTGTTGGATTGTATATGGAGTAAAAGAAAACGAAAAAATTTTATCACAAATTTTGAAAGGGATGAGTAACTAGAAAATTATATTTTTCCGAAAGCAGCCAGTAACAAACATTTTTATTGAGTGTATTTCCACAACAAGTTATGTAAAGGTGATACCCTGAAAATGGTGTGTCACATTAGTGGTACCAGAGCTGGTCGAATCTTTCGAGAAACCTTGGGGAATAAGTCTGTTAGGTTTTTGTTGTGTGATCTCTGGTTGAACCTTGTTGGAATTGTTTCCTTGTCGAAACAATGTGTGTTGACACACAAGAATATGTGTTTTGATGGATTTTGATTTTGATCTGGTTAAGACGTTATGAGAAACCATGGATAGTAGATGGTACATTGATTGAATAGCTTCTTAGAAGCAATGTGTTTTAAACACATAAGTATACGTTTCAGTTTCTGGTTGCCGTTTAACTGATTGCGTCTTGTAGGTCAGTTATGGAACCAGAAGGTGGACGTGGACGCGGCTGTGGCAGAGGCCGTAGAGGTGGTCGTGTTAACGGCCGTGGTAATTTCGAAGAGAACTATGAGGAAGCCGGAGACATGAACTATGCTGCACAAGCAATGGCAGATGTTGCTGATGCTATTGCACAACAAACTGCTACAATGGTTGCCCAGAATTTACAGGAACAACTTCGAGCGGAACAGGCTGCTGAGGGTAGAGGTCTTACTGCTTTTAGACGCCAGAATCCTCCACAATTTCATGGAGATGTGGATCCTACAAAAGCTGATTTGTACAGGAAACACTAACAGTAACTTTTTGTTGTTTTTACTATCTCCTGTATAAATCTTTGAAAACAGAAAATATAATGATAACAATGTGGTAATTTTGTAATTATTTTTCAAAACAGGAAAAGAAAACAAGAAGATGGAAACAAAGCAAGCAGGCCTTAGTTTTGGAGCGCCTTATTTCCAAATGAAGATACATTGTCATCTAAATGGAATATATTTGAGTAAGATATGTACGGTGCAGGACCTTCAACTCTTTAAAAATGACATGCAACAAGAAAGCAGACATTTAGAGCATGATGAAAGAAAGAATTTGCTGGCTGCAGCAGAGCATCATACTACCAAAAGAAATCGCCGTTCATCTTACCAATACCAAAACTAACTTTAATACAACAAATTGAAGAACTTAGCATTAAAGGCTTCCACCACCCGCAGAATCATGCATTTATATAAGTTTAAAGTAGCATTTGTTTTTATATATTAAATTGAACATGACAGACGGAACGAGCCTTCAAGATTAAACTGTAAACAAAATAGAAGAACTTCAGATGTTACGTAGCATACAACAATGCAGGAACAAATACTGCATAGTAGCTTTGACGTTATAAAATAAGATAAACCAACTAAATCATGTTTCTCTTCTGTTTCTCTTCATTTGCTTTTTCAGTAAAAATAAAATAAATAAAGAAACAATGTTTCCTTCAGAAATTAGAATTTAAAATTTGTATTCAACTCTTCAATTATAAACCGACCTTTGGCTGCTGATCAGGCTTTGGAAATTGTCTAATGTGAACATTAGTAAGAAATAAGATCAAATGTTCCCGCTGATTTGCAACATTGTGCTTCTGCATTATAAATAAAACTATATATTAAAATCAAGAGGAGGCAAACAAGTTCAATTAGATTAAGTAGTAATGAAAGGGTCGATTTTTGTTAAAAATAAAATACAACACAAGAATACTGAAATAAATAATGTCACAACTCCAGGTCATACTTTACCTGAAATCCAAACATATTTCTTTCTCTTGTAGTCTTCAGGCAAAGGAAGACCTCTAGGGTTACGAAAAGTGTTAGAAATAAAGCAAATAAAGCGGAAGTATAAGCACAAATGTGGCTCAGCTTTGAGCTTACATCCACATGCAACGGTGACTATATAAGTTGATATTAAATATGGTGGAGAATACAAAAGAGTATTTACACACTTCACTCAAACCCAAATCCCAAATACACCCAAATACCTCACAGTATTTACTCACCGGTGTATACAAACTCTCACAGTAAACAAAGAGAAGATACAAAGACAAAATTTATTCGAGAGTCTTTGACACGCTGTCGCGCACGGGTCAAAAAGCGAGTGGTTTGAAAAAGTGTAGTCAGGATGCGACAACTCGGGTATCGTATCACAAGGACTCTCGTAATGTTATTAACTCAAAATCAGTTTTTTTTGGGGGTGGGGTGGGGGGTTGGTTTGAAAATCAATTAAGAAAATAATGCAATTAAGAAATAAGTGAATATCAATGATCAAAACGATTAATCCACTGTTCTCGGTTTCCCACTCTCATTGGTTCATATAAATTCCAAACCCTAAGCGGATTCTAATCCCCTTTCGATTGTAGCAACGATTAACAAGTGAAATCGACACTACGAGATATATGTTCCTAATTCCCGAATTAAGCAAACGGGGTGAAGCTCTCGTGAATTAAACAAACACGATTGAACACACGCGAATTAAGCAAACGCGATTAAATATAGGAACATAACATCACCAAAATAAATCAACACGTATTCTGTACAATCCTGAATTAAGCAAACAGAAATATATAGCATAGTATTGAAAAGGGAAAAGCAAATCAAATGGGAATTACAGAACCTCAAGTGCGGCGGAAACCGATTACAGTAGACTAACCAAAGGAGATTCGTTCTCCATCAAAAACGCAATACAACTTAGTTCTCGTGATGATTATCAGGGCCTGGGCGTGATGGCTTCTGGTCTTCAGGCTCACGGGGCGAGACACACGGTTCGCGAGGCGAGACAGAATGGTTGCATTCTTTGGCACAGTCAGCCTTCAGGCTCGCGAGGCGAGGTATGATTCGCGAGGCGAGGCAGAAAGGATGACATTCTACTGTTCAGGCTGGTCTTCAGTCTCGCGAGGCGAGTAGCCTCTCGCGGGGCGAATACTTCCAGGATTGCAATTTCCACTGTTTTCTTATTCCCTTGACTCTAAGTTAACCTGAAAACATGAAATACCCATAAGTGCTTTATTTGACTCAAAACTGGCTAAATTACCCTAAAACTACTTAAGGAACTCAAAACCTTGCTTGAGGACAATCAAGTCTAATTCGGGCAAAAACGAGATATAATTGGCACAAAACCACGGTCATGCTAGTCATAAAACTAGATGAGCCAAAGGCTTATCAAAATACCCCAAACTTGAACTTTGCTTGTCCCCAAGCAAACTAAAACTCAAAAAGACTCAAGACTTGGCAAGCTTAAATGATTCAATCAATTCAGCACAAATTTCAAGCAATTCATCAAAACAATTTTCCTTTAATGGCCCCCCCCCCCCCCCCCCCCCAACAATGTAATCCCCACATTCATTTACTCTAAACATTTGAGAACTTCATCATTCAAGCAGTCATTAATCTAAGTAAGGGATCCAAGTTACACACAAAAGGGAGATCACCAAATTCAAACAATTGCCTTCCTCACAAGGGCATTTAACATTTCACTCAATTGCTCAATTTTTGTCTAGGCTATCAACTTTTCACTCAATTCACATTTCAAGAGCACTTCCGATGAATTTGATCTTCATCTCAATCAAGGTTCCCACGAAAACATGCATGCAACATCAAAAGGTCTTTCAAAGGTTGTAATGGGGCCTGGCTAAGGGTAGGATATACAAAGGAACTAGGCTCAACATTCCTAGGAATTAAGAGAGCATGAAGCTTGTACATCATTTTTTCCACTCCAATCCATTTTTCCATTTTTTTTCGATGCTTTGGGTGGCTACACCTTTTTCCTTTGACACCAATTTTGCTTTGCCCCTTTTCTTTTGGCAAAATTTTTTCTTTTGCAACTCTTTTTCTCTTTGCCCTTGGCTTCAACTTTTATATATTTTTTTCTTTTTCTCACCCCAGAATGACATATCACTGTAGCCACCCCAAACTTACTTTCTTGCAACCCTTCTCTTGCCGGGCTTCCATGCTCTCCTAATCCTAAGATCCGGTTAACATGGTTTTTCCAGATTTGGCTTATAACATGAGGTTATCAAGAACAACAGGCTAATCAGGCTCAATGGGGCTAACTAGGGAACATGCATTAGGGATGGTTCAATTTAGGCCAAGTTGCTAATTCAAAGAAAATATGCCTAAATCATCTGATGCAATCACATAAGCATGCAAACCAAGGAGAAATTCAAGCAAATTCGGAAAAGTGCAACTTGAAAGTGATTCACACAGTTAGAACATGTTGGAGGCTCAAATTCCTCACCTGGACATTTTGTAACTGTTCGACCGAGATTCTATCCCTAGTCTGTGCACCCCTTCATCCCAAACTTATCATAAATCATGCAATTACAATGGAATATCTCAAAATTCAGTTTTCAATTTTTCACATGGGGGTTACTTTCCAATTTTTAAAACCTAGGGGGAATCATCAACATATATCATGCAATCAATCTGTGCTAAATCAACAAAATCCACCAAGCTTGCCGACACAACACTCACACACATGCTCTTGAGCTTCTCAAATTATTCAAGAGCTAAAAGAAAACAAAACAATACAAATAAGTGGTTCCCTCCCCCACACTTAAAACATACATTGTCCTCAATGAAAGAACATAAATATCAAATCAGAGTGAGGGGAAGGAGAGGGTGCTCCCTGATCAAGTTGCAGTGTAGGTGGGCTCTCCCAAGGAGAGCTCCTCAACAGTAGCATCCTCAGGCACCGAGCTCTCATGGAATAGCTTCAAGCGCTGTCCATTAACCTTGAAGGCCTTGTTGCTACCTGCACTTTTAATTTCTACTGCACCATGAGGAAAAACATTAGTAACAACAAATGGGCCAATCCACTTGGATCGAAGTTTCCCAGCCATCACTTTTAGGCGGGAATTAAACAGTAAGACCTGTTGGCCCACAGAGAATTCCTTCCTAGAAATCATCCTATCATGGAAGTGCTTGGTTTTCTCCTTATAAATGCGAGAGCTTTCATAGTCTTCTAGCCTAAACTCTTCAAGCTGCTGTAATTGGAGTTTTCTTTCAATGCCAGCTTTTTGCATTTCCAAATTACAGCACTTGACTGCCCAATAAGCACGGTGCTCAACTTCCACAGGCAGATGACACGCCTTACCGAACACAAGTCTGTAGGGGGACATCCCTATTAGTGTCCTAAAAGCTGTTCTTTGAGCCCAAAGTGCATCTTCTAGACGGCGGCTCCAATCCCTCCTACTTGGCTGCACCAGTTTTTCTAAGATCTGTTTGATCTCCCTGTTTGAGATCTCAGCCTGCCCATTAGTCTGGGGATGATAAGCAGTGGCGACCCTGTGCACAACTCCATATTTCCGGAGTAAAGCCTCCATGGTGCGGTGGCAGAAATGGGTGCCTTGGTCACTTATGATAGCTCGAGGTATTCCGAACCTGCAGAAAATATTGGACCTAACAAAATTTGCAACAACTTTAGAATCATTAGTCCTAGTGGGGATAGCTTCCACCCACTTTGAAACATAGTCAACAGCCAATAAAATATAGAGAAAGCCAAAAGATGCAGGGAAAGGACCCATAAAGTCAATTCCCTACACATCAAACACCTCACAGAAAAGCATAGGTTGCTGAGGCATTTCACTCTTACGAGTGATGGCTGTTCCTACTGTCTGACACTCCTTACAAGTTCGGTAGACCTCATAAGCATCTCTAAAAATGGTGGGCCAGTAAAAACCAGAATCCAGGACTTTTCTTGCAGTCCTCTGTGGCCCAAAGTGTCCCCCTACTTGAGAGGCATGAGAAAAGTGCAAAATAGACTCAATCTCGTAGTCGGGGACACATCTCCTAATTACCTGATCACTGCCAAATTTCCAGAGGTATGGATCATCCCAAACATAGTACTTGGCGTCACTCTTGAGTTTGTGAATTTGTGACCTAGTTGCTCCTGTCGGAAAGACACCAACAACTAGGTAATTAACAATGTCATCAAACCAAGGAGTTACGCCATGTAACTGTAAAAGCTGCTCATCAGGAAAGTCATCCTGAATGGGGGAAGAATCCTCATCCCTCTCTATCCTACTCAAGTGATCAACCACTAAATTTTCAGCTCCACTATTGTCTTTTATCTCCACATCAAACTCTTGGAGCAACAACATCCACCGAATCAATCTCGGCTTTGCTTCTGGTTTCTTCAACAAGTACTTCAGAGCTGCATGGTCAGTGAAAACAATAACCTTGGAACCTAGCAAATATGATCTAAATTTATCAAGAGCAAAAACAATAGCTAGAAGTTCCTTTTCAGTGGTGGTGTGATTACACTGTGCAGCATCTAAAGTCCTAGAAGCATAATAAATGACATGTGCAGCCTTGCCCACCCTTTGTGCTAGGACCGCCCCCACAGCATAGTTAGAAGCATCACACATGAGCTCAAAAGGGAGGGTCCAGTCAGGGGGCTGGATGATGGGGGTAGAGGTCAATGCCTTTTTCAAGAAGTCAAATGCCTTCTTGCAGTTGTCATCAAAGTTGAACATGGCATCATTCTTCAGCAAGTTTGACAGAGGAAGACCTAGCTTGCTGAAGTCCTTTATGAAGCGTCTGTAGAAACCTGCATGACCAAGAAAAGAACGAATCTCGTGAACGCAAGATGGGTAAGGCGGTGTAGAAATCACATCAATCTTAGCAGGATCTACTGAAATACCCCTTTCAGAAATGATATGCCCCAAAACAATCCCCTGTTCAACCATAAAATGGCATTTTTCATAGGTCAAAACAAGGTCAGTTTCAATGCATCTCTCTAAAACTAAATTCAGACTATGCAAGCATGCATCAAATAAGGAACCATATACAGTGAAATCATCCATGAACACTTCCATGCAATTTTAAATAAATTCAGTAAAAATGCTAATCATGCATCTCTGAAAAGTGCCAGGAGCATTGCAAAGACCAAATGGCATCCTCCTGTAGGCAAACGTGCCGAAGGGGAACGTGAAAGTGGTATTTTCCTGATCCTCTGGTGTAATGTGGATCTGGAAGTAACCGTAAAAACCATCAAGGAAACAGTAATGTGATTTACCGGCTAATCGTTCAAGCATCTGATCGATGAACGGCAAAGGAAAGTGATCCTTCCTAGTAGCCCGATTCAGCCTCCTATAATCAATGCACACTCTCCAGCTATTCTGGACTCTAGTGGGGACAAGCTCATTGTTTTCATTTCTTACCACTGTGAGGCCAGATTTCTTGGGTACAACTTGCACTGGGCTCACCCAACTACTATCAGAGATAGGGTATATGATACCCGCATGCAGGAGTTTTGTCACCTCCTTCTTGACAACATCTAGAATCAAGGGATTGAGCCACCTTTGGGGCTGCCTAACTGGTTTAGTCCCATCCTCCAACAGAATCCTATGCATACATCTGGATGGGCTAATTCCTGGGATGTCGGCCAAGGTCCAACCAATCGCCTTCTTGTGCTTCTTCAGAACCTCCAAGAGCTTAGCTTCCTGGTCAACATCAAGGTTGGAGGAAATTATCACTGGAAGTTTTTAATTCCTCTCTAAATAAGCATACTTCAGATTCCCAGGAAGTGGCTTAAGCTCTAAGGAGGGTGGCTGCTCAACAGATGGTATGTTTGAGGCAGCCGGGCTGTCAAGAACTTCAGCCGAACAGACAGCTTCACTTACACTGTCACCCTGTAAGATAACATCAATCTCAGCACAAACAGCACAAGGGTTAGTGTTAGTACAGTCAGTACATGAATAAACATCATTAAAATCATAAATAGATGGAAAATCAGCAACCAAGTCATCATTGGTGTCGTCAACAATTTCAGAGAGCAACTCTATTTGAAAGATAGAGTGCTCTTCCAAGGGATGCTTCATAGCATCGAAAATGTTGAATTTTGCAATAATGTCACCAAACTCCATGGACATGGTTCCATCATCAACATCAATCTTTGTCTTCGCCGTCTTCATGAACGGTCTGCCCAGGATGATTGGTGATCTGCTTGAATTTGTTTCCCCTGCCATGTCCAGGATATAAAAGCCAGCAGGGAAAATCAAATCATCAACTTGTACCAGCACATCTTCTACCACTCCAATGGGGCGAGCATTGGTCCTGTTGGCCAACTGGATAGTGAGACCTGTATGTTGCAAAGGACCTAGATCAAGGTTGTTGAAAACAGAGGTGGGCATGACATTTATGGAGGCTCCCAAATCAAACATGCAATTGTCTAATTTGCTGTCCCCAATGGTGCATGGAATAGCAAAAGTGCTCGGATCCTTGCACTTCTGTGGCAGAGCCCGAGCGAGGGCTGAAACAGTAACCCTTTCAAGTGCAGGCTTAGGCTGAATGAGGGCTGAAACATTTCACCCCAAATTGACTTTCTCATTACCCTTTAACCTCCTCTTGTGTGTGCACAAGTCCTTCAGAAACTTTGCATATTTTGGAACCTGCTTAATAACATCCAGAAGCGGAATGTTCACTGCCAATTTTCTGAACACATCTAGAATCTCCCTCTCCTTGTCTTCCCCATCAATCTTCTTATTTCTCTGTACTCTTTGTGGAAAGGGGATCGGTGGCACATACACTTTCTCAGCTTCGACAACAACAGAAGGTTCAGGAGTTACCTCAACAGTTTCTTTATCTTTTTCAGGGGCTGCCTCTACAACTTTCCCGGATCTCAAAGAAATGGCACTCACATTAGGATTTGGAGCATTAGGATTCACCACTGTTTGTACAGGTAGTTGGTTTGATCCTTGAGCTTGCTGCATGGCATTCATGGAAGTGGCAAGCTGTCCAATCTGTGTTTGTAGAGCATGGATACTAGAGTCTGTCCGCTGCTGAAACTGTCCAATCTGTGTGTGCAAAGTATGAATACTAGCATTTGCTTGTTGCTGAAACTGGAGATTGTTTTCAGCCATTTGCTTGATCAGGTCTTCTAGTGAAGGTCCAGAAGGTGCAGAAGTGGTCACTTGGGGAGGATTCTGTGGTGGTGCCATCGGTTGTTGTTGAGATGAGTTTCCATACCGAAGGTTGGGATGGTTCCTCCAGTTGGGGTGGTACTTATTTGTGGAAAGGTCAGGAATGTTGTACCGGTTCTGATTGTTGCCTTGATTGTAGAGATTAGCTGCATAAGCTTGAGGCAAATCAGTGACTGACTCATCCTTCAGAATGGGGCATGCATCGGACAGGTGCTCAGGAGAAGTACAAATGCCACACAACCTTGCTGGTTGAACCTTATCCATTGCCAACTGCTTCACCAAAGAAGTGAGCTCATCAATTCTGGTTTCAAGGGCCTTGTTTGAAGAAGAACCATTGATCTCATTCACACCCCTTGTCTTGACAGAGTTGCTTCTGGTTGTGAACTGTTGGGAGTTTAGTGACATATTTTCAATCAATTGCTTAGCAGCAGCTGGAGTCTTATCAACAAGTGCTCCCCCACTAGCAGCATCCAAAATATTTCTGTCCATTGGGAGCAATCCCTCATAAAAGTACTGAATGAGCAGCTGCTTGGAAATCTGATGCTGAGGGCAACTGGATACCAATTGCTTGAATCTCTCCCAATACTCAGCCAATGACTCATTGCTTTGTCTGATGCCACATATCTCCTTTCGGATTGATGCAGCTCTGGAGGCAGGAAAGTACCTCTCTAGGAAGACATTCTTCAGATCATTCCAGGTTGTAACAGAATTTGGCTCGAGGTAATATAACCAATCCTTCACAGCACCTTGAAGTGAGAATGGGAAGGCTCTTAGCTTGATATGATCTTCAGTTATTCCCTCCGGTCTCAAGGGTGTAGAACAGACAACCTGGAATTCCTTCAGATGTTTATGTGGATCCTCACCCACAAGACCACTAAACCTTGGCAACAAGTGTATTAAACCAGATTTTAATTCAAAGGGAGCAATAACATCAGCATATTCAATACACAAGCCATTATAATTAACATCAGGGGCAGCAAGCTGCCTTAATGTTCTCTGATCAGCCATGTTATCAGAAACAGGTGCAGAATTAGAATTACTAGTGTTAGCCCGAATTGCTCTACGGCGTGTGTGCAGTGTTCTTTCAATTTCAGGATCAAAATCACACAAGTTAGAGCAAGTAGACCTAGTAGCCAGACTAATTCAAAACAAAAATGAAAAAAAATTAGAAAATAACAACAAGAGTCCTCGGCAACGACGCCAATTTTGACACGCTGTCGCGCACGGGTCAAAAAGCGAGTGGTTTGAAAAAGTGTAGTCAGGATGCGATAACTCGGGTATTGTATCACAAGGACTCTCGTAATGTTATTAACTCAAAATCAGTTTGGGGGGGGGGGGGGGGGGTTGGTTTTAAAATCAATTAAGAAAATAATGCAATTAAGAAATAAGTGAATATCAATGATCAAAACGATTAATCTACTGTTCTCGGTTTCCCACTCTCATTGGTTCATATAAATTCCAAGCCCTAAGCGGATTCTAATCCCCTTTCGATTCTAGCAACGATTAACAAGCGAAATCGACACTACGAGATATATGTTCCTAATTCCCGAATTAAGCAAATGGGGTGAAGCTCTCGTGAATTAAACAAACACGATTGAACACATGCGAATTAAGCAAACGCGATTAAATATAGGAACATAACATCACCGAAATAAATCAACACGTATTCTATACAATCCTGAATTAAGCAAACAGAAATATATAGCGTAGTATTGAAAAGGGAAAAGCAAATCAAATGGGAATTACAGAACCTCAAGTGCGGCGGAAACCGATTACAGTAGACTAACCAAAGGAGATTAGTTCTCCATAAAAAACGCAATACAACTCAGAGAATTCGTAAACCAGTGGATAATCCAAAGTGTCCCCTAATCTGCCCAAAACAGCAATTTATAACCTTCAGGATCTGCGCCCGCTCGCGAGGCAAATGGCCTCTCGCGACACGAATAATGAAAATAAGCCAGTTCAAAATTGGATTCTCGCGAGGCGAGTAATGGCTCACGAGGCGAGACAGAAAAGAGTCTTCTCATTACGCCCGTGATGAGTATCAGGGCCTGGGCGTGATGGCTTCTGGTCTTCAGGCTCGCGGGGTGAGACACACGATTCGCGAGGCGAGACAGAATGGTTGCATTCTTTGGCACAATCAGTCTTCAGGCTCGCAAGGCGAGGTATGATTCGCAAGGCGAGGCAGAAAGGATGACATTCTGCTGTTCAGGCTGGTCTTCAGTCTCGCGAGGCGAGTAGCCTCTCGCGGGGCGAATACTTCCAGGATTGCAATTTCCACTATTTTCTTTGTTCCATTGACTCTAAGTTAACCTGAAAACATGAAATAGCCATAAGTGCTTTATTTGACTCAAAACTGGCTAAATTACCCTAAAACTACTTACGGGACTCAAAACCTTGCTTGAGGACAATCAAGTCTAATTCGGGCGAAAACGAGATATAATTGGCACAAAACCACGGTCATGCTAGTCATAAAACTAGATGAGCCAAAGGCTTATCAGTCTTGTAATGCGATGTTACAATTTCACTCTATTTCATTGAAATGAAAAAACTCTTAATTTATAGGGAATAACTTCCTTTATTAACCAACCAAATACTACGGATTATTAACCAAAATTCTCTCTCTACCATTAGCGACAAATGGATGAGAGAATTTATCCACCTTTGACTTTTCAAAATAGAAGAGAAATTAAAGTCATATATCAACAAATCTCCACTTTGGCTTTAACTTTCCTTTAGCCATGAGCTTCATATGTCGACTTCTCCAAAAAAATGTCAACTAGGACTAATTCATATTATGAACACCAATTAAGTCCAAGCAATGCTTGAACTTAGATATCGGAATTGGCTTCGTCATCATATCAGCCGGATTATCAGAAGTACCAACCTTTTTCACAACAATGGTACCTTGAGATACGATTTCCCGAATAAAATGATATCTGACATCAATATGTTTGGTTCTCTTATGATACATTTGATTTTTTGGTCAAATGTATGGCACTTTGGCTATCACAATAAACTATTGTGGTTTCTTGTTCCAAACCCAAATTGCCTACCAAACTTCTAAGTCAGATGGCTTCCTTCACTGCTTCTGTTGCTGCTATATATTTAGCTTCTGTGGTTGATAATGCAATAGTAGATTGTAAAGTTATTTTCCAACTAATTGCACTACTCGAAAACGTGAAGGCGTAACCTGTCAGAGATCTTCTTTTATCTATATCTCCAGCATAATCAGAGTCAACATAACCAATAATACTACCACCGTATTATGACTCTTGTTATATACCAAGCCAACATCTGTAGTACCTCGAAGATATCGAAGTATCCATTTCACTGCTTGCCAATGCATCTTACCAGGATGCCCCATATATCTGCTAACAACACTAATAGCTTGTGAAATATCTGGACGAGTGCAAACTATAGCATACATGATGCTTCCAACTGCACTAGCATAAGGAACGTGTGACATCTGTTCCTTCTCTTCATCAGACTGTGGTGACATGCCAGTTGATAGTCTAAAATAGAATGCAAATGGAGTACTCACAGGCTTTGCATTTTGCATTGAAAAATGTTCCAATACTTTTTCAATATATTTTTTCTGAGACAAATATAGTTTACCAGCTTGTCAATCTCTGTTAATTTCCATGCCCAAGATTTTCTTAGCTGCACCTAAATCTTTCATTTCAAATTCACCACTAAGATGAGCCTTTAGCTTGTTGATTTCAGACATACACCTAGCGGCAATAAGCATGTCATCAACATAGAGTAATAAGTAGACAAACGAACCATCTGGGATCTTCTTGTGGTATACACAACTATCAGAATCACTTCTTGAGTAACCATGACTGAAACCTTTAGCAACTAATCGTGCTTTGTATCGAGCTGTTTCAACTCCAGGTGTTCCTTCCTTTTTCTTGAAGACCCATTTGCAGCCAACGATCTTCTGACCTTTAGGTCGATTAGCTAACTCCCAAGTTTGGTTCTTGTGAAGAGATTCCATTTCTTCACTCATAGCAGCAATCCATTCTGCAGACACTTTACTCGAAATAGCCTCATGGTATGTCACAGGGTCTTGAGTTTCAATATCCTCTATAACTGACAATGCAAAAGAGATTATATCTGCTTAGGCATATCTCTGAGGCGGCTTTATTTTCCGTCTTTGTCTATCTCTTGCAAGACTATATTGTGGCTGCTCTTGTGGAATGTCCTCTTGCTCTTCGACAACTACTTGATCTTATTCCTGAATAGGTTGATCAGAAGTACCTTCTTGTACTTCCACTGGTGGTTCAACCTCAAGTTCCACCTGCTTGCTGATGTCGTACTCTTTTTCAGCATTGCCAGACTCCTTTGCCAAATGAAGCATGGATGATTCATTAAACTTCACATCTCTGCTGATTATGAATTTGGGTGGCTTAGTTTCAGTACACCATAATCTGTAACCTTTGACTCCGGATGAATAACCAATAAATATGCATTTTGTGCCCTTCGCTCAAGCTTTCCATCATTTACATGAGCATATGCGGGACACCCAAAAATACTTAGATCAGAATAATCAACTGGAGTACTAGACCATACCTCAATAAGAGTTTGTAACTCAATTGCAGTTGATGGAGACCGATTTACTAAATAACAAGCCATATTAACTGCTTCAGCCCAAAATTCTTTTGGCAAGCCAGCATTAGAGAGCATGCAACGAGCTCTCTCCAGAAGAGTTCTATTCATATGTTCTGCCATACCATTTTGCTGCGGTGTCTTTCGCACAGTACGATGTCAGCGTTAAGCGTTTACCTTAAAACAGCGGGAAAAATAATCTTAAATGTAACCAACCGTCAAACAAATACACACACACACACACACACACACACACACACACACACACACACATATACATACATACATACAACCTGGATACAGTCATATGGTACTGTCAGGGGAATCCCATCAGTAGGATCCCAAATATTGTACAAACCAAAACACACTGAAATAAGCAACGGAAGATACAAGGTCTCAACAAAATGCACTGGCCATAGACACTAAACTCTACCGCTAGAACCCACGGCTCGTCCTCCAGCATCTGGCTCATAAGGAGTCCCATCCAATTCCTCCATAGCTGGTTCCTTCACAGGGTCGTCTCATAACGTTCACATAACCAAACACACACCATAGAGAAAAATAAGGGATGAAAAACATACTATTATAAAAAACGGAAAAGGATTCATAACATAATACCCAATAATAGTACACCAATATCCATCACACAATAACCACATATATAAGCATTCCTCCTCCAATTACTGTACCATCCTCTACCCTATACACTGATGCAGCTATACCTATATGCTGACATGGTCATCTCTATCACATTTTAGTCATTAGTCAAATAAATCTCGGTGCACCCACCAGTTCTCGCTAGAGGGCTCATTCATAGAATGAAACTATTTCCCCATCCCCGATGGAGAATAGTCGCTCAACCTGATCTCAAATACTATCACATTGTCTATTCTAAGCAAGTGTGGCTTGCTAAATGATCATAAAATTGAGAAGCTTGACTTTTGTGAGCATTGTGTCTATGGGAAGCAAACTAGAGTCAAGTTTAGCACTGCCATTCACAGGACTAAGGGCACAGTTGACTATATTCACTCTGACTTATGGGGTCCTGTGCCTGTCACGTCAAAGGGTGGTTCCAGATACCTGTTAACTTTCATTGATGATTTTTCAAGGAAAGTTTGGGTATATTTTCTTAAGCGTAATAATGATGTTTTCTCTACTTTCAAGAATTGGAAGGCGCTTATAGAAAATCAGACAGGTAAGAAAATCAAACGTCTACGAACAGAAAATGGTTTGGAGTTCTGTGGGGGACAATTTAATGAGTTATGTGAGAATGAAGGCATTGAGAATCAAGAGTATCCAAAGAAATAAGATTTTTCTTCATGTCTGGTATGTGCCGCACATTAGTTAAAGTTCTCACAATTCCATCATGCATCTTAATTCGGACTGTACCAATGCCAGTGACCTTACAAGACATATTATTTCCCATAAGAACAACACCACCATCAATTGACCGGTAAGTGGTAAACCATTCCTGGTTTGGACACATGTGGTAAGAGCAGCCAGAATCAATAATCCATGCATCACCAACTGAACTAGTTGATACCGTGAGAACATTTTCGGCACTTTCAGCTACACTTGCCGTGTTACTTGAACTACTCTCATTCTTTTTCTTTGAGCTTTGGACATTCTGGTTTCCAATGCCCTTCTTTCTTGCAATATCGACATATTCCTTTACGATGTCTAGATTTAGATCTAGACTTGCCTCTTCTATAACTACTCGAGCCAACCTCCTTGGATCTCCCTCTAGCAAACAATCCTGCAGCTGGATTAGCACGTCCATTATTATCGTGTTCCATCTTTTCACGGCTCAAAAGAGAGGATTTAACCTCATTAATATCTATATGTTCATGCCCATATATAAGCGTCTCACGAAAGTGCTTGTAGGAGGGAGGTAAGGTGCAAAGTAACATCATTGCTTGTTGCTCACTTGAGAATGTCTTATCCATATTTTTTAATTCTATAAAGAGTGAAGTGAACTCAGAAATATATGATCTAATGGATGTCCCTTCATCCATACGAAGCGTGTACTGTAACAGCCTAATTTTTTAGTTACACTGTTTAACCGGTTAAAATATAATTAATTATATTTTAACCTGAGAGTTAGAAAGTGATTTTACATAAAATAAAATCATATTCAGAGTCACTCTTATGGTAGAAGGTTATGGTGAAATTTTGGGTTTAAAACTTAGACGGAAACCGATCTGCGTTTTTTTACTAACAGTATAATTTTATACCGGTAAAAAACCCTAATTTGACCCGAAACTGAAATTTGTAGATTTTTTTATATTTTTTCGTGAGGAATTCTACTTTCCAAATTTCTGATCATAATTAAAATATTATGTTGATTCAGACGAATTTTGGTAAAAGTTCAGACGGAAAACAATCGGTGTTTTCACTGACAGTAAGATTTTAATGATCAAAAAACCTAATTTTGACTCGTGAACGAAATGGTTTATATTTAAATCATATTTCTAACAAGTTGGGTTGTTTTGAAAATTTTCAACCGAAAACGAAATATTACACTTTTACGCGGGCGTAAAACCCTAATCGGGAAACCGACGGAGTCGAAAACAGAACTGCAGAGACCCATCAAGAGATCGGGACAACGATTCATACATGATGACTCATGGAGGATGAGTCACCAAGCATTTATGAGCATTAAATGCTAGTAATAATGACTTTTGGATAAAATGACCAAAGTACCCCCATGCTTTCGCGGTTATTAACAAGGCACATCTACGCACTCTTAACCACTAATTTTACATGATTGTAAACCTCCCACATCTCCTCAATTTCGTGCAGCCATATATACTAAACCATATCTATTTCATTTTGCTTTCATTTCATCATTTTCCTATCAAAAACTGAAATCGAGTAACTGACGGAGCTGCGTTTGGGATTTCCGGGAACCGCTAATGGATGGGATCAATTAGTCATGGATGACTCATTAGATGTGGCCCAAAATCAGCCACACCTACTTTAATTGTGAGCCACATACTTTTTAACCCTAGTTAGTAACATAACCCTAGTTAAGTTAACTATTAACTATGGTTAAGCTTATATTAATTTAATATTCACAAAACCCATTAAACCAATTCCTTATCACCAAACAAAGCCTAAATCAAGCCTATAAATACTCGTCAAAACCGTGGCCTCCCTCCCCCTTCACTCACTTCTTCATCTCTTCCATTTCTTCTTCATTTTTTCTTCAAAAACTCCATTGTTGTTCTTTGACAACTTGATCATTCTTTCACTTTCTTGCATTATCTAGAAGTAAACCCTCACTTATATGATCTTAGTTATCTTACTCATCTCCTTAAATATCTTTATCAACCACTACTTCGAATTAGAGGAGAAGAATTGAGAGAGAAATCTCAATAGTTGCAAGAAGCCTTTGTTGGAAGTTTTGAAACCAAGTTGGAACAGTCGCAGTGAGGGAGTCTCCAAACACTCTTCAACCGTTGGAACATTCCCAAATTTTAGAACCAGGTTCAAGACTTGTGCTTCTTAATACCCAACGGTTAGAATTTGGAACAAACCTCCATAGTGTGAGATATGAAGCTCGGACAGTAGGCCTAGGAGGTGAGAAATTCAACCCAGATACCATCTAAGATGTCACCAAAGAATTACGATCTGATATGTTTCAACCGTTGGATCGGACTGAAACTTTGTGCGATGGTTTAGGAAGAATACTTCTTCTTTTTAACCGTTCAGTTTTCTAAATAGAGCTCTGTGACCAGAGTAATGGATCTTGAATAGTAGCCCTATTTTGGTAGCTTTTCCCTAGGATTCATGAGCTTATTTTGAATCCGATTTTCCCTAAGTCCAGCCATTGTTCTCGTAAGTTTTTCCATATATTTTGTCTCTTGATTCAAATAGATTTATTTATTTGAGACCCTATTGTTGATTCGGTTGGTATTTGGTATTTCCGGCGAATTGTGTTACTCGTACGTGTAATCGGGACGCAAAGCGGAATGGTGGATGTGTAAGGATGGATGGTGGAAGATTTGTGGATGTTGTTGGACAGCTTGCAGAGGTTCTTGGCAGTAGAGTGGACGCATTCGGAGTTTGTACGGGAAAGCTTGCACGTAAATCAGGTGGGGGAAGAACCAATCTACCGTTGGAAATGATAAGTAGTATATTCTATAATAATTGTGTATGGCGACCTATACCCTACTAGTAAAACCAATGGTGATTCAGGGATTTGTAGGTTTATCAATGCTAGGATTATTTTATCTTATCTGAGGTTGATTGAATTTATTATTATTATTGAATTGCTTATGTGATATTTTGTGGTATTTGAATATTTATGATTGTATGTGTTATGCATGATCTGCCTGGTTTTAATATTTGTGCTTAGTGGATTTAAGCAAAGATATATGTTGTTCGAGAGATAATTGTTGGTTTGGGTGTGAGGATAATGGTGACTTAGATGTGCCTAACCTAAATGGGTTATTTTAAAGAGGAAGTGTGACATAGAATATGTGTTAAGGCTTTGATGGAAGGTTAAGGCACTAGGATGTTATTAATATGGGTTAGTGAGATTCATGTGTTTGTATTGCTATTCACAGCCGTGTGAATGGAACACATGAGGTCAGGATATCCTATTTTGGGATATCGGATATTACGGGTGAGTACCTTACGGATGTGGATGCCAAGGTAGACTACTGTAATATTCTTTAGTTTTGACGCGTTCGAATGTTCTTGGCACTGGATCGTTATGGAATGATATTCCTTGATGAGTTCGCATGTTCTTGGCACTGGACCGTTATGGATTGATACTCCTTGACGCGTTCGTATATTCTTGGCACCGGACCATTTTAGACTAATACTTGTTTAGTCTTTGATGCGTTCGAAAGTTATTGGTACTGGATCGTTCTGGACTACTGACTAACGTGATAGGAATAAAGATGGCCACGTCAGTGTAAAAGTTTATTTGTATGAAATTGGGGTAGAGGATGATACATTATTTTGAGGATGATTTGATAGTTATGTATGTTGATTATCTGTGACATTTATTGTATGATATGCTATGACTCTTTTCCGCTTTTGATGATAGAAATGTTTCTTATCCCCTATATCTTTCTGTATGTTGTATTTTACTTATTATGTGATCGTATGAGAAGACTCTGTGGAAGAGCTTGATATTGAGGAGCTGGATGGGATTCCATATGAATCAAATGCAGGAGCACGATCTGTGGACTCCAACGATGTAGTTTAGTGTCTAGGGCCAGTGAGTCTTATAAGATGTTTTATTTTCACTGAGTATAAGCAGTTTATATAACTAAATACCTGTGCGGGATCCTACTGATAGGATACCCTAAACAGTGTTTTGGTAATGTGATGAACAAACATGTGTGTATTATATATTATAACTTGGTGTGTTTAATTTGTAGAAGTTATTTGGTTAGGAAATAAGTTTTTAATTTTTACATATTTTCAAAGATAAGCGCGCGATTAAGTAAATAAATAATAAGGTTTTAATATAATAATACAATAGGGCACAACGAGGTGTCTCATGTACAGACGTTGCAATATACCAAGACGATTGGCCCCCGTCTTCTTCATGTATAAGGACTCCAATTTGGTCCATAGTGTTGCTGCTGTTTTTTCTGATAGAACTTCTTGTAATACATCATCTGTGATGCATAACTGAATAGTGGAAAGAGCTTTATCATCAATATAATCCCAATCAGAATCCTTCATCGTCGTAGGCTTCTTTTCTTTCCCAGAAAGTGCTACCTTTAAATTATGTTGTGTCAAAACAGCCATCATACAAACCTTCCACATCCCAAAGTTGATGTGCCCATCGAACTTCTGAATATCAAATTTTGTAGTTGCCATTTTTTTTTAAACAGGTCTGTCCAGAACGCTATAAGCGCTCTGATACCAGTTTGTTAGAAATAAAGCAAATAGAGCAGAAGCATAAGCACAAATGTGGTTCAGCTTTGAGCTTACATCCACATGCATCCACATGCAACGGTGACCATATAAGTTGATATTAAATATGGTTGAGAATACAAAAGAGTATTTACACACTTCACTCAAACCCAAATCCTAAATTCACCCAAGTACCTCACAGTAGTATTTACTCACCGATGTATACAAACTCTCACAATAAACAAAGTGAAGATACGAAGACAAAATTTCTCCGAGAGTCTTGTAATGCGATGTTACAATTTCACTCTATTTCATTGAAATGAAAAAACTCTTAATTTATAGGGAATAACTTCCTTTATTAACCAACCAATTACCACGGATTATTAACCAAAATTCTCTCTCTACCATTAGCGACAAATGGATGAGAGAATTTATCTACCTTTGACTTTTCAAAATAGAAGAGAAATTAAAGCCATATATCAACAAAGAGCATATACAGCAGCTTGGATCTGTAAAGAGTTATGAATAAGTATTTTTTATTAAAATTTAGGTGGGCAGGATTACATATATATGGAACTAAAGTTCATACCTCAGGAAATCTCATTATCGCCTGATTTGCTGAACTATCAGGATCAAGCGGAAGAATATTGTAAGAGAAGAGAATCTACCGGTTAGCTTTATCAGTAGCATTTTGTAAGGCTTGTATATACTTTTTGTAGTAATGCTGATAAAAACTCTGCATTTCTTTACCCTTCCCTTCAAACTCGGATCATTTTCCTAACAAATATGGAAAAATTGACAACAAGATATATAGAGCTAGCATGAAATAATCTAAATTAATATACAGGCTATTGTTGCCACCATTATTTCTTTGCAGATTCAAAATATTCATTCTACACACCAGCAACATCCACTTGTAATTTATTAAGGAGGCTTTAACAGTTAGGATTCAAATTGATGTCACCTTTAATCGGAACACAAGTTATTAGATCTTAGGGCGAGTTTAGGTCATCAGTTTAATTAAGTGCTTATTTCATAAGCTTTTTTCGAATAAACTAAAAACAGCTTACTTTCTTAAGTTTCTCTATAAGCTTATTGAAATAATTTTAAAAAATACTTACAGGAAGATTATAAATTATTTTCATAAGTTTATTTTCATAAGCTATTCCCATAAGCCTAATTAAGTTTTATATAAGCTCTTCCAAACACCCCCTTAGACCTAGATTTTGCATGCTGCTTAGGACACCACTAGTCAATGCTATAAACTTCCGATTCATGTTCACTTTCAACAGGATGTTTCCTATGTATGGTAGTGACAAACTTTCTTAACGAGAAGTGTGAATGACACAACTATAGTATACCTATGTAGTCAATCGCGGATTGCATAGTGTAGTGGCCGACCCCTAAAACGCAATAGCGGTGTGGCGGTGTAGCGGGTAGCGATACTCCGAAGTATAGGAAAGCTATACAAGAAATTTATACCATACACATATGAAAGCTTAAAAATAGATGAATACACAAAATTAAAGACATATTCATAACTACTAATCAATGTTCATTGTTACCTAAATATTAAAAGTTTAAACCCAATATATAGCAAATAAGTTCTAGCCTCCATGGCTCAAAATAAATAAGCAAGATTCAAAATAAATAAGTTCTAGCCCATTTGATGTTTTTTTGCTCTATATCTTGTTATCATATTAATTCTATTTTTATTTTTATATTTGTCTACAGTTATAAACTAATATATTTTTATATTTTTAATAAATTGTTAAATATTCGGTTCAAAAAAGAAATTATTAAATATTGTATTGCAAAGAAAATATAGGATGCTTTGTATCTTATATTTATAAATTTATATATTTATGTGTACACTAATCAGCATAAAAGGTTAGTGCACAAATATACTCATAAATTTTTTTTGACATAACATGGCCCAACCCAAAAGTCATGTCTCAAAGAAACAATCATGATAGCTTGAAATCACAATAAGCGTTGCAAAATTATAAGGCCAATGCATGGAAATGTTAGGAATGGCATAGCTGAAACAAATTTTTAAGTTCGTTGGATATAATATATTTTATTTGGACGGTTAGGATTATTCACCGGTTACCAATTTGATTCCGTAATATAAGTTAGGCAAAATTATACTTTTGATCCCTAAAGTTATTTGTTTTGTTCAAATTGGTTCCTTAAGTTTACTTTGTGGCAAATAGATATCATAAGTTTGGTTCGGATAACAACATTTTCCTTTTTACTCTATTCCTTCAATTCCTCTCCTACGTGGCATTTCCGAACCTAGTTGGTTTGCCAATGTGTCATTTAAAATAATAAAATAATATATAATTTTTAAAAAAAGTTAATAACTAAATAAATAAATTTATTTATTTTTCATTATTCACTCCAAGTTTATCTTTTTCAAGAAACCCAAGGGAATGGCGCTCCAACTTTCAATTTTGCTCAAATTTTGTAATCGACTGATGGCTTTTACAAAGAAGAGAAATAGGATGTGTTTAATCAGATTATTTTTCGAAAATAAGGCCTCTGGCGGCTGGAATCCGAGACGGTGGTCGCTAAGGTTCCATAGATGTGGAGAGCAAAAGCTTAAAGGTTGAATCATTTACATGCTTTTATGTTCCTGCAAAAGCCTAAAGGTTGAATCTTTTTCATGCTATTTTTCATGAATTTATTGCTTTTGTGGATTTACATCTGCTCCGGACTTAGATCATTTAATTCCCCAAAAAAAAGGAGTGGTTTTGTGTTTTGGGGTGGTGGGAGGCATGAACTTACCCAGTTTGATGGCTGTCAAAATTTGATTTTTAAGCAAGAACAGAATGGGAAAAAATCACCCCAGTCACAGCCGTCCAGTTAGTCGATGTCGCCCAGTCCGTCACTCCCGCTACCACTAGAGAAAATGGCGCCAGTGGCTCTTGAGGAAGATGAGAACAGATTGAAAATGAATAGAATTTTTTTTATTTTCTATTACTTTTTATTAATTATATTTTTAAATTAATAGCTAGGTTCGGAAATGCCAGGTAGGATAGGCATCAAGGAATGGAGTGAAAAGGAAAATGTTGTCACCCGAACCTAACTTAAGGGACCAAAAGTGTAAATTTCCCTATAAGTTGTTTGAGAGAAATCATGAGAGCTGACCCTCAACTGCCGCAGTCTGCCATCACGTTCAGCAAGTTCCTTGCCCTTTTGTGAGAGGGCCTCCTGAGTCCTAACCCTTTGTGTTTCCTTCTCGACGCTTCAGAGCGTCGGTGTCGGCAACAAAGTTGGGGAAATGGCGTCGTTCAATGAGGCACCTCCTGGATATTCGATGGCCGACGAGAAATCTTCAAGACTAAGTGTGCTCAGTATCAAACTGTTGATAAAGGTGTTGGCCACAAGCAAGGACCCAATCTAAGTGGTTTGTTTGGAAGGCAGTTTGGAGCAAGAACATGGCTGTAATTTGGGAGTCAAAGACTTTATATGATTACTTGCTTAACCCCAAAAAGTATATCAACGGGACGAAGATGATATTTCCTGGTCTTAAGAAGCCCCAGGATCGTGCTAATCTTATTGCATATCAAAAAGAATCCACTGCACAATGATTAAATTTTCATCCATTCAATTTTCATATTTTCTGGAGATTTAATTTTCAGACATTAAATTATGTGGGGGGGCAGTAAGTACTGTAACTAGACATTTAATTCATATTGCCATCCCTAATTCCGAGCCACATAAAGACTCACACTGTGATGTTGAGTAACAAAAAGTCAAATCGGGTCAAGATTGAATCTCGATCTGATCATGCATGTCATTCCAGGCTCAATGAAGACTAACATTGTCATGTTGGTTAACAAGAAGTCAGACCGGGTCAAGTATGATTCCCGATCATGTCAAGTATGTCATTCCGGACCACATGAAGACTCACACTGTGATGATGAGGAACCAAAAGTCGAATCGGGTCAACATTGAAACTCGAACAGGTCACATATGTCTTTCCGGGCCAAATGAAAACTCACATTGTTATGTTGATTAACAAGAAGTCAGATCGGGTCAACTATGTCATTCCAGGACAGGTGAAGACTCACATTTTCATGTTGAGCAAGAAAAGTTGGATCTAGTTAAGATTGAATATCAATCGGGTCAACTATGTCATTCCGGACCAGATGAAGACTCACATTGTCATGTTGGTAAACAATAAGTTAGATCGGGTCAAGTATGAATCCCGATCTTGTCAACTATGTCATTATGGGCCAGATGAAGACTCACATTGTCATGTTGAGTAACCAAAAGTCGGATCGGGTCAATATTGAATTTCGATCAGGTCAACTATGTCATTTTGGGTCAGATGAAGACTCACACTATCATGTTGGTTAACAAGAAGTCAGATTGAGTCAAGTATGAATCTCGATCATATCAAGTATGTCATTCCTGGCAGAGGAAGACTAACATTGTCATGTCGAGTAACATGTCTTGTATATGTTTTCACACTATGATATTATATTATATTGATAAATTGAAGTTATTTGTTAAGATATATTCATTGAATTAGTTTGTAAAGTTCACTCTCTAGATACCTCAATATGTATAATTGTATGCAAATATGTTTTATATAATTATTTAAATTATTGAGAAATTAATTAATGATTTAATTGGTATGCACTAATAGTGTAAAGATTTTTAATGCTTTCAACCAATCAGAAAGTGACGCATGGTTAAAAATGGTTGACTCTTAACCTAATATTTTAATATTCATTCAAACTATTATTTTTGATTGGTTGACGGTGTAAAATTCTTTACACTAACAGTGTATAACAATCAAACTCATTAATTAATTTTGCATCGTTTATGCAAAGATTTTTTTTGCACTTTTAAATAATCATGAATTGTTACATTATTAGAAATATTTGACTCCTATATTAAATATTATAAAAGTAACAAAAAGGATAATTTGTTATTACTTGATCATATAGTTTTTTTACATTTAATATATATATATATATATATATATATATATATTCATACTAACAAGTGGTCTTAGGACACTCTTTAAGAAATAAAAAAAGTAAATTTTCATTGAAAAACTAACTATTTTACATTTTCAAACATTAAATGCATCAATTCCCCATGAAAACTCTATTTTCTTAGTTCCTTAAATAATGTCCGAAGGACACTCGTTAGCATTCTCCATATATATATATGGGGATGTATCTAGCAAGCACTTTTTTTTTTATATAAGAGTGAGATAAGTAAATCTGGACCATACAACCATACATGGATGATTAAGATTAAAAGTTATTTCATGATTTGAAAATGTCACAAGACCACTTAAAATAGTCACATGACTTTGTGGTTTGATCTTGACCATTTAAAGTGTGATCCAATGACTATTATCTAATCCTGTCACTCTCACATAAAAAAGGCCCTCTCACTTGATATATATATATAGAGAGAGAGTGGGGATCCATTTACACTAGGTGTAACTCTTTTAGCTTACACCAAATCTAAACCATTAAAAATAATTGATCTTACGACTGAAAATATTCCAACCAAAAAATTAGGAAAAAAAAAGATGAACGTGAGATCACTTTTTTCTTTCTCTCCAACAATTCAGGTTATCACTCCCTCTGCGCACACTTCTCCTCTTTTCTTCTTCCTTTCACACCCCAACGATACAGAGTTTGTCTTCTCTCCTTTATATATATATATATATATATATATATATATATATATATATATATATATATATATATATATATATATATTGTAATGACCAAGTGGATCATCAATGAGCATGTGCAGCTGTTATTGAGTTAGTTAGAATATTCTGTTAGGCCATGTGATATCCTATCTATCAGTTAGTTAGTCAGTTGACAATATGCTAGCTTGTAACTGCCTATGTAGCTAACTGTATAGGATACATAAGGCTTGGCCTGCTATCAGTTTTAGATAGAAAAAATAACAAACTGTGTATTCAGTGATTGAGAGTGAGTGATTCTTAGAAAGTGCAAAAAAGTGCAAGTGAGGATAGAGAGATACTCATACTTGTGTAATTCTTGTACTGGTTTCTTGCTGTGATTGGAATAAAAAGACTCGCCTCAGTGTGGATGTAGGAGTTTGGTTCTCAAGCTCTGAACCACGATAAATCTTGCTTGTGGTTCTTTTAGTTTTTCTGCTATATTCTTGATTGTTGTTTTTGCATTCTGCTTCATCATCTTTGGCTGATAGTTCCTACAATTCGTATAAAAGCTATAATCAAATTGGGGTTCTTCCGCGATGGGTTCTACCAAATTCGAGGTGGAGAAGTTCGATGGGGTAAATGATTTTAGTCTTTGGAGGATCAAGATGAAGGTCCCTCTTGTTCATCAAGGACTTGAAGCTGCCTTGGGTGGAATAGCCAAGCTCCCTTCTACTCTCTCAGAAAAGGAGAAATCAGATATCATCAGCAAAGCACACAACACTATTATCCTTTCTTTAGCTGATGATGTCTTGCGAGAAGTGGTAGAAGAAAACACTGCAGTGGGGGTTTGGCTTAAGCTTGAAAGTTTGTATATGACTAAGTCATTAACAAACAAGCTTAACTTAAAGAAAAGGCTACATCAATTGAAAATGGAGGAAGGTGCTTCAATCAAAGAACATGTATCCTTGTTCACTAAAGCCATTCTTGATCTGAAAAGTGTTGATGTCAAGATTGATGAAGAAGATCATGCAGTTATGCTGCTATGCTCTCTTCCTCCATCATATGAGAACCTGGTAGACACTATGATGTTTGGAAGGGAGGCCCTCACCCTGGAAAAAGTCAAGGCAACCTTGAACTCTAGAGAACTTAAGAAAAGAATCACTGATATAAAGGGAGAGGGTGGAGATGCAGAAGGTTTGATAGCCCGAGGAAGATCTGAAAAGCATGACTATAAGAACAAAGGAAAGCATAGGTCAAAATCCAAATTCAAGAAGAATTGCTACTACTACCATAAAGATGGGCATTACAGGAAGGAGTACCCTGAAAGAAAGAAGAAAAACAGTCACAAAGCTCAATAATTTTCTGATGCAGTAGTAGCAGAAGATGTCTATGACAGTGCTGATGTTCTTTCAGTTTCCACAGAGAACTGTATGGATGAATGGATTCTTGATTCAGGGTGTTCATTCCATATGACCCCTAATCAAGAATGGTTCAGTTCCTACAGAGAATTCAATGGTGGAAAGGTTCTAATGGGCAACAATGTTGCATGCAAAGTCATTGGAATTGGAACTATCAAGGTGCAGCTTTCAGATGGTACCTCAAAATCTCTCTCAGATGTAAGACATGTCCCTGAACTCAAGAGGAATCTCCTCTCCTTGGGAATGTTGGACCAAGCAAGTTACTCCTTCAAAGGAGAAGGTGGAGTCTTGAAAGTGTTCAAAGGATCCCTACTAGTCCTAAAGGGAGTCAGGGTGAATGGCCTGTACAAACTTCAAGGTATTTCCATTCCTAACTCAGCTGGCCTAATTTCAGATTCAAAGATAATTTCCTCTAAACTTTGGCATTATAGATTAGGTCATGTAAGTGCAAAGGGATTGGAAGAATTACATAAACAAGGATTAATTGGTGTAGGAAACTTAGAGAAGTTAGATTTCTGTGAACATTATTTGTATGGTAAACAGAAAAGGGTTAAGTTTCCTACTATTGCTATGCATAATACTAAAGGTATTGTTGATTATGTACATTCGAATGTATGTGGCCAGCAAAGGTATCATCTTTGGGAGGGGCTAGATATTTCATAACCTTTATAGATGATTGGTCTAGGAAGGTTTGGGTTTATCTTTTGAAACACAAAAACCAAGCTTTTAAGTGCTTCAAACAATGGAAGACACTTGTTGAAAATCAAACAGGAAAGAAGGTAAAGGTACTAAGAACAGATAATGGATTAGAATATTTGATTGAAGAATTTTCTAAATTTTGCAAAGACAATGGAATATTAAGGCATAAACAGTGAGATTAACCCCTCAGCAAAATGGTCTTGCTGAAAGAATGAACATAACCATTCTAGAAAGGGTTAGGTACATGTTGTCATATGCAAAATTGTCTAAGAATTTCTGGGGGGAGGCAGTTAACACTGCATGCTTCTTGATTAATAGATGTCTTTCTAGTGCCATTGGTTTTAAGACTCTAGAGGAGCTTTGGACAGGTAAAGCTCCAACTTATGACAATTTAAGAATCTTTGGATTCCCTGCATATATCCATTCTAATGAAGGGAAACTTGAACCTAGAGCCAAGAAAGGGATTTTCTTAGGCTACCCGGATGGTGTTAAGGGATATAAAGTATGGTTAACACATGACTCAGGTCAAAGTCTATTATTAGTAGAGATGTTGTTTTTAGAGAAGATGATATGTTTAAAAATGACAAACAAGAAGATGTAATATCGCCTAAGCTTACTAATTCAGAACAGGAAACTCACTTGGAGGTGGAGAAATCTCCTGAAACCTTCAGTGAACTAAGTGAATTAAATGATGATACACATAATGAAAGTGTAGATCTAAATCAACATGAAACTACTGAATCATCTTACAATTTAGTAAGGGATAGGGAAAGGAGACAAATAAAGCCTCCACAAAGATTCGGATATACTGATCTTATAGCATATGCCCTTAGCATTGAACAGGAAAATCAAGGCACTGATCCTGTAAATTACAAGGATGCTGTTACAAGGCCTGATAGCAGTAATTGGATGGCATCTATGTCAGAAGAAATAGATTCTTTGATGAAAAATAGAACATGGGAATTGGTTGAAAAACCTGAAAATCAAAGAACTGTGGGATGTAAATGGATCTTTAAGAAAAAGCCAGAATTGCTAGGAGTACAAAAAGGTAGATATAAGGCTAGACTAGTGGCTAAGGGGTTCACACAAAAGGAAGGAATAGATTTTAATGAAATATTTTCTCCTGTAGTTAAGCACACTAGCATTAGAATCATATTATCCTAAGTTGCAGTCCATAACCTTGAACTAGAGCAAATGGATGTAAAAACAGCCTTTTTACATGGACATTTAGATGATAAATATATATGAATCAACCTGAAGGCTATGTGGAAAAGGGAAAGGAACAAATGGTTTGTTTACTGAAAAAGTCTCTCTATGGACTTAAACAGTCCCCGAGACAATGGTACCTTAGATTTGATTCTTTTGTAATCTCAAATGGCTATTAAAGAAGCTCTTATGATAGCTGTGTTTATTTCAATAAAACTAGTACAGGTTGTTTCATTTATCTTCTTCTCTATGTGGATGATATGTTAATAGCAAGTGCAGATAAGGCAGCTATTAACAGCTTGAAGAGTTTGCTTAGTTCAGAATTCGAAATGAAAGATCTTGGAGCTGCAAGAAGAATTCTAGGCATGGAAATTCACAAGAAAAAGAATGATGGCCTACTGTTTCTCTCACAGACAGGATATGTGGAGAAACTAATTAAAGGTTTAATATGACCGATGCTAAACCTGTTTCTACTCCCACTGCAGGACATTTTAAGCTGTCATCCAGCTATGCTCCTAAAACAGAAGAAGATATCAAGTATATGAGTAATGTTCCCTGCTCTAATGCCACTGGAAGCTTGATGTATGCCATGGTATGTACAAGACCTAATCTAGCATATTCAGCAAGCTTAGTAAGTAGATTTATGTCCAATCCGGGCAAAGAACACTGGTTAGCTATTAAGTGGATTCTTAGATATCTTAAAGGAATTAAATCAATTGGTCTTGTATATGGAAGAACTCATGAAAATTCTAATGGTTTATCTGGTTATGTAGATACAGATTTTATAGGAGACTTGGATAAACGTAGGTCTTTGGCAGCTCTACCGATGAAGTGGTATGTGATTTTTAGAATTTGTTTTCATTAAGAACTGGTTAAGAAGTAAGAACCATCACCAACTCTGTACTTTAATGGGAAAGAATAGTAAATGACTGGAATAGGCAATTGATAAATAAGTCAAAAGAATAGAAGAGTTAATGAATGGTTGTGCATCATCGGAGATAACCGGTTGGTAGATAACCGGGTCCCTTAAACATGTGGTCACATGTTCGATTATTGGCTCATGTGTATGGAAGAACATCTGTTGGGAGAGATCAACCCTTTAAATGGATCTCAGTATCTCGAGGGATTAGTCTCTGACTCCCGATCAGAGGATACCCGAGTTGTGAAAGGAAAAGGAAAAGAGGAGAGGCATGCGCAGAGGGAGTGATAACCTGAATTGTTGAAGAGAAAGAAAGAACTGATCTCACGTGCATCCCTTTTTTATTTTTTATAATTTTTTTGTTGTAATATTTTCAACCGTAAGATCAATTATTTTTAATGGTTTAGATTTTGTGTAAGCTAAAAGAGTTATGACCGGTGTAAATGCATCCCGACTCTCTTTCACAATTCCCTTAACATTATTTGGGAACATTTTTAAACTGTTAAAATTTTCATTAGATTTTAAACTTTTATTTTGATAATTCTTTTGCAATTGTTCATAACTGTTCCCTTAATAATAATGGGAACATTTTAGACTGTTGCGTTGGTTATTGTAAATAGGCTACATTTTATAAGTGGAGTAATATTATTTTGACACTAAAATTGGACACCATGTGGGATATCTTAATTTTTAGTAGGCTATAAATAAATGAAATAAAGATAGAGAAAGAGTAAAGTGGTTTATAGCATATTAAAAAGTAGGGTGTCCCCCATAATTTCCAATTTTAGTGTCAAAATAACATTACTCTTATAAGTTTTATCTTGAAAATTTAGGATCTGTTTGCTTTGTTTACAGTTTTCTGTTTCCATTTCTCATTTTTAGTATTTCCCGTACAAATTTATGAAAACAGGAAACAGAGAGAAAACAAGGTGACAATTTTATAATCATTTCTGAAAATGGTAAATGAAAACAGGAAACTGAAAATAAAACAAACAAACCCAAAGATCAATGCAAATATATCTTTTGGCGCTAATTTACTTCCCTCGATAGTCCTCTAATTCATTAATTACCAAAACTAGCAAGTTACTCATGCATACACGGACACAACAATGATTGACGATAATAAAAAAAATATAAATTAAAGTTCGTTTATAATTTGAAAATTAAAAAAAAAAAGGAGATTCAATAATCTAATTTTAAATATAAACATCATTCTTATTATAACAACATTCAAATGACTATTTTAAAAATTGAATGAAAGTATACTCACCTAGAACGTGCTACATTTAACAGAGACATCCACAATTAAAAACACTTTCCTGATGAATATGCACAATATAACATGTAAATCCCATAACTAATTTTAATATAAAAACCAAAGATAAAGGAATTGATAGAGAGAAGAGATGAAAGACCGGGGAAAATGATAGTAGAAAAAAAAGGGGTAATGTGCTATTTGTACAGAATTGCACAGTAATAATGCTAAATCCCATGTGCTATCAAAAGTATTACAACTACCGAAAGTCACCCAGAAACAAAATAGTCACAACCTAAGGGCTTGTTTGTGAGTTTGGGAGGGGAAGGGAGGAAAAGGCTTTGAGAAAGAGAAGGGGAAAATGGGTGAGGAAAAGAAAAATACACCTCCAAAACCTTTCAAAATTTTTCTCTTGTTCATTTTTGACTAAACCCCCCCCCCCACAAACAAACCCCCCCCCCCCCCCGGTGGGTTTTTTTTGTTTTTTTTTTCTTTTCCCTGTTTTCCTTGGGTAAGGGGGGGTTGGGGGGGGGGGGGGGGTGGTGGGGGGGGGGGGGGGGTGGGTTTGTGGTGTTGGTGTTTTTTTGGGGGTTTGTGTGTTTTTGGGGTTGTTTATTTTTTTGATTCCCCCAAATTGGAGGATTTTGATTCTTTTATTAAAAAATAAACCTCATGCAAGTTAGGGGAGTATCATTCCCTTTTTCTATCCCTTTTCCCCTTCTTTCTCCTCAAGCCTTCCCCTCCCTTCCTCCCAAAACTCAAACAAAACAAAGCCTAAGTCACATTTCATATTACACAACAAAACAATCATACAATTCAGACAACAAGGATTATAACTATCAAAATTATTCTCCGATATGGCATTGAATTGGCCTTGGAGGTTTGGCGGAGATCAGCTCCCAAATCTTGTCATTGTCAAATCAAACATCCATCTTGGCTTTTGTAGGTTAGTCTAGTTCCACCAACATGATGTGACATAGTTGGTAGATAACTGAGCCCCTTAAGCATGTGGTCAGGGGTTCGATTATTAGCTCATGCATATGGAAGAACATCTGTTGGGAGATGTCAACCCCTTAAATAGATCTCAGTACCTCGAGGGATTAGTCTCTGGCTCTCAACTGGAGGATACCCGAGTTTACCAAAAAAAAAAAAGGTTAGTCCAGCTCCAATTACATTGCTTAATATTTGAATCAATGATGTATGTGCAAAAAATTAAAGCACACTTAATAGAGATGTTAAAACCCAAAACATGGAATATGGGAAATAATGATACATTGAACTCCCAAAATGAAATACTCCATCTAAAAAGAAATAAAAAGTAGTGACCTCACAATTAGCAAAAATGCATAGACTAACTGGATAAGCAACCAAACAACTAAATCATGTCCAAACTAAAATGCAAAATACTGGCTAAATAAGGCATCACAAAAGGACTACAAAATATAACATTCTAAAAAAATCCTACTGTTGAACATGATAGGCTGAAATATTACAACAAATGGCTATTAGTAATTTAAATTGTCACCACTAAAATCTTTAAAACTTCAACATTAACTTAGAATATCTATAATGATTTAAGTGAGAAATTTTCAACTTAGAAAAAAATTGCAGTATTCTTTGTTTCAAATTGAATCTAGATACCAAAATGTCAGAACCTGTCAACTTAAATGCAAAAAGCAACAAATCAAATGAATATCCAAATGGTGTCAAAGTTCCAAAACCTTCCATGCATTTCTAATGCTTCATTCGGCCACAATGACAACTAATTTTAATTGTGTGCTATATTTTTATTATATACCATGCTGCAATAATACCTTCTAATACAACTTATAGATGTAAAGTTATTGATAATAGGGGGATAAGGATACTCTTTTGGAGCAAGAGTAGGCTCCAGAGAATAGGGAGAAAGCAAGGAAAAAAATAACAAATTCCACTGAAATTCTTCTTACTGTTTCATTCATTTCTCAGTCCATATAAGGCTGATACAGTTCCTAAATTTACAAAAATAATGACAAGTGCATAACAGAAAGTGTAAAAGGGAATATATCAAAGATATGATTCTAACAGCAGATAATTCTAGAAGCTTAATAAACAGGTGAGCTGCCTCTTCAGATGTAGTCATCCAGCCATGTGGGCTTCTTTGGGTTACGCTGAGGTCTTGGTGACTTGGGTTGTATTGGTTGTCTAGGCCCATTTTCTGGTTCAGAGCTAGTTGTGGTGTCCAAAGGCCCATTTGGCATATTAATACTCCGTGGATCCAAAAGGACCTTGTCCTCAAGGTCAACATTAGGGTAAGCTTTACCAAATTCAACAATATCTTCCCAGGTTGCTTCTGGATCTGGCAACCCTTCCCACTGAACTAACACTTGTCGGTGTCCACCCTTCGAATCTGTCAAGATGCGCAAGCCTAAGACCTTCAATGGTTGAAGGGCTACCTGTGTTCCTGAGATGCTCGGAGCCATCGGCGGGATCTGGTTCAGTGGTGTGCCATGGAAGGGCTTGAGCTTGGAGATGTGGAACACGTGGTGTATTTTGGCATCAGGCAGCAGAGTCAGCTCATATGCGACGGAACCCAGGACGCGGCGAACCTGGTAGGGTCCAAAGTAGTTTTTCTCCAATTTTGAGAGGTGTGGCCGAGGATCGTGAGTTGGTGGTAAGGCTTCAAAAGGAATCAAACCCAGTCGCCGATCTGAAAGGAGCGGTCCTGGTGGTGGTTGTTTGCTAATGAACGCATACGCAGCTGCGCCTGAGCTAAATTATCACGGATGAGGCTTAACATTTGTCGCCGTTGGACCAGAGATTCATCTAAAGTGGCGACTGCCATGGACCCGGCAACGTAGGAGCGGACGGAGGGTGGGGGTCTTCTGTAGAGGGCTTCAAATGATGACATTCGAATAGCTGACTGAAATGAGGAGTTATACCAATACTCAGCGAGGTGTAAGTACTGAAGCCATTGGCGTGGGGAGTCACTGACATAGCACCGAAGGTATGTTTCCAAAATCCTATTTGTCACCTCTGTTTGGCCATCACTCTGAGGGTGATAGGCACTGCTGAATGCAAGTTGTGTGCCACTTAGCCTAAATAATTCTTTCCAAAACTTGCTTACAAATACCCTGTTTCTATCACTTATGATTGTTTTCGGCATACCATGCAGGCGATACACTTCTTTGGCCGAAGGCAAATGGGTGATTAAGTCCATGGCAATGTCTTCCCAGACTTGTGATGGTATTGGTAGAGGCTGAAGCAAACCCAAAGGCTTTTGAGTTCAATATTTGTGTTGCTGACAAACAGGCCATTCCTGGATAAAGAGTTTCACATCCCTAGCCATTTGGGGCCAAGCAAACGAAGAGGCAAGGCATGACAGAGTGCCCCGAACCCCGGAATGGCCACCTAGTGGAGAAGCGTGGAATTCCTGAAGAAGTTGAGTGCGTAACCCTGTCTCTGTGGGAATGAAAATTTGCCCCCGATAGTACAGTATTCCCTGTGTAACGTGAAATGCAGTTGGGTCTGTTGCATTGTGGAATTCAGAGAATAAGGTCTTCCCCACAGCGTGGTTGGAGTAAAACTCACGCAGCTGATCCAACAACACAGGTTATCAAACCGAAATGGAAGAGTACATAGCTTCGGGTGTAGGGGGCGATCGGGACAAGCCATCAGTGACAACATTAGTGCGTCTCGGAGTGTACAAAATCTCATAATCGAAGCCCAGGAGCTTTGTCAGCCATTTCTGCTAAGATGGTGTTTGAATGGTATGAGAGAGCATGTTGCGGAGACTGCGTTGGTCAGTGTAAATCCTGAAATGGTAACCCAACAAATACTAACGACATTTCTTGACGGCTTCGGTAATGGTGAACATTTCTCTATCATAGGTGGAAGCAAGTTGCATCCGAGGGCATAACTTCTTGCTGAAAAATGCCAAAGGATGAGTGACATCGAAGGTGGCGGAAAAGTCAGGAAGGCCCAAAACAGGGAGTGAAATCATGGCAGCTTTGAGGGTGTCAAAAGCTGATTGTACCTCAGTTGTCCAAGTAAAACAATTCTTTTTAAGAAGGTCAGTGAGTGGAGTTGCAATTGTTGCATAGTTTTTGACGAAGTGGCGATAATAGCCGGTGAGTCCAAGCAATCCAGGGAGGGAGGCCACTGTTTTAGGTGTTTGCCACTGCTGAATAGCCTGCACTTTAGTCGGATCTGCCGCCACACCTTCCTTGGAAATGACATGACCTAGGTTGAAAAGTCAGGCGAAACCCGATCTGTGTATTTCACTGATAGTATATTTATACTGCTCAGAAAATTTAATTTTGACTCGTGAACGAAACACTTAAGGTTTTATTTAATTTCCTACGATTTTGTTTATTTTGAAATATTTCACTAAAAAGTGATATATTATTTTTTATCCGGACGATATCTTAATCGGGTAAGCGACAGAGCTGATACGGGATTTTCGGGAGCCGCTAACAGATAATATCCATGAGTCATGAATGACAAGGCCATGTGGATGATGTCATGGATGGAGTCACTTGTAATGATGACAAGTTTAGTGGAAATTGCAAATAGGTCCTTAAGCTTTTCTAATTTGCAAAATGGTCCTTCAAAGTATTTGTGTCTTGGTCCTTAAGTGACAAACTTCCTTGCTCCTTGGTCCCTAGTTACGCAGCCACACCCCTATAAATATCCTTCACCACAATTCATTGTCTTCCTATTGCCTTTTTGTTCATAAACATTCATAAGTTCATAAGCTTTCTAACATCATTTTGTGAAGCAAGTCCTTGGATCTTCACTTGTTTTTGATCTTCAAGAGGTGAATCTTACTCTCATTACTCAATCATGCCTATGTTCTTCAATATTTTTCATGATTCATCTATGTTCATCACTTTTAAATTCATAGATCTAGAACTTTGAAAATCTCTAAGAAATTGTAGAAAAATCCTATGAACTTGAAACCAATTTCTATTATCTTGTATGCATGACTATATTGTATATCTAGAAGCATGAGATCAAACAAAATTTCTATCCTATATTTCCTAGAGAGGCCGAACCTAGGTAGAATAGGAGGAATGATGTTTTGTTTCAATTTTTCAAGTATAACACATGTTTTGATCTAGTAAATGCCTATCATACTTGAATCTAAGAGCTTATTGAATTTGAAAATCTCTAGCCTAATTTTCATGCCATGGCCGAAACCTCACTCTTTGTGGAGTTAGAGGATTTTGTTTCCTTTGTTGTATATTAATCATTGATCATATGTTTCATATACTTAGGATCATTAATCCAATGACTTAAGCAATTTTAGAAATGTTAGCCACAAAACCTTGTTGAGGCTGTGACCTATCATTAGGGAATAGGTGATTTTATTTGATTGTTTGTAATTGGTTGATTGTGGTTGTTGAAGGTTAAGTGTGTCGGTTATACGTGAGTCGTGACACCAGAGTTTGACGTACGTTCGAGAAAGGAAATCAGGAGATAAGTTCTTCAAGAGGTAAGGGGAGAATACCTGAGGAGTTTTTCGTATAATCATGTGTTATTTAGTCAATGCCTGTATTATTTATCGATGGTGTTTGTTTCAGTTGTGTTATTTTTATCCGTGCTGGTTTATCTGTATTTAAGTTGTTTATTTGTAGTTATATATTATGATGTTGTGATGCATGATCTGCCTGGGAATATTGATATGATGTTGTTGATTGTTGTTTGAAAAGTCTGACCGTGGTCAATGCTCAATTAATTAAACGAGATAAAAGCTTTAAGAAGCTTCACGAGTAATATTCAGTATTTAATTGAGAAATATTGAAATATATTATGATTTAAATAATTATTTGAGAAAATAAGAAATTTTAATATTATTATTTTAATGATTTATCGGTGTATGAGTGAACTATGAGTCACAGTGAGGGCGAAACCGTGAAATTATTTTTGTACTGCTAATTTTTACCTAAGAAATTCTGTAATATTATAAAAAGTTATTTTATGAAATTAATTGTTGAGGATAATTTAATTATGATTTTAGAAAATTATTTAAGTGGAAAAAGCTAAGTTTTGGCTTAAATGGCTTTAAAAATGATAATTGACGGCAATTTGGAAAAGTATCGACGGCAAGTGTTTTGAAACGTCAGTACGTATTTTAAGTAAGTTTAAACCTCAAGTGACTCATCTTTGTGAAAACTAAGTTTTGGAATTTACAGGTTTTATTGAAGAATTTCCCATTTGAAAAGATTTTCCGAAATCAAGTGTAATCCAATAGTGTTATAAATGGTTGAACTTAGTAACCGAGACGTCGGGGTACTAAGGTTAGTTGTGTTATGGACTTGGAGTCCTTTGGACTTTGAGGTCCTGTAGACTTGGTGTCTACTGTATACGTGGTGTATACCGTGTTTAAACATTTAAGATGTTTTCTATTACCACGAACCTATGACTGGTGCATCGGTCTAGGGGTTTCGTGATGGAGCACTCGGACTTTGAGGTCCTGTGTTATTAATGAAAGTTTTAAGATGTTTAAAACTATGATTAATCGTAAGTCATTTTGAGCTTCGGCAAGGTAAGATTGAACACAAAGAAAAGTGTCAAGAATACAATGTTTTACATTTGTATTTACGGCAGACGTGCCTGATGTTGTTTAACATGAGACCTTAATGGAAAAGGTATCATGTGACGGTGTATCATTATGCTTGAATGAATAATGAGACAATGTATTATCATTGTACTTAAATGGACAATGAGACGATGTATATGTATCATTGTGATTAAATGGACAATGAGACGATGTATATATCATTGTACTTAAATGGACAATGAGACGATGTATTATTGTTGTGCTCAGCTAGCCAATGAGACGTTGTATCGAGTTTGATCAACTCATTTTGAAAACGTTGGGATCTCCGGAGATTAGGCATGAAAGTTAGACGATGAATATTGGAGTGTCATGCATATTTTTAAAATGACGATGACTGTCGGGTATGAATCCCAATGATTTACTATGTGATGCTATTATCTTTTAGATGTTGTAAATACATGTATATGTAATTGTGGTGTGTCTTGCATGTGATTATCGTTATAAACTCAAATTTTGGCATCTCACCCTTATAATATATCAGGTTTTCTGGTTTTGCTACTATACCTTGGTACATTAGTAAAGATGGTGCAGAGGAGTTCACTAAGTCACTCGGGGACTTAGATTCTAGATGCTTGAGGAAGTTTTGTTCGTGGGAACAACCACGGGGTCTTCCCAATAAATGTCTTGTAAGGAGACCTACTTATGAGTCTTTAGCTAAATTTTCTTTTGTTGAAAATTGAAACTTTTAGTGTAAAAGTGTATGTCGTGAAGACTCTTGTTATGAACATGATCATTTCCCTGTGTGAGGATATGTACAATATGAATGTATCTTAGTTTTCCATAGTTTTCTCGCAGAAGAAAATTTTTACACCTGGGTTTTCCGACTTGAAATAAATAAATTTTCTGAAAGCAACCAGTAAATATCTTTTTAATTTATTTCTGCACGTGTTACAAAGTAATGCCCAAGGGGGGTGTTACATCGACCGTCCCTTTGCGAATCCAAGCACGTGGTTGTGTTTGTTGCAACGTCCTCTTCGCTTTCCTATTATTCTTTTCTTTTATAGTGGAGGTAATTTCTACTCTTTTTATGTCGAAATGTTGTCCGTTACGGTATTCGTATTATCTTTAGTTTAGGTTAACGGATTTTGATTCCGACTTCGAATTTGAACTCCTTGTAACATACGCTTCACTATGTGATGTCTAGGTGAATTTTTGGAGGCTCGGAGACCTTGGTTCTTGACGAGGAAGAATTGAGAGCGTAGAGGGAACGCTCGTCTCGTGACGTTCAATTTGTCGCATGACTTTCCAGGTGGGGGAAAGAAGTCATTTAACGTCAGAAACAGAGAAGTGTCATTTAATTCGATAATGGCGTAGGAAGACCTAAATCCTACTAGAGAGCGAGTAACGAACAATATCCAATATCACATTGGGGACTACTAAGTGGCACCAATGATGATATTGAAATTGTACGTTTATCGTCCTAATGTGTAAAATATATTATTTTATTATCAATGATTTCATGCTTTGACTGATTGGACTGTTTGGACTGCTAATGATAAATGATGAATGATAGTATGAGTATTGAAAATATTTTTGAATATATTTATATTATTATTATTATTATCATTATTAATTATTGTTTTGTATATTTTGTAATGATGACATGATGCTATATGATAATGATTATGTTAGAGATTGAATATTGATAAGACATAATGAGTCATGGTGATGTATGTGGGAAATTCATAGTACATGAGATAGTAGTGCCTAATCGAGAAAATTATCGTGATATGGTGATGAGACTTATGAGATGTGATTATGATTGAGGTTATCTATGAGATAGTGATGAGAGGTTAAGGCTCTAGGGGGTGACCTGAAACATGGTTTGTGATACGGTGACCTGAAACAGGGTCTGTGATACGGTGACCTGAAACAGGGTCTGTGATCCAGTGTTGGGGAACTGGGGGTTTGATTTCTCCGAGGGTGTTCCTGGGATTTCAGACTATCGGCAGTACCGCCCCAGAGAGTATTTTATTATAGTCGCAGCTATAGTTCATGCGTTGCATGAGCAGCCTGGGCGAGGAATTAGGATGTGCACTGAGGTGTTTTGTGCAACTATAGTGCCATTTTTTTGCATGGGCATCCTCCCTCCACGGACGAGGATGTGCGCTGGGGGCTCTGAAGATGGGGTGTTGTGGATATCTGGATATGTGGCCGAATGTGGTGATTCATACAGCATTGCATTGCATCATGATGGAGGTTAGAGGAAAAATCTTAGACGTGGATCGAGGATGGTTGTGTTATATATATATATATATATATATATGGAGATGGATGTTTAGTGTGCTATCATAGAATTAAATGTTGCTAAACCCTTTCCACGTTTGATGTTATATTGTTTCTTATCCCTCTTTCTTTTGCTGTGGCGTGGTTTTATTTTATTGTTGCACCATAGATCTGGAGCTCAGAGATGGCACATTGGGATCATCCATGGATGACCCAGGATGCGGGGTTTCCCCTCATGGGGACGTTTGAGTTTGAGTTCGTTGACCCTAACGGGTGGCTTGTGAACTCGGTCACTCGTTTTACTATATATACAAGTCCTGTTTCTGTGACCATCAGACTTGGGCAAGGAGCTCCCCTAGGTTTAGTTGGCACGTTCAAAGCCGACATGATCCCGAGGCACCAGTTCCGGACCCGATGCCTGATCCCGAGGCACCAGCACCTCCTGAGGTCCGAGCTACGGGTTCAGAGTCTTCACGCGTGTCCTCCAGACTACATCCCAAAGATAGCAGGATTTATCGACAGATGTTCCAGCAACCATCGGATAAGAGCTCTTCCAGTGGCAGCGAAGGAGTGGCTGGACCATCAGGACCAGGGGATGCTAGTGAGGGTGGTAGTATATGATAGCTTAGGCCAGTGCTATCTGCTTAGGTGTGTGTGAGGTTTCCTGTATTTTTGAGATGGGACTGGGTGTGGAGAGTCGGCGAGGCATTTTTCTTCCAGTATTTTGATGTATTTTTATTATCTTACCAGTTTGTACATATTGGAATCCTATTGATGGGATTCCCTTTATGGTACTGTATCAGGATGTATATGTATATTGATGCATGTATGTATATGTATTTGTTGATATATTTGTATGTTAGTTATTTATATTTTAAGTTTTAATCGTTCCCGCCATTTAACATACCCGCGTATCGCTAATAACATGATTAGATTTTAATAGTTTTGGGTTTTTCTTTAATGGGACATCGGGGTGTCTCACCTTGGGCATTACATGGTTAACTCTTAACTCGTTTGCGGAACTTTAATTAAAAAGAAATATACCGGTTTCTTTCTGAAAATAAATCCTATGATTTTGTATAAGTCAGAAAATGGGGTTAAAAATTTTCTGTGGAATACTTTGAAAAGTTGATACACCCATTACAACTGTAAAACTATTTCATACTTGACAACACAGATAGACTGATTTTATTCATAATCAAACTGCCACAACGCACAAGTTTTCCTGAAAGTGTTTCATTATTCAAAACTGAATTTAAAACCATATAAAGGCTCTTGAGAACACATCTACTGACCTTCTCAAACATACATTCCACCCAAAATCCTAAGCTGGTCACTCTACTAGACATCTACTGAAAAGTCCTCCATGATTCTTACCACTATCATCGACCTCTTCAAGGATCGGGACTAATATCCTCGAGAGAAACTGGAAACTCTTATGCACCATCTTTACTCGTGTACCAAGGTGCAACAACAAAACCAGAAAATAGATATATTGAAAAGGTGAGATACCGACAAATGAGTCGTATCATGATAACTACATGCGCGACACACAAAACAGCACATACATATATTCATAACACATGGAAATTCTCCAAAACAAACATAATAGTTTATCAATGGGATTCATACCCGACAGTCATCGTGTAACACCCCCCTGGGCATGAAAGTGGGTATAAACTTTTTCCTGTGGTTACGGTAAAACTTAAACCTATTTTAAAATAATAACACCACATTTTCATCTATCATTGTATAGATTCTGGTCATATATATAAAATTTGTCATGACCCAACACCTAAGCCGTGACCGGCGCACAGGCTTACAATCCTAGCCTGGCAAGCCTATTTATTTTAGAAATGTAATTGAATAAAAAGCTAGAATTTTTACCAAAATTTCGACAGTGTTTCCTCTGTAATTCCAACATCCCAAAATAAAAACACTTGCAGAAATATTTAAATTTTCATTTTGTAACATCCCTAGCTGCTTTATGATTGACGACTGTCCCCACAAACCAATACGGGTCTTTTCAGCATGCTTTGTCCTCACTCACACTCTTCCTGGGAAAACATCCCAGGAGGTCACCTATACCATAATTGCTCCAAGTTAAGCACGCTTAACTGTGGAGTTCTTAAGTGATGGGCTACCGAAAAGAAGATGCATCTTGTTAGTATCGGTAGTATCAATCAATTCATATAACTAACAAATCATCCTCAAAATTAAGATATCATCCTCTACCCTCTACCTCACGCAACTAAACCTTTATGATGACATGGCCACTAATTCCCCATAAAGGTTTAGTTGTGTGAGGTTGAGGATAGGGGATGATATCTTAATTTCGAAGATGATTTGTTAGTTATATGAATTGATTGGTACTACCTATACTAACAAGATGCATCTTCTTTTCGGTAGCCCATCACTTAAGAACTCCACAGTTAAGCGTGTTTAACTTGGAGCAATTCTGGGATGGGTGACCTCCTGGGAAGTTTTCCTAGGAAGTGTGTGAGTGACAACAAAGCATGTTGCAAAGACCCGTGTTGGTTTGTGCGGACCGTCGTCAATCCATAAAGCAACCGGGGATGTTACACATCGCGATTTATAAAAATGCATGACACTTCAATATTCATTCTCCAACTTTGATATCTAATCTCCGGAGATCGCAAACTTCTTTTCGTTTGAGCAGATCAGGCTCTTTACATGGCCCATTGTCAACGAAATAAAACAATGTCCAACATAATACACTGCACATTGTCCAACTCAAGGCACAATGGTCAACAACATAGTACATTGTCCATTAAGGTACAATGATCAACTTTACATGGCACATTGTCCAATTAAGGCATAATGGTCAACATAAATGGAACATTGCCCATAAAGACACATTGTCCATCCATGCACAATGCTCAACAACTCATGGCACATTGTCCAACTCCAGGCACAATGGTCAATGCGGGAACGTCTGCCAAATAATGCATGTAAAAATTTTGTTCACGTCACTTTTCTTTTTCGTTCATTCTTCCCTTGTCGAGGCTCAAAAGCTCACGACCATGCTTAATTAACATTAAGTCTTTTAATTCTCAACTTAACACAGGACACACAGTCCGAGTGCTCAATCACGAAACCCTAGACCGATGCACCAGTCTTAGGTTCGCAGATATGGGATACAACATTCACCACATCAATTAAAGGATACGAAGTCCACAATAACTTTTATAGGACATACAGTCCACAACAACTAATACGGATCCATGATCCACGTGTTAACAGAACACTAGAATCCTGACGTCTCGGTTACTAGGTTCACTTTTCTTCTTTAACAACATTTTCGTCCTGTGAAACAACAAATACAAAACAAAACTTTCGAAACTTATCCAAGTTTGTCGAAATTATTTTCGTTGAGTAAAAATTCTTTTGCAGAATATGTTTTCCGTAAAAATGTTTATAAAATGTTAAATCACCCCGAAATACAACTTTTCTCAAATTCCTTTACTTTTGAAACCTCTTTTTCGGCAACACATCAAATCTTTGAAACAATCATTTTCAACACGTTTTCATCCCAAATAATAATATTTCTCATAATCTTAATGTAATTCACTTTTCTAAAATTAATTTTCGTTTTGTAATAAATTCATTTGTAATTCAAATGACTTTCGTATTTACCAATAAATTCCTCAACATCAATACTTAAAATTATTTTAGAGTTTTTCTTTCTCTTTTCTTCATTTGAAACTATTTATCTTTTTGCAAAATAAATAAAATACGATTTTTCACAATTTGCCCTCACTAACACTCAGTTCTTAAATGTTATTCTCAAAATCATAACTCTTTAATTCGAAATATATTTAATTATTCTTATCTTAAAAATGTTCTTCCACTTACAGAACTCAAAACCTCAAATTTTCTTCTCAAGATTTTAAAGCATTATTCTTATTCATCATTGAGCTCTGGCCACTGTCAGGTTTTCAGTCAAACCAACAATCAACAGTTCAATCCAACATACAGACATACTTATATCACAATCACAACATACAATACAGTTACAACATGCTTTCACAGATAAACTTAAACCACATAAACAATTATCTCATCGCATTAAAATACATCATACATAACCACAACAACCTTACACACAACAACCAAATAGCACGTAGCTACCAAAAACCTCTCAGGTAAACTCCTTTTACCTTTGAAGACAAGAAAAAGATCCTCTTCTTATTGCTCCAACAATTTGTTTCATTCTCAATGACGTCTCGGGTCCCTTTGACATTTCACAACACACACAGGCAAATTCGCGACAACTCCAAAAAGAAAAAGTCATTCTCCCAAGCAAGCATAAACACAACCATCAACATAGGGAGAGCATCCCAGCACATACAAACAAAATCAAACAGCATAACCACAAATTAATCATCATCAAAGCATAAAATTAAAGGAAAATATATGTTTAATTTACCAACACAGACTTTATTTTCCAATAAAATCAATTTGGGAAAAATAAGGTTCATCACATAAACTTTGTTTTGCTTAGAGGATCATGAAATTGAACTTAGAAATTATCAATTACAAGTCCTAATTACACTAAAAGTGAACCAATTTCATGATTAAAGTAAAATGAAAAGTTAGGGTTTTGAGTGAAATTGGGGGAATACGAAATTAAGGGAAATTTTGAGAAATTGACATGGGGAATTTGAAATTGACATACCCAATTTACAATCAATATTATGAATTTGGGGATTTAGGACCCAAGTTAACATTTTTGAGTTAGGGTTTCAAAATTGTGAATTTAGGGTTCCAATCAATTTGAGAAAACTGTAAGGAAGGTGAAAAGAGGATAATGACTCCCCATAGAGGAAGGAAATGGTCCTGAATGGAGATTGGAGATGGTTTGAGCGGCGGAGCTCCGTTTTCGTGCTGTTGCAACAATCAGAATGAACCCAAACAACCATAGTTGTGGTTCCACGAGCTCTTAGCGTGGGTGTCCTCTCCTTGCCTGGGGCGGCCGAAATAGCGACCGGACGAAGCGGCGGTGACAGGGGCATAACGACAACTACAGGGGCACAACGACGAGGAATGAACCGACGTGCGAGGTAGAGTATAGTCGCGTTTTCCTTTCTGTGCAGGGCCGTGACGGTCATCTCGTGGAGGTAGGATGACAACTATGAGCCAGGGAGATGGAGGAGGAGAAAGGTGAAGTGAGGAGGAAGAAGAAGAAGAGAAGAAGAAGAAGAAGAAGTGTGTGGGAGGGGGTCGAGCGAGTACGAGAAGTAGAAGAAGAAATGAGCCTTTTCTTTTTCTCTTTCTTTTAGTTAATATTAGGTAAAATGTGTGGTTGAAATTGATTTTAGAAAAAAAAGAAAGAACCATTAGATCTAAAAACAATGACTGACAAATATATGCTTTCAAAATTCAAATTAGAGTAAAGATTAAGGGTTGAATTTATCAACCAAGAAAATCACTGATCCAAAAATTAATCTCCAATCAATGCTAAGCTAATTTAGTTTCAAATCTAAAATTAAATAGAGTAAAATATGAAAATAAATTCCTTTCAATCATACTATTTGAAATATTTTTTCTAAACAATTATATTAGTGATAGTAACGTAAGATTATTGTCTAGCAAGTGGGCATACACTGAAATAAGACAGTGTTAACACACAATAAAATAATTTTAAATGAGTAAATAAAATTACTCAAACCAAACAACATGAAAATAAACAAAATTATACATCCAGACAAATTAATCACTCCAAATAAATAATATAAACAGATGTATATATTTTCCGATATTGAAGAACTGTAAAAACTGGGGTGTTACACAAGGCACCCTGATTTTCATGTTATATCCAAGGTATAAAGATGGGAGAGTACATGAAATGAGATAACTTGATTTCTAGACTGAAGATTCTACTATATATAGAGAATAAGCATGCCAGATATGCCGTAACCATTGAGCGAATAAGGAAAGATTCCTCCTCTAGTGAGAGGATTGCATAAGATCTTGACAAAATAATCAAGTTATTGTGCAAGCACAAAATGGACTAATCCCTAATAATCGAAGATGCAAGCTTATCAAGAGTTTGTGGCACTAATTCGAGTCTCCGGGTGTTAGGTTTGCTCCTGTTGGATTGCGGTTGATTACCCGAACCAAAACAACATCTATTTTATTCTCCACAGCCATGCATGCTACACTATGACCTCCTAATTAAGAGCTTAATTTCCTAGTCAAAGTGCCCCTCTTAGTCAAAATGGGTTTGCTCTTATTAGTCATGAATACCCTTGACCTACCATCCGAGTGAATCATATCTTACTTTTTTTAAAAAAAAAATAAGTTGATACTTACAAATTTAAATCCACTTAGAATTGAGGTTGCTTTCCTCCTTTGCAACAAGTAATAAAGATGTACCTTTGATAGTGAACTTGTTGAAGCAATTGCTAGGTTATATGCAGACCTTGAGAGAGTTAAATTTATTTTGTTGTACGGTATTTTATATCTTAGTCCCATATCGGGTAATTGATGATCATTATCATTTCTTTTTCCTATGTATAACGTTAACCCAAAATTCTTTAAGCATACAAAACACTAATAATACTTGGGCTTATTACTATGTTTTAGGGGTGTGCATGACCTGGATCAACCCGGGAACCCGGCCCGACCCGATTGCTTTGGGTTGATGAGAGGACAGACCCGAAAAGACAAAGGAAAAAACCCTGTCCTGTTTTGCTGACCCGCTACCGGGTTTAGGACGGGATCGGGTTACCCTTCGGGTTACCCGGCTCGACCTACATATACTTACATTTTTTCCAACCCTTTTTCTAACCTATACGGCCCAACCCAATCCATCATAGCAGCATTATACAATACACATTAGGTTAAGCATTTGTCACAATTTGACTCAGACAATCACAAACTCATCGAAGGCCAGCTTCCTTCTAGCGCCCCCTTGTAGTACACGACGACGCGACGTCGTCGAGGAGGAGACCCACGTCCCACACGGTCATACACGGCGGCTTCGAGGAGAGTAGGAGACCCACCCCACCCATATCGTTGTTGCTGGCTGCTGCGCCTGCAACTCAAGGAGGCCCACCACTCCGTTTGTGCATTCGCGAAGAGGACCACCACTCACGAGCTTTGTAAAAAGTTTTTGGTAAGCATAATCCAACCCCCTTTTTGTATTTAGTTTCTCTATTTCAAAATCCTATAACAAAAATAATTTTAAATTCTTGAAAAAATACTAAAAAACAATTTTTAATGTGGTCATGTGACATTTTAAAATTATTAAATAACTTTTAACCTTAACCATCCATATATGGTTGTATGACTCGGATTTAGTACTCCTCTCACTCTTATATAAGACTGGTCCTCTCATTAGATACATATCTATTTATGTATGTATATAATAATAATAATAATAATAATAATAATAATAATAATAATAATAATAATAATAATAATAATAATAATAATAATAATAATAATAATAATAATAATAGTAATAACTCCTAATTATATTAGAGAATAATTCTATTGGAATAGATTTGGTTTACCAAATTATAGATTTCATTAATTCTTCATGGGTAAGGTTTTTGTCCCCCATGTTTCTGTATTCTTTCTTTCTTTATAATAATATCAAGGTGTGTTGCAGATGATGGGTAGAGGGAGGGGTGCCAACCTAGTTAGGATGTCTTTCCCTATTGTGATGCCTTAGCATACCTTTTTTCTTTTAAAAAATAATACAATGACTTTATTTTTGTGAATAAATAGGGCAATATCCCAAACAAAGAAAAAAGATTATATAGAGACAACTAAGAGTAAGAACTCTCGTTATGTCAAATATTATCATATGTGCATCTCGAAGGATTACGACTTTTGATTGTTGGAGGTTGTATAGAAGACTATAGATCAACCCATCTTATCTGAACTTGGATCAAAGTTCTACCCAATCTTATCTCCAATTGGTTATACTCCTCCTTGTATGGGGATGGGGCGATCAAGTGAACGGGGTGTCTTGCAAGGCACTCTGATTTTCATGTTATAACCTAGGTATAAAGATGGGAGAGTACATGAAATGATAGAACTTGATTTCTAGAGTGAAGATTCTACTATATATAGAGAATAAGCATGCCAAATGTGCCGTAACCATTGAGCGAATGAGGAAAGATTCCTCCTCTAGTGAGAGGATTGCATAAGATCTTGAGAAAATAACCAAGTTACTATGTAAGGCACAAAATGGACTAATCCCTAATAATCAGATATGCAAGCTTATCAGGAGTTTGTGGCACTAATTCGAGTCTCTGGGTGTCGGGTTTGCTCCTGTTGGATTGCGGTTGATTACCCGACCCAAAACAACATCTATTTTATTCTCCATAGTCATGCATGCTACACTTTGACCTCCTAATTAAGAGCTTAATTTCATAATCAAAGTGCTCCTCTTAGCTAGAATAAGTCAAAATGGGTTTGCTCTTATTAGTCAGGAATACCCGTGACCTACCATCCGCATGAATCATATCTTACTTTAAAAAAAAATAACTTGATGCTTAAAAATTTAAATCCAGTTAGAATTGAGGTGGCTTTCCTCCTTTGCAAAAAAGTAATAAAGATGTACCTTTGATAGTGAATTCGTTGAAGGTATTGCTAGGTTATATGCAGACCTTAAGAGAGTTAAATATATATCTTAGTCCCATATCGGGTAATTGAAGATCATTCTCGTTTCTTTTTCCAATATATAACGTTAACCCAAAATTCTTTAAGCATACAAAATGTTAATAATACTTGAGCTTATTACGAAGTTTTGGGCCGAAGTTCTACATTAGTAAAATAAAATATTTCTATTCTAGTCCTCTCTGTGGGCTCCTCTTTGAGTTCTAGCTCATGAGTGCATATGTTCACATGCAACTAAAATTAAGGTAATTCTATTCAATTCTCTCTTCTTATTTTTAGCATTTATTTATTTAAATAATTTTTATTACAGTTTTTTATTATAATATTTTCATCTATTTGTTGGTTTAAATTTCTTTAGTTAATTCATTTATTTAATGAGTTATATTTTGTCATTAGCTCTCTAATAATTCATCTAGTCATAGCAATTCTGGATTGCTATTAATATTCTAACATGATAATGGTATATTTTGTGCTAACTTCTATGTCAACCCAAACTTAGTCGTTCCATATTTTGTAATAAGAGCACGCCCCTATAGTAAAGTGCTTGTTTCGGAATCTTAATGAAAAAATTAAAAGATGTTTTCTGAAAAATTATTTTTATTTGGATATAAAATTAATTAAATTTATTATATGTAATTATTAAAAAAGCATGAACTTCCTTTGATTGGAATTAGATAAAGTAATATTGAAAGGCCAATCTAAATGATTAAATTTATTTTAAAATTTTAATTAATTTGTGTTTCATTTCATGTAATAGGCAAGAACTTGGCAACCAAGGGAGAAGATTTCTTGTGCTAGCATTTAGAATCATTGTGGATTTCCACCCTCATGCAGTGGTTGGAGCATCCACCAGTGCTCCAAATATTGGTTTGCAGCCATCTGCAATAAGGTAATCTAAACTATGGATTATTTATCCAAATGCAAGTAAGTTTAATTGTTTTGAAACTTAGTTTATTTTTTTTTTTTAAATGGATTTGGATTAATCTTTTGTGATATATTTTTAATGCTATAAAAACTATATAAAGTGAAAAGGAGCAGCAAAATCTTTTGGTGCTTTTACACATTGTTGATGAACTCAACAGATTTACAAGGTGAGGTGTTGAAGAAACTGCATGAGAAAATTGATGAATGCCGTGGATACCCTTTGGAGTTGGAGCATTTGAATACCCTTGGATCAATACATCCTTGGTTGGTAAAAACATCCACATGTTCAGAAAATATTCTCACTAAAATGGAACTAGAGAATCTAGACAAGTACAAGCTTCAACCGAGAGAAGGGTCAAAAGTAAAATTTGTTTTGAGCCGTGTTCATCGTGTTGCCAAGACTGAAAGGTTTTTATCTTTTGCCACAACATTGCACCTGTGAAGTTATTAGTAGAGTTATTTGATCTTTACTTCCATTGGAAAAAGGGTCAAGAAGTTTTGTTACTTAATGGGGAACAAGATCTATTCGAATGTGGGAAAATGATAGAGAAGTTTGAAGAACCTGGTGGAATTTCAATAGTACTACTTGCTTCAATTACAGCTTGTTATGAAGGCATCAGTCTCACAGCAGCTTCTAGAGTGATTATGTTGGACTCAGAATGGAATCCATCAAAGACAAAGCAAGCTATTACACGTGCTTTTCGCCTCGGTCAGTAGAAAGTGGTTTATGTGTATAAGCTCTTGGCAGTAGGATCAATGGAGGAAGAGAAGTAAAAAAAAACAACTTAGAAAAAGTGGGTTTCAAGCATGATTTTCACTGAGGATTTTGTGGAGGACCCTTCCAAATGGAAAGCAGAGAAGATTGAAGATTATATACTGAGGAAACTGGTTGAGTTGGACAAGTCTAAATCAATCCATATGATAATGAAAAGTGAAAAGTCTTCAACAAACTGTGTAGTTCTATATTTGTTATGTAAACTCTGTTGTTCAAAATTACCACCATAAAAATTTTAAAATTGCTATAAGAAGACCAAGAATAAATTATGGAAACTTTCAAGGAGTTTACATTATTGTACCTAATTGTATACAATGGAGTATTTGTTAATTAGGAGGAGGACACTATTTTTATATGTAGGCAAGTTTAATTGTGAATGTAGTATAGGAGTAGACAATTTACGCAGAGACATTAAAGAAAAATAAGAAAAGCTATGAAGATAACCCATATTCGATATGATTCCCTTTGTGCATACCAATTTTTTTTCATCCTTCAATTTTCTCAATTTCTCGGGTTAGGATGGACTTATGAGGTGCGTATAAATATAAGTATATAGCATTGTTGAAATAGTCCAACATGCCATCTCAGTCCGCTTGGAATTAATTATTTTAATCTGTGATTGATGTTAACTGCATCATGGTTCCTTTTTTGACATTGTTGCCAAGTAATATTAATTTAGACCTGGGATTAAAATTAAGTAATTAACTTGCTTATTGGTTCAAACTCTTTGCCACACTTTGCATAATGATGCTGCCTTACAGGACTATCCGCAAAGGTCAAGGTAGCAGCAGGAAATGCAGCAAAAGAATCAAGCCAACTTCTTGAAGAGCTTGTTTATGGACAGCCCAGTCCAATACGTTTTTTCTTTTTAGATGTATTGACCAAAAGGATGAGTTGTTCTTGAATTAATTAAGGTGAGATTTAAGACTAGGATTAAACCGTAAATTGTTGTGTACTTTTTATTTATAGAGTGGTGTATGAATACATTGGAGAGTGTATTTACCAATGTAACAGGACCTGGTATTATGTTGCAACTTGCAAGGATTGAAGTAACCTTGTGTATCCTTTAATATTATTTCTTGGTTGATCAAAAAAAGGTTATGACTGATTACACATTGTTTTGACAACCAATTAATAGTTTAGAACAACTAAACAAATTTACTTCAAATTCTTGTAATTTTACTAATGATTTTTCTTGACGCGAATTTGGAGGTGATGTGCTTATCCTTTTTAGCCAAGGTGGCATGATTATAAAAAAACATATATTATCTTTTGGTGATTTTAGTTGTACTGTATCTATCAATTGATCATTTGATCCTTTTTTTTCCCCTTTATATATTAATGAATGAACAGTTACCAACATTGTAGATCACATTATAGCCTTTGTTTAGTCACTGGCCTATGCTCAACAAATTTGGTGCTACCCCCAGCTCATATTGATAAACATATAATGAATAATTTATTTTTTTTGAAGAAAACATATAATGAATCTTTGTTGACCATATCTTTAATTATTAGAGAATCCATGCCCACGCAATTGGAAAGTGCAAAGCCTTATCCGAATTTTTAATTGAGCCAACGGATTTAGATGCTCTGATCTTCATCTCTTGTATCATTTAATAGTCTTATTACCAAAGATTATCCGAATCCTTTGTATGACATTGTTGCAGCTGTTATTAATTATTATTTTGCTGATAAGGGTTTTGAAATAAATTTGTGGCGAGCAGCAAGGACAGGACACCCAGAACTGTAGGCAAAGAAGCAAAACAGACCATGAACCTATATACGTTAAGCCAACACTACAACCACAACTCTTTTACTTTTTTTTTATAAGCAAAAGTGATATTTATAAGAGTACGAGGGATACTCTGAACCCATATTATACAAAGTAACCAAAGATACAAAAAGAATAGAAACAAAGCTAATATATCAACCAAAGCAACCACTAAAACACCTAAGCAACCATTTAGGACTGTACTCAAGGACTAAAGTTGTAACACTCTGCTACATTTAGACACCATTATACAAAAGAGTCTTTTCCTAATCTCCTTTTAGATGATAATCAACCCCATCTTGATCGGGAGTTATAAGGTGGTCAAAGTGGTTTGGGGGAGGGACATAAGGAATGGAGTGATAAGGAGGTCATGGGTTCAAATCCCCCACCGACATAACATACTAATTACTAATATTTGCCTATCAAAAGAAAAAAAAAAACCATCTTGATCTAGTGGCATTAAATCCAAATATTGGGTGATTAATAAGTCAACATAACGATGCAAAAAATTAGGGTTTCATAATTTAGACATAGTACAAGAAAATGTAACCAAAGGTACCCACAAGGTGTGGTCCAAGTGGCTAATAGCTTGAGCCCTTTAATCATATGTCCAGAGTTCAAATCTTGGTGATGAGAATAGAGCTGTATGCATCTGTGGGTAGAGGAGTTGCCTTTTAACTGCTACTCTACATCCTTGGGGGATTAGTCCTACGGCTACCGGACCTAAACAAAATGAATTCATAGGTAATATTAATACTACCCTCTTTAGGTTATGTGATGCATTCAAAAGCTTGTTCTTTCTTTCTTCACTTTACATTTTTACACAAGATATCCAAAAGATTTGTTTCCTTCTAGATTTTTGGCCTTTTTTATTTTTCTGATAAGATCTATTTGGAATCATCTTAAGTTTATGATTTGGATATAATTTTTTTTTTAAAAATATTTTCAAAATCTCCTAATTTAATATAAAATATTCTATTTTTTATATTTTATTTTATTTTATAGGCAAATGTTAGATTGATAGTATTTGTTATGTTAGTGGGGGGAATTGAACCCATGACCTCCACCTTATCACTCCAAACCATATCTCCCTCCCCCCAAGCCACTTTATAACTCCCTATAAAATCTTCTATATTACACCTGAAAATTCAAATGAAATGATATTGAGATAAAGAATAAGAAAATATTAAAATTCAAATTAAATCAAATAAAAATGCTGAAAAATATATTTCCAATATGTAATTTTGCATCAAATAAGATATTAATTCATGTTAGCATCACATCAGATAGTTTACCATAATTAATTCGTAATTAAAATATTTTTATAAAATAATAATGATACTATGATTACTAAAATTGTTTCTTAAGAAATGTACAAATATATTTTATTAGAAAAGTAATAATATTATACTTTTATTGATGATATATGCTTATGATGTTGGATATTATGCATAGGTGTCAATTCAGACCGTCCGGTCCGACCCAACTGGCCAAATGGTATAATTGGTCCGAGCTGGCTGCATTTATTTTGGACCAATAATATTTTGTTGCCATAGCCTAGCTATATTTTTTATCCTTTTTTATTTAAATGCATTAATTAGTGTGTGTTAAATTATAACACTAAAATATAGCACGATTAAAAGATGTAAAAGAACGATTTTCATAAAAGTCATTGAACATGTATTTTTCTTCATAAACTATTAGACTAATTAACTTAAGTAACATTTTTAAAATAAAATTCGAAAGATTAATTTTTCAGAAATTGTAATATAAACTATTTAATTGTGTTACTATAATTAAAGATAAATGCATCAGAGGAAAAAAATTTGGGCCGACGTGCCGAATCCGACCCTAATTTTTTGATACAATACTCTTATTCCACCCAAGAAATAATGTATTTTTTTTAGAGTTGGGACATATAATAGAACATTGGTAGAGTATTCTTCCAATCTAAATTGGCACAAGTCTTGATTGGGCAGAACTACAAATTATCCAGAATATTGCATGTTGTCTTTGATTCTAGAAGTATGGTGGATGCTTTGTAGCATAAAGTTGGATTATATTGACTTGATTATCACATGCGTGTTGTTACTATAATTTTTCTATTTTGATATTCTCTTATTGTCAAGAGTAAGGTAGACTGTAACATTCGTGATTTCATGTGTGGTTTACGTATAAGGATTAGGGTTAGAACTTGAATTATATAGCCGAGATGTTGTTTGAGGTTTGGAAACCTTTGCATGGCAAGTACGCAGCCTTATCGAGTGAGTTGGAATGTAGGAACAAAGTTAGGGTTTCCCGGTTAGCGTTTTTGAGACGTCTGAGTGTGAAATAAGAATTTTGGAGTTAGAGATGAGATTAGACCTTTTTGATGGTTTTAGGTTGTTTATTAGGTCCTAATGAGCCTATATCTCAAATTTGAGCTCGATCAGACGTCGAACGGACCCTGAACACAAAGGGTTGACTTTTGGTCAGAAGTCAATGCTCAAGCATGGGTGTATCGACGCTCAAGCGCCCAAGTCAACAGACAAGGGCCATGCTTTGACATGCCACGTGTCAATCAGGGTTGACATGGCATCCTGTGAGTGGTTGCATGGAGCGGTGACTTCCCACGCTCAAGCATGGATTGTTCTCACGCATAAGCGTGACTGCGTGAATCAGCAAAATAAAAAGGGCTGAAGTGACATAAGTCACTTAAGCCAAAACTGAAAGAATAGAAGACAAATGAAAACTGAGTTCTGAGAGTAGAAAACAGAGTGTTTCTTGAGAGAGAGGGAGAGAAAACAAGAGAGAGAAAGAGCTTCTAGTGTGAGTTGTGGTAGTTTCGATCGTCCAATCACAAAACGGAGTACGTGGTTGTGATCGTGGTGACGATACCTTCACAGTTCTCTTCTCCTTTTCTTCTTAAAGTGAAGGTAAACCATCCTCGTTTATGTTGAAATTCATTTCGTTATGTTTCTCGTAGTATCTTTAGTTTCGTTTGTCGGAATTCGATTCCGTCTTCGATTATGAACTCGTAGTAACGTGCGCTTCGTAATGTGATGCATAGGTGAAATTTTGGAAGCTCCGAGGCCCTAGAACAGTGCAGGGCAGAATCGAGGAAGTTAGAGGATGCTTCTTTTTGTTTCGTTCCGGTCATCGTACGACTCTCCAGGTGGGGGAGAGAAACCATTTAACGTCGGAAACGGCACGGTTGCATTTAATTCGATAATGGCGTAGGGCGACTCAAACCCTACACGAGAACGAGTAACGGACAATGTCCATATCACATTAGGGACTACCTAGTGGTACCGATGATGATCTATAAATCGTACATTTATCATTGTCACGATAAATATATATACATATATATATATATATATATAATTTTATTACGTGATGATTGCATGCTTGACTGGTTGACTTGAACTTGGTACTTGATGAATGATATCATGAGTGTTGGAATTGTTTTTGAAAGTGTTTATATTTTTTATTATTATATTTTGGTATTTATTATTTTGGAAATAATGACATGATGAGTATTATAATTGTGCTTAGAGGTTGAGTAAGTGATAAGTTATAATGAGTCATGATGATTTATTGGGGAATTCATGCTGTGTGTTAGCAGTGCCTAACCGAGATGATTATTCTGTTATGATGATGAGATTGATGTGAAGAGACTTATTATTTGAGGTTATTTATGAGATTATGATGAGCGGTTAGGGAACTAGGGGGTGACCTGAAACATGGTCTGTGATATGGTTGACCTGAAACATGGTCTGGTGGACCTGAAACATGGTCGTGTGGGGTCTATTCCTCGAAGGGAGAATTTCCGGGGTTTAGGCTAACCGAAAACCGTCTTAGACATGATTTCATTTTAGTTGCAGCTATAGTTCATGCGTTGCATGAGCACCCTAGCCGTGGTTCAGAGGTGTGCACCGAATTGTGCAGCTATAGTGCCATTAATTTGCATGGGCATCCTCCATCCACGGACTAGGGTGTACGCCGGGGACTCTGGGATGTGTGAATTTTATTGATGTGATATCCGGATATGACCGATACCTGATGAGATTATTCATACAGCATTTGCATTACATCACGATGGAGGGTACAGGCTAGATCTTAGACGTGGATCAAGGATGATTGGTGTTATATATATATATGTATATGTATGTATGTATATATATATATATATATATATATATATATATATATATATATATATTCTTGGACACGAATGTTTAGTGTGTTGTTATAAAATTATTAAATGTTGCTAAACCCTTTCCACATTTGAACTTATATTGTTTCTTATCCCCTTTCTCTTTGTGGTTGCTTTTGTTTCCTATTTCACCGTAGATCAGGATAGAGCTGATTGCTCACTGGGACCATCCTTGGATGACCCAGCTGGCCGGATTTCCCCTCACGGGGAAATTTGAGTTTGAGTCCGTAGACCCCAATGGGTGGCTCGTGGACCCGGTCACCCGTTTCACTGTATATACGGGTCCAGTATCGGCGACTTCTGACTTCGGGCCCGGAGCTCCCTCGGGTATTGTCGGCACCTTTTGAGCCGGCGTGACGCTTCCCTTCCTGATTGGTTTTCCAGACGCACCACACGCCCCACCGATGCTACCCATGGACGAGATGGCCCCAGTACCCTTCATGGTACCCTTTGAGGTACTTGTACCAGGGCTCGCACCAGCACCAGAGCCCGAGTTGGCACCCATCCAAGAGGTGGACCCGATTGCCCCCGCTTAGGACCTGATACCCTTTCTAGAGGTACCAGCACCTCTTGAGGTTCGGGCCACTGTATCAGAGTCTTCCGGGGTATCTACCATACGGCTACATCCTCGAGATAGCAGGCTTTACCAATAGATGTTTTAGAGGCAGTCGGACAGGAGCTCTTCCAGTGGGTGCGGAGGAGTGTCCGGACCTGCCGGACCACGGGATGCAGACGAGGGTGGTACTATATGATGGCTCGGGCCAATGCCATCAGTATAGGTGTGAGTGAGGTTTTATTGTATTTTGAGAGGGGACAGGGTGTGGAGAGAATCGGTTTGGCATCTTCCTTTTGGTCTTTTGATGTATTTTCATGTTATCACCAGTTTGTATATATCGGGATCCTACTGATGGGAATCCCTTGACAGTTCTGTATCAGGTTATGATTTGTATATGTTATGCACGTATGTATATATATGTTGTTTATATTTTAAGTTTTTAATTTTTCTGCTGCTTTTATTATATACGCTTAACGATAATAATGAAATTAAGTCTTAATATTTTGTGTTTTCTTTAATGGGACGTCGGGGCGTCTCATAGACCATTGCTAAAATTGTCACTAAGTAACTATCGTTAGTGCATTAATTGTTATTATTACTTTGCTTTCCTTTTTCTAACTTACATATCTTTTGTCATATTGCAGCAAGATTTTCTTGGTGAAAATGAACATCAATTTCTAGACATGGAAGAGGAATGATGTTATTAACATACATCCATGCCTATAATCTTCGTGGATGTTTTTCTTTTGGATTTTAAAAGAAAAATATTATGTTAAATTTGCCACATCAGGAATTTAATGTAGTCATCTATATTTTGGATTTATATATGTTAGACTTGACAAATTGATACGATTATATATAGTGTTTTTATGACTACATGTTGAATTGTTACTGATTTATTCTACAACAGTTAAAAAAATATCCTCTAAAGTTGTTGTAACCATTTTCCATTTTATTTACCCACAATTAAATAAGTATTGTCAATATTATATGACAATTGATTGAAATGTCTGGCAACATTAATAAGATTTGCCTATTCCATTTATCAATAGTTAAATAAATGTTTAATAAGATTTGCCTATTCCATTTATCAATAGTTAAATAAATGTTTCCTATAGTATTTGCCAACACTTAAATAATTGTGCCTAAAACATCTAGCAACAGTTAAGAAACCGTTGCCTAAACCAGAATAATGAAAAATGTTGTCAATGGGCAGTCTAAAAAACTGTTGCCCATTCCCCCAATTTAGGCAACGGTTATTGATATACCGTGGCCTTAAGCAAAAAACTGTTGCCTATGGTTTAGGCAACAGCCACATAGATAACACTTTTTTAATTGTTGCCAAACCGTTGCCTAAGGTTTAGGCAACGATTTTCATACTTCTAGCAATGGTTTTTCATTGTTGCCTAAACTAGAAAATGTTGTACCCACTCATAAGCTATTAAATAAAGCACATTCTCTAGGATCCCTTCACTGTTAACATATGGACAAAAAATAAAAAATACAGATGTTCTTTTATATTGCTTCAACAATAAAAATCAGAATAAACATCAAATGGTTATTTCAAATTTTAAATTCCACATACATACCTTATCCCATTTTCTATTTGGGAGTTGTTTGGCAAAAATGTCCCAATCGGCTTTGTATTTATCCTCTAGAGATGTAACATCCTAAAATTTCAATATAATTCTTTTTAATAAAAGATTCAACTATTAAGAGGATTAATGTAGAAAATTAATAGTACAAGAATTTATTGGAATTGTTAGAGTAATTATAAAAAGAATAAAAAATTAAAAAAGATGGAATTCAGTGTTTTAAAAATCGGACCGGACCGACCGGTTCGACCTATTCAACTGGGAACCAGCTGTGTCAATGGCCTGGTTTGGTCAGAAGAACCAATGGTCCTGAAAACCGGTAAAAAATCGGAAGAACCGCTTGGACCGGATCAAAACCGAAGGAACCGGTGAACCGAGACCGGTTTTGAAAAACCAGGCGGTTATGTTAAACGAAGGAAACCAGCAAAAGAGAAGGAGAAACTCACCCAAACCTCCTCCTCCATCCTGCCACCGTCCTTGCATCCGCCGCCTGCCAGATCTATTCAGTCGCACCTCGCTCAGGCTGCCGCCTTTCTGCATAGATCTGTCCAGCTGTTACCTCCTTCCTTCGTTCAACCGCAACCGCTTGGACAATTTTGTGCTTCCAAGTTGGTGCAGAGAATCCATTCGTTCTTCTAGCAAAAGATGTTGAACGATGGAGTAACCTAGCAAATTGATAACCCACCGCATACCACAATGTCAATTGTCAATGGAGTAACCTAGCGAACCGGTTGAACCATGACCTCGAAGGTTTCGCTGGTTCGATCTCCAGTTCGGTTTTTAAAACACTAGCTTATATATATACATGAAGGGTGGGTTATACGGGTATATGACATTCTCGTTTTTGCACCGCACAGCCGTGAAGGATGAAAAAAAAGATAAAGGAAGGGTAGCGCTAATTTATCCATTGCATACTGGGTAGGAAGTCAAGCAGATCCAAAAATATTAGCGAAAAGAAGGAAGATTCTTGGAGAAACACTAGCTTTTGTCATAGATAATTTTTAGAGCTTTTTGGAGGTCTTCCAGAGGTGAATAACAATACGTTTTAAGAACCCACAGGGGTTTACCCTATGGTTTTGGGAGATTTCAGTTGAATGATGCATGTTTTCAATAACCTATTTTCTAAAATTGGCGGTTTTCATAAATATGGGGATAATTGTTCAATTGAAGTTATTATGTGCTCGTTTATGTTGTTATGACTTGATGTTCATGATTGCCACATGTGTTTTTATTTGGTATGCATGATAAGATTATATGTTTAATTTATGATAAATGGGTTATTATATGTATGAGACATGAAATATGTGACTTATGATATGTTGTATGATGTTTGTAACACCCTATTTTCTCGCGTCTAGACCGCTAATTATATTTTATATTATTACGGGGATCTAGAAAATGATTTTGAAGAAAACAAAATCATAGTTGAGACCTTCTATATCGAAGGAAGGTACGGTGAAATTTTAGGTTTGGAATTCAGGTGGAACCCGGTCTGTGTTTTTCACTAACAGTAAAAGTTTACTGATCAGAAAACCTAATTTGGACTTGTGAACGAAATGGTTTAGGTTTATATTATTTTTTCAATGATATTGGTTATTTTGAGAATTCTCAAAATAAATAAGTTATTATACTTTATTCGGGTGCATCATCAACAAACGGGTAATCGACGGAGTCGAGAACGGAAGTACAAAGACAAAACTGGACTCCGGATGATGGGACATCTTGCCACCTAGGGTGGTGAGTCACATGGTTGACTCACCTAGCATTTATGAAGTATAATGATGACACCAAAATATCATGATATTTATTCTAGTAAATAGACCAAAATGCCCTTGGTTTTTAAGTGAAATTCCAAGAGTGTCCCTAAGTGAATTTTGACCAAAATACCCTCCCATCTACTTAATTTCGTGCAGCCCCTCCAAAAACCAAACTCATTTCATTTTGCTTTCATTTCATCATTTTCCTCTCAAAAACACTAATCGGGTAAACAATGGAACCGGAAACGAATGTCCAGGGATATACCGGGAGGATAGAACGATGAGTCATGCATGATGACTCAAGAGGAATGAGTCACCATGGTGAGTCATGGTGGTGACTTACCCTAGCCATCGTGACAACAAAGAAATATCTAGATATTTTGAGCTTTAACCCAACCTATCCTAGTTAAATGACAACTATGGTTAAGGCAAGACATTATCAAATTTGCTTCTTCATCCTTCTTATGGTCACAAATCATCCACATACTCCTACTCACCATCACCACTCATTTGTCATGATGACTTTAAGTGAAATGACCAAATTACCCATAAGTTAACCTGACTTATGTTTGGTTAATTCAACCATGGTTCACATGGCAATTTCAAGATGACTTCTCCTCCTCATTTGTGGTGCAAACTGTAGCCACATCACCCTACATACACCACCACCACACATTCATTTCCTAGCTTCATGATTCATCAACTAGCTAGGTTATTATACTATAGTTTCTAACCATGCTTTGGTTAATACTCACCATGGTTACCATTTACCATTAAACAATCAATTTATTCTCCTCATTTTAGTCCAATTTTGTGCAGCCTTCCCCCTATAAAAAGACCATAACCATTTCATTTTTGCTCTTTCACAAGTTTCATCTTCATTCTTCACTTTCCTACTCATAAATAACCCTAAGTTCTTCATCAATATTTTCAAAGGAACTCTAAGTTCTTGGTTGTTTCTTCAAATTCCAAAGGTATAGCCTTACGATCCATGATCATACCATCATCCCTCTTCACAAAATTTCTTCCAATCTCAAGTTTACTTCAAGTTCCAATTTCTAGATCTAGTTTTTCAAAAATTTATAGAAATTCAAAGAAAAATCATTTTAATGTGGGATCAATTTCTATGATCTCCATATGACTTCTATTTTCATCATACAAGAGCTTGAAAAATTTATAGATCCCTAGCTAATTTTCCTATACTTGGCCGAACCTAGCTATTAAGTGGGTTAGATGGTTTTTCCATTCTTTAACTTGTTTCCTTGTTGATTGATCATGGCTAGGTTTTGGTGGACAAAAACGTGGCCTACCTTGCTTGGTTTAGCTTGTTTTTGATTGATCTTCAAGTGATCTCCAAGAGGTATGGGGGAGATTACCACTATCCTACCTTAATGTAGATATGTTGATGGTTTATTTAGTGTAGATGTGGTCTTGTAATTCCTAAGTATGAAATTTGTATATTTATTTGCATATGTGTGTGATCCTCTTGGAGGATTTGGTTGACTCTTGGTTGTGATATATGTTGGTTTTGATCCTAATGATTTCTAATTGGAAACTTGGTTATTGTTTGATTGAATTGTTAAAAAAATGATTAACATGATTATTTAAGGTCATTCGGCCATGACTATTTTAATGTGTTACATGATGATTTAATTTGGTTGGAGATCCCTAGCTAATTTTTCTATACTTGGCCGAACCTAGCTATTAAGTGGGTTAGATGGTTTTTCCATTCTTTAACTTGTTTCCTTGTTGATTGATCATGGCTAGGTTTTGGTGGACAAAAACGTGGCCTACCTTGCTTGGTTTAGCTTGTTTTTGATTGATCTTCAAGTGATCTCCAAGAGGTATGGGGGAGATTACCACTATCCTACCTTAATGTAGATATGTTGATGATTTATTTAGTGTAGATGTGGTCTTGTAATTCCTAAGTATGAAATTTGTATATTTATTTGCATATGTGTGTGATCCTCTTGGAGGATTTGGTTGACTCTTGGTTGTGATATATGTTGGTTTTGATCCTAATGATTTCTAATTGGAAACTTGGTTATTGTTTGATTGAATTGTTAAAAAAATGATTAACATGATTATTTAAGGTCATTCGGCCATGACTATTTTAATGTGTTACATGATGATTTAATTTGGTTGGAGATCCCTAGCTAATTTTCCTATACTTGGCCGAACCTAGCTATTAAGTGGGTTAGATGGTTTTTCCATTCTTTAACTTGTTTCCTTGTTGATTGATCATGGCTAGGTTTTGGTGGACAAAAACGTGGCCTACCTTGCTTGGTTTAGCTTGTTTTTGATTGATCTTCAAGTGATCTCCAAGAGGTATGGGGGAGATTACCACTATCCTACCTTAATGTAGATATGTTGATGATTTATTTAGTGTAGATGTGGTCTTGTAATTCCTAAGTATGAAATTTGTATATTTATTTGCATATGTGTGTGATCCTCTTGGAGGATTTGGTTGACTCTTGGTTGTGATATATGTTGGTTTTGATCCTAATGATTTCTAATTGGAAACTTGGTTATTGTTTGATTGAATTGTTAAAAAAATGATTAACATGATTATTTAAGGTCATTCGGCCATGACTATTTTAATGTGTTACATGATGATTTAATTTGGTTGGATAATTATTATAAGGATTGAATGAATATATAAGAGTATAGAAATTGGTTTGGATTGATTTGGATGTGTATATTGAAAGATATGAATTTATGAGTCCTTAGGGACTAATATGCAAATTCTGAGAATTTCAGTGTCTGCACTGAAATTCATATTCTTGTGTGTTAAGATTGTAGTCCTTGATGAGACAAAACCATAGAAATATGTTTGGTGTTAATTGGATTAATACATAAAAAGATATAAGCTTTTTAGTAAACAGTGACCTTTTTACAAATATTGTAAATTATGTGGGCAGAAATGTAATTTTTTGAAATTTGATTGTAACTTAAAAATATTTCTATAGAAGTTGGTTTGGTGTGATTTGAAGTTATAAATAAAAAGTTATAAGATTTTAAGTGAATAAGGACCTTTTTGTAATTAATGAAAGTTTAAGGACTAAACTGCAATTTTCGAAAATTTATGTAACTGGATGGTTAGAAACTGTTTTTCATACCTATCTAACTGTGCTAAAACTCCAAAATGAGTTTTGGACTATTAGAGTTTAAAATCGTTGAAAAAGGATTTACGTGATTTACAAACTTAACGACATTCGATCAAATTTTTGGGAATTTCGTAAAAAAGGAGAGTAAGATGTAAAATCAGTGTTTCAATACTTTCATATGAGTATTATAACCTAGAAGAGTAATATGTTTGAGGTTAAGAACCATGTTCAAAAAGTATGGCTTTTGAGCCTAAATTCAGTAAAAAGCGGTGAAACCGTCGTTAAGTGTTTTTTGGGATTTTTGAGAAATTGATACCTATGTATCTTTGATGGAAATTATTCTTGAAAATTGATTGGATTTTATCTAAAAGTTTTGGTTTTAATCCAAAAGGATTTTAGTCTTCAAAGGCGAGCTTTTATGGTAAAATGTAAAAACCTAAGTCAAGAATGACTTAGTTAAAATACAAACGTAATAATTTATGACGTGGGGTGGAACATGACCTTATGTCATAAAGTATGGATAATTCATTATCCATATTCCATAAAATGTAATGGACTCAGAATGGTTTGTTTTCTTGGAAGCCAAAGAAAAAGGCTCAAATAGAAAAGTACAGAGAAATAAATAATTGGACTTGTGTCCCAATCTCATAATGCATTAGGACTTTAAATCAAGTGTTTTAAGATATCTTTACACAAAGATGAAAGGTTACTTGAGAACTTCAGCTCGATTTTAAGTACCGTAATTCGTACTTAAGAACATCTAGCATCTGAGAAAGCACATGGAAAGAATTCTGATGGAATCAAGATGTCATCCGATGGAAAGATAAGAACATATTTTCCGGCAATTTTGCCTAAACACATAGTGAAACTATGTTCTGTAAGGTCGTTGTGCCTAGGAGTTGAGCTAACACTTCAATGCGGGTGCAAATTCCGTAGTGATGATCCATTGATGCTCGGGGATATCGGGGTTATGAAATACTCACATAGGCCCTGTGGGTTGTTCCTTTGTGGTGTGTTGATCTAGCAATACACCGACATACTCGACTAGTATGCTACGTGTTTTCTGGTAGTGTAGGATGTTCCCGAAAAAGTCTATGTGCTCCATTACGACTGTTGATACATTTTATTACCCAAGTCTGGTGGACTCAGGAATAATCCTCCGAACCACTCTCTCCGACTGTTCGTAAAACCATGGTATAGGAATCCAGAGGTCATTCCTCAAATCTTAGATGTCTTCCATCTAGGAAAACGTTGTGTTGGGGTCATGTTTCTGTGAAACATTATTGTTCTGGTATGAATGTAGATTTGATTGAATATTGATAATTGTATGTACCTAAGAGTCGTACCACTACATGTCTACCTTATGTGTAAGATAAATGGAAATCTCACCTCCTTATTTTTAAATTACCTATGTCAGCTGGCTATGTGCCTTATGTACTCTTTTGAGAAGATTGAGACATCAAGATGTCGCTTGACTGATGTATCGTAGAGGATGAGGTTTGAGCATGTGGAAGATATATTGGGGTTTCTAGTGGACATCTTCCAGCCTTCAGATAGTCTAAGATGATAGTGTGTGTTTCCTGTCATGCCTAACTTTTCTTTGTTTGAGATGGGCATGACCGTCGATGGTTAGTAGACCATGTATTTCCTCTTGGAAGAGGAAAGGGCTTAGTCCGAGAGTTACTATTGTAGTAACTCCACTAGTATCTTTTGTGTTGACGACGGTAGTGGATTCAAATAGAGTTTCCACTAAATCTCGTCAGTTGGGTTGGTCCTCCTCACGGTGTACGAGAGAGGATTGTCTTTTATATTTTAGTTTGGCCAGTTGGGTATGTTTGGGAGTTAATGTTACTGTTTATGGAGCTGCGACTCCAAGTATTTTATATTTTAGGAGCTGTGTCTCCATATCTTTATACTGGATCTATATACTGTTATGAATTATGTTTATGAGTCAGGTTGGGTATTATGTAAATGATTTTCGAACTTATGATCCTAATTGTGATAATGGAAAATTTTATTGCCCATTCATTTAAATCAAAGTAGTTATATGTACGACTTACGAAAAAGAAAAAAATTACCCCATTCTTTTTTAGCAAATTTTAATTAACCTACTTTTCGGCCTTAAAATGTCACTTACGATGTAGCGCCCGAGAAGGGTGTTACAATGTTTGCCGCAATACCGCCTATGATAGGGGTATCGAAGAGTAATACCGCCATAATGAGATATTGAAAGTAACATCGCCATGTATTTGGGATGTCGAAATTGAGCAACAATGCCTAGAAAGAGGTATTGAAAGTAACACCGTCACACGTTAGGGTGTCAAAAAAGGAGAAGTACTACCATGTTCACATGGGAGGTATCAAAATGGAAATGTTCCCAATAGGAGGGTGACATCGAAACACTCCTCATGAGTAGGGGTGGGCAATGAGACGCCATTGTTGTGTGATGTGTGAGATTTATGGCATGCCGGCAAGAGACCAATCTAAGTATGAGTTCTCCGAGCCACTTGGATTAATTTCGAAATTACTTGGAATGTGAAGTGATGCATTGAAGTGATTTGTCCTTATGCTATATAATTTTAAGTTGTTAATATTACTATTGTTATTAAGTGTATTTTAAAATATATTATTTTGGAAAAATTAGCGATACCATGGACAGTTTTTCTTATTACCGTGCCGGCTAAGAAAACACTATTTTAGAAATATTTTTTAACTATATTTTTGTTCACTGGGATTTTATATCTCATTAAAAAATGTTGTTTTCAGAGCCCGATGATTAGTATTGTAGTATGGTTTAAGCGTGCCATGCCGACATCATTTGTTAGTTTTAGTTTACTTTTCTCAGATTGTAATTAGACGTCCGGTTTTGAGGCTTTTGATTTTTATTCGAATGTATGGATTTATTAATATTTTTTTCATTACTTTGAAATATTATTATGTTACTTAATATGAGGCATTTTTCAGACTTAATTATTTGAGAAAATTTTCTGAATTGTATATTTTAATTAAATGTTTTAAAGGATTTTATTGAAATTAATTTGGGTTACTAATGTAACAAATTACATTTTTGGTATCAGAGCAGTTCGATTCTAAATCAGACTGTGGTATTGGGTTTTTTTTTTCTAAAACAAAACTTGGGGGCATAGGATGCTTGTTAGATTTATAAATGTTGCATGCTATTCTCTGGGGTATTGGACCTGATCAACCCTATATTTCATTGGTAGTGAGAAGATTTATGACTGCTAATAGGCGAGGGATGAATGTTGTACTTGCAACAACTTTGGATCGGGTGGCCAGAGCTATGCAAGGGCAGACGGAGACTCTCTGTCAACTGAAGGGGAATGGAGGTCAGCCACTTATGGAGTGGTGGCAACCTAGAACCCTTAGCACGTGGGGCTTTTTGAATTCAAGAAGAACGATTTGCCGTCATTCCGAGGCAGCTTAGATCCGAAGGAGACTGAATTTCTTCAACTCATGTAGGAAAGAAAGTTACCATATTATTTGATTCAGGAGCAACACATTCTTTAATATATCCTTCATGTGTGAATTTTGGAGTTACCTATTTTTCGTTTGTCCTTTGATTAATGTATTTCTACTTCTATGGGGGATAGTCTTATTACTTCCGGTGCTTGTTTAAATTGTTTTCTTATACATCGGGACGTGCCTTATGTCTTCGATCTTGGATCAATCATCCAAATTTTATTAGTATGAGTAAAGGATCCACGGAGAAAGATATATAACGTTGATTTCTAATCGTAACTAAATCTTCCATTTTTTTTAAATTTTATGTCTGGTTTTGATGCTATTCTTGGTAAGAATTGATGGTCGTCTAGACTTGTTGTCATAAAGTACTCTGATAGAACTTTTTTTTGTTGCCTCTTCACCACCAATGTCGATTGATCCTTCGGTGTCGACATATATTGTATTTGTTGTTTCTTGTAATAAGTGCTTAGTTGAGGGAGCTCAAGGATCGATACATACTCTTGTTTCCTGGTAAGGTGGAGATTTATAGTGATGTGGCAGTAATACCTATAGCGTATGAGTAAAAATAACCTTTTATCACCCTTTCAGGGTACAATTAATTTGGAGTTTCTACATGTAAACTTGTCTATCATGAAATATTGGAATTTTTGGGTTCTTAATTCTTGATTTGAAATTCTTAATTATTTTGGGGTTTGTTGAAATTACTGGGAAATGTACGGGCTAAGCTAGTAACATTGAGAGCTCTACTAGGATTTTGCATGACTGCCTAGGGTTTGCATGTGATTGCACCATGGAGAATTAGGTTTGCCCCTAGCAAATCCTCTTCCCAGGATCTTCTCTTCCTCTTCCTCATCCTCCTCTTAATCCCCTTTCTCCTTCTGTTCATCCTTCTCGTAAGGCTGCTTCTTCCTTTATTCAGCCGGCCCCTAAAACCATTGCTCAAGCATTGAATAATGCTTGTGACATTCCTCTTAACCAATTACCAATCCCATGTGTGAAAGGTGATGCAATTGCAGTTAAAATTCCCGAGGAAGAATATGTTGCTGGTTTAGAAAGCTGTAAAAACAATCTTCATGGGAGAATTATGCTTTTGAAAGGTGATTCCCCATATAAGATTGCGGACTTGCGATCTAAGTTAATGAATCTATGGAAACCTTTGATTTAAGGAGGGTTTTATAGGTTGGTTCTTGGACTTTGTCTCTTGGAATACCAAGACTCTTCTCATGGACTCTAAATTTTTGTCCTAGTCTTGTAAAGCAAACAAATGCTCAGTGCTTGATCCGGATAGTGGGGTTGCCTCAAGAATATTGGAGGCCTAAAATACTCTTTGCAATAGCTAGAGGCATTGGTGTTCCATTATCCTTGGATGATGCAACAATTAATGACACTTTGGGGCATTATGCAAGGATTTTGGTGGATCTTGATTTGAAAAAACAGTTGCAAGATCATATCATGGTTGAAAGAGAAGGATTTACTTTTTGGGTTCAAATTGAGTATGAGAAATTGCCTTTATTCTACTATTCTTGAATGGTGATTGAACATTTTGTATCGAATTGTAAAAGAATCATCAAGAATGATGATAGGATCATAGAAGGGAGATATCAGAAAAGGGTTGCAACTCGATATGTTCCAAAGAAGATTGATAAGAATGCGGCCTCAACTGTTTCAGAGGTTGAAATTCAGACTTTGTTGGAGAAGAATGTCTCTAAGGACAAAGGGAAATAAGTGGTTGTTGATCAATCTCCTACTTCTAATGGAGAGCCGAGTAATAGGATTCAAGATTTGCATAAGGATCAGGATGCAGCAATTCATGGCCCTGATATGGTTATTGATGTTGAATTAAGAAGGTCAGTGGATCCAGTCATTAAACCTGTTGATGAAAATGTGCAGGATGTTTCAGATAATTTGCAAAATTTCAATTCTGATGAGGATAGCGAGAATGACAGTTCAGATGAATATGAGACTATTGATGCTGAAATTTATGCTGATAATGATTGCCATAAGGCTCTGGCCTTGAATTAGGGGCAGAGTTCTAATTCCAATCATGTGAACTCCTTTGGTTCTCAAGAAACTGTTGTTGCAGATTCTCTCTTGTAACAGTGTTGTTAGGTCTCCTGGTGGTTTTATTCCTCCTGTTGATGTTGGTAAATCTCATAATTTGAATAAGGACACTTCTTTTAATGTTGCAGAAAAGTAAGTTTCTAGGTCTCAATTGAGGGATAATGTGACAGATTCTTCTTATTCAATATCTCCGTTGTTAGAGGATAGGGAAGTTCCTCAGGTTGTGAAGAATGATCTTAAAATTGTCTCTAAATTCTGGGCTGATCAGGTAGATGACACTGAAGCTTCAATTTCAAATGAGAAAGAGGATAAAAATGCTGATGATTTTACTCCCGTTTTATCCAAATCTTAGAAGAAAAGGTTGTGGAGAGGTAGAAACATTAAGGAAAAGACTCATAACACCCATGCAAGGGCTGGTTGCATGAATGTTTCATGATGAAAGTTCTATTTTGGAATGCAAGAGGCCTAGGAAACAAAGATACTAGGCTTGTTTTGAAGAAAATGTGTGTTAAACAAAAAAACAGTTTTGTTTTGATTTCCGAACCTTGGATAGATGTAGATAAGGTTTCTGCTGTGTTTTGAAAGTCTCTGGGCCTGAAGCTTTTATGGTGAATGATAGAGGTGCTAGAATCCCCACCCCAATATTTGGTTTCTTTGTGAAAAAAGTCTGAATCCTTTAATTGTTTCTGCTTCTGCTCAGCAGTGTCCTTTTTTTGACGTCATAAATAGTCTGACAATCTTTTGTCAGTTGTGTATGCTTCAACAACAGTTCAAGGTAGAAGGCATCTTTGGAATGAATTAACCACTCTATCTACTAATAACCCTGCTCCTTGGGTTTTTATTGGAGATTTCAATGCTGTGTTAGGCTCCCATGAAAAGAGGGTGGTAATTTACTTCTTTGGTAGTCCTGTGATGAGTTCAGTAGCTTCATAGATATCAATAATTTCACTCATGTGACTACTAGGGGAATTCAGTATACCTGGTCTAACGGCAGAGCTGGTAGAGCTCATACAGACTTGAGATTAAACAGATTGATTGTAAATCAAGATGCAATTTCCTTCTGGGACAGCATAGCCTGCACTACTCTAGCTAGATGTAAATCTGATCACTTCCCTATAGTGTTGTCTCTGATCAAAGGTGTGCCTTCTAAGCCTTCTGCTTTCAAATATTTTAGCATGTGGTGTGATCATCCTGACTGTGAAAGACTGGTTAAAGTGGTTTGGGCTAGGAATGTTCATGGTTGTCCAATGTTCATATAAGTCCAAAAACCGAAAATGCTAAAAGCTGAGCTGAAAATCTGGAACAGGGATGTTTTTGGTGATGTCAAAATAAAAGTGGAGGATGCTTATACTGCTTTAGATGTGATTCAGCAACAAATGTCTGATATTGGTTTCTTTGATGATCTTCAAGCTCAGTAAAATAAAGCTCAAGTGGATTTACAAACTGCTATAAATGCAGAAGAGTGTTTTTGGAAGCAAAAGACAAGTTTGAACGGGTTTTCAATGGGAGATAGGAATACAACTTTCTTCCATAGAATGGCTAAATTAAGGCATACCACCAATCTAATGTCCATGCTCAAAAGGGGTGAAGAGGTACTAGATTCTCAATCAGATATTGAAAGGCATGTAACTGAGTTTTATGCTAATCTCCATGCTACAAAAAATGTCTACTCAGGTTATGATAATGTAAGTTCTGTTATCCCTCATTTAGTTTCAAATGATCAAAATGCTATGCTATGCTTACTGCTATTCCATCTAAGGAGGAAGTAAAGTCAGCTGTCTTTGCAATGAATGGTTCAGGGTCTCTTGGTCCAGATGGCTTTGGAGGTAGTTTCTTCTAGTCATTTTGGGAAGTTGTGGAGGAAGATGTGTATAGGCATGTGCATCAATTCTTCAGTCAGAATTGGATTTTTCCAGGATTGAACTCTATTTCAGTGGCTTTAATCCCTAAGTTCCCAGAGGCAGAAAAAATTGAGGATTACAAGCCAATTGCCTTGGCCAATTTTCATTTCAGAGCGATCTCCAAGTTCCTAGCTGATAGACTATCAGTTATTGCTCCTACTATAATATCTGTCCAGGAAAGAGGTTTTTTAAAATGAAGAAATATAACTGAGTGTATTTACAGAGCTTCAGAACCTATAAATCTTCCTGATTGTAAGTCCTTTGGAGGAAATGTGGCTTTGAAGTTTGATGTAAAGAAGGCATTTGATACTCTTGATTGGAAATTTCTCCATAAGGTTCTGGTGGCTTTTGGTTTTAATGATAAGTTATGTAGCTGGATTTCTACTATCCTTCATTCTGCTAGATTATCCTTCATGGTTAATGGTCAATCCTGTGGTTATATGGCTTGCAAAAAGGGGGTTAGACAGGTAGATCCATTGTCTCCCTTGCTGTTTTGCCTGGCATAAGATTTTTTGAGTAGAAACATATCTCAGTTGGTGGATTCCAAGCAGTTAATTCCCATGTCAGGTCCAATGGGATTCCAAAATCCATCTCATGTGTTATATGCAGATGATATAATGGTGTTTTGCAAAGGATCTAAAAAGAATCTCTCTACATTGATGAAACTGTTCAGAATGTATGGTGAAGTGTCTGGTCCGCACTTAAGTTTAGATAAATGTAATTTTTTCACAGGTTCTATGAGTGCTAGAAGAGTAAGTGAGGTCAAGGATGCACTTGGTTTTTCTGCAAGGAGTATGCCTTTTGTCTACTTGGGAGTTCCTATCATGGGAATTGTGCAATTAATTAATTCAGTCATTAATGGAATGCTTTTCTACAGTTTCCATATTTATCTTTGGTCTGTGTCTTTATTGATGTCCATTGTAACACCCCATTGGGCATTACTTCTTAATACGTGCGAAAATTAATTAAAAATGTATTTGCTAGTTGCTTTCGAAAATTAATTTATATAAATGCCTAAGCGCCAGAAACTGGGTATAAAATTTGTCATGACTCAAAACCTAAGCCGTGACCGGTGCACAGACTTACAATCCTAACCTGGCAAGCCTATTTATTTTAGAAATGTACTTGAATGAAAACCTAGAATTTTTACAAAAATCGACCGAGTCTCCTCTATAATTTGAACATCCCAGAATGAAAACACCTGCCGAAATATTTACAGTTTCATCCCAGAAATTCCAGTCATACAAAATACATCAAGATAGTATTATTCTGAAAATATTTACATCAACAAGCTATACATGACCAAAAGGAAAATCTTAGATTTCCATATAAAAACCTAAGCTGGTTGTTCTAAAAGACAACTACCGGAAAGAACTCCGTAGTTCTCACCATTAGAATAATCACCCAGCTCTTCAAGGATCGGGATTAATATCCCGAGTGAGGTCAGGAGCTTCTTGGCACCACCCGTCCTAGAGTACCAAAGTACAATAGCAAAGGACCGGGAAAACTTGATATGTTGTAATGGTGAGATACCAATATATGGATTAATTACGATAACAACATGCACATGCACATAGCACAACTTGTACATATAATATTCATATTTAACTGAAGTTTTTCACAAATAAGCATAGCATTCAATACTCATCGTCGTTTTTGAAAAATGCATGGCACTTCTATAATTCAACGTTTGATTCTAATCTTCGGAGATCCCAACTTGGTTTAAAAATGAGTTGATCAGGCTTGATTGCCAAAAAGGCACAACGTGTTATTCCACAACACTGCCCAAAACTCCTGGCGCAGTGATCAACGCAGTGATCAACATGTGTGGATATCCATAGCATACTGTCCAACACAAGGCACAGTAATCAAGGCGTATGTATTTCATTGTCCATCAAGGCACAATGATACAATGTAGCATGAAATACCTTACCCTTCAAGGCATTCATACGAAACAACGTGGGCACGTCTGCCAAATGCATATAAAAACATCTTCGTTTTCGCAGCTTTTCTTTGTGTTTCATTCTTTCCTTCGTCGAGGCTCAAGGCTCATGACCACCCATGAATTTCCGACGTTTTAAAACTTTCATTGCCAACACAGGACATTTTAGTTCGAGTGTCCAATCACAACAGTCCAAGACCCGTGCAATGATCTTGGACTTTATGGTCGTAGAAAACAACTTTCACCTTATTGAAAGACTTGGACATAATTTAGATAACAATAATATTTGTGAAATGCTTGAGTTAATTAGCACTCAGCAGATTTGATATTTATATACACTTAGGAGTAATTACAATTCATGTTTACAAGATAATTAATGAATGATAAGCTTAAATCCTAGGAACACCGTCCGCACCGTCCACACCGTTCGCACCGTCCAACTAATTCTAACACTCCCCCTCAAGCTGGAGCATACAAATCAAATGCTCCAAGCTTGGAACAAATATTCTTAATTCTCGATCCTCTTAGAGATTTTGTAAAGACGTCTGCCAGTTGATCATTAGAGCTAACAGATTCGGTGACGACTTCTTTAGAAATGACTTTTTCTCGGATAAAATGACAATCGATCTCAATATGTTTAGTTCTCTCATGGAATACTGGATTGGAAGCTATATGGAGAGCTGCCTGGTTATCACAACATAACTTCATTTTTTGAGTATCTTCAAACTTCAATTCTTCAAGAAGTTGTTTAATCCAAATGAGCTCACACGTGGCTACAGCCATGGCTCTATATTCAGCCTCTGCGCTAGACCTTGCAACAACATTTTGTTTCTTACTCTTCCACGAGACAAGATTTCCTCCAATAGACACACAATACCCTGAAGTGGAACGCCTATCAATGGGTGATCCTGCCCAATCTGCATCGCAAAATCCAACTATTTGAGTGCTTCCTTTGTCTTCATAAAGTAGTCATTGTCCTGGAGTCTTTTTAATGTATCTCAGAATTCGACCATCGCATCCCAGTGATCATTATGAGGAGACTGCATGAATTGACTCACCACTCCCACTGCAAAGGAAATATCTGGCCTTGTAATAGTGAGATAGATGAGCTTCCCAACCAATCTCTGATACCTTTCAGGATCAGAATAAGGCTCCCCCTGGTTGGGTAGCAATTTCTGATTCGGATCCATGGGACTATCAACTGGTCGACAATCTAACATACCAGTTTCTTCAAGTATGTCTAATGCATACTTCCTCTGTGAGATGATAATCCCATTCTTTGACTGAGCAACTTCAATTCCAAGAAAATATTTCGATTTCCCAAGTCCTTGGTCTGAAAATGACTACATAAATGTTCCTCCAGCTGAGAAATTTTCTCCTGATCATTTCCTGTGATGACTATATCATCTACATAGACCACCAAGTAAACACATCTATTTGGAGAGGTATAGCAATAAAAGATTGAATGATCTGCTTCACTACGTTTCATTCCAAAATCTTGAATAACTGAACTGAATTTTCCAAACCAAGCTCGTGGAGACTGTTTCAGCCCATAGAGAGATCGTCGTAACCTGCAAACCAAACTGGACTCCCCCTAAGCAACAAATCTAGGAGGTTGCTCCATATAAATCTCCTCTTCTAATTCTCCATGAAGAAATGCATTTTTAATATCCAACTGATATAATGGCCAACGACAGATGTCAGCCATGGCAAGAAATATTCGAACAGAAGTGATTTTGGCCACAGGGGAGAAAGTATCTCCATAATCAAGTCCATAAATCTGAGAGTAACCTTTGGCTACAAGCCGGGCTTTGAGCTGATCGATCTGTCCATTAGCCCTAACTTTAATAGCATATACTCATCGACAGCCAACGGGTTTCTTTCCTGGAGGAAGAGGAGTCAAGTCCCAAGTACCATTATGCTCCAAAGCCTGCATTTCATCAATCATGGCTTGTCGCCATCCTGGATGATCAAGTGCCTCACAAACATTTTTAGGAATGGAGACGGAAGATATAGATGACACAAAAGAATAATAAGAAGGAGAGAGACGATGGTAACTTAAGAAGTTATAAATAGGATGAGGATTTTGAGTAGACCGAGTACCTTTTCTAAGAGCAATGGGCAAGTCAAGGTTTCCTTCAGGTAGGTCCGTAGTAGGGTCATCTGCTGGAGTAGGACATGATTCAGCTGGTCTTTCAGTGCCTTCCAATTCTGTATTAAGAACTCGTGGACGACGATGATATATGATGGGTGACCTTTGAGATTGCTCGAGTGGGGGATCATTAGGAATTTCTGTAGTCGAAACTGATTCCGACAAAGGTGATGGACCAAGATACGGAATCGGAAAGACTTCTTGAATGGTCTAAGACTCAACTATGGATGGTGAGAAGTAAAACTTTTCTTCGAAGAACGTTACATCTGCACACATGAAATAACGATTCTGCACAGCGAAGTAACACTTGTAACCCTTTTGTAACCTGGAATATCCCAAAAAGACACATTTGATGGCTTGTGCAGCAAGCTTATCAAGACCTGGAGACAAGTCATGAATAAAACAAGTGCATCCAAATATCCGTGGAGCGACATGAAATAGTGGCTCTTTAGGGAATAAAACGGAATGTGGTATTTTATGATCAAGAGAGGATGAAGGCCTCCGATTAATTAAATAACATGCTGTCAAAACTGCATCACCCCAATGTCGGACAGGTACATTCGCATGGAGTAACAAGGTTCGAGCAGTTTCAACAAGATGTCTATTCTTCCTTTCAGCTATGCCATTCTGTTGAGGGGTATGAGGACAACTGGGTTGATGGAGAATGCCCTGTGATGACAAAAAGGAAGAAAGAGCAGAAGAAAATTATTCCTTTGCATTATCACTTCTAAGGATTTTGATTGTTTTACCAAATTGGGTTTTGACCTCATTAACAAAAGTGGTGAGAATAGACGAAAGTTCAGATCGTTCTTTCATTAAGAAAACCCAAGTGCATCGAGAGAACTCATCAATAAAGGTAACGAAATATCGGAAACCATTAGAAGACACACGACTCGGTCCCCATATATCTGAATGAATAACTGAAAAGGGAGAATCAACTCGGCTTTCAACTTTGCTGGGAAAGGAAGAGCGAACATGCTTGTCTAGTTAACACGACTCACAGTTCAATGATGACATTTTTGCAAGATTCGGAACCATTTGCTTCAATTTTGACAAACTTGGATGGCCCAATCGTTCATGAAGAAGATTTGGAGACTCGACTGCAGTACAACTTACAGAAGGAGCTGATTGGAGGTAATAAAGACCATGTGATTCATGTCCTAAGCCAATCATCCGACCCGTACCACGTTCCTGTATAGTAAAAGAACCAACATCAAAAGTTACTGAGCAGTTTAGAGAGCGAGTAAGTTGACTAAGGGAGATCAAATTAAAAGGGCAATCAGGTATAAACAAAATAGATTTTAAAGTTATAGAAGGAGTGACTGAAACATGACCGATTCCTTCGGCGTTGACCTTAGAACCATCCGCAAGAGTAATGAAGTGAGGAAATTTAGGAGAAGATATGGAGGAGAATAAAGAACGATTACCAGCAATATGATCAGAGGCACCTGAATCAATTATCCAAAGATGTTGATTGTTACCGGATTGAGATATGAAGGCTGTGGAGTCATGAACACCAGTGGCAGTAGACCCATGAGATTGATGGGCAGCTTTCAATTGAAGATACTCTCGGTACTCGGCTTCGGAAAATTTTTTCTTGAACATTTCAGCATTGACTGATTTTTGAGGAAACCCATAAAGAGAGTAACAAGTATTATGAGTGTGACCCATTCGCTTGCAATATGTGCATTGAGGACGACCCATTCGTGCCAAAACAGACAGAGAGGCTGCCTTAACACTTGAGATTGTAAAGAGACCAGTGGCAGCAAGGAACCATAAACGAAAAGAAAGACCAGATACAGAGAACTGAGAACCAAAGTGGAGGAGACCCACTTGTCAAAGAGTCGGAGAATCGAAGAACCGACCCCCTAGACAGGAAGAGGAGACGCCGGCGAGCAGATCTGGGTGAGCGTGCGGTGGCTCCGACGTCGGGAAGGTGGCGCGTGGTTTGCACGCGCCGTCAGGGAGGAGTGCGTGTGGAGGCGCGTGGGGACGTTTCCGGCGACGGGTCTCCGGTGGACGGCCGATCGGTGGCTGCTGAGTGGTTTTCCGGCGGAGGTGGATACTGGGCTGGCCAGTGACTGGGACTTTGGGACCTTGAGCTTGCTATTTGGGTATATGGAAAGAGACCAGTTCGTTAAAAAACTGGGTTCTACTGACCAGAAGCAGAAACCTTAAAGGACAAACAAATTGACTCTTGATACCATATTGAAAGACTTGGACATAATTTAGATAACAAAAATATTTGTGAAATGCTTGAGTTAATTAGCACTCAGCAGATTTGATATTTATATACACTTAGGAGTAATTACAATTCATGTTTACAAGATAATTAATGAATGATAAGCTTAAATCCTAGGAACACCGTCCGCACCGTCCACACCGTCCGCACCGTCCAACTAATTCTAACACACCTTTTTACTACTTTCACCACGTTTTATCACAACGTATGTAGAACACACAGTCCACAACAACGTAAATAGGACACACATTCCACAACGTGTATAGGACACATAGTCCACAGCAACGTGTATAGGACACACAGTCCAAAACAACGTAGATAGGACACACAGTCTACAACTTCATATATAGGACACACAGTCCACAGCATTGTGATACGGATCATGGATCCACATGCTTTAACTCTAGTATCCCGACGTCTCGGTTACTAGGTTCACTTTTCAACATTATTTTTCGTTCAGTGAAAAACAGATGCAAAACCAAACCTTCCGTAACTTATCCAAGTTACCAGATATTTTTACTTGAATAAATTCTTTTCAACAACATTTTCTTTTGAAATTCATTTTTTTAAAACTTTAAACTTTAGGAACTCCATTTTTTCCCCTTAAAAATCTCCTTTAATTGGGAGAAGTCTATTTCCTTTCAAAATTATAGTAAACCATTCTGAAGGAAAACTCTTTCTAAGAACATTGAAACTAAATCCCATTTTCTATGGTACTTCACCATAAGTGTTCTCAAAATTATGTTTTCCTTCAAAATAAGATCTTTCAACTTAAATAATTTTCCTTTATAAAATTGTTTTGCTTATAAAAAATTTCTCTTTCATTAAAACGTTACTAAAAGAAATCTTTTCAAAACTTCCAAATAAATTTGTTTTTCTTCGTGGTTTCTTACCACGAAATCTTTTCAAAGTTTGATTTTTTTCTCAGTGTAAAATCACTTAATTTTTCAAGTAAATTTCCTTCATAAAAATTTGATTTTATTTCAATTATTCTGATAAAGTTTTGAAAGTATAACTCATTTTTCCTTCTTCCAAAACATTTCTTCAAAATAAATATTTATTTACATTGTTCTTCATATAGTTTTTTTTTAAACTTTTATCTTAAGGATTTAATTGAGCTCTAACCAAAGGTTAGGCTTTCCATGCAACAACCACAACATATATACAACAATTTCAATATATATATATATATGTATGTATAAACAACAATCATATAATCATAAGTCATCAAATATACCCTCAACACATCAAGAACTCAAAGTTTAATTCAAACAGCTACAACAACAACAACAACAACAACAACATGTAGTTATCAGATCAAGCAACAACTTAAGTCACCAATCAACATCAACAAAACACTTAGAATTAATCACAAAACAATACATAGCTATCGTAAAGAGCATCCCTCAGGCAGTCTCCCCTTACCTCTGAAGACAAGAGAAAGATCCTCATCTCAAGACTCCAACTATTTCGGAGAGTGCAAATCTACTCCACCAAGTCTAGCCACGTTCACGTCCCAGAGACACAACCCAAGCATGATAACAAACATACAATTTTACCAAATCACTTTTCATCCTCAAAACATAAAATTAAAAGAAACCTTAAATCTAATTTAACAAAAATACAAAATAGAATCACTTTCCGAAGAAATTAATTTTGAATAAATAGGATTCATTCATATATTTGGGGAAAATTGAATTAATTATAGAAACACGAAATTGTTTTGTCATAACATAAATTAACAGTCCTAATTACGTAAAGACACAGTTAATTTCATAGTTATAAACTAATTTCAAGAGAAACAAAATTGGGGATTTAGGGTTCAAAGAGCAATTTGGGAAAAACTTGTTTTGAGTAGAGAATCGTGAAATTAGCCTAGGAAATCATCAATTTATAACTCCTATTGCATTAAAACATAATCAATTTCATGATTGGATTAAGATAAAAATTTAGGGTTTTCAAATGGAATTGGGGAAATCCGAAATTGAAGGAAACTTGAGAAATTGACATGGGGAATTTGAAATTGACATACCCAATTTACAAATAACATCATCAATTTGGGGATTTATATTCCAATTTAGAACTTAGGGTCAGGGTTTCAAAATTGAGGATTTTAGTGTTTCATGAGGAAAATGGACTTTCACAATGACACGGACTCGGCAAGTGTACCGGTTCGTTGCAAGTAATAAAAACGGTAAGACCGGATATCGTTCTCAGGGATCGTGGACAATTACCACTTCGCAAATTTGACTACTATCTAGGCGATCGAATTTTGGATTGAAGGTTGTTCTAACATCTAGCAAACAAACAAGAAGAAAATTTTTTTGTTCTTTTTGGATTTTTCTCAAACAGTTAATGTGAAAACAGAAAGATGAATAACAATGAGATAGAATTGCTGGGGTTAAACTAAGCTAATCCTCCCTTGGTTGTTATGAAATGATAACTAACACAGTTCCTACTCCCCTTATGACAATCGAATCTTTTCTAATATACTCAAGCCTAATGTCTTAGGTGCATTGAGCCTAAAATCCCAAATTAAACCCTAATGTCTTAGGTGGATTAATAAGAGAAATTGCATTAAGAACAAGATTCATAAGATTGCAAGTAGCCAACACCTATGTCTAGATTCTTGGACTACTTGGCATATAATTCATGAGCATACTTTAACATCAACCTTTCAATTGTCTATTAAAGCAACTAATCATTCCTAAGATGATCAAGCCTAGGAAAGCATTAAGCATAGAATTATATACTCATAAAGAAGAAGGAAACTGTATTAATCTCAAGTCATATTACAACCAAGTTCAGATAACAATAGTCTAACCCCAACAAAGGGGAGTTTAGCTACGCATAATTGAAGATAAAACAAAAGGAATAATTACAGAGATGAACAAAGGGGAGAGCTCCATGGAATGATGCACACAGCCACAGCAGCAGAGGATGTTTCTTTAGGGTTTTCTGAATTCCATTCTTCTGTTCTGCTCAGTTCTTTTATTACTCGTGGCCGGTCACGGCCGTGACAGCCATCACGGCCAGGCCGTGATGGTTTCTGACTTGGCACCGCTTCATTTACTGATTCATCACGGCCGTGATACTCATCACGGCTAGGCCGTGATCCTTTCTGACTTTTCCAACAAACAGGTCACGGCCGTGATAGCCATCACGGCTAGGCCGTGATCGTCTCTGACTTTTCCAACTGATTCATCACGGCCGTAATATCCATCACGGCTAGGCCGTGATCGTCTCGGACTTGTGGAGATCTGGCACAGCTGACACGTCACGGCCGTGAGAGCCATCACGGCTAGGCCTTGACAGCTTCTGACTTTTGGCTCTATTGTATCTTACGCATCTGCTCCCTCACGGCCGTGAGGGCCATCACGGCTAGGCCGTGATACTCTCTGCTTGGCTCAATTTCTTATCTTTCAAAGCTCTAAGTCATCCAAGCTTCATACTTGCTAATTCTTGGGCATTTAATCATGAATATCTGCAAAACAACACACAATACCACCTTATCCGTTCCAAAGGAAAAAACTAAACAAAATAAACACTAAAATGGTCTAACTATATGCAAATGCATGCAGAAATGTACATGGAAAATGAGGTGAAATCACACTCATCAAATCACCCCAAGCTTAAGACTTTGCTTGTCCTCAAGCAAAAACCAAGGCCATAAGATCAAAATAAACAAAGCATGGATAGTGAACTAAGAACCCGAGTAAAATGATCCAAGCAACATGCATTCAATTATTTCAGCAAGAGACAATCAATTCAAGTCCAATTAGGGGCTTAGTTTCCTAGACTCACAATCTCACTGATTCGGGCACTCTATCTCACTTGAAGCTCACCCCAAGCTTGTTCATTTGCTTGGCTCTCTTTCTTGCCTCACTCACTCAAGTGTTAAGGGGATATGACATTTCACTCCATTTTCCTCAAAGAATGATTCCTACCATAAGCTTGACTATCAACCACATCTTCACTTTATTAATGAAAAACATCTAAGAATCAAGAGGTCTTATTCTTTGGTGTAATGGGGCCATGGGATCAATTTTCAGGTGGGGATTTCAAGAACAGGAAATTTCAAAAGGCAATACAAACAACCAAGCATTGCAAAGCATGACCTTCTAAAATACCTTTCTTTGGGTTTCAGTTTACTCTTCCACCATTCTTCCATTTTTAAATTTTTTCTACTTCTCATTCCTTTTTTTGTCATCCCCTTCCCCATTTTTATTTCTTTTTCTCTTTTTTTTTCTTTCTTTTTTTTGGAGAAGGGGGGATTTTTCAATTCAAGAAAAGTAACTTTTTTTTTTTTTCAGATTCATCTTTTTCTTTTCATCATCCCAAACTTTCAACTACATTTTCCAACCCATTTTTGCACAGTACTTTAGAAGGTCCCTCATAAGCATATTTAACAAAACATTTCAGGGCACCAAGAAAAGCATGTTATTCATTCAGGCTCAAAATGGGGCAACTAAGGGTAGCATTATTCATTCAAAGCTCAGAAGGCCGGAAAAAATACCTATTGCCTCAATCATTTTCAAAAATGTTTCCAAAAATTTTCTAGTTTCGAAATGGTTTCAAGTCAAGTTCTAGAGAAAAACAGTCCAAGAGGAAAACACTCTACACAAAGAACGGGGGCAGATTTAGTGAGTGCCCCCTAATGGCTCAAAAGCTCACATTCATCAGTTCAAGAACCAGTGAGAACACAAATCCATAGAAACACATGCTAATCATCAACTATCCAAGAACATCTCAAGCAAATTTAATGAAGCCATATCACAAGAATATAAAATCAGGGTCCAAAAATTCACTATCACTGCCCAATTGGCACTTAGCTCTCACAATCAGATGCTCAATCTAAGCAGGGGGCAATTAATTCATGTGATCATGCAAGACTAGAGCCTATATGAATGCAATATTTATAATGCATATATGGATACAATATTTACAATGCAAGAAAAGAAGAGTACCCCTACCCCAAGCTTAAAGACTTACATTGTCCTCAATGTAAATAATTAAGCTTAGAGAGGGGAGAAAACTGGAACAACTCACAAGGTGGTAGTGGTGCTGAATCACATGCTTTCTGGTTTTGTTTCCTCTTGCCCTTCTTCTCCTCCTTCCTTCAACATCTGGAATCACTCAACAAACTATTAACAAACCTCTTGAGCTTCTCAAATTATTCAAGATGGGAAATCAAAAACAAAAGAGAAGATGAAAATTATATATAAAAAAATAAAGATTGGGTTGCCTCCCAATAAGCGCTTCTTTAACGTCACTAGCTTGACGAGTAGATACTTCCTTCATTAACCGGGATCTGCTGGACATAGAATTGCAAGAGCACTTTTCTTCCATGAAACTCCTGTAAAGAGCTGATTTTTCTTAAAAGGCCAACAACTGTGCTTCTGCTTTACCTTTTTCGCTCCGGGCCTCTTGCCCTTTTTCTTACTCCTTCCTGGTGGAGGTTCTGTTTTCACAAGATGAGCAGGACCAACTTCCTCACCAACTGATGCATCATTTGTTTTGCATAGCTTTAGATTTGCTTTCAAGTTGGGCTTTTCCTTCTTCTCTGGAATAGAGGGGTGGTGTTGATGTGCAATGACTTCCTTATCTCTGTGTCCACCACTTCCATGCGGAAACACTCCTCTTCCTTGCTCGTGCGATGCATAGCTTCCAATACATTGAAAGTTACTTCCTCTTTTTGCACTCTGAATTTCAACTGGCCTTTTTCCACATCTATCAAAGCCCGACCAGTTGCCAGAAAAGGTCTCCCTAGTATGAGTGGAACTTGACATCCTCCTCCATATCTAAAACCACAAAGTCTGCTGGGAAGATTAATTTATCCACCTTCACCAACAAATCTTCCACAACACCATAGGGATATGTAATGGAGCGGTCCGCCGATTGAAGAGAAATTCCTGTTGGTTTTACCTCACCAATTCCCAGCTTTTTGAAAATGGACAACGGCATAAGGTTGACACTTGCGCCTAGATCGCACAATGCTCTCCTAATGTTCACATGACCAATAGTGCATGGGATAGTGAAGCTACCCGGGTCCTTCATCTTTACTGGTAGCTTCCTCTCGAATTATAGCACTTGCACTCTTGATAAGCATCACTTGTCTCCTCCTTCCACCTTCTTTTGTTTGTAAGGATCTCCTTCATGAATTTTGCGTAGGAAGGCATCTGCTGTAGAGCTTCAGCAAACGGGATGTTTATTTGTAGCTTTTTGAATACATCCAGGAACTTAGAAAACTGCTGATCTTTTGCCTCTTTCTTCAACCGTTGGGGGTACGGGATTCTGAAATATGGGGGCAGCTCCTTGGGATTATCAGCCTCTTCCAGAATCTGTCTTCTGGTCTTCTTCTTTGCAAATTCTTCATCAACTAATTTCTCCTTCTGCGGTTTTTCAGCTTCTACACCGGTAGGAATAGAGGTAGTATCTTGGGGATTTCTGGGTTCTTCATTGTTTACCTCTTCAAATTGTACCTTATCATCTCTAGCTCCTCTTGCCTCTTCTTCTCCTTCTCTTTCTTGTGGATTTAACACTCTCCCACTTCTTGTGATAATTGCCATGCAACCTTCCTTCGGATTCTTCTCTGTATCTCCTGGGAATTGTCCTTGAGGTCTTTCTGCCATTTGCTTTGCCAACTGTCCTATCTGGTGCTCATGATTTTTGATGGAGGCATTTTGATTCTTCATAGTCTCTTGAGTAGCTTGCATGAACTGGCCTAGAAGGTTCTCCAATTTGCTTGAACTCTCTTGAGGAGGCTTTGCTTGAGTATTTGAACTTTGCCCTTGTCTCCAACTAAAGTTGGGATGATTGCGCCACCCCGGGTTGTAGGTGTTGGAGTAGGGATCATTTCTAGGCCCTTGGTTGCCCATATAGTTTACCTCTTCTTGTCCCGAGCTTCCAACCACATTGATCTCACAGTTTCCATTTGCATGGTTGCCTCCACGAAAATCACACACCGAGGCACCTTGAACTTGAACAGCTTGTACTTGAGAGTTCTCCGGTTGAACTGACCCCAGTTGTTTGGTAAGAATAGCCATTTGTGCCTTGAGGGCACCAATTTCATCCAGCTCTAGAACACCTCTATTGACCATTGACCGAGAACTAGGCATTTGATAGTCATTGTTAGCCATGTTGTCAATCAAGTCCTTTGCTTCTTCCGGTGTCTTTTGACTCAATGTACCTCCTGCACCGCTTCAATCATACTTCTTGAATTCTGTTGAGCCCATTAACAAAAGTTGCGACCTGCTTGCCATGTCTCTAGTTCATGATTTGGACAAGCTGTGAGTAAAGACTTGAACCTCTCCCAGGCTTCATATAGTGACTCACCATCCCTCTGTGCAAAGGCATTGATCTCTGACCTCAGCTTAATCATTCTTGACGGAGGGAAGAATCGAGATAAAAACTTGCTGACTAAGTCGTTCCAGGTGATGATGCTTCCATGAGGATGAGATTGAAGCCATGCCTTGGCTCTATCCCTCAAAGAGAAAGGGAAAAGCCTTAACCGAATGGCCTCATCGGAAGCTCCATTTAACTTGATGGTGTCACACAGCTCAATGAAGGTACCAATGTGAGCATGAGGATCTTCACTCTCCAACCCTCCAAATTGGTTTTGCTGCACAAGGTGGAGGAGTGAGGCCTTGATTTCGAAATTATTGCAGGCCACTGCAGGTCTCACAATCGGAGTTCCACATCTATCAACTCTAGGGGAAGTGTAGTCCCCCATTGTTCTCCTTGGTGCATTCTCTTCTGCCATGGTGACAGCTGCTATTTCAATTTGTGGTTCTTGCACACTGGGTAACTCAACTTGCTGCTCTTGTCTATTAGAAGATGCTCTTTCTCTGTTCTGTCTTGCCTTGGTTTTCTTTCTATTCCTTCTGCAGAGTCTCTCGATCTCAGGTTCGAATTGGAGTTCACCTGGGTCGATAGTACCTCGCATACACTGAACAAACGGAGTAGCACAGAACAAACAGAAAAACAGCACTTGCAAAAAATTCACAGCAGAGATACAGAAATTTAGAACGAAAAACACAGTAGGAAAAACAGTAAAAAAATAAAATGCCTAAATTAGGAGTCCCCTTTGGTACTCGTGATATTGGCACACCGATCCCCGGCAACGGCGCCAAAAACTTGACACGGACTCGGCAAGTGTACCGGTTCGTTGCAAGTAATAAAAACGATAAGACCGGATATCGTTCTCAGGGATCGTGGACAATTACCACTTCGCAAATTTGACTACTATCTAGGCGATCGAATTTTGGATTGAAGGTTGTTCTAACATCTAGCAAACAAACAAGAAGAAAATATTTTTGTTCTTTTTGGATTTTTCTCAAACAGTTAATGTGAAAACAGAAAGATGAATAACAATGAGATAGAATTGCTGGGGTTAAACTAAGCTAATCCTCCCTTGGTTGTTATGAAATGATAACTAACACAGTTCCTACTCCCCTTATGACAATCGAATCTTTTCTAATATACTCAAGCCTAATGTCTTAGGTGCATTGAGCCTAAAATCCCAAATTAAACCCTAATGTCTTAGGTGGATTAATAAGAGAAATTGCATTAAGAACAAGATTCATAAGATTGCAAGTAGCCAACACCTATGTCTAGATTCTTGGACTACTTGGCATATAATTCATGAGCATACTTTAACATCAACCTTTCAATTGTCTATTAAAGCAACTAATCATTCCTAAGATGATCAAGCCTAGGAAAGCATTAAGCATAGAATTATATACTCATAAAGAAGAAGGAAACTGTATTAATCTCAAGTCATATTACAACCAAGTTCAGATAACAATAGTCTAACCCCAACAAAGGGGAGTTTAGCTACGCATAATTGAAGATAAAACAAAAGGAATAATTACAGAGATGAACAAAGGGGAGAGCTCCATGGAATGATGCACACAGCCACAGCAGCAGAGGATGTTTCTTTAGGGTTTTCTGAATTCCATTCTTCTGTTTCCTTTCGGTTCTTTTATTACTGCGTGGCGGTCCGGCCAGCACGGATGACCATCACGGCCAGGCCGGGAGGGTTTCGGCCTTGGCACCGCTTCATTTACTGATTCATCACGGCCGTGATACTCATCACGGCTAGGCCGTGATCCTTTCTGACTTTTCCAACAAACAGGTCACGGCCGTGATATCCATCACGGCTAGGCCGTGATCGTCTCTGACTTTTCCAACTGATTCATCACGGCCGTAATATCCATCACGGCTAGGCCGTGATCGTCTCTGACTTTTGGAGATCTGGAACAGCTGACCCGTCACGGCCGTGAGAGCCATCACGGCTAGGCCGTGACAGCTTCTGACTTTTGGCTCAATTCTTTCTTCAACTACTGCTCCCTCACGGCCGTGAGGGCCATCACGGCTAGGCCGTGATACTCTCTGCTTGGCTCAATTTCTTATCTTTCAAAGCTCTAAGTCATCCAAGCTTCATACTTGCTAATTCTTGGGCATTTAATCATGAATATCTGCAAAATAACACACAATACCACCTTATCCGTTCCAAAGGAAAAACTAAACAAAATAAACACTAAAATGGTCTAACTATATGCAAATGCATGCAGAAATGTACATGGAAAATGAGGTGAAATCACACTCATCACACAATCAGAAGAAAATATGGTGAAACACTCACCCAACTTGAAGGCAGAGGACAAGACGGCCAGTCATGGTGCCGTGGCGGCGTCGGCATCATGCAACTCCAGCGAGGTAGCAGTGGCGGCGGAGCACTCCCCTACAACATCCATGATCCACAAGGTGATACTAAGCTTCATAGAAGGAAAGAAGGGAGCTTAAAACACCAATAGAATGGTGGAACCACCATGGACAGCAACCCAAAGTCATCAACTCGGCGGAAGGCGATGCTTCATGTAGAAGAGGACGACCAGACGCGATCAGGCGGAGGCACGCGGTCTTCCCCTGGCGTTAAGCGAGTGGTGGCCGGCGAGCTTCCTAGGGGTGGCACGGCTTGACTGAGCAATGGAGGGAGGGAGACGAAAATGATGAAGTTTTGTGAGAATGAAGAAGGTGTGTTGTACTGCAGCAGAGGAAGGGAAAAAAAATGAAAATGAGAGAAAAAGGTGAGAGAGTATCGGGTTTTAAAATGAGAAATAGGAGATAGAAAAACTAATTTTCTCTTTTTGAAGGTAGTAGGTATAAAATGAGTGATACATATTAAGCCTAAAAATAAATATGTTTTTGGTCTTTGGATCTAAAAATAATGGGTGGCAATTATATATTTTCAAAATTTAAATTAGAGTCAAAATTGATAGTTGAACTGATCAACTAAGAAAATCAATGGTCCAAAATTTAATATCTCATTAATGTCTAACCAATTTAATTTTAAATCTAAAATCAAATAGAGTAATATATGGAAATAATTTTCTTTTAATCACGTCATTTAAAATATTTTTTTCTAAACAAATAATAATTTTGACAATAACATAAATTATTTTCTAGTAAGCGTGCACGCATTGAAATACAACAGCGCACTTAATAAAATCATTTTAAATGAGTAATTAAAACTACTCAAATTAAACCCCTTAAAATAGACAAAGTTAAACATCCAGAAAATTAATCTTTTCAAATAATATAAACATATAAACATACACATATATATATAATTACTGTTATTGAAGAACAATAAAAACCGAGGTGTTACATTACTACCCTACTTTAAAAAAAAATCGTCCTCGAAATTTCGTGACTAGTAACTAGGCAGGATCTTGTAATCACATCATAATCCCAAGATCCTACATTATACTTCCCTTAGATAACTTTTATATCTTAATAATGAAATCCATACTTAATTTTCATTCTATTTATCCTCGACATCAAAACGCTTATTTTTAATTCATACTTTCCCTCATTAATACTTTACCTTAATCTCTCGTACACGAAAGATATAATTAAAACTTAATCTCTTCTTCATTCAATACTAATCCATTAGTATACACATCCTTAACTCCCACTTTTAACACCAAGATTTAAACTAAGATTTACACTTCTCTTATAGCATACACATCAGTTCCTATCTAAAATTCTATGTTGTATTTTCAGTCGCTTCATTCCTCTTATTGCTAACTCCATAACATAATTCATCCCTATGTCGTTCTCTTTCATCCTCAAAACTTCCACTACCACATTATTCCCACTATCTTCGACATTTCACCTTAGTCTATCACACTCGAAGGACATAATCGACACTTAATCTTTTCACTTCTCGAGATTATCTACCACCGCATCATATCTACTATTCTTGACATTCAATCTTAGTTCCTTAACACTCGACGGATAAGATTAAAACTTAGTCACCTCTATTCTCATTATTGGTATACTAGATAATCTTATTCAACATCTAACTCTCAAGATGAACATTAACTTTACCATAACATGCATCAACTTCCTACTTAAGGTACACCATTGTAGTCTTAGCCCTTTTTTTCCAGATTCTACCAAAATCGCATACTTCAAGTCTCCAAATCAAAATTTCGTAATACTCCTGAAGATAATCTGAAGTCAAAATACAACCCGTCAGGTATGATTATCTAACTCATCCATTTCGAACTTCAGTCACAACTTATTTTTATTCAGGAATTCCTCTTCCCCTTTCACATTCAACTTAGGTAAACTACTACATATACTTCCATGTAACTCTTCAAACTCATAAAATCAATCTTAACAATGGGAATTGATCATCACCCTAAATTCATTTAACAGTATTCTGCCTTGATCAACATTTGATTTATATTAATCACCTCACTTACTATTATCGATCTTGAGGATCCACATCTTACCAGTCACAACTATATCTCAACAAAACTTTCATCACTTCTTATTCATCCAGCTAAAGAGGTGATCATAGTTAAATACTGCGCTTACTCCAAACCAACTTTCTAAAGTTCAGATCATTTCTCTAGACTTCCTTTAGTAACATTACGTCTCAAATCATGATAAGATCTATTGAAGTCGTCTTACTCCATGACGTCAAGCTTAGGGTTTCTCACTTGCAAAACAACTCTATTTATCAATAAAACTTCTACTATAGGAATGATCATACTTAGGTGCTAAACCTCCTTCCCACTAATCTGCTAAAAATAGATCATTTCTGACTTGTCCAACGAGTTGAGGGTGATCAGTTGGACTTAGCCTCAACCTGATCCTCCACACTTAGTGCGGACTTTACCGATGAACGTTGCTAAACTTCAGATTCTTCACTATGAAACAAAATTTGAAGGTATTCCATGTGTAACACCCCGATTTTTCGCTGCTTTCAAATGTCGGTAATAAATATATAAAAATATATTTTTATACGAGACTCAGAAAATGATTTTGGGTAAAACACTGTTATTTTTACGTCATGTTTTATATCTTAGGGTTACGATGAAATTTTGGGTTGAAAATTCAGACGGAACCCGGTCTGCGTTTTCACTGACAGTAAAAGTTTACTGCTCGGAAAACCTAATTTTAATTCGTGAACGAAATGAAAAATGTTTTTATCGTATTTACTACGATACTGGAAGTTTTGAAATTTTAGCGTAAAAATTAAAATATTATATTTGCTGCGGGCAAATACGTCGAGATATCTCTAGGAAAAACTTGCGTCAGATGAACCAAGGAGTCAGCAACGGTGCTGAGGTGATGGATTTGACTGATGTGACAGGCATTTATGACGATCCTATCCCCGTCATAATGGTCATAATGACGCATTTATGACAAAGGAATATTTTGCATGGAAATGACGATTTTACCCTTGGCTCTTCATGAGTTTTTCAAGCCATGCCATTGAAAATTTTGACCAAAACACCCCTAAAACCCACGGCTCCACCCTTATCACCCCCACTTAGGCAATTCTTCATTTCATTCTTCATGCCATTTTCTCTCCAAAGTTAAGCTTTTGCCTTAGAACTCATAAGAACACCATAGGAGTTTTGTGAAGAACATCATCAAGATCATCCTTTTCTTTGATCATCAAGAGGTAACAACTCTTCATCTTGTCATTTAAAGCCTTTCTATTCAAAACTTTTGTAGATTTATGACATGAATCATCATGTTCTTCATTTCACTCAAAGTTCATGAAGCTAAATTCAAAAATTCATAACTAATTCTAGAAAAATAATTTTGACATGAAACCAATTGCTATGATCTCATAATCATCTCTATTTTAATTATCTAGAAGCATGTGATCATGAGAAATTTATTTCCCAACTTTCTGAACTGGGCCGAATCCATGGAAAAAGTGATGTTCATGGGTTTTGTTTCATTTTCATGTCTTGATTCATGATTCAATCTTTTAGTACCTTGATAGTTCTTGTATGTAAGAAAATAGAAGATCAAAAATCAAACCCTAACCTATTTGTTTCATAAAGGCCGAAACCCTAGCTATGAACACTTGATGGATTTGTGATTCAAAGGTTGTCTTGTGACACTTGAATCCAACTCTAAGTTTTGTATGTAGATTAAACCCAAGAGTCAAGAAAATTTTAAAAACCTCTAGCCTATGATTTTGAGAAAAACCGAAACCCTAGTTCTTGGAACTAGATGAGTTTTAATCCATGTTCTTGGTTCATGATCTTGGTTTAAGTGCTTAGTCATGTTTAAGTTACTTATGGATCATAAATCCCTAAGTTAACAAAATTTTAACTTTCCTAACCTAGAAAATTTGTTGAGGCCGAAACCTAACCTTCATGATCCAAGTATGTTGTTGTTTGATTTGATTTATTTTGGTTGCAATTCGTTTGAAGGAAACGCTCAAGTTAGCTTGACTTAAGCTGACGGAGGAGAATCGGATCGGGATAAGGAGATTTAATTGAAACTGCTAGTTCAAATCTTCAAGAGGTAAGGGGAGTATGCCTGAGTAGTTCAAGATAATCACATGCTTATTGTTGGAGTCGTTTGTTAATTTTTTGTAGAAAATATTTTATGATCTTGCATTGTTTACTGTTGACTGTTGAATTGATTTGATATTTATCTGAGTAATTGAATTGATGTGATATGTGGATTTACATGATTATAATTATTTGTTTATATTATAATTGTGATGCATGTCATAGATGGATATATGTCATGTTATTCGATGATTGATATTTATTTGCTGTTGAGTGTTGGACTGAGAACCTGACATTGGTCAGTGTTAAAAAAAATTAATTTGAGGATAAAAAACTTAATAAGCTTGAATAATTAATCAGAGGGATTAATTTGGGAAATTTTGAGAAAAATGAAAAAATTTATTATTTTAATAATATTTTGTGGAAACTGTGTAAATAAGGTAAGGGGGAAACCGTGAAATTTTTCACAGGCTCTAATTTTTGTAAAATAAATTAAATTGTATTATAAAATGTTATTTAAAGTTATTAAGTTCCGAAATTAATGTTTTAGAGCAGTCAGAACAATTATTTCTGATAGAAAAGTGATTTAAGTTATAAAAAGAATTTTATTAAAAATTTTGGGAAAAGATTAAATATCTAATTATTTTATTATTATAAATTAAATTGTTGATTACTTTTTAAAAGTTGACTTTTATTGAGAATAAATTTCAGAAATAAAATAATCAGAAATGAAAGGAATTTATCAATGATTTTCAGGTTTTATCAACGTTTTAACAGAAAAAGGATTTCTGTAAAAGTATTTTATTCAGCAAAATTATTCCGTTAAACTTAGATAAGTTTTCGGAGCTTTTGTTTTGTATTTGTTTTTCACTGAGTGAAATGTTTTACAAGCAGATAAATAAACCTAGGAACCGAGACGTCGGGATTATGGTGTTCTATGGACACGTAGATCAAGGATCTGTGTCATTGGACGGAGTGTCCTGCAATGATTTTTTTTGGACTGTGTGTCCTAAATTGATGTGGAAAGTGTGAGTTCCATATCCGCGAAGCCTAAGACTGGTGCATCGGTTTAAGGGCCTCGTGATTGAGCACTCGGACTGTGTGTCCTGTATTAAGTTTGAAACATTTGGGCTATGTGTCCTGTGTTTGTTTAAGGGGAAAGTCTTAGTAAGAAATTAAGCATGGTCGTTAGCTTTGTGCTTTGACAAGGAAAGATTATTACGACAAAGAAAACAAATCGAGAATAAAAGTTTTTCTCATGCATAGATGGCAGACGTGTCATGTGTTGTGATCATTGAGTCCGGAGTGGAACAATGTATTTGTTATGGACTATGTTCCATTTGATCATTGTGTTCTGTACATGTGTGAGCCAATGTATCTTTACCGGACTGTGTGTCAAATTTTATGCGATAACTATTATGATTCGGAGTGATGCAATAGGTTATGTACAATAAACTCCATTGTTCGCAGTGACCATTGTGTTCTGTACATGTGTGAGCCAATGAGTTACATTTTTGAACAATAACCCTGGTGAAACTGTGTATGGTCAGTGTGTTATGTGTTCCCTTGGGCATTGTTTTATTTCGTTTTTACAATGTGTCATGTGCGGAGCTTGATCAGCTCGAAATGAAAACAGAAAGTTGTGGGATCTCCGAAGATTAGGCAATAAAAACAGAGCCTGAACATTGAAGTGCCATGCATTTTTATAAAATGACGATGATTGCCGGGTATGAAACCCTTTGAATTGAATTATTCTACTGTTTCGAATTAATTTTATTATGCTGTGAATATATGGTATTTTCTATTTAAGTGTCGTGCATGGGGTTGTCTTATCAAAACTCATATATTGGAAACTCACCCTTGCACATTTCTTTACGATTTCCTCTACTATGTGGGATCTACATATATATACCTGCGTTTAGATGGATCCGGGCGCAGCGGATCTGAATTACTCAGGGGTTCGAGCCCTGATGTTCGACAATACTGATCAGGAGAACGCCTGGGTGATTAACCCAGGAGCTCGGAGTGCCACCTACACCGGTCCTATGAGGATGCTTCGAGGTACCGTAGCAGATGGACTGCAGTAGTTGATTCGTAGTGTAGAGACGATTGAAGTTTCATTACCGCCTATTTGGATGATCCTACGATATCTGGTACAACACGAAAATCTGGAGCACCAACCACCTCCATTTGTTCAAGCGTTACAACAAGTAGCACCAGGGTCACCTCCTGCACCCATAGTATTGATTCCAGAGGATGTCCAAGAGGTGATGGAGGAGGACCCCGAGGAGGATCCGATGGTTTATCCAGATTATATTCCTTTAGGAGACGAAGGGTCTCCAGCTGTTGGAGAGGGCTGTTGTATCCTCTCCAGATACACCTCCCGGAGGTGGGGGAGTTTACACTTGACTCCCCAATGGATTTCTGTAGTGACGACCAGCTTAGGATGTAGTTTTAGAAACGAGTGGGAATTTTAGGTTAGTCTGATTTCGTGGCTACTGAGAGCCATCTTTTGAGTAGTGTTTTCAGACTCCCACTATGAAATAGTTATGATGCTTCAATTAGTGTAAAATACGTGTGACAGTAGATGGTGACCTGGTAAGAAAAAGGTTTGTTGTAAAACTTTGAGGCATATGTAAAATATATAGTGATGTATATTATTTTACGAGTGTTCGATGTGTGTACAGTAATAAGAAAAAGAAAAAAAAATTATCACTATTTTTGAGAAGTTTAGGGAATTAGAAAATGAATCTTGTTTTCCGAAGGAAACCATCAAATTAATATCTTTATTAGGTTTGATGTTGAACCAGGTTACGTAAATGTGATACCTGGAAAATTGGGTGTTGCGCCATGGAATCTGGTCAGTCCTCTGATACCCATGTCGGTTAGCTTATCCACTGCTTAGTGGATGTTGACAGGTAAGAAGGATGCTAACTTCGTCAGTCTGTCCACGATCACTCGAAACAAGACGAACCTCTTAGCGGTCTTTCGGTAAATTCATAACGAAATCCAACACAACACTAACTGTTTCAAGCGTCAAGTTATCTCTCTTTCACTGTACTCGACCAACTCTGACATCCTGGCGTGAATTAGACCCCCATTATTATGACTCATGAGGGAGGTTACATGTCAATAACATTTGGAAGAATTCGTAGGGTAAAATTGATCAAGGATGATAAATTCTTTCGAACTACAATATGGCATGGGTCTTGGAGTTTATAGAAAGAAATTTTCAAGAAAAGAAGTTTCTTGATTTTCACTTTTTCAAAAGCTTAAAGAATTTCATCAATTTTGAAAGACACAAGAACATCCCATATGGAAAAAGATTCTCCAATTAGGTTTGTGGATGTAAAAATGCATTGCCAATACACATTTGCAAATATGAATCTAATAAAGTTGCTTCTTCCAGTAGGATTTCCTGGGATAGTTTTAACTCTAGGAGTATTCCACGTACTGCAAGACATTCGTCAAAGGATGATTTCAAAGGGAAACAGTCCGACAAAATTGGATTGAGTCACGTTTTACCAAAAGTAAAAGTGACTAGAATGAGTTTCATCAAGAAGCTTTTGTTACTAAGAAATTATTTGGGTCATAACTCAAGAAATAGTTATAACCAATTTAGGAGTCTTAATAGATTTCAAATCAAACTCCCAAAAGTTTATCTGTCACACGCAAACTTGATCACTACGATTGTTTGATACAATCATAGGAACTCGAGGAACAATTGTCAACTGACACCTTCATAAAGAATCAAATAGTACAGTGAAGAGTTTTCTTAATCATGAGACACTCATTCTAAGAGTGAAGATACGGATTGGCTTGTCTCGACTTCGAATAAGCACGAAGGTCTTTCTAAACACGCTTAATCCGGTTTGTTATCGTCTTCCGCATTCTTCTCTGAACTGCGCACGATAACCGATGACTTAGCCCATCTCTCAGTCAGGCGAAGAGTTAGTCTTTCCACGTAAGGTGAGTCAACGGCCCGAAAATATTAGACATTTCCTTGATGCGCCTTTGTAAATAGCCGGTTAGCCTAATAACTTCATATTTTAGTTACCGTCTGCGATCACTTTCGTAAAAGTGATGCTTCATCCTTGCGAGCAACACTGACACTCCCCACGGGACACACTTTATCCCATAAACTATTCTGACATCAGATCCCCCTTTTAGTTGATTCATCTAACTCGACTAACTTTGGAGGCGATATCCTACACGAACCAATGGAGATCCGATTGCATCTAGGAACTAGATCAATCAAAAATTCAATGTCCTTCGCAGGAACAAACCTGGAACATTTTCTGGGAATACTCCCAGAAAATATTCCACCATGGGTACTACATTCAAATGTCTGACACCATCCCAAAAAGATAAACGAACGTGTCAATCATGAATCAACTACCATTTACTAATCATGAGTTCCCATAAGGTCTCAACCAAAACAGAACCCATCAAAACACATCTACTAGTGCGTCAGCACACATTGTTTAGACAAGGAAACAATTCAAACGATAACCAAACAGAGATCACACAAGAAAAACATAATGGACCCATTCCCCATGTTCCCGAAAGACTCAACCAGCTCTGATACCACTAATGTAACACCCCCCTTGGGCATTACTTCTTAATACGTGAGGAAATAAATTAAAAATGTATTTGCTAGTTGATTTTGAAAAATAATTTATATAAATACCTAAGCGCCAGAAACTGGGTATAAAATTTGTTATGACTCAAAACCTAAGCCGTGACCGGCGCACATGCTTACAATCCTAGCCTGGCAAGCCTATTTATTTTAGAAATGTACTTGAATGAAAACCTATAATTTTTACAAAAATCTACCGAGTCTCCTCTGTAATTCGAACATCCCGGAATGAAAACACCTGCCGAAATATTTACAGTTTCATCTCAGAAATTCTAGTCATACAAAATACATCAAGATAATATTATTCTAAAAATATATACATCAACAAGCTATACATGAACAAAAGGAAAATCTTAGATTTCCATCCAAAATAAATGCTCTCCGAGTCATAAACATTCCATTTAAAATAAAGGCTTTTCAAGCCATACCCATACATACTATCATAAATCTACATCTCAAAAACCTAAGCTGGTCGTTCTAAAAGTCAACTACTGGAAAGAACTCCGTAGTTCTCACCATTAGAATTGTCAACCACCTCTTCAAGGATCGGGATTAATATCCCCGAGTGAGGTCAGGAGCTTCTCGGCATTGCCCGTCCTAGAGTACCAAAGAACAATAGCAAAGAACCGGGAAAACCTAATATGTTGTAAAGGTTAGATACCAATATATGGAGTAATTATGATAACTACATGCAAACGCACACAACACAACTTGTACATATAATATTCATACTTAACTTAAGTTTTTCTCAAATAAGCATAGCATTCAATACTCATCGTCGTTTTTGAAAAATTCATGGCACTTCTATAATTCAACGTTTGATTCTAATCTCCGAAGATCCCAACTTCGTTTAAAAATGAGCTGATCAGGCTCGATTGACAAAAAGGCACAATGTGTTTTTCCACAACACTACCCAAAACTTCTGGCGTAGTGATCAACGTGTGTGGATATCCTAAGCATACCGTCCAACACAAGGCACATTAATCAAGGCATATGGATTTCGTTGTTCATCAAGGCACAATGATACAACGTAGTGTAACATCCTAGTTTTTACACATATGATTAATTATTTTATTTGGATGTTTTTGTTTATTTTGTTATGTGGTTTTGTTTGAGTAATTAAATTACTCTCTTCAAATTATTTTATTGGGTGTGTTAGCACTGACTTATTTCAGTGAATGCATGCTTACTAGACAATAATTTACGTTATTGTCACTATTATTACCAGCACAGAAAAATGTTTTAAATAATATGATTAAGAGAAAAGCATTTTCATTTTTCATTCTATTTAATTTTAGATTTGAAAATAAATTGATTTGAGATTAATCGGAGATTAATCTTGGATTGGGTATTTTCTTAGTTGATCAATTCAACTATCAATCTCTACAATATTTCAAAATTTGAAAGTATATATTTGTCAATCTTGATTTTTAGATTAAAATGGCAAAAACGTGTTTATTTTTAGGCTTAATAATTATCACTCATTTTTGTACCTATTACAAAATGTTAATTTAAAAAAACTTATGTTCTCTCTCCTCCCTCTCTTATTAGCCACGACACCCACCCTTCTTTCTCTCTTCTTTTCCTTTTCTTCTCTTCTTCTTCCTCCCACTCCAACTTCACCTCCCTCTCTCCATGGTTCAGAACGGAGCCCCCCTCCTGCCGCCGTATCAGCCGCGACTCGCCACCTTAGGTGTTGTTCGATCGTGTTCCGCCGCGACTGAGAAGGAGAATCTGAATGCATGTCAGATCTGTCCTGTGTTCGTGGGTGGGTCGCGGTCACCGCCGCGGTGATGCCGCTGGCCATCGCAGGGAGCCCTTCCACCTTAGGTAAGGGTGGTTCCATGATTCTCTTGTATTTCAAACTCTTTCCTCTCATTCTCCGATCCTTAACTCGTTTTGTTTGGTCCTGGTGGTGCAGAACGGAGTTCCCCCACCGTCCTCTGCCATGGCCGCCGTCCGGTACCGCGAGGAGCATCATAGCACCACTACCTCTTCTTCTTGTTGGGTGAGTTGGAATTTCACTCATCTATTTATTTAAAAATTTTAAACCCCCTAATTTAATTTTGAAACCCTAACCCTAACCCTTTGATTTCAGATTATAACCTTGAAATTGAACATTGTTTTATGCTATTGAGACTGTGAGTTAGTGTTTCCCTAAGCCAATTTCATTGTTCTTTGGCTAAATTGAGTTTTCCCCAAATTCCTATTTGAACCCTAAAAACCCAATTAGATTTTTATTGAAATTGGTTATGTTTGGTAAAATTAAGTACGTATTTTTGAAATTAGGACTTTTAGTTGATGATTCCTAAGTTCATTTTCATGATCCTTTAATCGAAACAAAGTTTCCTCAAAGGGGTATTGTGAAGCTTAAGCTCCAAACATGATTTTCTTTAAAAATGACCTTGTTTGGTAATAAGATTAAGTGTTTAGGTCAAATTAGAATGTGTGTTTGATCATGTGGAATATTGATTTCTTGATTTCTAGTTGTTGCGCGTTGTTGGATTCCCTCTCTGAGACGGTTGACACGGCTATGCCTGCTTGATGGAGTAGATAATTACACTCTTGGAGCTAACGTGAGCTTTAAGACGAGGATCCTTTACTTGTCTTTAAAGGTAAGGGGAGCTTGCCTAGGGATATTCAATAACTATATGCATGTGTGTATGTGTGTAATTGAGTGTTGTGAATATTATTGTGATATCGAGCCAATACTTGAATAACTTGTTTACTTGAACTATTGTGGTTATTACTTGAAGTTGAAATTTTCTTGCTTTAAAGTGTTATGAATTATATATTTGTGATGAAATATCATTAACTGTGATATTATTATTGTTGTGAATATATTACTGTTGATTGAAGTTTGAGAAGCCAGACTTGAGTCTGTGCCCAATGACTATAAGGATTAAAAGCCTTAATAAGCCTTGAATAGAACTTTGAAAGTTTTGGGTTCATTTATAAAAGTTCATTGTTTAAAGCGCTTACTTCATAAGAATAAGATCTTTGTTTTTAGTAAAAAGTTGAAGTGAATTTAAGTTGAAGGAAACCACCTTTTATGATCAAAAGTTTTGTACGAGAGAAAACCTTTTCGAACGGTGTGTTTTATGAAGGAAAGACCCTTTGAAAATATTTGACTTTATTCTATCAAGGATTTCAAAAGGAAACGAATTTCCTAAATGTTTTATAAAAGGCTTTGTAAAGGAAAAGATTTTCTCCTAAATGATTTAGAAACGTTCCGGTTACTTGGATAAGTGACCGAGGTTTTGTTTTGGTTTTTGATTTTTCACTGAGCGAAAAGTAAGCACATGTGAAAGAGAATACTAGTTCACGAGATGTCGCCCCTAGTATTCAGTTATATGCACGCGATCTGGGATCCGTGTCAAGAATTATGGGCTAAGGGTCCTAATCATGATATTATGGGCTAGGAGTCCTAATCTTGGAATTGAGGACTGTGTGTCCTAATTTCGTTGTTATAGGCTAGGAGTCCTTATCATGTTGGAATAAAACATGGCTAAAATTATAATTGTTTCTACGACCACAACCTTGGACTACGGCATCGGTCTAAGGTGTTGTGATTGAGCACTCGGATATGGTGTCCTATGTTATTGATTTTCAAGTAATGAAAATTGTGAATAGTCGTTAGCTTTGGGCTTCGACAACGAAAAAAAGTGAACACAAAAAAAGTCTCGATAATGAAAAGTCTTTTATTCATATGCATTTCCCCTTAGCAGACGTGCTTGAGTTAACCGAATACCTGCTTAAGATGTGGTATTCGATGAGGTATACATCCGAATGGCCGTTATAAGGGATTCGTGATGATGTTGATCAGGGTGCATGAGGTGACGGAGACAACTTGCCAAACGGGGTGTATGAGCCTGTTCTTTTACCTGGGATGTTCGAATTACAGAGGAGACTCTGTCGAAATTTTTGTAAAAATACTAGATTTTATTCAAATATATATCTAAATTAAATAGGCTTGCCAAGCTAGGATTGTAAGCTGGTGTGCTGATCAAGGTTTAGGTTTTGGAGTTGTGACAAATCTTTATACCCAATTTCAGACGCTTACGTACTTATATAAATTATTTTCCGAAAGCAACCAGCAAATTATCTTTTTAATTTAAATTCCGCATTTGTTACGTAGTAATACCCTAAGGGGGTGTTACAAGTGGCATCAGAGCTGGTCGAGTCTTTCGGGATCTTTGGGGAATAGGTCTGTTAAGTTTTTGTTGTGTGATCTCTGGTTGTCTCTTGTTTGAATTGTTTCTTGTTGAAGCAATGTGTCTTGACGCACAAGTATATGCTTTCTTGATGGTTTTCTAAGGGTTTTATGTCCTGGGAGATGGTAGATCTTGAATGTTACTTGGGTTCGGATATGACATTCGATTATCCTTGCGAATCGTGTCAGACATTCAAAACAAGGTGCTTATGTAAAGGGTTTTCCGGGAGTGTTCCCTGGAAATATTCTAAGCTTATGGTTAGCAAAGGACATTGATTTTAGATTGATCTAGTTTTTGGATTCGGGCAGATCTCTGTCGCTTTGTGTAGGATGTTGCCTACAAAGTTAAAACGAGTTGGATGACTCAATTCAACTGGATGATCGGTGGTCTGAACCGTTTGTTAGACCGAGTGTTTTCCTTGTGAAGCACCAATGTTGTGTGAAGGCTTGTGTCACCGTGTGGATTTCTGACAACTAAGTAAAAGGACGAATTATGAACAAGTATTCTCTGACTTGTGTAGTTGATTTGGTAAATCAATTGTGAGGAGTTGTCGTCTACTCAAAGATCGACTTGAAGACGAGTTATTACCAGATTGAAGTGATGACCTATCTAAGATTTTGCATCGTCAACTCAGTTGATGAAGAAAGATCAACCCTTTGTATGTTTGATCGATTGATTAAGTTGTCCGGGATTTTACCCAATTCAAGGTGGTCATACTAAGCATGGCTAGAAAGACTTGTATGTTGGTTGGAACCAAGACAATCGAGTGGATTTTTGATCTTGGGTTAGTGTCTCGTAATTAAGGAACTCTTCACTGTACCCTTTGATTCTCTTGTATTTGTCAGTTCACATTTATTTCTCAAATCCTATGATTGTATTAGATAATCACAACGGTGAAATTTGTATGTGTCAGACAAATTTGCCGATTTTAATTTGAAATCTGACAGGACTCATGAATTAGTTATTCTAATTCATAAATTTCCAGTTATTCATTTCTTTGTTTGTGAGAAGTCGTACTCACACTTCTAAATAATCCTCGATGTATTAGACATTTGAGTGAATTGATTTAACGGAATCCATTGGTCAGGATACTTTCACATTTTGTTGAGAGAAGTGGTTACGACTATTTCTTGAGTTATAACATACAATTTCGTGATAGCATAAGTTTCTTGGTGAAACTTAGTTTCATCACTTCTATTTTTGGTAGAGGTGAAAGTCATCATTTTGTAAATTCTTTGTACTAAGAATAAGAATTAATCCTCTTTGGATTAGAAATTATTCACCCTTGATTCCTTAAATCCGCTGGAAGATTCTTGTGGAAGAATGAACTTTATTAGATTCATGTTTGTAAATGTGTATTGATCATGCATTTTTACACCCATGAACCTGATGGAAGGATCTTTTTCCATACTGGATGTTTCTGTATTCTTCAATTTAATCAAATTCTTTTCTATGCTTATGTGAAAGTGAAAACAAGAAAAATTTCTTTTCTTGAGAAATTCTTTTATGATCACCAAGGTCATGTCTTATTGCGGTTCGAAAATACTTATCGTCGTTGATCATCTTAGTTCTACGTATTCTCCAAATGTCGTCGATGTGTGACCTGTCTCATTAGTCATGAGTTGGGTATCCCCACATCAAGATGTTAGAGTTAGTCGCGTACAATGGAAAAATGGGTACTTTAACAATTGAGACCTTCCTTGTTAAGATATTGGCATTCCTTGAATCTTTGTTATGAGTTTGCTGAAGACCTACATGAGTCTTGTTTGAATTCAAGTGATCGTGGATCGACTGGTGAAGTCTACACCCTTCTTACAAGTTAAGATCCACTATGCGGTGGAGGAGTAAATCGAATAATGTATCAGAGGATTGTTCAGACTTCATGGAGTATCTTCAAGCGTTGTTCAGATGAAAAATGGAAGTTTATCAACGTGTGTCGGTTAAGATTGCTTTAAGTGTCGAGGACTAAGTTGAGGCTAAGTCCAACTGATCATCCTCAGCGGGATGGATAAGTAATGAGATGACCTATCCTTAGCAGGTTAGTTGGGAGATATTGGGGTACCTAATTTTTGTCATCTCTATGGTAGGACAAACCAGAGTTGATAGGAGCTTCGTTAATGTATAGATGTGAATGGTACTATGAGAACCCTTAAGTTCAACACCATTGAGTGAGATGATTACAATGGACATTATCATGATCGAGGCAGATATATCATTAAAGGAATTTAGAGTAGTGATCAACGTTTATGGTTAATGTTGACTTCGTGAGTCCAAGGATTAACAGAAAAATATCTATAGTAGTTTTCCTTAAGCTGAACGAAAATAGTAAAGAGAAGTTCTTGAGAAACTAAGTTGTGAGAAGAGTTTGAAAGGTCTGACCGTGATGAAATTTAGAGTGGTGGAATAAGTCCAAAGGAAACTAAGACTACAATTATGTGCTTGGGGTTGAAAGTTGATATATGTGGTAGAGTTAATGTTGAACTTGATGTTCGTCGTGAGGATAAGGTGTTGAAGAAGTTTTGCTAGCGGACTAATTTTGAGGCAAGAAGTGATTAAGTTTTGATTATGTCTTTCGAGTGTGATAATCTATGGCGAAATGTTTCTAATCTTTGAGGTCTTATTCTGGTAAATATGTGGTTGATGATCCACAGTGGAAACTGGACATTTTAAATCCAAGATTGCCATTGGGGAGTGTCCACCTGGATTTCTTGGCTTTGTTTTGGTGCAACTCCTAGGGGTTATGATCTCAGAGAAACTCTGTTTTATAATCTCTTTTCTCGGCTGCAAATATACAAGATAAGGGCAGATATGATACAAGCACTTCCTTGCATAAGTGATAGAGCTCTGTCTTTAGATGGAGGAATTGTTAGGAGTTGTGGTGTATTTTCCTTGGGCAATAGGGTAGATGTGCATGTGAAATTTCTTAAACTAGGGATATTAATGGGGATTGATAACCAAATTGAAAATGAGAGGCAAATGAAGGATATGAAATCGAAGTCGGTAAAAGATTCTGGAGGAATTAATTAGGGAACGTACTATGTTGGATGTGGTAAGGCTCAATTTCAATAAGAAGATTGAATTTCTTAGGTTCTTGGCGCAAAGTTTATCATGTGCAACTCAGGCTCAGATGTAGTTAAAGGATAAATAGAATGACATAAGAATCAATCCTATTGTAGAGTTATAGATGAAAGGAATGAAGCAACGAGAATACAAAGTAAGATGTTAGGGTCAAGGTGTGATTACAAAATCCTGTTTAGTTTCGAGCTACGAAATTTCGAGGACGAAATTTTTTTAAGAGGGGTGGTAGTGTAGCACTCTAGTTTTTACACATATGATTAATTATTTTATTTGGATGTTTATGTTTATTTTGTTATGTGGTTTAGTTTGAGTAATTAAATTACCCTCTTCAAATTATTTTATTGGGTGCGTTAGCACTGACTTATTTCAGTGAATGCACGCTTACTAGACAATAATTTACGTTATTGTCACTATTATTACTAGCACAGAAAAATGTTTTAAATAATATGATTAAGAGAAAAGCATTTTCATATTTTCATTCTATTTAATTTTAGATTTGAAAATAAATTGGTTTGAGATTAATCAGAGATTAATCCTGGACTGGGTATTTTCTTAGTTGATCAATTCAACTATCAATCTCTACTATATTTCAAAATTTGAAAGTATATATTTGTCAATCTTGATTTTTAGATTAAAAGAGCAAAAACGTGTTTATTTTTAGGCTTAATAATTATCATTCATTTTTATACCTATCATAAAAGTTAAGTTAAAAAAAACTTAAGTTCTCTCTCCTCCCTCTCTTATCAGCCACGACACCCACCCTTCTTTCTCTTTTCTTTTCTTTTTCTTCTCTTCTTCTTCCTCCCACTCCAACTTCACCCCCTCTCTCCCTGGTTCAGACCGGCGCCACCCTCATGCCGCCGTATTAGCCGCGTCTCGCCGCCTTAGGTGCTGCTCGATCTTCTTCCGCCGCGGCTGAGAAGGAGAAGATGATCGCGTGTCAGATCTGTCCTGTGTTCGTGGGTTGGTCGCGGTCACTGCAGCGGTGATGCCGCTGGCCGTCGCAGGGAGCCCTTCTGCCGTCGGTAAGGGTGGTTCCATCCTTCTCTTGTATTTCATACTCTTTCCTCTCATTCTCCGAACCTTAACTCGTTTTGTTTGGTCCTGGTGGTGCAGAACGGAGTTCCGCCACCGTCCTCTGCCATGGCCACCATCCACCGCCGCTAGGAGCATCACAGCACCACTACCTCTTCTTCTTGTTGGGTGAGTTGGAATTTCACTCATCTATTTGTTTAAAAATTTAAAACACCATAATTTAATTTTGAAACCATAACCCTAACCCTAACCCTTTGATTTCAGATTATAACCTTGAAATTGAACATTGTTTTATGCTATTGAGACTGTGAATTAATGTTTCCCTAAGCCAATTTCATTGTTCTTTGGCTAAATTGAGTTTTCCCCAAATTGCTCTTTGAACCCTAAAACCCCAATTCTATTTTTATTGAAATTGGTTATATTTTGTAAAATTAAGTACGCATTTATGAAATTAGGACTTTTAGTTGATGATTCTTAAGTTCATTTTCATGATCCTTTAATCAAAACAAAGTTTCCTCAAAGGGTTATTGTGAAGCTTAAGCTCCAAACATGATTTTCTTTGAAGATGACCTTGTTTGGTAATAAGATTAAGTGTTTAGATCAAATTAGAACGTGTGTTTGATCATGTGTAATTGATTTCTTGATTTCTGGTTGTTGCGCGTTGTTGGATTCCCTCTCTGAGACGTTTGACACGGTTATGCTTGCTTGATGAAGTAGATAATTACACTCTTGGAGTTAACGTGAGCATTAAGACGAGGATCCTTTACTTGTCTTCAAAGGTAAGGGGAGCTTGCCTAGGGATATTCGATAACTATATGCATGTGTGCATGTGTGTAATTGAGTGTTGTGAATATTATTGTGATATTGAGCCAATACTTGAATAACTTGTTTACTTGAACTATTGTGGTTATTACTTGAAGTTGAACATTTCTTGCTTTAAAGTGTTATGAATTATATATTTGTGATGAATTGTCATTAACTGTGATATTATTATTGTTGTGAATATATTACTGTTGATTGAAGTTTGAGAAGCCGGACTTGAGTCTATGCTCAATGACTATAAGGATTAAAAACCTTAATAAACCTTGAATAGAACTTTGAAAGTTTTGGGTTCATTTATAAAAGTTCATTGTTTAAAGTGCTTACTTCAGAAGAATAAGATCTTTGTTTTAGAAAAATTTTGAAGTGATTTTAAGTTGAAGGAAACCACCTTTTTATGATCAAAAGTTTTGTACAAGAGAAAACCTTTTCGAACTGTGTGTTTTATGAAGGAAAGACCCTTTGAAATTATTTGACTTTATTCCATCCAGGATTTCAAAAGAAAACGAATTTCCTAAATGTTTTATAAAAGACTTTGTAAAGGAAAAGATTTTATCCTAAATGATTTAGAAAAGTTCCGGTTACTTGGATAAGTGACTGAGGTTTTGTTTTGGTTTTTGATTTTTCACTGAGCGAGAAGTAAGCACATGTGAAAGAGAATACTAGTTCGCGAGACGTCGCCCCTAGTATTCAGTTATATGCACTCGATCTGGGATCCGTGTCAATAATTATGGGCCAAGGGTCCTAATCATGATATTATGGGCTAGGAGTCCTGATCTTGGAATTGAGGACTGTGTCCTAATTTCATTGTTATGGGCTAAGAGTCCTAATCTTGGAATTGAGGACTGTGTCCTAATTTCGTTGTTATGGGATAGGTGTTGTGATTGACCACTCGGACTGCGTGTCCAGTGTTATTGATTTTCAAGTAATGAAAATTGTGAATAGTCTTTAGCTTTGGGCTTCGACAACGGAAAATAGTGAACACAAAAAAAAGTCTCGATAATGAAAAGTCTTTTATTCATATGCATTTCCCCTTAGCAGACATGCTTGAGTTAACCGAATACCCGCTTAAGAAGTGGTTTTCGATGAGGTATACATCTGAATGACTGTTATAAGGGATTCGTGATGATGTTGATCCGGGTGCATGAGGTGATGGATAAACCGGTGATGGTATCTCATGAGATTAAGATTAGAGCCTGGTTATTGAAGTGTCATGCATTATCTTTATAAAATTGATTGATTCGGGTATGAGACCCACTGAAATAATACTTCTTGTTTAGCTGTGAATAATGTTTAAAATGTTAATATGCCAAAGTGTTGTATGTATCATGTATATGGTTTTTGTGTGATATATCCATTTGTCGGTATCTCACCCTTACAAATATATCAGGTTTCTTCTGATACGCTATTGTACTGTGGGTACTTTAGTACAGATGGTGCAGATGAGTCTTCCTAAGCCACTCAGAGACTTAGATCTAGTTGTTTGATGAAGTATTTGATTATGGAATTACCACGCGAGTTTTCCTCAGAAATAACTTTTAGAATGACCAGCTTAGGGTTTGAAACTTAGATTTTTTTTGATAGTATGTATGAGTATGGCTCAGAGAGTCTTTATTCTAAAATCGAATGTTTGTGGCTCGGAGGGCATCTCTTTTGAATGAAAACCTAAGCTTTTCCTTTTGGTCATGTATAGCTTATTGATATAACTATTTTTAGCATATTACTGCCTGGTTGTATTTGGTGTAACTGGAATACTCGAATGAAAATGTAATTATTTTAGCAGGTGTTCTTTTACCTGGGATGTTCGAATTACAGAGGAGACTCTGTCGAAATTTTTGTAAAAATACTAGCTTTTATTCAAATATATCTCTAAATTAAATAGGCTTGCCAAGCTAGTATTGTAAGCCGGTGTGCCGATCAAGGCTTAGGTTTGGAGTCGTGACAAATCTTTATACCCAATTTCAGAGGCTTACGTACTTATATAAATTATTTTCCGAAATCAACCAGCAAATTAGCATTTTAATTTAAATTTCGCATGTGTTACATAGTAATACCCTAGGGGGGGGGGGGGGGGGGGTTACACGTAGCATGAAATACCTTAGGGTTACACGTAGCATGAAATACCTTACCCTTTAAGGCATTCATACGAAACAACGTGGGCTCGTCTGCCAAATGCATGTAAAAACATCTTCGTTTTTGCAGCTTTTCTTTGTGTTTCATTCTTTCCTTCGTCGAGGCTCAAGGCTCATGACCACCCATGAATTTTCGAATTTTTAAAACTTTCAATGTCAACACAGGACGTTTTAGTCTGAGTGTCCAATCGTAACAGTCCTAGACCTGTGCAATGGTCTTGGACTGTGGTCATAGAAAACAACTTTCACCCTTTTACTACTTTCACCATGTATGTAGAACATACAGTCCACAACAACGTAAATAGGACACACAGTCCTCAACGTGTATAGGACACACAGTCCACAACTTTATATATAAGACACAGTCCACAGTGTTACACGTAGCATGAAATACCTTACCCTTTAAGGCATTCATACGAAACAACGTGGGCTCGTCTGCCAAATGCATGTAAAAACATCTTCGTTTTTGCAGCTTTTCTTTGTGTTTCATTCTTTCCTTCGTCGAGGCTCAAGGCTCATGACCACCCATGAATTTTCGAATTTTTAAAACTTTCAATGTCAACATAGGACGTTTTAGTCTGAGTGTCCAATCGAAACAGACCTAGACCTGTGCAATGGTCTTGGACTTTGTGGTCATAGAAAACAACTTTCACCCTTTTACTACTTTCACCATGTGTTATCACAACGTATGTAGAACACACAGTCCACAACAACGTAAATAGGACACACAGTCCACAACGTGTATAGGACACACAATCCACAACTTTATATATAAGACACACAATCCACAGTGTTGTGATACGGATCATGGATCCATGTGCTTTAACTCTAGTATCCCGACGTCTCGGTTACTAGGTTCACTTTTCAACGTTATTTTTCGTTCAGTGAAAAAAAAAATACAAAACCAAAACTTCCTTAACTTATTCAAGTTGCCGGATATTTTTACTTGAATAAATTCTTTTCAACAACATTTTCTTTTGAAATTCATTTTTTTAAAACTTTAAACTTTAGGAACTCCATTTTTTTTCCCTAAAAATCTCCTTTATTTTGGAGAAGTCTATTTCCTTTAAAAAATATAGTAACTAACAGACACTATGAAAGTAGTAAATAGCATCAGCATGCTCTGAACTAAATAGCCTTCTTCTTCTTGTAGAAGTCATATCCCTTGAGTGGTTCCCTTGAACTCCACAATATACGGCACAACAATGCAAACCCAAGACAACAATGCAAGGATGAGAAACCAATATATGGATTTACTCGATAACTACATGCGCGACTCAAAGGAAAGCATATAAACATATATATTTTCATACAACATCAGTTCTTAAATAAACAAGTAGTCATCATTGGGTTTCATACCCGAAACATCATCGTTTGAAAAACTATGCATGAACACTTCAACTTTCAACATTTAACTTTTCACTTAATCTCCGGAGATCCCAACACCATGTAAATGAGCTGATCAAGCTCGATAGCCAGGTATATTAGGCACTTCGTGGCCTGGAATACTTTATTCATCAAAGCACCATACATACTTCGTAGCACGGAATACCTTATTTATCAAGGCACCGTACATAAAACGTGGGCACGCCTGCCAATGAATGCATGTAAAACATTTTATTCTCGTCATTTTCTTCGTGTATAATCTTTCCTTTGCCAAAGCTCAAAAGCTTACGACCAACATAGTTTTCAATGTCTTAAAATCTTTTATTATCAACCCAGGACACGCGGTCTGAGTGCTTAGCCACCACGTATACAGTAAACACCAAGTCTACAGGACCTCAAAGTCCAAAGGACCCCAAGTCCATAACACAACAACGAACCTTAGTACCCCGACGTCTCGGTTACTAAGTCCAACACCACTTTTAACACAGTTGAGTTAAACTTGATTTCGGAAAATTGTTTTAAATGGGAAATTCTTTAATAAAATCGTTGGTTACCAAATCTTGGTTTTCAGAAAAGAGAGTCACTTGTGGTTTAAACTTGCTTAAAATACCTACTGCTGGTTCAAAACACTTGCCGTCAACACTTTTCCAAATTTTTTAAACTCATATTTTATTGTCTTTGATTGTCATTTATTTTCTTTAATATTTCTATTAATGTTTTGATTTTATCTTATTACCTATTAATGATTGAATTGTATTTATAACAGTTTTCTTTAGCATATAATTCTTTTATGGTATTTCATATGTCATGAATGTTATTAATTGTGTTATTGAATGAAAGGAAAACTGTACAATTGCTTTAATTAAAAAAAAGTTTACATGAATGGGATTACATGAAGGCTGCAACGTACAGAAGATGGAATGTGTAACACCCCCCTTGGGTCTTTACATGGTTAACTCGTGGAAAATAAAACTTTAATTCGCTGCTTGCTTTCGGAAAAATAATATTTTCTTAAGTTGTTATCTTTTCTAAAACAGTGATAAAATTTTTTCCTTTTCTATTTCAACCACCACAACAACGTAAATATAACCGTATATGGATGGATATATATATATATATATATATATATATATATATATATATATATATATATATATAAAACATCATACAGCTATACTGCATCATAATTGTTTACACAACTAGACCTTAATAAGTATAGTTTCTTCCAAAACATAATATAATGTAACTAAAAACCTAAGCTGGACATACTAACAATAACTATAACAGTAGAATCGTCAATATAAAAAGTCTAGTGTAAGAGGTGCTACACACCACTAGAATAATAAACCATGCACCGCCGTCATCAGCATTGTTGAAGCTAAGGGAACTGGTACAATACGTCAGAGCTCCCGGGTGGTTTATATGAACTCCCCAATATAGAGCATAGCAAAGAAAAACCTAATACAATAATGCAAGAGTGTGAAACCAATACATGGATTTAACACGATAACTACATGCGCGACACAAAAGAAAACATATACATGTTAATAACAACCTAAGCATTTATAATAAGGCAAATAGTTTCTCAAAGGGTTTCATACCCCAAACATCATCATTTGAATAACTATGCATGAACACTTCATATTCATCATCTAATTTCATACTTAATCTCATGAGATATCCCAACGTGGTGAGGAGTTGATCAAGCACGACGACCAAATAAGGCACTCGTTAAATACCATAGCACACTGTCCAACACAAGGCACAATGATCACCGTATATGGTTACCATAGCACACTGTCCAATTTAAGGAGCAGTGATCACTGTATATGGTTTTTCATTGTCCAACCAGGGCGCAATGATATGTCGTGACATGAATATCGGCATGATACCATGATTAACAAACAGGCATGTCTGCCTAAAATGCATGTAAAACATTTTGTTCTTGTCATTTTTCTTCTTGTTCAATCTTTCCTTGCCGAAGCTCAAAAGCTTTCGACCATTCACTGCTTTCATTATCTTAAGATTTTCATCATAAACACAGGACTCAAAGTCCGAGTGCTCAATTACGAAACCCCTAAACCAATGCATCGGGCTTAGGTTCTTGGTAATAGAAAACAATGTTTACTTTGAATAACATTATTTACATCGTAATTAGGACACAAAGTCCATACGACACGTAGTCCAAAACACCATATGAACACTAGTACCCTGACGTCTCGGTTACTAAGTTCAATATCACCGTCTACACCGTTTGCGTAAAACTTGACTTCGGAAAATCATTTCAAAGGGAAAATTCTTTTATAAAATCATCAGATAATAAATTCTTTTCTGAAAACTTCATGTTTCAAAAAGAGAGTCAATTGAGGCTCAAACTTAGTTTAAAATACATACTGCCGCTTTAGAATTACTTGCCGTCAATACATTTCCAAATTGCCTCCAATTAACATTTTTAAAGTCATTTAAGCCAAATCTTAGCTTTTTCCACTTAAATAATTTCCTAAAATCATAATTAAGTTATTTTCAAAGATTAATTTCATAAAATAACTTTTTATAATATTACGGAATTTCTTACGTAAAAATTAGCAGGACAAAAATAATTTCACGGTTACGTCCTCACTGTGACTCACAATTCACTCTTACACCGATAAATCATTAAATAATGATATTTTCCAATATTTCTTATTTTTTCCAAATAAAATTTTTCATCAATATTATATTCCAATATTTCTCTCATAAAAATTGAATATAATTTATAAATCTTCTTAAAGCTTTTATCTGGTTAACGTTATCTTCCTAAGTTTGCAATAGATAACGCTTCCTTGAGGAAGCGCTATCTATTTGTCACTTTAGGCAGCGTTTTTTCAAGAAAGCGCTACTGAAAGTAGGAATAGGTAGCGCTTCCTTGAGAAAGCGCTTTCTAAAGTTGGTAATAAGATAATCTATTACATACTTTAGACAGCGCTTTCTCAAGGAAGCACTGTCTATTTGTCACTTTAGACAACGTTTTTTCAAGCAAGCGCTGTCTATTTGTCACTTTAGACAGCGTTTTTTCAAGAAAGCGCTACCTATCCCCCCCCCCCTTTCATTATTCACTGTTTTTCTACATTTCCCACCTGCACAACCATCCCTCATCAATTCACAGTAACACTGCATTTAGGTACATCACACACATACACATATATAATGTACAAAGCTTACATGCAATATTGGTAAGCATATATATATATATATATATATATATATATATATATATATATATATATATATATATATATATATATATATATATAAACCAAACCAAATATCAAAATCATGCATATATAACCAATTAATTAAGTAATATACTTTAACACAATTCACAGTAACGCTTACACATAACCAATTCTACTATTGAAGTCCATAAACCAAAAGGTCGCTAACCTACACTAGATAATAACCATGCATACTAACAATGTATACAAGCTAATCAACACACTAGTAATTATAAACAATTTGTGCATGCTGCTTCCATCTTCTACTTGATCGCACAAAGTCCTTGTTGTCAGCCTGCATTTGGTCCTGAATGATGATATCCTTGATAAATTTCATAACGTAGTAGCCACAGTCGTTGTCATTCGGTTGACGAGGGCACTATAAAACCAAAAATAATAAATTAATTCTTTTAATTTAAAATAAAAAATTGCATAAGGATTTTCGTAAATATCATTATAGATATCGATTTAGTCTCACCATATTATTACAGCCACAATATGAAACCAAGAGTATAGAAAATGTAAAGAGATTGAAATTAACCATAAAATGGATAGACAGTAATACATGTTTTGGACTTTCTGAGGAACAAGATTAAAGTGAAGTATATATACTCCCCGCATGTAAAGCTTTATATACCCTGCAAATTATATATGTATGTACCAGTTCAAAGTGCATGTTATATATATATATATATATATATATATATATATATATATATATATCATCTAGCTGGCTATTAATAGTACTGACAGCAACAGAGGTAAAAAAACAAGATTAACAATTTTAGATACAAAGCTAGCCATCATGTTCAAAACAAGGAAAGATGAAAGGAAAATCAAGCCATCTTTGATGTTCCTTTCTTTTCAATCAAGGAGGACGTCTTGTCTTGGAGATAATAAGAATCTATGATGCAACTTTGTATGACATATGTTAATTAGTGTACATATGTAAGAGTCAATGAAGGAGAACACTGAACAATTATTTTTCATTTCAAGAATGACATGAAATTGTGAAATTTGGGATAAAATCTTAAAGGTAATCTAGTATCTGTGTCAGATATCACAGGTAGTGTGTGTACCTTAGAGCAAACCTTGCAGAAATCTAGTATGTTAAACAAACCCATATGATAGAAAGCAACGTACACCACATTTATCACCACCGTTTTCAAATATATATACAAAACTAAGAACAAATTAATATGAGATTTCAAAAAAAAAAAAAAAACCATATCCATGATCTTCCCCAAAGATATATAACATGGACAGCATGTAGAAACTTGATTGCAAGATAATTTTGTTTACTTGTGACAGCAAGCATATAATCTAAACAATTTTTTTTACTTCCTTGAAATAATGGAACCAGGAACCATCAAATGAAAGAAAATTTATAGTCTAGTCTATAAATGTCAGAAAAAAGAAACTTATTTTTCTTATATCAGCTTCGTGGGACGCAGATTAATAACTTTCAACAAACACTTTATCAGTTAACACAATAACATCACCTGATATTGATTATTTAGAATAAGCCAAGCCACAATAGGAGTGTATGTTGTTTCCCTCTCAGCTGCAAGACGTTGTGCATTCGGGAATTCTTTCAATACTTCCTGAAAATCTTTAGCAAGCTTAGCATCTGCTATCTTCTTGTTTGCCTGCAAATTTGAGAAAGGCCTTCAATATATCCTTTTTTTCAAGGCAAAAGAATTTAAGATCACGTCACCCAATAAATCAAAAGAATATAGAACAAACATTCATTCAAAAATGAATCCAACATGTAACACCCCGATTTTCGCTGCTTTGTAATATCGGTAATAAATATATAAATATATATTTTTATCCGAGACTTAGAAAATGATTTTGGATAAACCAAGGTCATTTCCTTGTTATACTTATTTTCATAAGGTTACGGGGAAGTTTTTGGTTGAAAACTCAGACGGAAGCCGGTCTACGTTTTCTGTGTTTTCACTGACAATAAAAGTTTACTGCTCAAAAGACCTAATTTTAAATCGTGAACGAGATGAAAAATATTTTTAACGTATTTACTACGATGCTGGATGTTTTGAAAATTTTGGTAAAAAATTAAAATATTATATTTGTTGCGGGCGTATACGTCGATATATCTCTAGGAAAAGCATGCGCCAGATGAATCGAGGAGTCGGCAACGTAGCTGAGATGATGGATTTGACCGACTTGACGAGCATTTATGACGAGCTTATCCGTGTCATAATGGCCATAATGGCACATTTATGACAAAGTGAACTTTTGTTATGAAATGACCATTTTGCCCTTGTCTTTTTATGACAATTGCAAGCAAATGCCATTGGAAAAGTTGACCAAACCTTACCCAAATTACACGGCTCCAACTTGTCTTCTTCATTTGGGCATTTTCTTCCATTTTCCATTTCTTCAAGTTCTTAGTTTGCCTTAAGAACTTCAAGAACATTCAAAATTGTTCATAATTCGTCATATTTTGCCTAGCAATTCTGACCATTTTATATTCTGAATCTCGGAAAACTTTCAACATGAAAGTTGTTCATCTTTCTCTCTTATTTACAACGACATAAAGATCATCCAAAACGGACAAGTATGTTGAGAGATCTACCCAAAATACTAAAACTGTTCTAAACCTTAATTATGTTCATCTTCTTCCTTAAGTTTCTCAAGAACACCATGAGAAATTTGTGAAGAACATCATCCAAATCTTGCTTTCCTTTATCATCAAGAGGTAAAAACTTCTTCTCTTGTCATTTAAATCATTTCTCTTCACAAATTTTGTAGATTCATGGCTTAGATCAACATGTTCTTCATTTACTTCAAATTCATGGAGCTAGATTCAAAAATTCATAACTAATTCTATAAAAATCCTTTTGACATGAAACCAATTGCTATAATCTTATAATCATCTCTATTTTCATAATCTAGAAGCATAAGATCATGGGAAATTTCTTTCCTTGATTTCTGGTCATGGCCGAACCTAGGTCAAAGTTGTGTTCTTAGGTTTTGTTTCAATTTCATGTCTTGATTCATGATTATATCTTGATAGTTATTGTATTTAAGTATATAGAAGATCAAAAATCAAACTTGAGCCTATTTGTTTCTTCAAAAACCGAAACCCTAGGTATGAGCACTTAATGGTTTTGTGATTCAAAAGTTGTTTGTAATCCTTGAATCCAACTCTAAGTTTTGAATGTTGATTAAATCCAAGAGTTGATGAAATTTTAAAATTTCTAGCCTATAAATCTTAATGAGAAAACCGAACCCTAGTTCTTAGAGCTAGATGAGTTTTAGTTCATGTTCTTGGTTCATAATCTTGGTTTAAGTGATTAATCATGCTTAAGTAACTTATGGATCATTAATCCCTAAGTTAACCAAATTTTATTTTTACTAACCTAGATAATTGGTTGAAGCCGAACCCTAACCTTCATGAGCCAAGTGTATTGTTGTTTGATTTGATTTATTTTGGTTGCAATTCGTTTGAAGGAAACAACTGAGTTAGCTGATTTATGCTGACGGAGAGAAATCAGATCGAGATCAGGAAATTATTAGAAACCATGGTTTGATCTTCAAGAGGTAAGGGGGGTATGCCTGAGGAGTTTAAGATAATCTCATGCTTATTTGTTGAGTCATTTATTAATTTTCTGTATGAAATATTTTATTATATTATACTGTTTACTATTAATTGCTAGATTGATGTGATGTTTATCTGAGTAATTGAATTGATGTGATGTGTGAACTTACATGATTATGATTATTTGTTTATATTATAATTGTGATGCATGTCATGAATTGATATATGCCATGCTATTATGTGATTGGAATTTATCTGCTGTTGAGTGTTGGACTGAGTAACCTGACATTGGTCAGTGTTAAAAATTTTAATTAAGGATAAAAACCTTAATAAGCTTGGATAATTAATTAGAGGGATTAATTTGGGAGATTTTGAGAAAAATGAAAAAAATTATTATTTTAATAATATTTTGTGGAAATTGTGTAAATAAGCCATAGTAACGGCGAAACCGTAAAATTTTTTTCACAGGCTCTAATTTTTATATAATAAATTCAATTTTATTATAAAATGTTATTTAAAGTGATTAAGTTCTGAAAATAATGTTTATAGCAGTCAGAATAATTACTTCTGACAGAGAAATGATAAAAGTTATTTAATATTATTTATTTAATATTATTAAATATTAAATATTTAATTATTTAAATATTCGAATATTAATTATTAAATTTTATTATTATTAAAAAAATTTTAAGTTGACCTTTATTGAGAATTAATTTTTGAAGTGAAACAATTAGAAATAAAGAGATTTATCAATGATTTTTGGATTTTATCAACGTTTTAACAGAAAAAGGATTTCTGTAAAAATATTTTATTCAGTGAAATTATCCCGTTAAACTTGGATAAGTTTTCGGAGCTGTTGTTTTGTATTTGATTTTCACTGAGCGAAATGTTTTACAAGCAGATAAATAAGCCTAGAAACCGAGACGTCGGGGTTCTAGTGTTGTATGGACACGTAGATCAAGGATCTGTGTTATGGGACGGAGTGTCCTGCAAAGTTTTGTTTTTGGACTGTGTGTCCTAAGTTGATGTGGACAGTGTGAGTTCCATATCCGCGAGCCTAAAACTGGTGCATCGGTTTAAGGGCCTCGTGATTGAGCATTCGGACTGTGTGTCCTGTGTTGAGATTAAAAGATTTGGACTGTGTGTCCTGTATTTATTTAAAGTGAAAAGTCTTAATTAAAAAAATTAAGCATGGTCGTTAAGCTTTGTGCTCCGACAAGGAAATATTATTACGACAAAGAAAACAGAACGAGAATAAAAGTTTTTTCATACATTCAATGGCAATCGTGTCATGTAAATGGCATTGAATCCAGAGTGGATCAATGTATATGGCAGACGTGTCAAGTGGTGATGATCATTGAGTTCCGGAGTGGATCAATGTATCTTTTATGGACTGTGTTCCATTTAAATATTGGGCCTCTATATGTGTGAGCCAATATATAGGACTGTGTGTCCAAATTTATAGGACTGTGTGTCCAGATTGAATATGTGTGCAGCTATTCTCTAACGGGAATGGGGGAATAGTGTCATTGCTTTCCATGAGCATCCTAACGGGAATGGGGATGTGCACAATTGTGTTATGTGCTTTGCATGAGCATCCTACACAATTGTGTTATGTGCTTGCATGAGCATCCTAACGGGAATGGGGATGTGCACCAGTCATTTTTTTCTTGGGCATTGTTTTGTTCGTTTTTACAATGTGCCATGTGCGAGCCTGATCAGCTTGAAACGAAACAGAAAGTTGTGGGATCTCCGGAGATTAGGTATCAAATTAGAGATTGAACATAGAAGTGTCATGCATTTTTATAAAATGACGATGACTGCCGGGCATGAAGCCCTGTGAATTAAATCATTCTACTGTTTGAATTAATGTTATTATATTTTGAATATTTGGTATATGCTATTTGAGAGTCGTGCATGGGGTTTTCTTATTAAAACTCATATATTGGAAACTCGCCGTTACAAACATATCAGGTTTATTTTAGACTAAGGTAGTACTTGGGTATACTACTACTGATAAAGCGAAGGAATTCACTGAGTCGTTCGAGGACTTAACTCCTAGATGCTTGAAGAGGTATGTGTCAGTGCGAATGTCACGAGGGTGATGATTCAGTACCTACATCAAGTACGTACCAGACTTTGACCGTGGAGACATCTTTACCGCATATATGATTTCTTACCGGTTTTTCTTGTAGAGTAGGAACTTATATGTTCTGATAATTTCATAGATTCGGAAGTAGAGGTATCCTCACCGGATATTTCGATATGTTGGGAGAACTATGGTGGTCTTCCCAACAGTGATTATTAGTACTGACCAGCTATAGGACTTTTGGTGTCTTATAAAGTTGTGGTACTTGGTTAGTCTGGATGTTTGACTATTGAAAGTCATTCTTTTGAGTTATAATTCCAGATTACCGCTACGTTACAATTACGTCTTTATTTTATTATGTTATGATGTTGGAGATGACCTGTTATGTGAAGGTCTAAGTGTAAAATTCTCATGATACCTATTTATGCTATGTTAATGGTGTTGGATTATATATGGAGTAAAAGAAAAAGAAAAGGAAAAAAAATTATCACTAATTTTGAAAGGGATTAATAACTAGAAAATTATATTTTCCGAAAGCAACCAACAAAACTATTTTATTGAGTGTATTTCCGAAATAAGTTACGTAAATGTGATAACCTGAAAATGGGGTGTCACATTAGTTGTATCAGAGCTGGTCGAGTCTTTCGAGAAACCTTGGGGAATAGGTCTGTTAGGTTTTTGTTGTGTGATCTCTGGTTGAACCTTGTTTGAATTGTTTCTTGGTTGAAACAATGTGTGTTGACACACAAGTAAGTATGTTTTGGTGGGTTCTTATTGGGTTGAGACCTTGAGAGATCTCATGTTTAGTAAAGGGTACTCATGTTCATGTTGATACATTCGTTTATCCCTTAGGACAGTATCAGACATTTGAATAAGGTACCTGTCATTGAAAGTTTTTGGGGAAAATTTTCTGAGAATGTCCCAAGTTTGTACGGATGGACGAATGTTGAGTTTCTGATTGATCTAGTTTCTAGATTTAGCCAGATCTCAACCACTTTGTGTAGGATATCGCCAACGAAGTTAGTTGAGTTAGACTTCAAGAAATAAAATTTTTGTCCATTTCTCGATAAGTTGGTCATCATCTTCATCGATGATGTTCTCGTTTACTCTAAGAGTCACTAGGAGCATGAGAAACCATGGATAGTAGATGGTACAGTGATTGAATTGCTTCTTAGAAGTAATGTGTTTTAAACACGTAAGTATACGTTTCAGTTTCTGGTTTCCATTTAATTGATTGCGTCTTGAAGGTCAGTTATGGAACCAAAAGGTGGACGTGGACGCAGCTGTGGCAGAGGCCGTAGAGGTGGTCGTGTTAACGGCCGTGGTAACTTCGAAGAGAACTATGAGGAAGCCGGGGGCATGGACTATGCTGCACAAGCGATGGCAGATGTTGCTGATGTTATTGTACAAAAAACTGCTACAATGGTTGCCCAGAATTTACAGGAACAACTTCGAGCGGAACAGGCTGCTGAGGGCAGAGGTCTTACTGCTTTTAGACGCCAGAATCCTTCACAATTTCATGGAGATGTGGATCCTACAAAAGCTGATTTGTGGATTCAGGGAATAGAGAAAATATTTGAGTTGATTCACAGTCCAGAAGGAGTGAAGGTGCCTTATGCTACTTATTTGCTGTTCGGAGATGCTGAGTATTGGTGGAAGGGCATTAAGCAACTGCTGGAAGTAGAAAATCAGGAGATTTCTTGGGAGATATTTAAGAACATGTTTATGAATAAATATTTTACTTAGAGTACTCGAGATGAAAAAGAGCAAGAATTTTTACGTCTGCAGCAGGAGGATATGTCTGTTGGGGAATACACGGCAAAATTTGAGTCACTTGCCAAGTATTTTCGTTTCTTCCAAAATAACCCGGATGAAGACTGGAAGTGTGAAAGGTTTGAAGGAGGACTACGATTTGAAATCAAGGAGTCGGTACTGCCACTGGAAATCAAGAATTTCCAAGCTTTATTTGAGAAATGTAGAAGAGTAGAACTGATAAGGAAAGGGATAGATAATGGAGGGAATGTTAGAGGACCCTCTCGAATCAAGAACCAGTCTCAAAATCATAATTAGGAGGAGAAGCAAATCCAGAGAAAACCATATTTCTGATCAACAAGAAATGACCATAACCAACAACTATATCGTCCAGTTATTTCTGCATCAGGTAGTAGAGGCCAAAAGAACCAAAGCCAAGGTCAAGGCAGGAGATGTTTCAAATGTGGAGATTCAAATCACATGGCAAATAAATGCCCTTTTTAAAGAAAGGAAATGTTTCGATTGTGACCAAATAGGACACTTATCAAAGGATTGTAATGCACCAAGGCGTGGACCAGTTGTCAATAAAACAAGAACCAATAAACCAACGGCTAAGGGTAGAGTTTATACCATGAGTGGTGCCAAATTTTCAAATTTTGACGATCTCTTTTAAGGTAGTTTTAGTAATCCTTTAACTGAACTTTTAAATTCACGTGCGATGCAATTCTTTTCTTTTCTTGATAGATTGTGTGAAACATTTGAGTTGTCTGTTTATTCCTTCTCATATGATGTGATCGTTTCAAAACCCCTTGCTGAACCAATTTTTGTGAAATTTTATATATGGGAACTATCCTATTTTGTTCAGGATAGATACTTTCATGATAAAAGAAGTTTCTTGATGAGACTTAGTCAATTCACTTTTACTTTTGGTGGAAGTGATCCAGTCTAAATTTTGTCGGACTGATGTTCTTTTAAATCGTTGTATAGTAAAGTTCTTGTGAAGGAAGAAACTTTATTAGAGTCATGTTTGTAAACATGTATTGGCCATGCATTTTTACACTCACGAACCTATTGAAGAATCTTTTTACATGTTGGACACTTGTATCTTTCAGATTGGTTAAATTATTCTTTGTGCTTTCTTGTGAAAGCAAAATCAAGAAATTTCTTGTCTTGGAAATCTCTTTTCAAATTATTGTGAGTAGGTGGACGAAGTCGACATTTTTTACTGCTTAGGTCCAAGGTTTAATGGAAAAACCAACAGAGGCGTGTATCAGAGGACTGATCCAACGTGATAAAGTAATCTTCCAACATCGTTTTGAGTAAAGCCCGAAAAACTTACTTCGAGTGTTGGGCAAAGTTACATCTAGCGTTAAGAGTCAAGTTGAAGTTAATGTTCAGCTTATCATCCTAAGTTAGATGGATAAGTAAGAAAGGAATTGACCCTTAGAAGGTTAATTGAGAGCAAGTATAATACCTAAGCATGACAAGAGGTGAATGGATTTTTATTGAGGTGTAGATGTGATTAGTAATCTGCGAATTTTCATAAGTAAGATCAGTAAGTAAGATGATTTCGGTATATTTTATGATCGAGGTAGAATTTGCTAAATGAACTAGGATAATGAAAAAATGATCATCGTTAAGATTTAATCGTATGATTGGAAGAAATTACAGAAAGATGTCTATGGTAGTGTTACCTAAGTTGAATGTGAATGGAAAAGAGAAGTTCTTGAGTAAAATTTAGTTGTTAGAAAAGTTCGAAAGCTAAGAGTTAGATAATTTTATTCTATATAGTTCCTTTTAGTTTAATTGCATTAAGATATGCAATGAAGTTATTTTGAGGATGAGATGTGTTAGGTAACATCAAATTGGAGTGGTGAATTATAATGAAGAGAAACTAAGACTATGATTAAATATTTTGAGTAGGGAATTGATACGTGGTGCTGTGTAGACATTGTTGGTATTAGTGGTAATATTCAGAATTAGATGATTTGAATAAGATTTCTGGTGGAACCATGCTGATAAGAGAAGTGATTAAGTTTTGATTTTGTTTTTTTTTCGAGTGTGATAGACTCTGATGAAATTTTGAGGATAGTACGGTTATATAGAAATGACATAAGAATGAATTGTGTTATGGAATATAGAATAAGAGGAAAGAAGTGATGTGGTGGGCAATGTAAAATCTTAAGGTTAAGAGGAGATTACAAAATCCTGTTTGGTTTCGAGTGACGAAATTTCGAGGACGAATTTTTTTTTTAGTGGGGTAGTAATGTAACACCCCGATTTTCGCTGCTTTGTAATATCGGTAATAAATATATAAATATATATTTTTATCCGAGACTTAGAAAATGATTTTGGATAAACCAAGGTCATTTACTTGTTATACTTATTTTCATAAGGTTACGAGGAAGTTTTTGGTTGAAAACTCAGACGGAAGCCGGTCTGCGTTTTGTGTTTTCACTGACAGTAAAAGTTTACTGCTCAGAAGACCTAATTTTAACTCGTGAACGAGATGAAAATATTTTTATCGTATTTACTACGATACTGGATGTTTTGAAAATTTTGGTAAAAAAATTAAAATATTATATTTGTTGCGGGCGTATACGTCGATATATCTCTAGGAAAAGCATGCGCCAGATGAATCGAGGAGTCGGCAACGCAGCTGAGATGATGGATTTGACCGACTTGACGAGCATTTATGACGAGCTTATCCGTGTCATAATGGCCATAATGGCACATTTATGACAAAGTGAACTTTTGTTATGAAATGACCATTTTACCCTTGTCTTTTTATGACAATTGCAAGCAAATGCCATTGGAAAAGTTGACCAAACCTTACCCAAATTACACGGCTCCAACTTGTCTTCTTCATTTGGGCATTTTCTTCCATTTTCCATTTCTTCAAGTTCTTAGTTTGCCTTAAGAACTTCAAGAACATTCAAAATTGTTCATAATTCGTCAGATTTTGCCTAGCAATTCTGACCATTTTCTATTCTGAATGTCGAAACACTTTCAACATGAAAGCTGTTCATCTTTCTCTCTTATTTCCAACGACATAAAGATCATCCAAAACGGACAAGTATGTTGAGAGATATACCCAAAATACTAAAACTGTTCTAAACCTTAACTATGTTCATCTTCGTCCTTAAGTTTCTCAAGAACACCATGAGAAATTTGTGAAGAACATCATCCAAATCTTGCTTTACTTGAATCATCAAGAGGTAAAAGCTTCTTATCTTGTCATTTAAATCATTTCTCTTCACAACTTTTGTAGATTCATGGCTTAGATCAACATGTTCTTCATTTACTTCAAATTCATGGAGCTAGATTCAAAAATTCATAACTAATTCTAGAAAAATCCTTTTGACATGAAACCAATTGCTATGATCTTATAATCATCTCTATTTTCATCACCTAGAAGCATAAGATCATGGGAAATTTATTTCCTTGATTTCTGGTCATGGCCGAACCTAGGTCAAAGTTGTGTTCTTAGGTTTTGTTTCAATTTCATATCTTGATTTATGTTCATATCTTGATAGTTCTTGTATTTAAGTATATAGAAGATCAGAAATCAAACTTGAGCCTATTTGTTTCTTCAAAAACCGAAACCCTAGGTATGAGCACTTAACGGTTTTGTGATTCAAAAGTTGTTTGTAATCCTTGAATCCAACTCTAAGTTTTGAATGTTGATTAAATCCAAGAGTTGATGAAATTTTAAAATTTCTAGCCTATAAATCTTGATGAGAAAACCGAACCCTAGTTCTTAGAGCTAGATGAGTTTTAGTTCATGTTCTTGGTTCATAATCTTGGTTTAAGTGATTAATCATGCTTAAGTAACTTATGGATCATTAATCCCTAAGTTAACCAAATTTTATTTTTCCTAACCTAGATAATTGGTTGAAGACGAACCCTAACCTTCATGAGCCAAGTGTATTGTTGTTTGATTTGATTTATTTTGGTTGCAATTAGTTTGAAGGAAACAACTGAGTTAGCTGATTTACGCTGACGGAGAGAAATCAGATCGAGATCAGGAAATTAATAGAAACCATGGTTTGATATTCAAGAGGTAAGGGGGGTATGCCTAAGGAGTTTAAGATAATCTCATGCTTATTTGTTGAGTCATTTATTAATTTTATGTATGAAATATTTTATTATATTATACTGTTTACTATTAATTGCTAGATTGATGTGATGTTTATCTGAGTAATTGAATTGATGTGATGTGTGAACTTACATGATTATGATTATTTGTTTATATTATAATTGTGATGCATGTCATGAATTGATATATGCCATGCTATTATATGATTGGAATTTATCTGCTGTTGAGTGTTGGACTGAGTAACCTGATATTGGTCAGTGTTAAAAATTTTAATTAAGGATAAAAACCTTAATAAGCTTAGATAATTAATCAGAGGGATTAATTTGGGAGATTTTGAGAAAAATGAAAAAAATTATTATTTTAATAATATTTTGTGGAAATTGTGTAAATAAGCCATAGTAAGGGCGAAACGGTAAAAATTTTTTCACAGGCTGTAATTTTTATATAATAAATTCAATTTTATTATAAAATTTTATTTAAAGTGATTAAGTTCTGAAAATAATGTTTATAGCAGTCAGAACAATTACTTCTGACAGAGAAATGATACAAGTTATTTAATATTATTAAATATTAAATATTTAATTATTTAAATATTCGAAAATTAATTATTAAATGTTATTATTATTAAAAAAAATTTAAGTTGACCTTTATTGAGAATTAATTTTTGAAGTGAAACAATTAGAAATAAAGAGATTTATCAATGATTTTCGGATTTTATCAACGTTTTAACAGAAAAAGGATTTCTGTAAAAATATTTTATTCAGTGAAATTATCCAGTTAAACTTGGATAAGTTTTCGGAGCTGTTGTTTTGTATTTGATTTTCACTGAGCGAAATGTTTTACAAGCAGATAAATATGCCTAGAAACCGAGACGTCGGGGTTCTAGTGTTGTATGGACACGTAGATCAAGGATCTGTGTCATGGGACGGAGTGTCCTGCAAAGTTTTGTTTTTGGACTGTGTGTCCTAAGTTGATGTGGACAGTGTGAGTTCCATATCCGCGAGCCTAAAACTGGTGCATCGGTTTAAGGGCCTCGTGATTGAGCATTCGGACTGTGTGTCCTGTGTTGAGATTAAAAGATTTGGACTGTGTGTCCTGTATTTGTTTAAAGTGAAAAGTCTTAATTAAAAAAATTAAGCATAGTCGTTAAGCTTTGTGCCCTGACAAGGAAAGATTATTACGACAAAGAAAACAGAACAAGAATAAAAGTTTTTTCATGCATTCAATGGCAATCGTGTCATGTAAATGGCATTGAATCCAGAGTGGATCAATGTATATGGCAGACGTGTCAGGTGGTGATAATCATTGAGTTCCGGAGTGGATCAATGTATCTTTTATGGACTGTGTTCCATTTAAATATTGGGCCTCTACATGTGTGAGCCAATATATAGGACTGTGTGTCCAAATTTATAGGACTGTGTGTCCAGATTGAATATGTGTGCAGCTATTCTCTAATGGGAATGGGGGATAGTGTCATTGCTTTGCATGAGCATCCTAACGGGTATGGGGATGTGCACAATTGTGTTATGTGCTTGCATGAGCATCCTAACGGGAATGGGGATGTGCACCAGTGATTTTCTTCTTGGGCATTGTTTTGTTCGTTTTTACAATGCACCATGTGCGAGCCTGATCAGCTTGAAACGAAATAGAAAGTTGTGGGATCTCCGGAGATTAGGTATCAAATTAGAGATTGAACATAGAAGTGTCATGCATTTTTATAAAATGACGATGACTTCCGGGCATGAAGCCCCGTGAATTAAATCATTCTACTGTTTGAATTAATGTTATTATATTTTGAATATTTGGTATATGCTATTTAAGAGTCGTGCATGGGGTTTTCTTATTAAAACTCATATATTGGAAACTCACCCTTACAAACATATCAGGTTTATTTTAGACTAAGGTAGTACTTGGGTATACTACTACTGATAAAGCGAAGGAATTCACTGAGTCGTTCGGGGACTTAACTCCTAGATGCTTGAAGAGGTATGCGTCAGTGGGAATGTCACGAGGGTGATGATTCAGTACCTACATCAAGTACGTACCAGACTTTGACCGTGGAGACATCTTTACCGCATATATGATTTCTTACCGGTTTTTCTTGTAGAGTAGGAACTTATATGTTCTGATAATTTCATAGATTCGGAAGTAGAGGTATCCTCACCGGATATTTCGATAGGTTGGGAGAACTATGGTGGTCTTCCCAACAGTGATTATTAGTACTGACCAGCTATATGACTTTTGGTGTCTTATAAAGTAGTGGTACTTGGTTAGTCTGGATGTTTGACTATTGAAAGTCATTCTTTTGAGTTGTAATTCCAGATTACCGCTACGTTACAATTACGTCTTTATTTTATTATGTTATGATGTTGGAGATGACCTGTTATGTGAAGGTCTAAGTGTAAAATTCTCATGATACCTATTTATGCTATGTTAATGGTGTTGGATTATATATGGAGTAAAAGAAAAAGAAAAGGAAAAAAATTTATCACTAATTTTGAAAGGGATTAATAACTAGAAAATTATATTTTCCGAAAGCAACCAGCAAAACTATTTTATTGAGTGTATTTCCGAAATAAGTTACGTAAATGTGATAACCTGAAAATGGGGTGTCACACAAAACTATTTTAAGCTATCCACATCCACTCTAAGAAGTAGCAGCAACAAATAGAGTAAAATTTATAGAAATTGCTGATATAAGAAAAGGTTTGCATATGCAATTGAAGAATAGACATCCAAATCTACATTAACATTAGAATGATAGTCAATTTCACTAGCTTCCTCAGCGGGGAAAAACTATTTACGAAATTATAAATCACAATATTCAATTTAGAGGGTTCTATCCTATGTAATAGCAGAATCCACTGTAAAAAGAAACATAAATGATATAATCAGAAATGATGCTTTGCATGTTGAACATGATTGTACTCAGATGAACGACCACGAACCTTACTCCAACAGCTCCAGCTCTCGGAACTTGTGTCCACTTCGTGGCAATTTCAGCTACCATGTCCTAAAATCAAGCATGGAAAATAATGGTTATGGGGCTTAACATAACATTCATCCAAAAGTTCATTCCAGAAACCTCCCACATAACAAAGTAAATTATAAGACATCAGGTAGGTGTAAAATACCACATGAGAGGACCCACAGGTGTTAAAGAGTGCATAAATGACTGGCTATTAAGTACAATTTTCACAGGAACATTAAGAAAATTAAGAATGGAGCATTGTTGTCTGATTTCTTTGCACATGTGACAAAATATACTTCTTAACTATAATGGGGGCCCAGTGCACAAGGATCCCACTTGGTGGGGTCTGGAAAGGGTAGATGTATGCACAATGCGTTTGCACACATGCCACAATCCCACTAAAATGCGCTTGTGTGAAGCTACTATTAGTAGCTTTTGCATTTCAAATTCTGACCCAAGCCTCTCGTGAATCAAAACACGCTAGCAGCCTTAACCTAACAAGCACGAGACTGTTTCCAGGATTTGCACTCGTGACCTCTAGGTCACAAGGCAGCAACCTTACTTTTTAACCATAAATAACCCCCAAATGAAAAAGAAAGAAGATTGATCTAAAAAGTGAAAATATACTGACCTTATCTGTGTCCACATCATGCATAATTGCATTAATGACTTCTTCACTGTTTGTTTCAACCTCATCAGATAAGGCGTTACGAAGCTCATCGATTTCAATATAACCGCTTTGGTTCTGATCAAAATATTGTAAAGCTTTGTGAAGGTGCTCGTCCTTTCCCATCTTTCTCAGATGAACAGAAATGGCTACAAACTCTCCATAATCTAGATACCCATCCTTATCTACATCACCCTGTAAAAGCAACCCCCAAAAATTTACAAGTTGAAGGGCATATATGTTAAACAATTAAGTTAACAGATATAGTACGTCCATATGTCACTTTCTATTATGAAGTTTTTTTTTTCTGTAGAAAGGAGGAAAACACTTTTTTATTATGAAGTTTCTTCTGAGGAAGGGAGAAAATGGCAATGGGACAATCAAGAATGCTTGCTTGTGGATATTTATTAGTTCAAACATATACACAAAACCTTTTAGCATTTGTGAATTAACTAACGCAGTAGTACTAATTAAACTTACCCAAGTATGCATTTAGTTTTACTTATTACAAAGACAATACGCTGGAAAAACAAAAGACCTCGAACTTTGACAAAGGTACTTAACTACTTATTTTCAACCATCAACTGTGGAGCAATTATTCTAGATAAAGGGTAGTAATAATACTTACAGCTTCCATAAGAATCAGGAGGTCTTCATCAGGAACTTGATGGCCAAGTTTATGCAACCCTGTTCGTAGTTCATCTATGTTAACCTTGCCTCTGTTGGACGAATCTATAACCTGGAATCCTTCTTTTATTCTAGCAGCTTCTTCTACTGACAAATGTTCTGCAATCACCTGTTCCCATGAAATAACAACCGTTAACAAAATTAATGACTCATGAATTAGAATGGTTGCATAGATAAACATTTCATAGACGATTCCCAAGGGACATTCAAATGCTGTTGAGAAAATTACCCTCAAAGCTCTTTTCTTAAGTTTGTTCATTATAGAAAATTGCTTGAGCCTTGCTCTAACAGTTTCTCCTAATGAAACATTAGGAGCTTTCTTTGCATTTTTTATCCATGGATGATCTGCATTTGGTGAACAAGTAATGTTACCATCCTCACATTTCGAATTTCCAAATTTAAAGAAAAAAAATATTAAATTGTTAATTTGCTGATCAGAAAATGTTCTACACAATCCACACTTTTCATCTCTCAAAAGCAATCTATATGAAGTGCATGTTACCTAACACTTCCTGTGCAGTAAGCCGCCGTTTTGGATCCGGGTCAAGCATCTCCTTCACAAGGTCTTTTGCATTATCAGAAACTTTAGGCCATGGATCCCTTTTAAAATCAACAGCAGATCATATAATTGCTTGGGCAACTCCCACCATTTATGTTTGAACAAATGTCCCACCATTTCACACCCCCACCCCTCTCTTTCCCCTAGAAATTGATCCACATTTTCCAACTTAACCCCATTTTTTTCTCAAAGAAAACAGAACCTTAGAAAATCAAATGTCCCAGCTTCTTGTATATTATGAGAAACAAAGATTGTACCACGGTAACCTAGTTACAATCCAAGCCAGAAGTATATTCTATTGAATCTTTTCTTTTATTAGGATATAGAAATATGTCCAATTATCAGAATATGCTACTATCGAAGGTTGAACCAATAGTATCGGCTGATAAAAAAAACAGATACAGCCGGCATATCATACCTTCAACTCATTGGCTGACATATTTAATATTCGGCATTTTTGAAGGTTCCAACTCTCCATTTAGAAGACGACGTGCAAGCAATGGATAGGTCTATTTCCAGCTCTACATATGTTTTCTTTCAACTTCTGGTGGGAGCAATGAAACATGAACCATTAACATTTTTATCTACTACTATTATTTTACCTTAATACCAATCTTCCTCTTTGGAACACTTAAACACAAGAAATCATTAAAATAAAAATGGATTAGAAGCATTACCAATGACAGAGGCACAATGAGCTCAACCAGTAGCAGCCTTCACCACTGAAGCCTCAGTGAGAAGCCCTGGAATCTCCTTCAAAAAAATACACATCAAATTGGAAAATGGATACACATAAATTTGTGCATAATCAAAATGCAACAATCACAACATGGAAAACTGAATTGATTGGGGGAACAACTCACCAAAGGAAGGGGGAGAGGTTGGCGCGGTAGTAGTAGCTCCGACGCGGTGGCGGACTGTGGTGACGACGGGGTAATGGAAAGCGAAACAGTGGCGGACAGCGAACATTCGAACATATCAGCGTGAGCATTGAGGGTCGCAGCGGGAGAAGAAGGTCGTGGAGGAGAAGAACAGATGGGGGTTCGAATGTGGTTCGACAGTAGTGCAACTGCTGTTCTCGAGGGATAGGTACTGCGGCGGCGTAGAAGACGTACGACGGTTGCGAGGCAGTGAGGGTTTCTCTGAGCGAATGAGGGAGACGGCATAGAAAACCTGATGTGTTGCCGTGGTGGAGTCGCGATCGAGGGAGGCGGCACCGTGGAAGCAATCGCGAGCAGTGAGGGAGCGAGGTTTGAGTGTGGCCGTAGAAGCGATTGAGGGACTGAGAGAAGAGGTGGGGCGAAGTTTTGAGAACAAGGGAGGGAACAAATTTTTTTTTTGGTGCTTAAGGGAAGGGACACTTTTATTTTTATCTTTTAGTGTAAAGGAATAGATAGCACTTCCTTTGTAAAGCGCTATCTTATGTAAAGAATAGATAGCGCTCTCTCGAGGAAGCGCTATCTATATGCAATGAATAGATATCGCTTCCTGGAGCAAGCGCTATCTATTCTTACCCATCAATTTTTAGCAGCGCTTTCCTAAGGAAGCGCTGTCTTAGGGTATATCAAAGATAGTGCTTCCTTAAGGAAGCGCTATTAAATGTGTTCCGCCTCTTTTTCAGTAGCGTTTTACTGAAAAGTGCTATTGAAGGTGTGCTGTTAAAGCCTTTTTTTGTAGTAGTGATATATATATATATATATATATATATATATATATATAACATCATACAACTATACTGCAACATAATTGTTTACACAACTAGACCTTAATAAGTATAGGTTCTTCCAAAACATAATATAATGTAACTAAAAACCTAAGCTGGTCATACTAACAATATACTAACAATAACTATAACAGCAGAATCCTCAATATAAAAAGTCTAGTGTAAGAAGCACTCCACACCACTAGAATAATAAACCATGCACCTCCGTCATCAGCATTGTCGAAGCTAAGGGAATTGGTACAATACGTCAGAGCTCCCAGGTGGTTTATATGAACTCCCCAATATAGAGCACAACAAAGAAAAACCCAATACAATAATGCAAGAGTGAGAAACCAATATATGGATTTAACACGATAACTACATGCACGACACAAAAGAAAACATATACACATATACATGTTAATAACAACCTAAGCATTCAAAATAAGGCAAATAGTTTATCAAAGGGTTTCATACCCCAAACATCATCATTTGAAAAACTATGCATGAACACTTCATATTCGTCACCTAATTTCATACTTATTCTCATGAGATATCCCAACGTCGTGATGAGTTGATCAAGCACGACGGCCAAATAAGGCACTTGTTAAATACCATATATAGCACACTGTCCAACACAAGGCACAATGATCACCGTATTTGGTTACCATAGCACACTGTCCAATTTAAGGAGCAGTGATCACCATATATGGTTTTTCATTGTTCAACCAGGGCACAATGATACATCGTGACCTGAATATCGCCATGATACCATGATTAACAAATAGGCAGGTCTGCCTAAAATGCATGTAAAACATTTTGTTCTTGTCATTTTTCTTCGTGTTCAATCTTTCCTTGCCGAAGCTCAAAATCTTTCTACCATTCACCGTTTTCAATATCTTAAGATTTTCATCATTAACACAGGACTCAAAGTTCGAGTGCTCAATCACGAAACCCCTAAACTGATGCATCAGGCTTAGGTTCTTGGTAATAGAAAACAATGTTCACTTTGAATAACGTTATTTACATCGTAATTAGGACACAAAGTCCATAGGACACGCAGGCCAAAACACCGTAAGAACACTAGTACCCTGACGTCTCGGTTACTAAGTTCAATATCACCATCTACACCATTTGCGTAAAACTTAACTTCGGAAAATCATTTCAAATGGAAAATTCTTTTATAAAATCATCAGATACTAAAATCTTTTCTGAAAACTTCATGTTTCAAAAAGAGAGTGACTTGAGGCTCAAACTAAGTTTAAAATATGTACTGCCGCTTTAGAATTACTTGGCGTCAATACATTTCCAAATTACTGTCAATTAACATTTTTAAAGTCATTTAAGCCAAATCTTAGCTTTTTCCACTTAAATAAATTTCTAAAATCATAATTAAGTTATTTTCGAAGATTAATTTCATAAAATAACTTTTTATAATATTACGGAATTTCTTACGTAAAAATTAGCAGTACAAAATAATTTCACGGTTACGTCCTCAGTGTGACTCATAGTTCACTGTTACACCGATAAATCATTAAAATAATGATATTTTACAATATTTCTTATTTTTCCCAAATAAAAGTTTTCATCAATATTATATTCCAATATTTCTCTCATAAACATTGAATATAATTTATAAATCTTCTTAAAGCTTTTATCTGATTAATTGATTGGGCACTGACCACTGTCTGGCTTCTCAAACAACAACCAACAACAAAATTATAGCAATTAACCCAGGCAGATCATGCATCAAATCACTATAATATATAACTGCAGATAAACAATTAAATGCAGATAACAAACACAGATAAAAATAATACAACCTCAACCAAATTAAACAAGCCCCACAAATAAACAATACAGACCAACGAAATTGATAGCACGTAGCCATCGGAAAAATCCCTCAGGCAATCCCCTCTTACCTCTCGAAGAATTTCAATTAGCATCCAATTTAAAAACTTGTCGCGAATCCGGAAATTGCCAACACACGTACACGGTACAATTCTTTATCCTTTAACAAACCACAATTCAACCAATCAAAAACTAGCAAATAAAATCATCTATTCCTCTATGATAGGTCACGGCCTTAGACAGATTTTGTGGCTAAAAATTTCTAAAATTGCTTAAGTCTTTGGATTAGTGATCCTTAATACTTAAGACAATAGATTAACGATTTAACAACAAAGATTGAATCAAAAACTTCCAAGTTCATCAACACCTAGTTTCGGCCAAGGAACAAAAATAGGGCAAGAGAGTTTAGTTTGATACAATAACTTGGATTCAACATAGTTACATATTAGGAAGATGAGATCTATGATCACTTTCTAAAAAAATGAACAAAAGTTCCTCCACCGACACATATATAGCTCCGGCCTTGAAGAGAAAAATAGGGAGGAAAACTTTGTTTGCAACCAACTCTTGGATTATGAATATAAGAATGATAAAAAGAACATAGAAATTGGTTTCATATTAATTGGATTTTTCTATGAATTTTCAAAGTCAAGAACACAAGTGAAGAACATGATAATTTAAGCTTCTAATCGTGAAATGAATTGAAAAGACTATAGCTTAAAGATGATGAGGATCATAGAATACCTCTTGGAATTGAAGAAATGATCTAGAATCAACTACTTGCTTTACAAACTCAAGCTATCGTGTCTTAGAGAGAAAAATAAGTTTAGAGAAGATAGTAGAAAGTGAGAGAATGAAGAATGACTTGATGATCAAGCCTTGATCATGAAGTTGATGAGGTAAATCCTCATGGGCTTGGGCTTGGGCCATGCGCAAGTTGGGCTTGAGAAGTCCAAGTCCATTTACTTAATTTCCAAGCATAAAATGCTTCATACAAAATGAATGGCATAGGAAAGTTTAAGAGTAGAAATTGGCTTCATGCAAATTAACATCTAAACCATGATTTATTAGCATGGTTTAAGCGCGCCATGCCGACATCATTTATTAGTTTTAATTTACTTTTCTCGGATTGTAGTTAGACGTCCGGTTTTGAGGCTTTTGATTTTTATTCGAATGGTTGGATTTATTAATATTTTTTCATTACTTTGAAATATTATTATTTTACTTAATATTAGGCCTTTTTCAGACTTAATTATTTGAGAAATTCTTTATGACTTGTATATTTTAATTAAATGTTTTAAAGGATTTTATTGAAATTAATTTGGGTTACTAATGTAACGTAGGGGGTTACAAGAGTATGGATCTTTTTCTTGAATTAGGAGTTGATATTTTGGACAAACCTTCGTTCTAAATTCACAATAACTGATCAGAACATGTGAAACTGTAGCAATTTTAATTAGAGGGTGGCACAATTTGTGGTTTTGCAGAACCTATGGAGCTGGTTTTTGGTGGCTTGGTGTTTTGTTATGCAGCCATGTGCATCACTAACATTGATTTTAATGGGGTTTTAATTTGTTTTTATTTTTTCATGTTTTTACTAATTACATATGATAAAATGTCAGTATTGGCTTTGCATGAGAAAGTGGAAGGAGTTAAGGAAGAAGCCCATCATTAATGGCTTTGTATGAGAAAGCATAAGAAACTAAGGAATAAGCATTTGTATTAACGGAACTTGAGATGGTAGAGTGAATGGCTGTGCATAAGAAAGTGGAATCAACAAGGAAGAAGCCTATTTGTTACTAGAAGCTGACAAGGCAGAGTTAATAGCTTTGCACAAGAAAGTGGAATCAGTGAAGGAAGAAGCCATGTTATTACTGGAATTAGAGAAGGCTGAAATAATGGATTTGCATAAGAAGTTTGAATCACATAAGCAAGTAACGATGTTGTTATTGGAGTCATATAAAGTCTGAATTAATGTTGCTAAAGGCTTTGCAGCAGGAAGTTGAAACATGGAAAGAAGAACTAAATGTCTTGTCTTGGAAGATTGATTCCTATGAAGCACATGTGAATATGATAAAATGGATCATTTGCTTCATATTGATCTTTGTAGTTGGTAAATTTACCGAGTTTAAAATGGCGTATATTTTAGGTTATAGGAGCACAACGACTGGTTTTAAATGTGTTTGTCATTCAAAGGTTTTTTAAATTGATTAACTATTATGTTTATGCATTAGGAAGTGGATACTTGTTTTGGTTGGATTGAATGTTCATCTAAGGTTAAATTATATAAAGTATTTGCCATGACATTTGTTGTCTTTATTGTTTGATGCTTAGCTTATTCTTTGATGCAATATAGCTTAGTTGTTTTGCAATACTGTTTAACTATTTACTAGGTGACATATTTCTAAGGTCAACAGACTAAACAATGACACCATACAACCTTATAACTCAAACTTTTCTTTTATGGTCGATTACGAACCATTTGTTTCACATAATTAAAAAGGGAACTCAATTATGACTTCAGATGTAACACCTCTCTTGGCGCTACATCTTAACTTGACGCGAGAAAACATAAACAATATAAAGAAATGCTGGTTGCTTTCGGAAAATAATTTTGGTATATAATTATATTCGAAAATGCGGGTCTAAAATTTTTCTTTTGATACGAATATTTACATGCATCAAGGCAAGAAAATAGAGCCATAATAGATACATCACAGTATAAACCTCCACACAATCATTAAAAGATTTTTCTCGACGAGGTGTACAAGTTTTCAAATAACTATAACAGATCATAATAAATACTTAGAAAAAGACTCCAAAAACCCTTACACCAAAAATATGACTTCATAACTGGTCAAACCCAGAGATGGTATGAAATAAAAACAGGGCCTTGCCCTCAACAACTCACATATCATCGTTATTAGCATCATAACCTTCAAGTCTCAGTTTCTCATAGTGATCCATAATACCGTTGAGACGAAATTGTACACGTATCCAAAAATACCACAAGGCATTCCACATGTACATAGCAAGGGTGAGATACTCATATATAAGTTTATCATGATAGCCACATACGCAACATGTAACACCCCGATTTTTCCGCTTTCTAAGATCGGTATAAATATAAATAAACATTTATATTTTTATCTGAAACTTAGAAAATTATTTTGGGAAAACTAAAATGATATTCATATCATACTTATTTTCATAAGTATATGGTGACATTTTTGGTTGAAAATTCAGACAGAACCCGGCCTGCGTTTTTGCTGACAGTAAGATTTTACTGATCGAAAAACCTAATTTTGACCCGAGAACGAAATGAATAGATTTTATATCTCATTTCCAACGATATAGGCTATTTTGAAAATTTTCAAAATAAATAGGTTATTATACTTGATTCGGGCGTAAAACCCTAAATCGGGTAATCGACGGAGTCGAGAACAGACGTGTAGAGACAAAACCCGACATCAGATGCTGAGATAACTTGCCACCTAGGGTGTGAGTCATATGGATGACTCACTCTTGTCATGATTGCTTTTAAATAAAAATCTAGATATTTCTTTAAAATAGTATAAAGACTATTTTACCCTTGGATGATTTTACCCTTGAACTTTCATTGAAATGCCAAGTTTGTCCCCACAATTTGTGGACACAAATCAGCCACATCACCAACCACTCCTCACCACATGTTTGTCATGATGGATTTTTTTGGAAATTACCATTTTGTCCTTAATGTTGGATTTTATCACAAAAGTGCCATTTTGTAAGATTACTCCTTTATCCGTAAAAATTTATGTTTGGACCCTTATGCCCTTGAAAACCACGACCAAACCCTCCCAAGTGAGCCCATTTCACTTCTATAAAAGACCATCTTCATCTTCTTCATCAACTTTGCCATTTTCCATTAAAACTCCTAAGTTACATAGCTTGATTTTGTGAAGCAAGTCCTTGGATCTTCACTTGTTTTTTATCTTCAAGAGGTGAATCCTATTCTCCTTCCCTAATCATGTCTATGTTCTTCAATAAATTTCATGATTCAAAGTCTATTTCACCTATGTTCATCACTTTTAAGTTTCTAGATCTAGAACTTTGAAAAAACACCATAAATCATAAGAAAATCCTAAAAATATGAAACCAATTTCTATGTTCTTATAATCATCCCTACTATCATAATCCAAGAGATTGTTGCAAACAAAATCTTCCTCCTCATTTTTTTGAGCATGACCGAAACTATAGTGAGAGGTGGAGGAACTTTGTTGTTTTTCTACTTGAAAATGATCATAGATCTCATGCTTCTAGGGTATGTACTTGCTAAATCCAAGTTCTTGTATCAAGTTGAAATTTATAACCATGTCTTTCATGTCTTGAACGAAATTCATTAGTGAGGAACTTGAATGATTTTGTTAAGTTTTATCAAAGTGATCATGTAATCATCTAGTTAATAAGTGTTTATGTTAAATCTAAGTTGGTTTGTCAAAAATGAAAACCCTAACCCTATGTCCTTGTGTTGGCCTAATTCATGTTTGTGAGGGTTAGGATGTTTTTGATTCAAACTTTGATGTTTAATCATGTGTTTTAATGACTTAAGCACTTAGGATCATTAATCCAATGGCTTAAGCAAGTTTAGAAGTTTTGAGCCACTAAAACCTAGGAAGGCCGTGACCTAGCTTAGAGGATTAGGTGTTTATTTTCCTTGTTTTGATTATTTGTTTGGATGTGTTGTTGAAGGTTAATTGTTTTACGGCGTGCAAGGGTTTCTGACAATCGAAAGAGTTCTTTTAATTTCACTGAGGAGCTTCTAGAGGTAAGGGGAGCTTACCTGAGGGATTTTTCTCAATAACCATTTGGTTTTAGTGTAGTCTGCATAATTTATATGTGGTTGTGCTTATTTGTTTATGTTGTTTACGTTGTGTTGTTTATCTATGTATCGGTGATTGATCTGCTTTTAATTTATTTAATTATCTGCAGTTGTATATTATATTGCTATGATGCATGATATGCCTGGTGATATAATTCTGATGATGTTGTTTGAGAAACCTGACAGTGGTCAGTGCACAACCTATTAATCAGATAAAAGCATTAATAAGCTGTGTAAATTATATTCAATGTTTTATGGGAAATGTTGGAATATAATAGTGGTGGAAAATATTGTTTTGGAAAAAAAGTGAGTTTTGAGAAATATTATTATTTTAATGATTTAATAGTGTAAAAGTAATTTATGTGTCATAGAGAGTGCGCAACCGTGAAAATATTTTACTACTGCTAATTTTTACTTAAGAAATTCCGTAATATTATAAAAAGTTATTTTGTGAAATTAATTTTCGAAAATAACTTATTTATTATATAAGAAAATTATTTTAAAAGAAAGGTCAAAGTTTGACTTAAAAACGTTTTCTTTGAAAATGCTAAACGACGACAAGTTTCAAAATTATTTACGGTGAGAGTTTAAAAACAACAGTACTTATTTTGAGAAGAGATTTAATCTCAATTGATTTATTTTTTTTAGAGTTGAAGTTTCGGTAAAAGAATTCTTGATGATTTGACGTTATTTCGGGAAAAATGAGTTTCCAAAGGAAAATAGATTTTCTATGATTTGACGTTTTACAAAGGAATTTCCAATAGAAAGGATTTTCTGTAAATGAGTTTTATTCAATGACGTGTTTCCGGTAACTTGGATAAGTTGTGGAGATCTTATTTTGGATTTGTTTTTCACATACGAAAAATGACGTAAATGACGATATGGAACTTGGTAACCGAGATGTCGGGGTGCTAGTGTTCTTATGATGTTATAGACTTGGTGTTCAGTAGACACTGTGCCTACTTCACGACGTAATAAACGACGCTAAAAGATAAATGATGTTTCTATTACCACGAACCTATGACTAGTGCATCGGTCGATAGGTGTCATGATTGAGCACTCGGACTGTGAGGTCCTATGTTATTAATGAAAGTTTTAAAATGTTAAAACTATGTTGGTCGCAAGCTTTGAGCTTCGGAAAAGGAAAGATTGAACACAAAGAAAAATGACGAGAACAAAGTGTTTTACATGCATATTTTGGAAGACATGCCTACGAGGTTAATCATGATATCTTGATGATATTCATGTCACGATGTATTTGTTAATCATGGTATCTTTATGATATTCATGTAATCGATGTATTCATTGTGCCTTTGGAAAATCGACGTACAATGAATTCATGTAATCGACGTATTCATTGTGCCTTTGGGCAATCGACGTACAATGAAAAACCATAAATCGACGTTCTAACTATGCCGAACAGTGGGCTATGGTAAAATCGACGTGCCTCTTTTGGCAATCAAGCTTGATCAGCTTATTTTAAATGACGCTGGGGATCTCCGGAGATTAAGTGTGAATGTTTAGATGATGTATTGAAGTGGTCATGCATAGTTTTCCAACGTTGATGTTTGGGGTGTGGAACCCATTGATAAACTGTATGCTATAATATGGATGCTTATGTTGTCATAAACATGTATATGTGTATGCGCCTCCTTTTGTGTAATACATTTAGTTATTGTGTTAAATCCATATATTGGCGCTCACCCTTACAAACATATCAGAGCCGCAGAAGGGGTATGATCTCTACAAGAAGAAGAAGGATGTCTAGTTCGGGGCATGCTGTTGTTGCTCCTATTGGTTGTAGCGTCTGTTAGTCATGACCAGCTTAGGTCCTATTGTGCTGTATTATGTTTTGGAGAATAAACTAAACTGATAACGATCTAGGTGTGAAAACATATGAGACAGTATAGTTGTATGACTTATATACATTATGTATTTAAGTGTGATTTGATTACGTTGTTGTTGTTATGAGGTTAAAAAGAAAAAAATTTGTCACCATATTTTGAAAAGATAAACGTTGAGAAAACATTATTTTCCGAAAGCAACCAGCAAATTAAGTTTTATTTCCGCAAACGGGTAACCATGTGATGACCCGAGTTAGGGTGTCACACAACACACCAACAAAACACATATACCCACAATGATATATAACAAAATAAATAAAATCAATATCTCAACAACAATATAATCCACTCAAGTAATTTCCATTCCGACAATCAACATGATTTTTCAAAAGATGCATGATACTTCAAATATCACTGTCTATTTCTTAATCTCCGAAGATCCTAACTTCCCCTCATCGAGCATGATAGGCCGTGATAGTCCCCATAACACAATTGTTCTCATGTGGTCTACATTTCAATTTAGGTCTAAGCTCCAATTAATCAAGGGTATCACATCAAACCTAAATAATATTCGACAGTCCCTGATTGAGTATATCTAGTTTTGGTAATTGTTCACCCAGGCTCGAGGTCGCGAGACCCCGACCTTTCATGGCTAATGAATCCACATACCCCTATAGACCTACAGCGGTCTTGAGTGACCCAATTTATCAATCCCATTTTGGATTATAGCTCGAAAACTCATGGCACATATGCCAGCTTATGCATGTAAAGCAGTTGGTTTGGTGTTTTCTTTTTCGTTCATTCTTTCTTGTCGAGGTTCAAAGCACACGACTAATGGCATAAAGCCCAATGATTCTCAACATAGGAGATGCAGTCTGAGTGCTCAATCATGATACACTAGGATGTTGCATCGGTCACTATGTTCACCGATATTTGACAAGAAGTCAAGTGTGCCAACTGGGATTTGAACCCACGACACACAGGACACATAGTCCAAGTACTTACTCATAGGAACTCTAGTCCGACGTCTCGGCCATTATGTCCTCATAACTTTGGCATTCTCAACACAGTTTTCACTTTTTGAAGACTTTAAAATTGCTAAAAATTCCTTTTTTAAAATTAGTTTTAACCCGAAAAGGGAATTCTTAATGAAATCCCCGCCGCAAGGGCATTTTTCTAAAATTGTTTTTCTGGGTCAAACTTTTCGTAAAACAAAATACTTTTCATTTTAAACAAAACTTTTGCCTTGACAACGTTAAAATGTTTCAGAGGCTTCTCTTTTTTTTTTGAAACATATTGGGAAATTAATAGTAATTCCATTTTTCATTGTTCGTCCACACTAACACTCACTTCTTCAATATTATTTCAAAATCGTCTTGAATCTCTCAAATCCGTGAACTTTAACGAGAATGTCCTTATATCACATTATTTTACCTATCATCTGCAGCACGCCCAGAATTTATTGATAAAGAATAAAAATAAAGAATACAAGGACATGGAGGGACATGAACCAAAACCCAAGATAAGGATCGTCTAAATCTAAAGTTAGGAAGACCAAGTCTATTAGACTAAAATCCTCACTAATAAAAGAAGGAAATAAATCCACCCAAGTCAATCCCTGATGATCCACTCCAAAAGATGCTAATTTGTCAGCACAACTGTTGCTTTCCCTATTAATGTGAGAAATTGAAAATTGCATGTTCTTAGTCAACCACGGACAATTCTTACATCTATTTCTTAGTCTCCAAGGAACCACCTCTATAGAAGAGAAGGCTTTAATACCAATCATAGAATCACATTCAATCCATAGTTTATTCCATCCTTTGTCCACAACCATTTCTACTACCAAAATAATTCCAAAAAGTTCCGCAAACAAAGCTGTAGATATACCAAGGCTATAGGCATAAACAATTCTGAATCATAATTTAACTGTGCAATTAAGAAGTCACAAAATAAATCACAATAGCAATTACCACATACAATAACAAATCATGGACACACAACAACCATCTACAAGTATATGACAACCAAACTCATGAGGTAAGCTCCCCTTACCTATAGCAGGAAAAACTAAAGACCATTTCTTCTGGGTTCCACAGTTAGCTCCCTACTCAACGAAACTCTACAAGATTGGACACCCACTAACAACCTAACTTGACATTTTGGGTTCCTCTGACATCTTGTAACATGTGCAGACAACTCCATGACAGCTCCAAAATGTACCTCCTACTCCTCCAAGCATGACAGTCACATCCACATAGATGAATATTGGCATTCAACATAACCAAAAGCAAGCGGAACCAAAATCAATAATTTATCATCACAAATACCAGTTTGTGCAACTAAAATAATTGATTTAACTAAGAAAATGACATTAGTTTTTTTCACTTAAAAATGATTGGGGATTTAGAGTTCATTAAAAATTTGGGGAAAACCATTTTGATCAAAGAAATGTGAAATTAGCCAAGGGAATCATGAATTAACAACTCTACTTGCGTTAAAACATAATCAAAATTGCGAAACCAACATAATTTGATGTTAGGGTTTCAAATTGGGAATTTAGGGTTCTAAACACAATTGGGAAAATTTTGATTTAACCATAGAGTGATAAAATTAGCTTTGGAAGACAATAATTTACAGTCCCAATTGCATAGAAATAGTGTTAATTTCATACTTTAAAATTGAAATCAAAATGATACAATTAGAGTTGGAGAAATTTGTGGATTCTTGAAATTTGATATGGTAAAGTGAGAAAATCACTCACCCACAAGGAAGGAAGAAGATGACGTCGAAGTTTATGCTGTCAGTGGTGGTGGACGTTGGCGACATCGGCGGTGGGTGGCGGTAGTTACAATTCTGAAGCATACATGGGCCAAAAGAGAGGGTAAGCTTTAGGGGAAGAAGAAGGAAGCTTAAACTAACAAAGTAAGGTAAAAACCATCATGGAAGGTAGATAAGAGAGCTTACCGCGGCGGTGGATGGCGGCATAAAGGGAATAGGATGAACCAGACGCAGGTGGTCATCTTCCTTACTTCGAGCGGCGGTCAGAGGTACTCCCACTGTGGCGGCGCGCGACTGATGGTCTAGAGAGAAGGAGGAGAGAAATTCTTTTTGAAAGTCAGAGAGAGATGTGGGGAGAGGAGAAGTACCCTATGTTTTTGTTAATTTTCCTGCCCACAGTAACTAAGTAAACCACACAAGAAATTGATAAATTAATTAGTCTAAAATAACTTATATAAAGCACCAAAATGGTTTCCATGTAACACCCGGTTTTTCACTATTTACTGTTTTTATATCGGTAAAATAAACAGTAATGTTTATAATTTTATTTTTAAATCTAGAAAATGATTTTGGATAAACCAAGGTCATATTCATACTCTACTTTACTGTAGAGAGCTACGATTCGATTTTGGGTCGAAAATTCAAACGAACCTAGTCTACGATTTAATGACAGTAAGAATTTTACTGCTCAAATGACCTAATTTTGACTCGTGAATGAAAAACTTAAGGTTTTTATGAAATTTCCAACTTCTTTGGCTATTTTAAAATTTTTCAATTAAAAAGTGAAATAATATATATATTATGCGGCCGTTATACGAAATCGAGTAAACGACGGAGCTGAAAACGGGATTTGCAGGATCGGCTAACGGATAAAGGACATAGGATGACTCCTCATTGTCATGATGGATTTTAGGAGGAAATTACTAGTTTGTCCTTCATGTTGGTTTTAATTACAATTTTGCCATTGTACAAGATTACTTAATTACCCTTGAATTTTTGTGTTTTGGACACAATTGCCCTTGCTCTCCCACGACCAAAACCCAACCAAGAGGCCCTCCTCACTTCTATAAAAGCCTAGCTCATCTTCTTCATGCAAATTTTGCCATTTTCCACCATTAAAACTCTAAGAAACCTAGGCTTGATTTGTGAAGGAAGTAGGAGATTTCTTACTCATTTCTTGACTTCAAGAGGTAAACCTTACTCATCTCCCTTGTTTAGCATCATGTTCTTCAATTAGTTTTTCATTTTGAAGTCTTTTTCAATATGATGCATATTAGGGTTTCTAGATTCAAAAATTCATAGAAAATCATAGGAAAATCCAATGAACATGAAACCAATTTCTATAATCCTATTATCATCCCTATATTCTAGATCTATGATCTTGCATCAAACAAAAAATTTCTAACCTATTTAACCTAAAGAGGCCGAACCTAGGAATTTGTGGGTGGGGGGGTGGGGGAGATTTTGTTCATTTTCTTTACATGATTCAATCTTATAGCTAGGTCATATAGGTATTGGATCTATGTTGTTTGAACTAAATCAAGGTCTCTAAGCCATATTAGTTGTCATGACCGAAATTTAATTGTTTGAGGATTGGAAGATTTAATTTCAATCTTTGTACCATGATTCTTGATTTAGGGTTTTAAGTAAATATGAATCACTAATCCAAGAGTTTAGAAATTTCAGAGATTTATAACCACAAAGTCAGCCCTAGACCAAAACCAACATATAGGATTATAGGTTTGATTAAGTTGTTTGTTTGTTAATTGATTGTTGTGTTTAATGAAGGATAAGCTAGATTATCGTGTACGCGCATTATCGGCATTACTTGGATTTTCGGTGGATCATTTATCAGAGACATTTTGTTTTCAGGTAAGGGGAGTACCTGAGGGATTTTTCCGATAGCTATATGTTATTTGTTTGTTGTCTGTATAATTTAGTTGGTGTGTTAATTATTTTATACGTAAGAAATTTCTAAATATTAGAAAATGTTGTTTTAAGATAAAAAGTTTCAAAAATAATTTTATTACAATGTTGGAAAAATTATTTTACTATAAAAGTCATGTTTTGACCTAAAAACGTTTTTAAAACGTCAAACGACAGACAATTCCGTCAATATTTACAAAAGTATTCTTAAAAAGGGTAACATTGAGTAATACCGAGAAATTGTCTCAAATGATGTTTTCATGTTCAAAATATTGATTTTTGAACAAAAAGGAGTTTTAAGGGATTTTGACAATGTTACAAAACGAATTTCCAATGTAAAAGGATTTTCGATAAACAACGGGTTATTTCCGTCAACTTGGATAAGTTGAGGAAACTTTGGTTTTGTTTTGTGTTTCACAGAGCGAAAATGTTGTTAAATTAAAAGACGAACCTAGCCGCCGAGATGTAGGCATCTAGAGTTCTATGATATAGACCCAGGGTCCGAAAGGTAAAGTTATGGACTAGATGTCCTATAAAAAGTGATATAGATTTTTGTGCGCCAAAATCTACGAATCTAAATCTAGTGCATTGATCTAGATTTCGTGATTTGCACATTTTTTACTTGGAGTCTGTTTGATTAGAAAGTTTGTTAAACTTAAATGTTTTACATGCATTTTGCATTTTACTATGGCAAATGTGCCTAAAGGTTTAATGCATGGTACCGTGGTAGGTATCCATGTTATAGGATACATTTCACCTTTGGGTGAAATGAATGGGGGTCTAGGAAAGACCGGGCCAATTATGACTATTTCAGGAGCTAGGATATTACTCATATTTTATAGGCCGAGTTAATTACGACTATCGTTGGATGTTCTTGTGAACTACTTACGGTGATGGTTGGAGCTCATATCCTACCGAGTTATTTACTTAAATAGTTGGAACTCGGAACCTTGACAGGTCAAATAATTTGAAACTTGCCTTATCTGGCAACGTTTATATTCTGCCTTATTCAGTAATGAGAGCCTGATCAACTCATTTATTTGTTGGTTGGAGTTCCGGAGATTAGTACAAAAGTTAGATGAGGAATATTGAAGTGTCATGGTTTTTAAAACAATGAAGATTGTCGGGTATGAAACCCTTTGATAAATGGAATGTCTATTGTTGAATATACATGTTAAATGTTATTTGTGTGTCGTGCATATGGTTATCATTTTAAAATCCATATATTGGAACTCACTCTTGCATATACATGTTCTTCTGTCTTTGCTATTGTACCTTGGTACACGAATGCAGATGTTGCAGAAGAATTCCTTAAGTCACTTGGAGGCTTAAGTCTGGATTGCGGGAAGAGATGTGTGATCATAGAGATGATCACAAGGTCTTATCAGTGAGTGTCTTGTAGAGCGACCAGCTTAGGATTTTCTTTGGGTGGTATGTTTTGAAAAAGTTTGTGTAGGTGTGTTGAAAACCTTTATATGGTTTAAAATTCTTTTATGAATAATATGTTTTATTTTTACTATTGTGATGAGTATGTTGTGTATCGAAGTATTCAGGAGAAATTGTTTTACACCCAGATTTTCTGACTTCAAATAAATCAATTTTTCGAAAGCAACCAGCAAAATTCTTTTAGTTTATTTCGGCACGTGTTTGTATAGTAATGCCCAAGGGGGTGTTACAGTCCAAATATGTCTTACACAAAATATAACTTTCTATGAAATTACATCCCCAAAATAAACACATGTATATCATTGTGCTTGTATATATATAAAAAAACACATAAAGTTTGGTTACAGCCAAAAAACAAGCACCTAAAATGTGCATTTACATCAATGTAGCCAAAAAAAGCACATGTGCAATAACAGCAGAAAACAAAATATATAAACCATTGTTTTAGCCAAAAAAGAAGCACCTAAATGTGAATTTAAAATCAATGTAGCATAATCTTCAAATGCTGTGTTGTTCAAGGTTGTCTTGGACGATTCTATGGCAGCCCTGGAGTTGGGATGAAAGACATGAATTGTGGTACACATCCCCTGGATGTTGAAGCCCCTGGTGGTGCTGGAATCTGAACCATAATAGGCCTTGTATAGGGTGGTGACATAGGTACAGGTGGTGGAACTGGTGCTAGTGTTGGTGCCCTTAGTGGTGTAGCCTTCTCCCTGGATGGTATAATGGGACCTCTTATTCCATACCTCCTTGCCGGCGCAGTTGAAATTGAAAAGTTAGTATCACACTGGTCCTTATAATTTACAACTTAATATCAAATAAGTCATTGAAATTTATAACTTAATATCAAATCAGTCCCTGCATACATACCCTTTGTGGTGCATTCACTTGCTGTTGAGCCTGCACTTCCACTTCCTGCGTAGGCTGAAAATGCACTGGTTCTTGAGCATTTCCTATTCCTGAACTTGTTGTGGTTGCTAAGCAAACACATCATGAAGTTAGCAATTTATTCAAATATCAAAGTGAAGCATTTTAAAATAGCATCAATTCAAAACAGAAACAATGATCTTACCCTTATGGTTGCATCTTCCTCATTTGCTTGATCAGTAGCAAGTGCCGATTGGGAAACTGGTATCTCACTCATTGATTCCTCCTGCTGCTGAGTTGATTTCTTGGTCTTAGGTCTTTGGGCCACTTTTGTGTTCATACATCCTTTGCTATTATCACCCCCAATTCCACATCTTGAGCATGTGAAAGCAGGGTATGACCTCTTCAGTTTGTGGCAACTTACAGGTTCCTCGATATTGTCCTTCCTTCTCTGTTTTTTAGGTCTTCCTGCACTCCTCTTGACATTTGGCAGAACTAGCTTATCATACCCAATAGGTGTCCAAATTTGTTCAGATTGGATGGGCTGGATGAAATATTCAAATGCTGCATTGTAGGACCCTATTGTTAGTCATCTGTGGTAGCGGTCTCCTGGCCTCTCATTTTTTGTATGCAATTGCAGCACAAGCAAGCATACATGGCATTCCTGTGAAAATAACAAAAAAAAAGCATCTAGTTGCCTACAAAAATGAACATAAAAACAACAACAATGATGAACATCCACCCAAAAAAACCATAGTAGTTAGCTGCCAAAATCTGCATGTGCAACTTTGTGTTACCAGATTCACATCCAACCTAAAAGGAGTGTTTTGCACTTCAAACCACACTCCATCATTATCACCTGACCACATGGGGCACCAACTATTGCTCTCCAACTTCTCCTTCTTCAATCTATTTTGTTACATAGGACATAATGGCCCAATTCTCTTATCTAGCTTCAGTTTGTTTTGGTTCATGGTCCTCATGACATAACAACTAACCTCTTCAGTAGTTGTCATAATAATAAGCTTTCCACAGTAGGGAACAATCTTTGAATTGAATACCATGTATTATTGGTTATGTTGTCGACCTTACAATTGTCTTCAAAGTTTGCCATTGTCCAGGACTCTTTAGGCCGTTAGTTCAGATATTCACATGCCTTCACATTTATCCTCTTAACCTTCTACATGGTCTGATTGAACTGTGTCACAGTTGTTGCCTTGGCACACTCCCAAACTACACCTCTTAGCTCCTTCTCCTTCAATTGGTTTATGAAATATATTTTTTTATGCAAAAAGGCATGCAAAGGCATCACAATAGAGCAAGACATCCCAACTAGGTTGGCACCCCAAACTTTACCAATCATCTGCAGCACACCTTAATATTATTAAAACAAGAGAAAAAGTACAAAGAACCATGGGGGGACATGAACCAAACCCATGAGGAAATTAATGAAACCTATAATTAGGTAAGCCAGTCCTATTCCTGAAAAAATCTTCCTTAATAAAATCAGGAATAACATCCCACCAAACTAAGCCAGAAACACTATTGCCGTAGCTAGCTAACTTGTCAGTACAATGATTACCCTCCCTATAAATATGGGAGACAATGAATTGCATTTGCTTAGTGAGAAAAACACAATTGCACCATCTATTTCTAATCTTCCAAGGGACAATGTTGATGTTAGCAAGAGCTGCCACCACAACTTGTGAGTCACTTTCCAACCAAATATAATGCCAACCCTTCTTGAAAGCAAGCAAGATACAGAACATGGCTCCTTGTAATTCGGTAAGCAGGGAGGTTTGAGAGCCAAGGTTGACAGTAGAACCACCTAAAAAGTCCGAATTACAATCTCTAAAAAGACCACCACAGGCTGACGGACCAGTAGGACCAAGAGCACTTCCATCGGAGTTACATTTCACCATGTTTCTTAAAGGAGGATGCCATTTCACCTCTTTTATCGAGGAGCAGGGACAAGGTGACATTGCACATTGAAGCTTTTTAAGAAGGTGAATTCAGATATGGAGTTAGACATTGTTCCTCTGCTATACTGACCGGATAGAGAAACATTCGAGTGGATTAAGGCCATAGTTGATCTGACTGACTGAAACTTATTCTCAAACCTAACTTTATTTCTGCAAAGCCACACGACATAAACAATGTTAAGAATACCTGCAATTATCATATCCTGGACCTGTGAGCTCCATCCTTTGTTGCAGATAGAGATAACTACATCAAAAGAAGAGCAGCCAATAGAGAAATTCAGATTGATCATGAACCATTGCCAAAGATATTTAGCAAATTGACACTCTAAGAATAGATGCATTGTAGTTTCAAAAGCCCGCTCACAAAGGCTGCACATAGAGACCACAATACAACCTCTACCTTGCAGATTTTCATCAGTGGGCATTTTATTATTCATGATCCTCCAAAGAATAAAGGATTTTGAGGGAGGAACACATCGATTCCAAATTAACTTTGTCCAAGGAAGAACCCGGCCTGTTGGATTATGAAAGGTGAAAGCTTCCTTGAAGCTTAGGGAACCCGATTCTGTGCTAGACCACACTAGATGATCACTACTAAGAGAAAAAGGAATAATAGTACTGTTGATCGCCTCTTTGAGATCAGGTGATTTAAGGAGAAGAGCATTAGGGACACACCAATTACCATCAATGATGAAATATGAGACTTTAGCTGACAGGCCAGCACGCACATCATGAGGAATATTTAGGTACTCTGAGACATATTTTGGCAGCCATTTATCAACCCAAAAGTTGATGCTCCTACCGTTACCCAAATTCCAAGAGACATTCTCCAAAAATGCATGGAACAAAACCTATGTGGCATATATGGCATCACTTCCTACATGGCTGGTATCAGACCCTACAACATGATGAAAACGTCTATCTACTATTTAGAAAATTAAACCCTTTTGGGACACTTGTCACCCTTATAGCAATTTTTTTCCCTCCAAAACCATACCCTATTCTCTTCTCTTCCCTCATTGCACACACAGGATTTTTCTCATGTAAAAAAAATGTGTTTCCCAGATCATATCATATCATCATTTTTCTATGATGATTTTACCCACACACATATAAGCCCAAGCCCTCTATCAAGTTTTACTTTTTCCCATAAGCTATCTACATACTAAAGTTTGACTTTTTCACATGTTTCTAATATTTTAATATTCTTTGATTTAATAAGTTTTTTTTTATAAAAAAAACTTGATTTTATGAAAATAAAATGCAAAAAGGAGAGGGATACAATAATACTAATCAAATTTTTGTTTTCTCTAGATATCACCCTTCCACCACTTTATGTGCTACCTTTTTTAACTTTTAATATTTTCTCTTTCATTTATAATTAATGTTAAAGTTTTTTTTCTCTTTTTTAATGGTTAAGTTTTTCTTTTTCCGACCCCTTCACCCAAACTTTTTTTTCCTTTCTCATTGGTTTTATTTTATGATGTTAGAATTATAATTAATATAAAAATAATTAATATAAAAATAATTAATATAATAATTTTAATTTACAACTATTATGATATTATAATTATAAACATTTTACTTATTAAATATTACAAGATAACTTTCACATACTAAAACCATATTTATAAACAAAAATCAAAATAAAAATTTTAATTTTGTATCTAATCTATAATTAATAGTAGAGCTTTTTCTCTCTCTATCATTTAAAATAGCAACTAATTTTTTTTCCTTTCTCGATTTTTCCTGACTGTCATCACAGCTTTTCTTTTTCTTTCTCAGCATTTTTATTTTATGATATCAATCATTTAATTTTAAAAACATTGTGAAGATATAATTAAAATTATTTTAGTTATTATGATTTTGTAATTAATCATTTTTTGAAGCAGATTTTGTAACTAATCCTTTAAATAATACAATTATGGTGTCATTAGAGGTTTTATTTTTCTTTCTCATCATTCTTATTTTATGATATTATAATAAATATAATTTTAATTAAAAAAATTATTTAATTTTAAAAATATCATGATAATATAATTAAAATTATTTTAGTTACTATGATTTTGTAATTTATCATTTTTTATGCATATTTTTTAATTAATCCTTTAATTAATATAATTATAATTAAAATGTAATAATCTTGATACTTTCATTAATATAATATTTTTAGTTTTTAAATATTGTGGTACCAATATTTAATATGATTACTCCATATGCTAAATTATATTTATAAACATAATTCATAATAATATTAGTATTTTTAATATTTTCGCTCTCATCTATAATGGATGTATAACCCCTCTCTCTCTAATTTACAACAACAATGAAGTTCAGTGTGACTGAACCACATGCTTGATATCACTTATTATTAATTTAATACTCCCCTAGACTTAATTATAAGCAAATTAATTATCTTCACACTTTTTTTGGAAGTTAGTTAAATTGCCTTGATTTATGTAAAAAAAAAGAGTTACAATTACTAAAATATCATTACTTATAATAATACACCTTGGGAGTGTGCAATGCTCTTAGAAAATTAAAAGGTGAATTAACCAAGTGTACAAAGATGTTATTGATAAGGTTATTCATGATCTATGAATGATTACTTTTTATTGATAAGTTTATGATCTATGAATACCAATTTCTGTGTTGGTACGATTTATTGGGATTGTCAAGCATGATTGCTCTTAATCGAAGGTTATGACTGCTAACTGTAAGACTAAGCCCTCATTCATGTTTTGATGTATGACAAACAAAGTGTATTTTGCATAAGATTTTTAATTTTGACTACGAACTCATTTCGTGTTAAGTTGCATGCAAGATCACTCGTCCAACAAAGCAAAACTAGCGCTCGTCCAACAAAGCAAAACTAGCGCTCGTCCAACACAGGGAAAGTATAAGCGCTCATCTAATGAAGTGAACCAAGCTGACGTCCAACAAAGTAAAAAGTTGACGTCCAATGAACCACTAAAGAGCTCGTCAACTAAAGTACCATCTGGAGCGCGTCCACTGAAGTACAACAAGAAGAGCATGTCCACTGAAGTACAGCAAGAGGAGCGCGTCCACTGAAATATAACAAGAAGAGCACGTCCACTGAAGTACAACACATGGATCGCATCCACTGAAAGAAATAGAAGAGCTCGTCTGCTGATGTGGCACATGGAGCGCGTCCACTAAAAGAAACAGAAGAGCTCGTCTGCTGACGTGGCACTTGGAGCTCGTCTACTGACGAAACAGAAGAGCTCGTCTGCTGACATGGCACCTGGAGCTCGTCTAGTGAAAGTAACAGAAGCGTGCGTCTACTGATGTAAAAAGGAGAGCTCGTCTACTAATAGTGGCAAAAGGAGCTCGTCTACTGAAAGTAACAGAAGCGCGCGTCTACTGAAGTAAAAAGGAGAGCTCGTCTACTAATAGTGGCAAAAGGAGCTCTTCTACTAATGATACGCTCTTTGGACTTGCTAAGATCTTAATGAGAAGCTTCTTCCACTAACATGGCATATAAAGCTCGTCTACCAGTTGGAGCCCATCCAATTAACTTGTGTTAGCACTCCCGTCTACTGACGTGGCAAATGGACGCGGCTATTTTTTCTCTTCAAGCAAACACGATTATTTTTCAAGAAGGACGCAAACTCTACAAGAATCAACAGAATCTCATTTCAAGATCAAGAATCAAGAAAGAAGATTTTGTTAAATCAGATCCAAATCTGTTTTAAATGATCCCAACGGCTATAATTTGTCTTCTATATAAAGAGGGATCAAAGGAACACTTTTAAAACAAACACAACGAATAACAACAACACAACTCATTCTGATTGTGAAAAACTACGAAAGATCCAAAAGTGCTTCATCTCTGAGAAAAGTGTGATATTAGTTAGAACTTCAATTTGTATAATCAGACTTTTAGGGTCTTACTTTTACTCAATTCTTTTCGTGAATTGGTGTGACTAAGAAAGCGTATCTCTTAGGCTTGAACAAGGATAGAAGGGATCCTTGAGTATAGAAAAGCAAGTGTGCTTTCTGGTGATTTTTTAGCAAGGAGGTTATCCTTGTGTTGCTGTAATTGGAATTGTGTAATTGCTGATTACAGTGGAGAAAACCACAGAGGTGTGGGACTGGATGTAGTCTTACCATAGGAGGTAGCCGAACCAGGATAAATCGGTTTGCGTGTTATTCTCATCCCTAAACCCCATATACTTGTTATATGCACTTGTGTGTTGTGAATGAGTTTTAAGAATACTTGTTAACTTGAATCTTTGATCTGCAATCTGTTTTAAAACCTGTTGTTACTACTTATAATTCTTCTTGTCATCATTACTTGTTCCATAACCTGATTCTTGGGAATTAAAATTGAGTGAAAACCAATTTTCTTTAAAGAAACACTGTTTTGCTTTAAATTGTTGAAAAAGTTTTCAATATCTCAATTCACCCCCCCCCCCCTCCTGAGACCGTAGCCACTACCAACAATTGGTATCAGGGCTAAAACTCTTGTTACAAAGCTTAATAGCTTCAAGAGATGGCTACAAATGATATCCTGGGTGATGGGGCTTCACTCACTAGACCCCCTGCCTTTAATGGCTCCTAATACATGTATTGGAAAGAGAGAATGCTAATCTTTCTTGAGGCTTCAGGTTTAGATGTATTAGATGTTGTTGAAAATGGTCCCTATGTTCCATTTATTCTTGATGCTAAGGGAAATAAACAAACTAAACCAAAAGATGACTAGAATGATGATGATAAAAGAAGAGTTGGTTATAATGCTAAGGCAAAAAATATTATAACAGCTGCTTTGAATTATGATGAGTTTTTCAGGGTCTCCAATTACAAAACGGCAAAGCAAATGTGGGATACTCTTCAACTCACTCATGAAGGAACCAACGATGTGAAACGAGCAAGAATGAATGCACTAGTCCATGAATATGAACTCTTTCACATGAAGAATGGTGAGGAGATAGATGAACTGCAAAAGAGGTTTACACACATTGTAAACCAGCTAGAAGGAATCGGACATACAATCACAGATAAGGGTATTTTCCTAGGTTATTCATTAACTAGCAAAGCATATAGAGTGTTTAATAAGCGTACTTTATCAATGGAAGAAACAGTTCACATAACATTTGATGAGTCTAACCCCAAAAGGTTGGGAAAGGACAATTTTGATGATGCAGAAACTCTTGAGGATGAAGTGAAATATGATGAAGGAAAGGAGAGCAACAAGGAAAAAGAAGATGAAGAAATCAATAAAGAACCTCAAGCAGAACTTCAACAAGAAAATCTTCCTAAGGAGTGGCAAGGTTCAAAAAATCATCCCCTAGACAATATCATTGGTGAGATCACCAAAGGGGTAACCACTAGAAACTCTTTAAGGAATATTTGCAATACCATGGCGTTTGTATCTCAAATAGAACCAAAATGTGTTGATGATGCTATTAATGATGAACATTGGATGATTGCAATGCAAGAGGAGTTAAATCAATTTAAAAAGAACAAAGTTTGGGATTTAGTTCCAAAACCCAAAAGTAACCAAATAATCGGAACTAAATGGGTGTTTAGAAACAAAATGGATGAGAATGGAATAATAGTAAGAAACAAGGCTAGACTAGTAGCTAAGGGATATAATCAAGAAGAAGGAATTACTTATGATGAAACATATGCTCCCGTAGCTAGATTAGAAGCCATAAGAATGCTCTTAGCCTATGCATGTATAATGAACTTTAAACTGTACCAAATGGATGTGAAAAGTACCTTTTTAAATGGAATAATACAAGAGGAAGTATATGTAAGTCAACCCCCTGGCTTTGTTGATAGTGAGTTCCCAAATCATGTCTATAAAATGACTAAAGACCTCTATGGACTCAAGCAAGCTCCTAGAGCTTGGTATGAGAGGTTAAGCAATTTTCTCCTAGAGAAAGGCTTTAAAAGAGGAAAACTTGATACAACACTATTTACTAAAACAAAAGCACACAATATCTTACTTGTTCAAATATATGTTGATGACATTATTTTTGGTGCTACTAATGAGTCTTTATGCAAGGAATTTGGTGAACTAATGAAAAGTGAATTTGAAATGTTCATGATGGGAGAGCTTACCTTCTTTCTTGGACTTCAAATTACACAATGCCAAGATGGAACCTTCATAAGCCAAACAAAGTATTGCAAGGAACTACTAAAGAAGTTTGGAATCGAAAGCGCAAAGGAAATGGCAACACCAATGAGTCCAGTCTACTACTTGGACAAAGATGAACATGGTAAATCTATAGATGTATCCAAGTATAGAGTTCCTTTTTTATAATGACAAAGGGGGAGAAAGATGAACCATAAATATGAACCGTACACCATTAATTTTGTCTTGCATTTGCTGTAAATTCTTTCTCTGATATGTAATTTTTTTTTCTCTGATACCTAAGTATGAACTGCTTTGAAAAGACATACTTGAACTTATAATAAATGCAAGATGATTTTTTTTTCTTTCATGATAATGACATGATAACACTTGATTTTTTGAAAGATATCAATGGCACAGGTGGAGGATGAAAATGACTCAAGAACCATGCTTACTGAATTGCTGCACTCTGATTTCTTAATAACTAAGGTTAAGTATGGTAAGGTTTGTCATAATCAAAAAGGGGGAGTTTGTAAGACTAAGCCCTCATTCATGTTTTGATGTATGACAAACAAAGTGTATTTTGCATAAGATTTTTTATTTTGACTACGTACTCATTTCGTGTTAAGTTGCATGCAAGATCACTCGTCCAACAAAGCAAAACTAGCGCTCGTCCAACACAGGGAAAATATAAGCGCTCATCCAATGAAGTGAACCAAGCTGACGCCCAACAAAGTAAAAAACTGACGTCCAATGAACCACTAAAGAGCTCGTCCACTAAAGTACCATTTGGAGCGCGTCCACTGAAGTACAACAAGAAGAGCACGTCCACTGAAGTACAACAAGAGGAGCGCGTCCACTGAAGTATAACAAGAAGAGCACGTCCACTGAAGTACAACACATGGAGTGCATCCACTGAAAGAAATAGAAGAGCTCGTCTGCTAACGTGGCACATGGAGTGCGTCCACTGAAAGAAACAGAAGAGCTTGTCTGCTGACGTGGCACTTGGAGCTCGTCTATTGAAAGTAACAAAAGCACGCGTCTACTGATGTAAAAAGGAGAGCTCGTCTACTAATAGTGGCAAAAGGAGCTCGTCTACTGAAAGTAACAGAAGCGCGCGTCTAGTGAAGTAAAAAGGAGAGCTCGTCTACTAATAGTGGCAAAAGGAGCTCGTCTACTAATGATACGCACTTTGGACTTGCTAAGATCATAATGAGAAGCTCCGTCCACTAACATGGCATATAAAGCTCGTCTACCAGTTGGAGCCCATCCAATTAACTTGTGTTAGCACTCCCGTCTACTGACGTGGCAAATGGACGCGACTATTTTTTCTCTTCAAGCAAACACGGTTATTTTTCAAGAAGGACGCAAACTCTACAATAATCAACAGAATATCATTTCAAGATCAAGAATCAAGAAAGCAGATTTTGTTAAATCAGATCCAAATCTGTTTTAAATGATCCCAATGGCTATAATTTGTCTTCTATATAAAGAGGGATCAAAGGAATACTTTTAAAACAAACACAACGAATAACAACAACACAACTCATTCTGATTGTGAAAAACTACGAAAGATCCAAAAGTGCTTCATCTCTAAGAAAAGTATGATATTAGTTAGAACTTCAATTTGTATAATTAGAATTTTAGAGTCTTACTTCTACTCAATTCTTTTTGTGAATTGGTGTTGTAACATCCCTGGCTGCTTTATGGATTGACGACTATTCCCACAAACCAACACGGGTCTTTTCAGCGTGCTTTGTCCTCACTCACACGCTTCCCGGGAAAACTTCCCAGGAGGTCACCCATCCCATAATTGCTCCAAGTCAAGCTTGCTTAACTGTGGAGTTCTTAAGTGATGGGATACCGAAAAGAAGATGCATCTTGTTAGTATAGGAAGTACCAATCAATTCATATAAGTCTTCCTCAATTGTATAGTCCCATACCTACACAGTCTCAGGATCCCTCTTATTCGAGTGTGTAATCGGTTCATTCATGTGTTCCTCCGCCTAGAAGCATGCCAGGAGCCGCTCCTTGTCCATGCCTTCTTGCACCGGCGACCACTCCCCGCCCTCGTCGGCACCCGGGTGTTACATGCCCACCAGCTTCCGCTTTGCTCGTCCCCGAACCACACCGTACTGGGAGAGGTGCCGCTCTGATACCATTTGTAACATCCATGGCTGCTTTATGGATTGACGACTATTCCCACAAAACAACACGGGTCTTTTCAGCGTGCTTTGTCCTCACTCACACGCTTCCCGGGAAAAATTTCCAGGAGGTCACCCATCCCAGAATTGCTCCAAGTCAAGCTCGCTTAACTGTGGAGTTCTTAAGTGATGGGCTACCGAAAAGAAGATGCATCTTGTTAGTATAGGTAGTACCAATCAATTCATATAAGTCTTCCTCAACTGTATAGTCCCATACCTACACAGTCTCAGGATCCCTCTCATTTGGGTGTGTAATCGGTTCATTCATGTGTCCCTCCGCCTAGAAGCCTGCCAGGAGCTGCTCCTTGTCCATGCCTTCTTTCACCGGCGACCACTCCCCGCCCTCGTCGGTACCCGGGTGTTACAGGTGTGACTAAGAGAGGGTATCTCTTAGGCTTGAACAAGGATAGAAGGGATCCTTGGGTATAGAAAAGTAAATGTGCTTTCTGGTGATTTTTCTAGCAAGGAGGTTATCCTTGTGTTGCTGTAATTGGAATTGTGTAATTGCTGATTATAGTGGAGAAAACCACAGAGGTGTGGGACTGGATGTAGGCTTACCAGAGGAGGTAGCCAAACCAGGATAAATCGGTTTACGTGTTCTTCTCATCCCTAAACTCCATATACTTGTTATATGCACTTGTGTGTTGTGAATGAGTTTTAAGAATACTTGTTAACTTGAATCTTTGATCTGCAATCTGTGTTAAAACCTGTTGTTACTACTTATAATTCCTCTTGTCATCATTACTTGTTCCATAACCTGATTCTTGGGAATTAAAATTGAGTGAAAACCAATTTTCTTTAAAGAAACACTGTTTTGCTTTAAATTGTTGAAAAAGTTTTCAATATCTCAATTCACCCCCCCCCCCCCCCCCCCCTCGAGACCGTAGCCACTACCAATACTAAGAGGTCTTTTGATGATGAGGAGAGTTGAATTATCAATTATTGAAATATCCTCTTCCAAGCTTAAGGAATTCAAGATTGAGAAATTTGACCGAAAGTTTCAAAATGTTTAATGTTATGTTAATTTCTTTTGAATAATTATAAAGCTAACATCTTAGTAGTTATTATTAGGTGAAAAAAATAATAATGTGGAGAGCTGGTATAATAAACTACCAGACTTCACTTTGGAGGTCTGCTCAAAATCATTGAAACGAGATTCATCCAATTTAGTTTTACGATTGATTGAGCAAATAATCTCTACCCTCAACTTTGCTATACATAAATATTGTTGTTGTTGTTGTTGTTGTTGTTATTGTTATTACTTCCAAAATTAGTATTTCATGTACTTCATTATAATCGTCACAATATGTCGAACTTAATTGAGTTTGACCTATTATTTGAGATTAAATTTATTCATGTTATTTGCACTAATAACATTTATATTTTAGAAGAATGCAATCAGATATCGACATAACTACTTCCTCAATTTTCATATCTTAAAATCATTATATATTTTTTCCTTAAAACAAAATTTGGTGGTCTTCATTTTTATCTACATTTGATAGGAAAAAAATATCATAGGATGAATTTGGTATATATTAACTTAATATTACATTATTATATTTACAAATCATTTTGATATATGTATGGAGAGACCAACCTTGCGACACCCCTTTTTCAGGGTATCACGTTTAAGTAACTTGTTGCGAAAATACACTCAATAAAATACTGTTGGTTGCTTTCGGAAAATATAATTTTCTAGTTACTTATCCCTTTCAAAATTGGTGATAAAATTTTCTCGTTTCCTTTTTCTTTTACTCCACATACAATCCAACACCATTAACATAATATACAACTATATAACATACATAGGTATCATAAGAGTTTTACATTTAGATCTTCACATAATAGGTCATCTCCAAAGTCATAACATAAGAAAATAAAGACGTAAGCATAACGTAGCGGTAATCTGGAATCGCAACTCAAAGGAATGACTCTCAATAGTCAAACATCCAGACTAACCAAGTACCACTACTTTATAAGACACCAAAAGTCCTATAGCTGGTCAATACTAGTAATCATTGTTAGGTAGACCACCATGGTTCTCCCAACCTATTGAAATATCCGGTGAGGATACCTCTACTCCCGGAACTATGGAAGTATCATAACATATAAGTTCCTAATCTACAAGAAAACCGGTAAGAAACCAGAGAGGTGGTAAAGGTATCTCCATCGTCAAAGTCTGGTACGTACATGATGTAGGTCCTGAATTATTACCCTACACGATACAAACTAGTCCGGTGTAAGTAAAATTCCTAGCTCCCGTGTTGATCACCCAAGCCTCACCATTGTCTGCATTCACACAGATCAAGGATCTGATCCTTAAGTACGATAGGTTCGTCTCATCGGAGTTCATCTGTACACACACACACACACACACACACACACACACACACACATATATATATATATATACACACACACACACACTTACACAGTAGAGGAAACAACAAACAAATACGCAAGGGTGAATTACCAATATATGAGTTTTGACAAGACAACCCCATGCACGACACACAAACAACATATATCATGTATTCACTGCATAAAAAAATTATCTATACAGTAGAATAATTTTATCAAAAGGGTTTCATACCCGACAGTCATCGTCATTTTATCAAAATGCATGACACTCCAATATTCAGGCTCTATTTTGATACCTAATCTCCAGATATCCCAACTTCTTTCAAATGATCAGGCTCAAAAACACGTTCATCACAACCTCATGTAACCATTGCTCAAACAGCTATTGCAACTGTTCACATGACTCCTCTGTGCCAACCACTCAAACAACTATTGCAGTTGTACACAGGTTACATTGTCGGATAATCCACCTCAACCGCATGTGACCATTGCTCAAACAGCTATTGTAATTGTTCACACGACCCCTCTGGCAACCACTCAAACAGTTATTGCAGTTGTACATAGATACATAACCACTCAAACAACTATTGCAGTTATGTACAGAGTCACTTGTGCAATAACCACTCAAACAACTATTGCAGCTATGCACAAGTAATATCCGACCTCGTATGATAGCCACTCAAACAGCTATTGTAGCTTAATCATACGGCCCCTTGTGACAACTATACAACTATTGTTGTAGTCATACACATGGTAACTCATTGGTCCACACAGAACCCCAATGATCAAATGGAAACATAGTTCATAACAGATACATTGATCCACTCAGGACTCAATAATCATAACACATGACATGTCTGCCGGCTATGCATGAAAAAAAGTTTTATTCTCGTTTCATTTTCTTTGTTATAATAATCTTTCCTTGTCGAAGCATAAAGCTAATGACCATGCTTAATTTCTTATTAAGACTTTTCACTTAAACAAACACAAGACACACAGTCCAAATGTTTTAAACTCAACACAGGACACACAGTCCGAGTGCTCAATCGCAAAGCCCTAAACCGATGCACCAATATTAGGCTCGCGGATATGGAACTCACATTTTCCACATCAAATTTAGGACACACACAATCCACAAAATCATTGCAGGACACTCAGTCCAATGACACAGATCCCTGATCTACATGTCCACAGAACACTCGAACCCCGACGTATCGGTTCCTAGGTTCATTTATCCTTTGTAAAACATTTCGCTCAGTGAAAAACAAAAACAAAACCAAACCTCCAAAAACTTATCCAAGTTTAACGAAATAATTTAACTGAATAAAAGTCCTCTTACAAAAATCCTTTTCTGTTAAAACGTTGATAAAACATGAAAATCATTGATAAATTCTTTTCTTTCCAATCACTTTATTTCTGAAAATCGTTCTCAATAAACGTCAACTTTTAAAAAGTCCTTTCTAAATGAAATAAAATAAAATCTCTCAAAATTTCTCATAAAAATATTTTTATAACTTAAATGACTTTTCTGTCATAAGTAATTGTTCTGATGGCTATATTATGTTATTTTTGGAACTTAATCACTTTAAATAACATTTTATAATAAAATTGAATTTATTTTGGAAAAACTAGCGTCTGTGAAAATTTTTCACAGTTCCGCCCTTACTGTCACTTATTGACACATTATCCACAAAAATATTTTTAAAATAATATTTTTCCACTTTTTCTCAAAATTCCACAAATTAATCACTCTGATTAATTATTCAAGCTTATTAAGCTTTTATCCTCAAATTATTTTGACCAATGTCAGGGTTCTCAATCCAACACTCAACAGCAGATAAATTTCAATCACAGAATAACATGACATATATCAATTCATGACATGCATCACAATTATCATATAACCAAATAATTATAATCATGTAAATCCACATATCACATAACCTCAATTACTCAGGTAAGTATCAAATCAATCCAGCAATTAACAGTAAACAATGTAATATCATAAAATATTTCTACATAAAATTAACAAATGACTCCAACAATAGGCATGTGATTATCTTAGACTCGTCAGGCATACTCCCCTTACCTCTTGGAGATTCGAACCAACAGTTTCAAGTAATCTCTCGATTTTGATCCGTTTTTCCTCCTCGGCTTAGATCAAACCAACTCGATCGATTCCTTCATAACTAATTGCAACCAAAATAAATAAAATCAAACAACAACATACTTAGATCATGAAAGTTAGGTTTCGGTCTCAACAAATTTTTCTAGGTTAGGAAAGTTGAAAATTTTTTAACTTAGGGATTTATGATCCATAAGTAACTTAAACATGCTTAAGTACTTAAACCAAGATCGTGAATTAAGAACATGGAATAAAACTCATCTAGTTCCAAGAACTAGGGTTTCGGTTTTTCTTAAGATCATAGGCTAGAGGTTTTGAAATTTTCTCAACTCTTGGATTTAATCAACATACAAAACCTAGAGTTGGATTCAAGTGTTACAAGACAACATTTGAATCAAAAATCCATCAAATATTCATAGCTAGGGTTTCGGCCTTTATGAAACAAATAGGTTAGGGTTTGATTTTTTGATCTTCTACTTACTTACATACAAGAACTATCAAGGTACTTTAGATATTGAATCATGAATCAAGACATGAAAATGAAACAAAACCCATGAACTCCACTTTTTCATGGATTCGGCCCAGCTAAGAAAATTAGGAAGGAAATTCCTCATGATCATATGCTTCTGGATGATGAAAATAGAGATGATTATAAGATCATATCAAATGGTTTCATATCAAAAGGATTTTTGTAGAATTAGTTATTAAATTTTGAAGAAAGCTTCATGAATTTGAAACAAAATGAAGAACATGATGATCAAAGGCATAAACTCAAGAATATTGTGAAGAGAAAAGCTTAGAATAGCAAGATTAAGAGAGACTACCTCTTGACGATCAAATAAAATGATGATTTTGATGATGTTCTTCACAAAATCACCTTGATGTTCTAAGTGTTCTTGAGAAGTTTAGAGAGAAAGATGAAGATGATGAAGATTTAGAGCAGTTTCGGTAATTTGGACATATCTCTCAATATACTTATCCGTTTTTTATGATCTTTATGTCGTTGGAAAGAAGAGAGAAAGAGGAACAACTTTCATGTAGAAAGTTTTCCGAGATTTGTGACACCATAAACCCGGTATCACATGGTTACCCAATTACATAAATAAAACCGATTACAATGCTGGTTACTTTCGGAAAATATCATTTCCTCGATGGATAAGTACACTAAAAATCGTTGTTTTTTTTTGTTTTTTAAAGGATGAAACAAGATAAAGGTGATGAACGCGGAGAATATGAATTGAAGACAACACACACACACACACACACACACACACACACACACACACACACACACACACACACACACACACACAAACACACACACACACATATATATATATATATATATATATATATATATATATATATATATATATATATATATATTCATAACATGTCCAAATGAGACCCAAGTTCTAGTACATAAGTTAGGGCCTTATCAACGACCATTGAAACAGAGTTAGAAATCTAGAAGATACAACTTAAAAGAGAGTAAGAAAAAACACGGGGAAAGAGGGTCCAGAACCACATCCAAAAAGGTAACTCTAGAAAGTCAGAAGACGGAAGACTATCCACCAAAATGCTCCGAACTGGTTACTGACACTGGCTGCACGCAGGGTCTCCACTAATGCTCCCACGAGACGAGACATCAGGTAATGGATCTATGACGTCGCCGCCCTCATCTACAGAATCGTCGTCATCGTCATGATCCAGGACATGATACTCGGGCTCATCCTCCTCCATGACCTCATGGAAGTCCTCCTCAGGGTCCTCCTCAGGATCCTCCTCGGGATCCTCCTCAGGGTCCTCCTCTATCGGTGCTGCCTGCTCAACGTTCAAAGGTGGTGGCTCGTGTTGCAGTCCGTTAGCTCGTAGTGCATGAAGGTAATACCAAGTCGGAGGCATAGCTACTCTCCTAGTCTCCACGGTATGGCTCTTACGGATTGGGTCTCCGTCAGCATTCAAATCGGTTGCGGTGATTGATCCGTGGTATGTGGCAGATGTCGCCCCCGGATGAATCAGTCATGCCCCGGCATTCCCCGCATCGTGGAAGACCTCAGTCTTCGACATCGTCGGTACAAGTAGGATGTTGGGATCCATCTGAACTCATATACATACGGCGATACCGAAAGGAAGAGAGAATAACAAGTAGAAATGAAATAGTGAGATACCGACAACGGATATATAGCACAACAACCATATACATGATACATATAACACTTTAGCATATTAACATTTATAACATTATTCATAGGTAAACAACAAGTATTATTTCAATGGGTCTCATACCCGAATCAATCAATTTTATAAAGATAATGCATGACACTTTAATCATCAGGCTCTAAACTTAATCTCATGAGATAGCATCACCGTTTTATCATTAAGAAAGAAAGAGTTGATCAGGCTCGTATACCGCATTGGCAAGCTGTCTCCGTCACCTCATGCACCCGGATCAACATCATCATGAATCCCTTATCAATGGCCATTCGGACGTATACATCATCAAATACCACATCTTAAGCAGGTATTCGGTAACTCAAGCACATCTACTAAGGGGAAATGCATATGAATAAAAAACTTTTCATTATCGAGACTTTTCTTTATGTTCACTCTTTTCCGTTGTCGAAGCCCAAAGCTAACAACTATTCACAATTTTCATCACTTAAAAAATCAATAACACAGGACGCGCAGTCCGAGTGCTCAATCACAACACCTTAGACCGATGCCGCAGTCCAAGGTTGTCGTCGTAGAAACAATTATAATTTTATCCATGTTTTATTTCAACACGATAAGGACTCCTAGTCCATAATAACGAAATTAGGACACACGGTCCTCAATTCCAAGATTAGGACTCCTAGCCCATAATATCACGATTAGGAGCCTTGGTCCATAATTCTTGACACGGATCCCAGATCGTGTGCATATAACTGAATGCTAGAGGCGACGTCTCGCGAACTAGATTCTCTTTCACATGTGCTTACTTTTCGCTCAGTGAAAATCAAAAACCAAAACAAAACCTCGGTCACTTATCCAAGTAACCGGAACGCTTCTAAATCATTTAGGAGAAAATCTTTTCCTTTACAATTTCTTTTATAAAACAATTAGGAAATTCATTTGCTTTTGAAATCCTTGATGGAATAAAGTCAAATATTTTCAAAGGGGTTTTTCCTTCATAAAACACATTGTTCGAAAAAGGTTTCTCTCATACCAACTTTGGATCATAAAAAGGTAGTTTTTATTGACTTAAAAACACTTCAACGTTTCCTTTCAAAACAAGAATCTCATTCTCTTGAAGTAAGCGTCTTAAACAAGGAACTTTTATAAATGAAACCAATACTTTCAAAGTTCTATTCAAGGCTTATTAAGGCTTTTAATCCTTATAATCATTGAGCACAGACTCAAGTCTGGCTTCTCAAACTTCAATCAACAGTAATATATTCTCAACAATAATAACATAGTTAACGACAATTCATCACACATAAACAACTCACAATACTTTAAGGCAAGTAATAATCAAATTCAAGTAATAATCACAATAGTTCAAGTAAACAAGTCATTCAAGTGTTTGATCCACATCATAATAATATTCAAATCACTCAAGTAAACACATACACGCATGTATATAGTCATTGAATATCCCTAAGCAATCCCCTCTTACCTTCTGTGAAGGTAAGGAGATTAGCTGCTTGAAGAGGTATACTACGAACGTCCTTGTATCCTCCGGGATGGAAGTCTAAGGTTATGAACACAAAATCACAAGTTAAAATCAAACAAGAACACTAAACCATAAGGTATAGGTTCGGCAAAGACTAATTCTTAGGGTTACAGATTCCCGAAAATTATACAACTCATGGATTTATGATCCTTAAGTGTTAGGAGTTCATAAACAATGATCATGTAACAAGGTTGAATTAAAATCCCACTAAGTTATAAACTTAGGGTATTCGGCCAAGGCTAGGCTATCATATACTAAACTTTCCAATCTCTTAGGTTTAGCATCCATAGGTATTAAGGAGCTCAAAACCATGATCATTTTGAAAAATAAGAACAAAGTATCCTAGGTCCATAACCTTCTAGGTTCGGCCTTCATAGGATTTATATGCTAGAAATCTTTAAACTTTCCAATCACTTAGACTTAGCATCCAAATATCTTATGGAGTTGAAGTCCATGATCATCTTGGAAAACAATGAAAACTTAAACATTCCAATCTCTTAGACTTATCATCCAAACATCTTATGGAGCTCAAGTCCATGATCATTTTGGAAAACAATGAAAACTTAAACACTCCAATCTCTTAGACTTAGCATCCAAATATCTTATGGAGCTCAAGTCCATGATCATTTTGGAAAACAATGAAAACTTAAACACTACAATCTCTTAGACTTAGCAAGGGATATATATAGAGATGGGGGAAGAAGTCTGTGGCCAAGGGAAGTGAGGGAGGGCTTGTTTATCAAGCTTGGTGGTTTAAAGCTTGATTGGATGGAAGAAGAGAGAGAAATAACTTTTTGGGTTAGAATAGTATTATAATTTGAAAAGTGTGAAGATTACACTTTTGGAGTGTGTCATAGCCTCCTCCATCATGTCTCCTCACTTCTTTTATGTTCCCTAATCTGCTCCATTTCGTACCTGGTTGCATTTCCGATCGTAATTTTTCCGACGTTTTCGCCCGAATAAAATATTATATTTTATTTTTGAACGAAAATTTTCAAAATAACCAAAGTTGAAGGAAACATAATTAAAATACTAATTGTCTTGTTCAAGGGTCAAAATTAGGTTTTCTGCACAGTAAACTTGTACCGGCAGTGAAAACGCAGACCGGTTTCCGTCTGAATTTTCAACCGAAATTTTTACCGTGACTTCATATGATATAACAACACAAGAAAATGATTTTAGTTTAATTAAAATTATCCTGAGTTTAATCTAAAATAAACACATTTAAATATGTATTTACTGCAAAGGAAAAACATGGTGTTACAATACTACCCCTCTAAAAAGAATTTCATCCTCGAAATTACGCACCTTGAAATAACTCAGGGTATTGTAATTTCATCTTGTCCTTTGCTTCCCATGTAGCTTCTCTGGTTGTCTCGTGCCATATGACTTTGACTAAAGGAATTTGTTTACCTCCGAGCTGCTTCATTATCTTATCCGCGATTCGTACCGGCAAAGTCTCAAAAGACAGGTTCTCTTTTAATTGTACTTTATCAGGTTTAATAACATGTGATGGATCAGGAATATAGTTTCTCAACTGAGATACATGGAAAACATCATGGATGTTGGAAAGAAAAGGAGGTAAAGATATTTTGTAAGCTACTGGACCTACACGACAAAGAATTTGGTATGGTCCAATGAATTTGGGAGTAAGCTTTCTGGATTTTATCACTCTGCCAATCCCAGTCGTTGGCGTGACTCTCAAGAACACATGCTCGCCCTCCTCAAACTCAAGAGGTCGTCGTCTCTTGTCAGCGTAAATTTTCTGTCGACTTTGGGCCGTCCGCATTTTTTCTTGGATCATCTTCACCTTCTCGGTCGTTTGTTGCACAGTCTCTGGTCCTAACAGCAGACTCACCATCCTGCTACCAACACAAAGGTGTTCGGCATCATCGACCATACAAAGCCTCATAAGGTGCCATCCCTATACTCGAATGAAAACTATTGTTGTAGGTGAATTCTATCAACGGTAGGAACTCGTCCCAGCTCCCAGTGTCTTCCATCACACACGCTCTTAGTAAATCTTCGAGTGATTGGATTGTCCTCTCTGACTGTCTGTCAGTTTGTGGATGATACACAACTCAATTTGAGTTTTGTTCCCAACGAGTTTTGTAGTCATTTCCAAAATTCTGACATAAACCTTGGATCACGATCCGAAATGATACTCAAAGGTATACCGTGCAACCTGACAATCTCGTCGATGTGCAATTGAGTCAACCTTTTCATCGGGTACTTCATGTTGATAGGTAACAAGTGAGCTGACTTGGTCAGTCGATCCACAATTACCCATATAGCCTCATGTCCTTTCCGAGTTCTTAGTAAACTGGTCACAAAGTCCATCGAAATGCCGTCCCATTTCCATTCTATGATGTCCAATGATTTTAACATTCCTGTTGGTCTCTGGTGTTCAAATATCTTAGCCTTATGACATATCAGACAAGAAGCGACGTATTCCATTACGTCCATTTTCATTCCATACCACCAGTATAACTTCTTGAGTTCTCGATACATCTTCGTGGCTCCTGGGTGTAAACTCGGCTTACTCCTGTGAGCCTTCTCTAAAATCAACTTCCTAAGCTCGGCGTCATCTGGCATACAGATTCTTTCACCGAATCTCAAAATTCCTTCCATTCCTTCTCTGAATTCTGACAATGCTCCTTGTTGCACTAAGTCCCTTTCTTCCTGCAGATACTGATCACTCCCTTGTTTTTCTTTTATTTGTTCCATCAATACGTTCGAAACGGTGATCCTATTTACACACAGCCTTCCTGGAAATGTCTTAACTGATAAACTTAGATCCCGGAATTGTTCCAACAATCCCTACTCTTTAACCATCATTACTGACGCGTGTATTGACTTCCTGCTCAGCGCATCCACCACCACATTCACCTTTCCAGGGTGATACAGCAGTTGAAAGTCGTGATCCTTCAAAAACTCCAACCAACGCCTCTGACGCATGTTCAACTCCTTCTGGTCGAATAGGTAATTCAAACTCTTGTGGTCACTGAAAACATTAAAAGTAGATCAACCTCAGGCTAATCTCTTCACTATTAAAGCCTATTGTGATGTTGATTGGGCTTATGATCCGAATGACAGCAGATCAACCTCGGGCTCCTGTGTGTGTTTATTGGACCAAAATTAGTGTCATGGTGCTCTAAGAAACAACCATTGGTTGCAAGGTCCAGCACTGAGGCTGAGTACATGAGCATGGCAAAAACTACAGCTGAAACCTTACGGATTCAATCCCTTCTCACTGAACTTGGAATTCCATTCACTGCTTCTCAACTACTTTGTGACAATCTCAATGCAGTGTCACAAGCCCACAACCCTATCCTTCATTCAAGGACCAAACACACGGAACTCGATACTCACTTTGTTCGAGATAAGGTCCTATCTAAGTCTCTGCAAGTCACTCATGTGCCCAGTGCAGACCAGCTAGCAGATTCTCTTACTAAACCACTCTCCTCCTCCAAATTTGTTGATCTTAGAACCAAACTCAATGTGGTGTGCTTATAGTAACCACCTTGAGTTTGAGGGGAGGCTACTAGAGTATAGTACAAGTGTAATAGTATAGTACAAGCTTATGTATTGTGTACTGCATAACTGAATATGCTGAATCAGCATAATTCAGTTATGATTACCTAACTACAACTATAAAACAGTTATCCCTACAAGGCTATATAAAGCCTACTGTAACAATTAGACAAATAGAAATAAAAATTACAATTTCCTTATTCTTCTCTCTCTCTCACTATGAATTCTTCTCTCCTTCATTATTTTGTAATTCTTAAAAAGTTTTTTCATCACTTCTGTCAGTGCACGCTCATCCAACTAATCAAATAATACATACAAGTCAGAAGCTGATCTACCACAAATTATGTATTTTTGTAATGAATAAAATTGAAAAGAAAATATCAAGGCATGTTTGCTTTGTTTTTCAGTTTTTAGTTTTCATTTCTTGTTTTCAAAAATAATTACAAAATTGTCACTTTGTTTTCATTCTATTTTCTGTTTTCAAATATTTGTACAAGAAACACTAAAAGCAACTTTTTGTTGTTTTCACTATCTCCTGTAAAAATCTTTGAAAACAGGAAATATAATGATAACAATGTGGTAATTTTGTAATTATTTTTCAAAACAGGAGATGAAAACAAGAAGATGGAAACAAAGCAAGCAGGCCTTAGTTTTGGAGCGCCTTATTTCCAAATGAAGATACATTGTCATCGGAATGGAATATATTTGAGTCAGATATGTACGGTGCAGGACCTTCAACTCTTTAAAAATGAGATGCAACTAGAAAGCAGACATTTAGAGCATGATGAAAGAAAGAATTTGCTGGCTCCAGCAGAGCATCATACTACCAAAAGAAATCGACATTCATCTTACCAATACCAAAACTAACTTTAATACAACAAATTGAAGAACTTAGCATTAAAGGCTTCCACCACCCTCAGAATCATGCATTTATATAAGTTCAAAGTAGCATTTGTTTTTATATATTAAATTGAACATGACAGACGGAACAAGCCTTCAAGATTAAACTGTAAACAAAATAGAAGAAGCTTCAGATGTTATGTAGCATACAATAATGCAGGAACAAATACTGCATAGTAGGTTTGACGTTATAAAATAAGATAAACCAACTAAATCATGTTTCTCTTCTGTTTCTCTTCATTTGCTTTTTCAGTAAAAATAAAATAAATAAAGGAAACAATATTTCCTTTAGAAATTAGAATTTAAAATTTGTATTCAACTCTTCAATTATAAACCGACCTTTGGCTGCTGATCAGGCTTCGGAAATTGTCTAATGTGAACATTAGTAAGAAATAAGATCAAATGTTCCCGCTGATTTGCAACATTGTGCTTCTGCATTATAAATAAAACTATATATTAAAATCAAGAGGAGGCAAACAAATTCAATTAGATTAAGTAGTAATGAAAATGTCAATTTTTGTTAAAAATAAAATACAACACAAGAATACTGAAATAAATAACGTCACAACTCTAGGTCATACTTTACCTGAAATCCAAACATATTTCTTTCTCTTGTAGTCTTCAGGCAAAGGAAGACCTCTAGGGTTACGAAAAGTGTTAGAAATAAAGGAAATAAAGCGGAAGTATAAGCACAAATGTGGCTCCGCTTTGAGCTTACATCCACATGCAACGGTGACTATATAAGTTGATATTAAATATGGTGGAAAATACAAAAGAGTATTTACACACTTCACTCAAACCCAAATCCCAAATACACCCAAATACCTCACAGTATTTACTCACCGGTGTATACAAACTCTCACAATAAACAAAGAGAAGATACAAAGACAAAATTTCTCCTAGAGTCTTGTAATGAGATGTTACAATTTCACTCTATTTCATTGAAATGAAAAAACTCTTAATTTATAGGGAATAACTACCTTTATTAACCAACCAAATACTAAGGATTATTAGACAAAACTCTCTCTCTACCATTAGCGACAAATGGATGAGAGAATTTCTCTACCTTTGACTTTTCAAAATAGAAGAGAAATTAAAGCCATATATCAACAAATCTCCACCTTGGCTTTAACTTTCCTTCAGCCACGAGCTTCATATGTCGACTTCTCCAAAAAAATGTCAACTAGGACTAATTCATATTATGAACACCAATTAAGTCCAAGCAATGCTTGAACTTAGATATCGGAATTGGCTTCGTCAACATATCAGCCGAATTATCAGAAGTACCAACCTTTTTCACAACAATGGTACCTTGAGATACGATTTCCCAAATAAAATGATATCTGGCATCAATATGTTTGGTTCTCTCATGATACATTTGATTTTTTGGTCAAATGTATGGAACTTTGGCTATCACAATAAACTATTGTGGTTTCTTGTTCCAAACCCAAATTGCCTACCAAACTTCTAAGTCAGATGGCTTCCTTCACTGCATTTGCTGCTGCTATATATTTAGCTTCTGTGGTTGATAATGCAATAGTAGATTGTAAAGTTACTTTCCAACTAATTGCACTACTCGAAAACGTGAAGGCGTAACCTGTTAGAGATCTTCTTTTATCCATATCTCCAACATAATCAGAGTCAACATAACTAATAATACTACCACCGGTATTATGACTCTTGTTATATACCAAGCCAACATCTGTAGTACCTCGAAGATATCGAAGTATCCATTTCACTGCTTGCCAATGCATCTTACCAGGATGCCCCATATATCTGCTAACAACACTAACAGCTTGTGAAATATCTGGACGAGTGTAAACTATAGCATACACGATGCTTCCAATTGCAGTAGAATAAGGAACGTGTGACATCTGCTCCTTCTCTTCATCAGACTATGGTGACATGCCAGTTGATAGTCTGAAATATGATGCAAATGGAGTACTCACAGGCTTTGCATTCTGCATTGAAAAATGCTCCAATACTTTTTCAATATACTTTTTTTGAGACAAATATAGTTTACCAGCTTGTCAATCTCTGTGAATTTCCATCCCCAAGATTTTCTTAGCTGCACCTAAATCTTTCATTTCAAATTCACCACTAAGATGAGCCTTTAGCTTGTTGATTTCAGACATACTCCTAGCGGCAATGAGCATGTCATCAACATAGAGTAATAAGTAGACAAACGAACCATCTGGGATCTTCTTGTGGTATACACAACTATCATAATCACTTCTTGAGTAACCATGACTCAACAGGAAAGTGTCAAATATTTTATACCACTGGCGAGGAGACTGCTTCAAACCATATAATGATTTTTTTAAAAGACAAACATGGTCTTCCTTGCCTTCAATAACGAAACCTTGTGGTTGCTGCATATAAATTTGTTCTTCAAGCTCACCATGAAGAAAAGTTGTTTTAACATCGAGCTGCTCAAGCTCTAGATCAAACAGTGCAACCATGGCAAGCAACACCCGGATGGAGCTGTGTTTCGAAACGGGAGAGAATACTTCATTAAAGTCTGTTCCTTCCCTTTGACTGAAACCTTTAACAACTAATCGTGCTTTGTATAGAGTCGTTTCAACTCCAGGTGTTCCTTCCTTTTTCTTGAAGACCCATTTGCAGTCAACGATCTTCTGACCTTTAGGTCGATTAGCTAACTCCCAGGTTTGGTTCTTGTGAAGAGATTCCATTTCTTCACTCATAGCAGCAATCCATTCTGCAGACTCTTTACTCGAAATAGCCTCATGGTATGTCACAGGGTCTTGAGTTTCAATATCCTCTGCAGCTAACAATGCAAAAGAGACTATATCTGCTTAGGCATATCTCTGAGGCGGCTTTATTTTCCGTCTTTGTCTATCTCTTGCAAGACTATATTGTGGCTGCTCTTGCGGAATCTCCTCTTGCTCTTCGACAACTACTAGATCTTATTCTTAAATAGGTTGATCAGAAGTACCTTCATGTACTTCCACTGGTGGTTCAACCTCAAGTTCCACCTGCTCGCTGATGTCGTACTCTTTTTCAGCATTGCCAGACTCCTTTGTCGAATGAAGCATGGATGATTCATTAAACTTCACATCTCTGCTGATTATGAATTTGGGTGGCTTAGTTTCAGTACACCATAATCTGTAAACTTTGACTCCGGATGCAAAACCAATAAATATGCATTTTGTGCCCTTCGCTCAAGCTTTCCATCATTTACATGAGCATATGCGGAACACCCAAAAATCCTTAGACCAGAATAATCAGCTGGAGTACTAGACCATACCTCAATAAGAGTTTGTAACTCAATTGCAGTTGATGGAGACCGATTTACTAAATAACAAGCCATATTAACTGCTTCAGCCCAAAATTCTTTTGGCAAGCCATCATTAGAGAGCATGCAACGAGCTCTCTCCAGAAGAGTTCTATTCATATGTTCTGCCATACCATTTTGTTGCGGTGTCTTTCGCATAGTACGATGTCAGGGTTAAGCGTTTACCTTAAAACAGCGGGAAAAATAATCTTAAATATAACCAACCGTCAAACAAACAAATAAATAAATATATATATATACACACACACATACATACATACATACATACATACATACATACATACATACATACATACATACATACATACATACATACATACATACATACATACATACAACCTGGATACAGTCATACGGTATTGTCAGGGGAATCCCATCAGTAGGATCCCAAATATTGTACAAACCAAAACACACTAAAATAAGCAACAGAAGATACAACGTCTCAAAAAAATGCACTGGCCATAGACACTAAACTCTACCGCTAGAACCCACGGCTCGTCCTCCAGCATCTGGCTCATAAGGAGTCCCATCCAATTCCTTCATAGCTGGTTCCTTCACAGGGTCGTCTCATAACGTTCACATAACCAAACACACGCCATAGAGAAAAATAGGGGATGAGAAACATAATATTATCAAAAACGGAAAAGGATTCATAACATAATACCCAATAATAGTACACCAATATCCATCACACAATAACCACATATATAAGCATTCCTCCTCCAATTACTGTACCATCCTCTACCCTATACACTGATGCAGCTATACCTATATGCTGACATGGTCATCTCAAATACTATCACATTTTAGTCATTAGTCAAATAAATCTCGGTGCACCCACCAGTTCTCGCTAGAGGGCTCATTCATAGAATGAAACTATTTCCCCATCCCCAATGGAGAATAGTCGCTCAACCTGATCTCAAATACTATCACATTGTCTATTCTAAGCAAGTGTGGCTTGCTAAATGATCATAAAATTGGGAAGCTTGACTTTTGTGAGCATTGTGTCTATGGGAAGCAAACTAGAGTCAAGTTTAGCACTGCCAATCACAGGACTAAGGGCACAGTTGACTATATTCACTCTGACTTATAGGGTCCTGCGCCTGTCACGTCAGAGGGTGGTTCCAAATACCTATTAACTTTCATTGATGATTTTTCAAGGAAAGTTTGGGTATATTTTCTTAAGCGTAAGAATGATGTTTTCTCTACTTTCAAGAATTGGAAGGCGCTTATAGAAAATCAGACAGGTAAGAAAATCAAACGTCTACGAACAGATAATGGTTTGGAGTTCTGTGGGGGACAATTTAATGAGTTATGTGAGAATGAAGGCATTGGGAATCAAGAGTATCCAAAGAAATAAGATTTTTCTTCATGTCTGGTATGTGCCGCACATTAGTTAAAGTTCTCACAATTCCATCATGCATCTTGATTCGGACTGTACCAATGCCAGTGACCTTACAAGACATATTATTTCCCATAAGAACAACACCATCATCAATTGACCGGTAAGTGGTAAACCATTCCCGGTTTGGACACATGTGGTAATAGCAGCAAAAATCAATAATCCATTAATCACCAACTGAACTAGTTGATACCGTGAGAACATTTTTGGCACTTTCAGCTACACTAGTCGTGTTACTTGAACTACTCTCATTCTTTTTCTTTGAGCTTTGGACATTCTGCTTTACAATGCCCTTCTTTCTTGCAATATCGACATATTCCTTTACGATGTCTAGATTTAGATCTAGACTTGCCTCTTCTATAACTACTCGAGCCAACCTCCTTGGATCTCCCTCTAGCAAACAATCCTGCAGCTAGATCATCACGTCCATTATTATCATGTTCCATCTTTTCACGGCTCAAAAGAGAGGATTTAACCTCATCAATATCTAGATGTTCACGCCCATATATAAGGGTCTCACGAAAGTGCTTGTAGGAGGGAGGTAAGGTGCAAAGTAACATCATTGCTTGTTGCTCACTTGAGAATGTCTTATCCATTTTTTTTAATTCTATAAAGAGTGAAGTGAACTCAGAAATATATGATCTAATGGATGTCCCTTCATCCATACGAAGCATGTACTGTAACAGCCTAATTTTTTAGTTACATTGTTTAACCGGTTAAAATATAATTAATTATATTTTAATCTGAGAGTTAGAAAGTGATTTTACATAAAATAAAATCATATTCAGAGTTACTATTATGGTAGAAGGTTATGGTGAAATTTTGGGTTTAAAACTCAAACGGAAACCGATCTGCGTTTTTTTACTGACAGTATAATTTTATATTGGCAAAAAACCCTAATTTGACCCGAAACTGAAATTTGTAGATTTTTTTATATTTTGTTCATGAGGAATTCTACTTTCCAAATTTCTGATCATAATTAAAATATTATGTTGATTCGGACGAATTTTGGTAAAAGTTCAGACGGAAAACAGTCGGTGTTTTCACTGACAGTAAGATTTTAATGATCAGAAAACCTAATTTTGACTCGTGAATGAAATGGTTTATATTTAAATCATATTTATAACGAGTTGGGTTGTTTTGAAAACTTTCAACCGAAAACGAAATATTACACTTTTACGCGGGCGTAAAACCCTAATCGGGAAACCGACGGAGTCGAAAACGGAACTGCAGAGACCCATCAAGAGATCCGGACAACGAGTCATACATGATGACTCATGGAGGATGAGTCACCAAGCATTTATGAGCATTAAATGCTAGTAATAATGACTTTTGGTTAAATGACCAAAGTACCCCCAAGCTTTCGTGGTTATTAACAACGCACATCTACGCACTCTTAACCACTCATTTTACATGGTTGTAAACCTCTCACATCTCCTCAATTTCGTGCAGTCATGTATAATAAACCATACCTATTTCATTTTGCTTTCATTTCATCATTTTCCTCTCAAAAACTGAAATCGAGTAACTGACGGAGCTGCGTTTGGGATTTCCGGGTACCGCTAACGGATGGGATCAATGAGTTATGGATGACTCATTAGATGTGGCCCAAAATCATCAAAACCTACTTTAATTGTGAGCCACATACTTTTTAACCCTAGTTAGTAACATAACCCTAGTTAAGTTAACAATTAACTATGGTTAAGCTTATATTAATTTAATATTCACAAAACCCATTAAACCAATTCCTTATAACCAAACAAAGCCTAAATCTAGCCTATAAATACTCGTCAAAACCGTGGCCTCACTCCCCCTTCACTCACTTCTTCATCTCTTCCATTTCTTCTTCATTTTTTCTTCAAAAACTCCATTGTTGTTCTTGCACAACTTGATCATTCTTTCACTTTCTTGCATTATCTAGAAGTAAACCCTCACTTCTATGATCTTAGTTATCTTCCTCATCTCCTTAAATCTCTTTACCAACCACTACTTCGGATTAGAGGAGAAGAATTGAGAGAAAAATATCAATAGTTGCAATAAGCCTTTGTTGGAAATTTTGAAACCAAGTTGGAACAGTCGCAGTGAGGGAGTCTCCAAACACTCTTCAACCGTTGGAGCATTCCCAAATTTTAGAACCAGGTTCAAGACTTGTGCTTCTTAATATCCAACGGTCATAATTTGGAACAAACCTCCATAGTGTGAGATATGAAGCTCAGACAGTAGGCCTAGGAGGTGAGAAATTCAACCCGGATACCATCTAAGCTGTCACCAAAGAATTACGATCTGATATGTTTCAACCGTTGGATCGGGCTGAAACTTTGTGATATGGTTTAGGAAGGATACTTCTTCTTTGTCACCGTTCAGTTTTCTAAATAGATCTCTATGGCCAGAGGAATGGATCTTGAACAGTAGCCCTATTTTGGTAGCTTTTCCCTAGGATTCATGAGCTTATTTTGAATCCGATTTTCCCTAATTGCAGCCATTGTTCTCGTAAGTTTTTCCATAGATTTTGTCTCTTGATTCAAATAGATTTAGTTATTTGAGACCCTATTGTTGATTCGGTTGGTATTTGGTATTTCTGGCGAATTGTGTTACTCGTACGTGTAATCGGGACGCAAAGCGGAACGGTGGATGAGAAAGGATGGATGGTGGAAGATTTGTGGATGTTGTTGGACAGCTTGCAGAGGTTCTTGGAAGTAGCGTGGATGCATTCGGAGCTTGTACGGGAAAGCTTGCACGTAAATCAGGTGGGGGAAGAACCAATCTACCGTTGGAAACGATAAGTAGTATATTCTATAATAATTGTGTAGGGAGACCTAAACCCTACTAGTAGTTGAGTAATTAACAAGAACAAAATCACATTGGAAACCTTTTCTGTAAAACCAATGGTGATTCAGGGATTTGTAGGTTTATCAATGTTAGGATGATTTTATCTTATCTGAGGTTTATTGAATTTATTATTATTATTGAATTGTTTATGTGATATTTTGTGGTATTTGAATATTTATGATTGTATGTGTTGTGCATGATCTGCCTGGTTTTAATATTTGTGCTTAGTGGATTTAAGCAAAGATATATGTTGTTCGAGAGATAATTGTTGGTTTGGGTGTGAGGAAAATGGTGACTTAGAGGTGCCTAACCTAAATGAGTTATTTTAAAGAGGAAGTGTGACATAGAATATGTGTTAAGGCTTAGATGGAAGCTTAAGGCACTAGGATGTTATTAATATGGGTTAGTGAGATTCATGTGTTTGTATTGTTATTCACAACCGTGTGAGTGGAACACACGAGGTCAGGATATCCTATTTTGGGATATTGGATATTACGGGTGAGTACCTTACGGATGTGGATGCCGAGGTAGACTACTGTAATATTCTTTAGTTTTTGACACGTTCGAATGTTCTTGGCACTAGACCGTTATGGAATGATATTCCTTGATGAGTTCGCATGTTCTTGGCACTGGACCGTTATGGATTGATTCTCCTTGACGCGTTTGTATATTCTTGGCACTGGACCATTTTAGACTAATACTTGTTTAGTCTTTGATGCATTCGAAAGTTATTGGTACTGGATCGTTCTGGACTACTGACTAACGTGATAGGAATAAAGATGGTCACGTCAGTATAAAAGTTTATTTGTATGAGATTGGGGTAGAGGAATTATTTTGAGGATGATTTGATAGTTATGTATGTTGATTGTCTGTGACATTTATTGTATGATATGCTATGACTCTTTTCCGCTTTTGATGATAGAAGTGTTTCTTATCCCCTATATCTTTATGTATGTTGTATTTTATTTATTATGTGATCGTATGAGAAGACTCTGTGGAAGAGCTTGATATTGAGGAGCTGGATGGGATTCCATATGAATCAGATGCGGGAGCACGATCTGTGGACTCCAATGATGTAGTTTAGTGTCTAGGGCCAGTGAGTCTTATAAGATGTTTTATTTTCACTGAGTATAAGCAGTTTATATAACTAAATACCTGTGCGGGATCCTGCTGATAGGATACCCTAAACAGTGTTTTGGTAATGTAATGAACAAACATGTGTGTATTATATATTATAACTTGGTGTGTTTAATTTGCAGAAGTTATTTGGTTAGTAAATAAGTTTTTAATTTTTACATATTTTCAAAGATAAGCGCGCGATTAAGTAAATAAATAATAAGATTTTAATCTAATAATACAATAGGGCACAACGGGGTGTCTCATGTACAGACGTTGCAATATACCAAGACGATTGGCCCCCGTTTTCTTCATGTATAAGGACTCCAATTTGGTCCATAGTGTTGCTGCTGTTTTTTCTGATAGAACTTCTTGTGATACATCATCTGTGATGCATAACTGAATTGTGGAAAGAGCTTTATCATCAATATAATCCCAATCAGAATCCTTCATCGTGGTAGGCTTCTTTTCTTTCCCAGAAAGTGCCACCTTTAAATTGTGTTGTGTCAAAACAGCCATCATACAGACCTTCCACATCCCAAAGTTGATGTGCCCATCGAACTTCTGAATATCAAATTTTGTAGTCGCCATTTATTTTTAAACAGATCTGTCCAGAACGCTATAAGCGCTCTGATACCAGTTTGTTAGAAATAAAGAAAATAAAGCGGAAGCATAAGCACAAATGTGGTTCAGGTTTGAGCTTACATCCACATGCAACGATGACCATATAAGTTGATATTAAATATGGTGGAGAATACAAAAGAGTATTTACAATCTTCACTCAAACTCAAATCCCAAATATACCCAAGTACCTCACAGTATTTACTCACCGGTGTATACAAACTCTCACAATAAACAAAGAGAAGATACAAAGACAAAATTTCTCCGAGAGTCTTGTAATGCGATGTTACAATTTCACTCTATTTCATTGAAATGAAAAAACTCTTAATTTATAGGGAATAACTTCCTTTATTAACCAACCAATTACTACGGATTATTAACCAAAATTCTCTCTCTACCATTAGCGACAAATGGATGAGAGAATTTCTCTACCTTTGACTTTTCAGAATATAAGAGAAATTAAAGCCATATATCAACAAAGAGCATATACAGCAGCTTGGATCTGTAAAGAGTTATGAATAAGTATTTTTTATTAAAATTAAGGTGGGCAGGATTACATATATATGGAACTAAAGTTCATACCTCAAGAAATCTCATTATCGCCTGATTTGTTGCACTATCAGGATCAAGCGGAAGAATATTGTAAGGGACTAAGATCTCTGTCTTCTCAGCAACTTTATCTTGAGTCTCCAAAATCTATTACAAAGGCAAAGGCAATGGCAAATCAATTGTATGTGTAATGTAACAAGAAGTACAAATCTAGCAAGTTGGATAAAGGATAAAGGTTGACATAAATGGGAACACCAACAGAAGATAACATCTTGAGAACAAGAGAAAATAACCTCACGATCAACTTCCATAGATTGGGTCATCTTAACAGCCTTCAAAAATTCAAAAAGAACATTAGCAGTCTGATATGCCTTGGTAAGCTGTGCACTGAAAGAAGAGACACACTATTATTAGTCATACAATAGCACTGACCATGTCAAATAGCATAATATCAAGAGAAGAGAATCTACCGGTCAGCTTTATCAGCAGCATTTTGATGGGAAGGAAAGATATCTTGGACTTTGCTGGGTGAATTCTTTGGCCTGAGCTTGCACAAAAAAAAGCTGCTTACAAGAGTCTGAATACACCGAATTTGAGCAAGTGAAGCTTTAGCAAATAGAAGCTGGTCGAAAGTGAAAGTCAAGTCTTTAGATCGAAAGCCAATTCAAGTATCTGCTGCAGTGAAAATCCTTCTTTGAGATCGGATCATTGAATAGTCCCATTCGAGTGAGTGAGAGTGACGGATGCTTGCCAAGGATGCTTTAGAGAAGAAAGCGGTGAGTCTGGGAAACTAAGTTCACATTGATCAGAATCGAGTAATTGATGAGTCACCGAGGTAACTAGCAGTGTCTTCACATGTGAACATTTTCTCGGTTAGTGAAGGAGAACAGTGAGGGATTAATTCTGCTGGATTTGGTAATTGCTCTAACTTAGTCTCTTGGATTCGATTCGGGATTCTTCCCGTAACCCATAAAAGGAGTTTGTTCCAATTGAATTGAATACAAACCCGAAAATTATATTTTTTCACAAAAGGAACGTAGTCACTCGACTGGTTGGAGAGGAATGGCGCCTATACGATCGCTATTCTTATTTATATTGATCAATGCGGGCTAAGGACGTTGATACCGAGCCCTCTTCCAATCTTGTTTTCATGCTCTCCAACGAGATGCCAAAGAAGAAGGAAGATTGACCACCGTCGATTCCTAGATGCTTTTCATACTGAGAGGTCGAGGTTGTAGGCCCCCCCGTGTGTAAACTTCTTCCACATGGGGAAGGAAAGGAGCTCTTTAGCTTTTGGGGACATGTAAGACAGCCTAGCAGATCCTTTTTCATGTCCATCAAAGGTGATCCGGGAAGACGATTTCCGACATTCACCATCAAAAGGAGGATCCGACACTAGCACTAGGATCTGTCTATGCTTGGACTGATTGGACGAGCATCCGCTTTCGACATACCGAGACTTCTTATTCCTCAAGGCGAGCTCGATTCCGCATGGGCAACAAGGAAAGGCAATGAAATTGAACAAGCTGAGATTCCTTTTGGAGATGGTTCGAAATACTACACAATTGTTAGTGGTGTGGCTCCAAGAATTGTGCCACTTGCGATCTTTCTTTCCCATTACTTCTTCAAATGATGGAAGGACATGACCATCTTCAAGCTTTAACTGCCCATCCTTCAACAAAGTATGTCAAAGATATCATCCGTTTTGGAATGTCGAATGAGTACTCCTTCCTTTCAACCTCGGCTTTATTTTTTTGTTATTTCTGTGGCCGATCACTCTTCTCCTTGGGTTTGGTTAACGCCTGGGCACTCATAGGGCTTCCCTTGCACAAGTTCAGCCACACACACCTCTTCGTCTTCGATTCGTGGGTCGAATCATACTCGACCACAGCTATTTCTAGACTTGGATCCTTGTAGTAAGTGCCCTTGGATGAAGTCCTTCTCTCTTTCTTTTCCTTCCCGCTCATAACTAGCGGCTCTAGTGACCAGGTTAAACAGATCGGTGAATTCTTTCTCTCCTAAATTTTTCTCAGTGTGTCTCATGATTTTTCAATCCTGGGTTATTCACCCGAGGACTTTCATCAAGACAATAAGCTCATTGATCTGTTTGAATCATGGATGTCAAAACATGGCTAAACTTATAAGAGCATGGAGGAGAAGTCTGCAGAGATTTGAGGTTTTATTAGATAACTTAAAGCACATTTATGAAACGAATAAAAAGGTCGAGTGAGTTCTTGGCTTGGGTTGAATGAGTTTTCGGACTTAAGCCACGAGAAGTATGTATTTAGGGTTGAAAACTGGGTTTCCAAGGTAGTTTACTTGCTTACTTGTTAGAGTCAGGAAAGCAGACATTGCGGATCTTCACTTAAATCATAGGAAGCAGAGAGGACTGGATCTGGATACCATAAGGCACATGCAACAACATGAAAATCGTCGGAAAAGAGGATGTGACCATGAAGAGGTTGGGCTGGTTTTGAGTTGGATGTTCGAGCAAGCGTAGCCTTCAGTGCTCTACGATCTTCGTTCGATCGTTTAACTCGCAGCCAAGGAATGTTACTGATCTGCGAACAGAACCGAAGGAGGTTACCGCGACAACAAATCAACATGCATGATTTAGAGAAGGATGATGATCTATCGTGTACGCAGGGATCGCTATTGGATAGAGCCGCGTGAGATACATTCTTCAATCGCGAGCCAAGGGTTTACAGTACTATCGCCAGGTTGGGCGAGTGGCTGTCGTCCGGGCATTTCCCCTTTTTAGTGAGTTTACTAAATAGAATATAAATTTATAACATCCCATCTTACCCATTGGAAGTTGGTATTGGGAGTTTCAAGGCTTAGCAGCAGCCTTTTATAATAAAGCGTTAGCCGTTGCTTGCCTTACGTGTATATAATATGGAAGGGTCGAGCGTCTTCAAACCTTAGCCTATCTATACTATAGTAAGGGGCCTTTTCTTGCTCGTTAGCGCTGTTTTTTTTTTTTTTTGATTGCAGGGCGCTAGCTTACTAATAAGATAGGGCTTTTTTCTTTCATCTTTCAGCTTGATCGGAATCGATTCTATGATTGAATAGCAGAAGTGCTACTTAGTAGTAGAAACTCAGAGAGACAGACAGAGAGGGGACTCAATCATACCTGCTAACTCCTAGGATGAGAAGTAGGTCCCTTGTTTTTGGCAGGAATAGTTCCAGCCTTTGTTGCCCCTCAGGAGAGTGAGTCTACTTAGCGAATCGGGCGGGGCGCGAGATCGATTGATCCATATGAATCTCGAGAGTGGATGGTTGGACCGCCCCCTTGTCCTCGGAGGCTCTCCTGACGAGGAGGGGCTTGCTATCGTAACCTTTTCTCCCGGTGTATGTGAAAAAGAAAGAGTGACGAACCCTTTTTTGTTCGGTCATAGGTTGGTGTCCAAAGAACGAGAGTCGGCTTCCTTAACTTAAGTCCGTTGTTCCTCGGAGAGCTCGGTGGTAGAGCGGTCGGTCGTTAATCGACCGGTCGTAGGTTCAAATCCTACTTGGGGAGATTTTGTAGTTATCGCTTTTGACCTAGCGACCCCCTCCTTCCCCTTAGTTTCTAAACTAGCAGAATCGTGGGACATCAAAAGTGGGAAGTTGATTGTTGGTTTTTTTTTTTCTATTTCTTACTCTCGGTGAACTTGGTTCGTTCAATTCTTAGGGAGAAGAAGGATCCACTGGGAAGACTGGAGTAGTATCTTCATTAGCCGGAAGGAATTTGTCTCCACTAGCGTCATTCGAAGAAAGAACAAAAAGGGGCTTACTGTTTAGGTAGGATAGATGGATGTAGTCCAATGGCTAAAGCTCTGCCAGCTTCTTGTAGACTGAACTCTCTTCTCTTTAGGTTCCGAGTGGTAGGATGGTAGAATTTTTCTTCGCCACTAGTGGCAACGAAGTTCTTGGTAATTAACAAGGGGGAAGGAAGATCTCCACTCATTTCATCCATTCAGTGCCTGCGATGAGGCGCAACCCCCCAAAAAGGGGGGAAAGCTTGCTTGTTGTAGCCCTATTAGACTAGGCTTGGTAAGCTAAGCTATTTAAGTAGGCTCGAGAAGGGTAGGCTTGCAGCGCTACACCCCTTGAAAGCGAAAGCGAGGAAAGGAATATCGGTTGTAAAACCCTATTCTCCGAAATAGAGTATCGAAGTAGATAGGATGCCGCAGCTTACTTCCACCTCTCTCTTCTTCTTATAGCTAGCCTGATAGGTCACTAAAGGACTGATTTCTCTTTGTAGTTTAGTTCCTCACGTGCGTGTGTGACGAGCGAGATAAATGCTCTTGCTGCTTGAGTTCTTGTAGTCATTCCCATTTGAAAGTGCTGATTTCTCTTTTTCCTGTGTAACCGGGCCCGAAGCCACTTTTCACTTAAGGGGAGACTACTTTTCTTCTCTTTCTGTCTATCGAAAAAGGATTCTCGGTCTTCTAAGTCGTAGAGTAGAGGGCGATTCCCTTTGAGGTATAGGGGCGGAATGTCTATCCTGGCCGTGTTCCCATTCGCCTATTGTCTTCTTGTGTAAGATGTAATGGTTTTGTTTGAGACTCGGATGAAAGGTTCTCGCAAGGGCTTTAGCCTCTTGACAGCCAGGAGCCACAATGGTCTCATTCCAATCTGCCATATTCCGTAAGGTGAAGGAAGCAAGAGCCTGTGAGACCGCAGGAAGAGCTCCGCTCAACGTCTAATCACCGTGTCCGCTTAGGCCGGATCTGGTTATGATTGGTCCCTGCTACTATAGCCTACTTGTTTCCAATAGCTTGTTGAACTTCAGGAAAGGATTTATCCTCAAAGACGTTCCAAGGGCGGGGAATCTGGGGTTCAAAATAGCAATAGCTACTGTTTAAGCATAGTGGCCATTGAAAAGAGTGCCGAGTCATCAGTCCCACAACCTAGTCTTTCAAAGAGAGCAGGGGATTTGCCCACTACTAGAACGAGGACAGGCCTATCGGATGAAGTAAGAGCGCATTCCATGTCCGATTCTATTCCTGAAAAGAGGACATTCACAGCCTATTCTTTGTGCGTGGGTGTGGATATCAATTACTGTTGATTCCATTGCCCTCTCTACTCAATGGATTGGAGCAGGTAAGATAACAACAGATAAGAGGAAAGGGCTTACGACGAATGCCCTGTTTCGGAGGGCAGGTATTTTATTAGCGGAGGACTAGTCGTCAGAGCTAGTAATGAGGATGGCATGAAGATCGGAATTTTACTATTACTCTTCGAGACAAGAGCATCTAGAGCAATGGCTAGTGACGGAAGAGAATTTTTCCCTCTCTTGGGACTAAGTGAAGACGGTCACTTTCAAGCACTCGCGCTAAAACTAAAGCAGAAGATGCGGCTTAGCCAGCTGTACTCTTTGATCGAACCGTCTGTTGCGAGAAGAAAAGAAGGCCTTTGCCTGCACAATAAGAGAATGAGGGTTTCAAAGGCTAAGTTTTTAATCCAGAGGGGCTTCGGGTTTGCTTTAGGAAATAAACGAACTTTTGGAGACACATGATTGATTGTTTCTCAATGATTCCCTCCGGACAGAAAGAGAGTCCCTTCATGTAGGAGTCTTAAAGATTTCATTCTATTGAGTTGTGGTTGGTTGTTGACCAACGGGAAAACATGGAAGAAAGAAAGAGAAAGATGCACAAACGAAAGGAAGAAGGGCGACTTCTTTGATAGATTCTGTCCAGCCTAAATCTGTTTTTAGTTTAATACGCAATTTCTTACATATCTCGTTGGGGAGTCGAAGCCACACAAGAACGACCAACTCTAACTCGCCCGCTAAACCACTTAGCGACCCAGGTATTTCTTCTTTACAAGCCAAAAGAAAGCATTCACCGACTCTCTTACGGAATCTCAAATCGATGTCTTTGTGTTAAGCATACAGCATTCGTTTGTTTCGAATGTGCTTTGAAAAGCTTATGAGATGAATGATTTCTGATTCTTCTTTCTTACTACTAGAATCAGTCAAGTTCAAGTGTGTCATCTTTCTATACGATAAATAGAAAGAGTCGACCGAGTGTTGTGTTCATTAATGCCACCAAATCCCATGTCTTTCTTGGTTGGACCAACCCAACCGGGGTGATTTCCAACAAGTCTATCTTTTTTGGGGGAGCAGAGCACGGTTACAAAGCGGAATATCATGAATGGACAATCGTTAGTTCTCTATGGACATCCAACGTCCAGTGATGTCGAATTTATACTATCGAAAAGTAAGAAGATGTCTTTCGAGAGTCTGTCAAGTACCTCTTCAACTAGGTCAGATGCGGAAAGCGCTCCACCTGACGGAGATACTTGATAGAATCTCTACTGAATCCACCAAGTGGGTTGGGAGAAGAGCGGGAGGCCCAATGAGCACTACAGTAGTGCCCTATTTATATGGGGTCGTAGAGCCGGTAAACCTGTTCGCCTAAGATCCGATTCTTGCTCATCTTAACTCTAGATAGCACTCATATCACCGATATAAAACCAGTTAGACGAGAAAGCTTCTTTCATCTTTGTCTTCTATTAGCATACCCCACTGATTTAATCAGTGTCAGAGGGGAAGCCAGAAAAAGAAAAAGTTCCGACTATCTATGACTGGCCCGATGACTACGACTATAGGGATTCTTCTCAGTACCCGGGAATTCTCCAAAAATATCGCTAAGAGGTAGCGTCAGTCCAGATCAGTGCACGAACCTAGACAAAATTTCTCTCGATAGAAGTAAGCAGTAGTTCCGTCTCCGGTCAAACGGCGAGAAAAGAGGCATTCAATACTTCAATACTCAGCTTCGATTCCGGTTAGTGGAGCCGCATTCTTTACTATATGTTGATGTTGGTAGGAGTACCTGAGCCGTCTAGTTTATGCGTTCCACTTCTGGTACATAGCATAGCGGAGTTGTTAACTCCTCTTTGCTCAATGCATAGCAGAAGTGCTTGAATAGCCTACAATCTAGAACAAACAATCGTGATTGAATCTTTCCCTCTTCTGGTGACGGAGTTCCTGCCGCAGAAATCATGTTAATGGATAATATGCTAATGTTATTATCTGGTAGAGAAGCATTGTGTATTAGACGTCCTTGGTCGACGATATTGATCTTTCTTTCTCTTCTATTCTTTCTTCTTTCGCATTCGTTTCCTCAAGTGAGCTACTGACTAGCGGAAAGATCGACGGGGAGAGGAGGATGAATGCAATTCACTACGGAAGTTGATAACAAACCTACTCAGATAGCTGGGAACTTAGGTAGGACAACTCACAACGGGAGGAACGGGGCGCTAGGCAGGCTTTTCTTTGGATCAACTCCAAGGCGGCTTTCGGAAGCAGCGAACTCTCCAAGGGCATCAGCAAGTCAAAATGAAAGGAAATCCGCGAATTCGAGTCACGGGAATAGACCCACCACTGATTCATTCAATTCCAGCTTCTGATTACGATGCTGATTCAACAAGTTCGGATGGTAGGGTACGGCTTGGACTAATGCAGCTTCGGCTGTGAATTCCGAAGAATCTACTACTAGCCACTTATCTTATAGTCGAGAGCCCCGATCGACCCCACCCCGGGAGGTCAGATCGAAGCCATGAGGAGTCAATTTCTTGATAGTACCCCTTTCCACTCACGGGATAGAATAGATAGAGGCAGGAAGCCTGCCGTTTCATACTTCGATACTTATCTAAGTAATGCAGTTAACCAACCCCTTCTACGAGGAACCTATTGGCAAGGTTGAGAGATTGGGTAAGCTGCGAGACAGTGTTCACCACGCTCGCCATAGCGAGGGCCAGAAAAGGCATTCGGGGCAGGCTATTGGAGAAAGATCCTCATCCTATCGCTACTTTTATCTTTCACTTCACTTTTTTATCCGGAAATGAGGATTAGCGGAAGTCGTTACGTCAGCTTAACTAAGAGGCCTGATCCGTGCTAGCAGATTAGTCTCATCCTGGGCGACCTACTCTCCTCAGCAGTAGCTGCCGCTAACGGTAGTCCGCCTACAAAACTCTATAAATCCAATCTATCCGGCTACAGCCCTACTGTTATGAGTTTCGTATCATCAATATAATCAGTTCATTCTAGAGGCTTGTGAGCAATCTCAGTCAGCGTCTGCAAGCATGCAAACTGACTCAATTTTTTGGCATAGTAGGTAATGCGTAGTCTTTTAGTGAGTCCAGCACATTCGGTATTTGGCTCGCCTACGCCGATCTTCATCAACAAGCTAGGTATTCAATCATTAGCTGTCGTTACGCCGACAAGTAAGGAAGGATATAGTCAAAACGCTATGCCCCCATGTTAGGACTTTAGTAGCATCTGTCCTCTAAGTCTCTTAATCCCGAGCTGGCTTGTATATACTTTTTGTAGTAATGCTGATAAAAACTCTGCATTTGTTTACCCTTCCCTTCAAAGTCGGATCATTTTCCTAAAAAATATCGAAAAATTGACAACAAGATATATAGAGCTAGCATGAAATAATCTAAATTAATATACAGGCTATTGTTGCCACCATCATTTCTTTGCAGATTCAAATATTCATTCTACACACCAGCAACATCCACTTGTAATTTATTAAGGAGGCTTTAACAGTTAGGATTCAAATTGATGTCACCTTTAATCGGAACACAAGTTATTAGATCTTAGGGCGAGTTTAGGTCAGCTGTTTAATTAAGCGCTTATTTCATAAGCTTTTTCCGAATAAACTAAAAACAATTTACTTTCTTAAGTTTCTCTATAAGCTTATTGAAATAATTTTAAAAAATACTTACAGGAAGATTATAAATTATTTGCATAAGTTTATTTTCATAAGCTATTCTCATAAGCCTAATTAAGTTTTATATAAGTTCTTCCAAACACCCCCCTTAGACCTAGATTTTGCATGCTGCTTAGGACACCACTAGTCAATGCTACAAACTTCTGATACATGTTCACTTTCAACAGGATGTTTCCTATATATGGTAGTTACAAACTTTCTTAACGAGAAGTGTGAATGACACAACTATAGTATACCTATGTAGTCAATCATTGATTGCGTAGTGTAGCGGCCGACCCCTAAAATGCAATAGTGGTGTAGCGGTTAGCGGTACGCCAAAGTATAGGAAAACTATACAAGAAATTTATAACATACACATATGAAAGCTTAAAAATAGAAGAATATACAAAATTAAAGACATATTCATAACTACTAATCAATGTTCATTGTTACCTAAATATTCAAAGTTTAAACCCAATGTATAGCAAATAAGTTCTAATAAGCAATGTTCAAAATAAATAAGTTCTAGCCCATTTGATGTTTTTTTGCTCTATATCTTGTTATCATATTAATTCTATTTTTATTATTATATTTGTCTACAATTATATACTAATATATTTTTATATTTTTAATAAATTGTTAAATATTCAGTTCAAAAAAGAAATTATTAAATATTGCATTGCAAAGAAAATATAGGATGCTTTATATCTTATATTTATAAATTTATATATTTATGTGTACACTAATCAGCATAAAAGGTTAGTGTACAAATATACTCATAATTGTTTTTTTACATAACATGGCCCAGCCCAAAAGTCATGTCTAAAAGAAACAATCATGATAGCTTGAAATCACAATAAGCGTTGCAAAATTATAAGGCCAATGCATGGAAATGTTAGGAATGGCATATTTGAAACATATTTTTAAGTTCGTTGGATATAATATATTTTATTTGGACGGCTAGGATTATTCATCGGTTACCAATTTGATTCCGTAATATAAGTTAGGTAAAGGTATACTTTTGATCCCTAAAGTTATTTGTTTTGTTCAAATTGGTTCCTTAAGTTTACTTTGTGGCTATTAGATATCACAAGTTAGGTTCGGATAACAATATTTTCTTTTTTACTCAATTCCTTCAATTCCTCTCCTACGTGGCATTTCCGAACCTAGTTGGTTTGCTAATGTGTCATTTAAAATAATAAAATAATATATTTTTTTTAAAAAAATTAAAATAACTAAATAAATAAAATTTATTTATTTTTCATTATTCACTCCAAGTTTATCTTTTTCAAGAAACCCACGGGAATGGCGCTCCAACTTTCCATTTTGCTCAAATGTTGCAATCGACTAATGGCTTTTACAAAGAAGAGAAATAGGATGTGTTTAATCGGATTATTTTTCAAAAATAAGGCCTCTGGCGGCTGGAATCCGAGACAGTGGTCGCTAAGGTTCCATAGATGTGGAGAGCAAAAGCTTAAAGGTTGAATCATTTTCATGCTTTTATGTTCCTGCAAAAGCCTAAAGGTTGAATCTTTTTCATGCTACTTTTCATGAATTTATTGCTTTTTTGGATTTACATCTGCTCAGGACTTAGATAATTTGATTCCCAAAAAAAAGGAGTGGTTTTGTGTTTTGGGGTGGTGGGAGGCATGAACTTACCTAGTTTGATGGCTGTCAAAATTGGATTTTTAAGCAAGAACAAAATGGGAAAAAATCACCCCAGTCACAGTTGTCCAGTTAATCAATGTCGCCCAGTCCGTCACTCCCGCTACCGCTGGAGAAAATGGTGCCAGTGGCTCCTGAAGAAGATGAGAACAGATTGGAAATGAATGGATATTTTTTTTTTATTATTTTTTATTAATTATATTTTTAAATTAATAGCTAGGTTCGGAAATGCCACGTAGGATAGGAATCAAGGAATGGAGTGAAAAGGAAAATGTTGTCACCCGAACCTAACTTATGGGACTTATTTGTTACAAAATAAACTTGATGGACTAATTTGAACAAAACAAATAACTTAAGGGACCAAAAGTGTAATTTTGCCTATAAGTTATTTGAGAGAAATCATGAGAGCTGCCCCTCAATTGCCACAGTCTACCGTCACGTTCAGCAAGTTCCTTGCCCTTCTGTGAGAGGGCCTCATGAGTCCTAATCCTTTGTGTTTCCTTCTTGAAGATTCAGAGGGTCGGTGTCGGCAACAAAGTTGTGGAAATGGCGTCGTTCAATGAGGCACCTCCTGGATATTCGATGACCGACAAGAAATCTTCAAGACTAAGTGCGCTCAGTATCACACCGTTTATAAAGGTGCTGGCCACAAGCAAGGACCCAATCTGAGTGGTTTGTTTGGAAGGCAGTTTGGCGCTACTTTTGGATAGTCCTATTCTACAACTAACAATAACATGGCTGTAATTTGGGAGTCAAAGACTTTATACGATTACTTACTTAACTCCAAAAAGTATATCACCAGGACGAAGATGATATTTCCTGGTCTTAAGAAGCCCCGGGATCGTGCTGATCTTATTGCATATTTGAAAGAATCCACTGCACAATGATTAAATTTTCATCCATTCAATTTTCATATTTTATGGAGATTTAATTTTGTGGGGGTAGTATTTACTGTAACTAGACATTTAATTCATATTGCCATCCCTAATTCTGAGCCACATAAAGACTCAAACTATGATATTGGGTAACAAAAAGTCAAATCGGGTCAAGATTGAATCTCGATCTGGTCACGCATGTCATTCCAGGCTCAATGAAGACTAACATTGTCATGTTGGTTAACAAGAAGTCAGACCGGGTCAAGTACGATTCCCAATCATGTCAAGTATGTCATTCCGCACCACATGAAAACTCGCACCGTGATGTCGAGTAACAAAAAGTCGAATCGGGTCAACATTGAAACTCGAACAGGTCACACATGTCATTCAGGGCCAGATGAAAACTCACATTGTTATGTTGATTAACAAGAAGTCAGATCGGGTCAAATATGTCATTCCAGAATAGGTGAAGACTCACATTTTCATGTTGAGCAACAAAAGTTGGATCTCGTCAAGATTGAATCTCAATCGGGTCAACTGTGTCATTCTGGACCAGATGAAGACTCACATTGTCATGTTGGTTAACAATAAGTTAGATCGGGTCAAGTATGAATCCCGATATTGTCAAGTATGTCATTATGGGATAGATGAAGACTCACATTGTCATGGTGAGTAACCAAAAGTCGGATCGTGTCAATATTGAATTTCGATCGGGTCAACTATGTCATTTTAGGCCAGATGAAGACTCACACTGTCATGTTGGTTAACAAGAAGTCAGATCGGGTCAAGTATGAATCTTGATCATATCAAGTATGTCATTCCTGGCCAGAGGAAGACTAACATTGTCATGTTGAGTAACATGTCTTGTATATGTTTTCATACTATGATATTTTATTCTATTGATAAATTGAAGTTATTTGTTAAGATAAATTCATTGAATTAGTAGTAAAGTTCACTCTCTAGATACCTCAATATGTATAATTGTATGCAAATATGTTTTATATAATTATTTAAATTATTGAGAAATTAATTAAGGATTTAATTGGTATGCACTAATAGTGTAAAGATTTTTAACGCTTTCAACCAATCAGAAAGTGACACATGATTAAAAATGGTTGACTCTTAACCTAATATTTTAATATTCATTCAAACCATTATTTTTGATTGGTTGATGGTGTAAAATTCTTTACACTAACAATGTATAACAATCAAACTCATTAATTAATTTTGCATCGTTTATGTAAAGATTTTTTTGCACTTTTAAATAATCCTGAATTGTTACATTATTAGAAATATTTGACTCCTATATTAAATATTATAAAAGTCACAAAAAGGATAATTTGTTATTACTTGATAATATAGTTTTTTTTACATTATATATATATATATATATATATATATATATATATATATATATATATATATATATTCATGCTAACGAGTGCCCTTAGGACACTCTTTAAGGAATAAAAAAAAGTAAGTTTTCATTGAAAAACAAACTATTTTACATTTTCAAACATTAAATACATCAATTCCCCATGAAAACTCTCTTTTCTTAGTTCCTTAAATAATGCCCAAAGGGCCCTTGTTAGCATTCTCCATAAATATATATATGGGGATGTATCTAGCGAGCACATTTTTTATATAAGAGTGAGAGGAGTAAATCTGGACCATACAACCATACATGGATGATTAAGATTAAAAGTTATTTAATGGTTTTAAAATGCCACATGACCACTTACAAAAGTCACATGACTTTGTGGTTTAATCTTGACCATTTAAAGTTTGGTCCAATGACTATTATCTAATCCTCTCACTCTCACATAAAAAAGACCCCCTCACTTGATATATATATAGAGAGAGAGAGTCGGGATCCATTTACACCATGTGTAACTCTTTTAGCTTACACCAAATTTAAACCGTTAAAAATAATTGATCTTACGACTGAAAATATTCCAACCAAAAAATTAGGAAAAGAAAAGGATGCACGTGAGATCACTTTTTTCTTTATCTCCAACAATTCAAGTTATCACTCCCTCTGCGCACACCTCTCCTATTTTCTTCTTCCTTTTACACCCCAACGATATAGAGTTTGCCTTCTCCTTAATATATATATATATATATATATATATATATATATATATATATATATATATATATATAATATTGTAATGACCAAGTCGATCATCAATAGCATGTGCAGCTGTTATTGAGTTAGTTAGAATATTCTGTTAGGCCATGTGATATCCTATCTATCAGTTAGTTAGTCAGTTGAAAATATGCTAGCTTGTAACTGCCTATGTAGCTAACTGTATAGGATATATAAGACTTGGCCTACTATCAGTTTTAGATAGAAAAAATAACAAACTATGTATTCACTGATTGAGAGTAAGTGATTCTCAGAAAGTGAAAAAGAGTGCAAGTGAGGATAGAGAGATACTCATACATATGTAATTCTTGTACTGGTTTCTTGCTGTGATTGGATTAAAAAGACCCGCCTCAGTGTCGATGTAGAAGTTTGGTTCTCAAGCTCTGAACCACGATAAATCTTGCTTGTGTTTCTTTTAGTTTTTATGCTATATTCTTGATTGCTGGTTTTGCATTCTACTTCATCATCTTTGGCTGATAGTTCCTACAATTGGTATCAAAGCTATAATCAAATTGGGGTTCTTCCGCGATGGGTTCTACCAAATTCGAGGTGGAGAAGTTCAATGGGGTAAACGATTTTAGTCTTTGGAGGATCAAGATGAAGGCCCTTCTTGTTCATCAAGGACTTGAAGCTGCCTTGGGTGGAATAGCCAACCTCCCTTCTACTCTCTCAGAAAAGGAGAAATCAGATATATACAAAAAAGGGCTTTAATAGCACACATTCAATAGTGTTTTAATAAGAAACGCTACTTAAAAATAGACGGAAAGCTTTTAATAGCGTTTTTTTAAGGAAGTGCTATTTATTCCTTATCCTAAGACAGCGCTCCCTGAAGGAAGCGCTATTGAATGTTTATGGATAGGAATAGGTAGCGCTTCCTTGAAGAAGTGCTATCTTAGAGTAATGAATAGATAGCGTTTCCCGGAGGGAGTGCTATCTATTCCTTATCAAAGATAGCGTTTCTCTGAGTAAACTCTATCTATTCCTTTCCAAAAATAAAAAAACCGTTCCCTCCCACTCATCTTTTCCCCCTCGTTCTAAAAAGGAGTATAAACCCTCACAAGTCATCTCCCACAGCCACAAGAGTCTCTTTCTCTATCATGGCGAAACAGGGCAAGAAGTGCTTCTCTCTCACCAACAAGCTTGACTTAAGCCGGGTATCCTCTCTAGGGTTTCCAACTCCACCGTCGCTCGCCACTCCAAGCAAGCTGCCTCAGACGCCACCTTCGTAACCAAGAAGCTCCTCCGCAGCACCGGAAAAGCTGCTTGGATTGCCGGAAACGCCTTCCTCGTCCTCGTCGTCCCTCTCATCGTCGCCATGGACCGCGAACAACAGATCAATGAGCTCGAATCCCAACAAGCCAGCATCCTCGGAACCCCGCCGCTTCCGGACCAGAAGTGATTCTTTTCGATCTGATTTCAAACTTATCCTTTTAGGGTTATGTTTTCTCTGTATCGAGGCTAATGTGAAACTGGATATCTTTTTCATTTTCACCAAAGATAATGATTTTCCATTTTAATCACTTCACGATTCTCGCTTATTGCACATTACCTGTTCACTGAAAAGCTCCGATTGGTTGCTTCTGTTGTAATGTTGTCTCCTGCATAGTTGAACTCTTATGTGTCATTGATTTTATTGCGGATATGTGAGTTTTATGGATTCCGTTACTATTGTGCTTAAATGTTGATGTGTCTTGAGTTTTCAAATAGGACTTGTTTCTTCAACATCAAAATAGGGACAACCTATTGTGTTTTTTTGGGTTTTTTTTTTTTTTTTGATGTATTCTTGTCTGATCTCCTTTAAGTGACTCTGATGAACAATGAATTGATAGTATGTTGCATTTCCGTGCCTGATAGATGGACTTACCTTTATTCTCTGCTCCCCAAATTAAACGCATCCTTAGGTTTCATATTTGAATTTTGATCTTTAAATATACCCATTTCATTTTTTTGAATGCCCACTTCAGAAAGTTGCAATCTTTGCTAAAAGCTTTTGTTAATTTGTTTTGGGTTGCAGGGTGGCTTCTTTGGACCAAGTTAGCGTTCGAAGCTCTTATGTTGGTTAAGGTTATTTTCCTTTTCCATCATAGTCATGAGGAAAAATGATCTGTTGTTGAAGATAAGGTGTTTGTTGTTTTGACCAAAAGAATCATTAGCCTCTAAAACCGTGTTTATCTCTTTTTGCTTCAACGGTTTTGAAGCTCACCCTCGTGGCACCCCATGAAGCGGAAAATCAGATCGAACTCTCTCTCAGACAAGCCTTCGAGTCACTTGAACCAAACCTGAGACCTCCCTTCTCTTTAACCATTCCAAAACCCGATGAATACTTGCACCTCAACCGCGCATTTCTTTTTGGCATTTTAAGCGAACCCCATTTTGCCAAAACCCGCATCAAGCACTTGCATGGCATCGTCACTGATGGGTATGCCATTTTTGTTAATTTACTTGTGAAAATCGTTCACCATTTGTACCCAAAGCTAGTTAGTTCAGCGAAGAATCAATTAATTTGGGTCACTGAGGAAATGGTTGATGTGTTGGCAATTGGTTATGATGCTTTGTTGGAGTCCCTTTTGAGGTAAATTATTGGAGGGGATTTTGGCGATGATAATTTGTGGCTTTGTTTGAAGTTAGTTACCCTCTTCTTGGATAAATGGCGGTGTTCGTTAGAAGAACGACATGTTTTGTCCAGTGCTTTGTATACGTTTCTTCGAGTACTGAGTGATCATTGTAGGCCTGCAAAGGGGAATGTTGAAATTTTGGAGACTTTGAGGCGATTGGAGATTCAATTGTGTGAAAATAATGAGGGAAGAGTTTCATTTGTGTTTACAAATCGGGAGAGATTTTATTCGGTTGTTGTAAGATTTGGTTCATGTTCCCGAGTTTAGAGATATATGGAAGGACTTGGTGTTGAATCCATCAAAGTTTAATACTTCAGAATTTCCCGATGTTTCATAAATTTACTGCATTAGAACTTCGAGTAGATATATTTTGCTCCGGATCACTCCTGAAATGGAGACCCAATTACGGTTCTTGCTTACTCACGTGAAGTTGGGGTATCAAAAGCGTCAACAGTTATGGTTTGCTAGGAAGTTTCTCAATGAGCTGGATAGAGAAACTGTCATAGTTGATACAGTTAGATTTATATGTTGTGGTCATCACCCACCGAATGAGATCATTCAGTCAGATGTTGTTCCGAGATGGGCTGTTATTGGTTGGCTTTTAAAGTTATGTAGGAAGAATTATATCGAGGCCAATGTGAAACTGGCTTTGTTTTATGACTGGCTCTTTTTTGATGAAAGAGTGGATAATATCATGAACATAGAGCCTGCAATTTTGTTGATGGTGCATTCTATTCCGAAATACATTGACATGAAAATCAATTGGTCTTGTACATGGAAGAACTCATGAAAATTCTAATGGTTTATCTGGTTATGTAGATGCAGATTTTGCAGGAGACTTGGATAAATGCAGGTCTTTGACAAAGCATACCTTCACCTTATATGGCAATATAATCAGCTGGAAGGCAAGTTTACAGTCAATTGTGGCTCTTTCAACCACAGAATCAGAGTACATAGCCTTTACAGAAGCTGTTAAAGAAGCTATATGGTTAAAGGGACTTGTGAATGAGCTTGAAAGGAAAACAATCCGAGTTACAGGTGGTGTGATAGCCAAAGTGATATTTGCCTTTTTAAAAACCAAGTTTTTCATGAAAGGACTAAGCACATAGACATAAGGCTTCACTACATTCGAGACATTATTGATCAGAAGCTGATTGAAGTAAAGAAAGTGCCTACAGAAGATAACCCTGCCGATATGTTAACTAAAGTAGTTCCAACTACCAAGTTTGCTCACTATTTAGACTTGGTGAATGTTGGAAATTGCTGTGATTAAAGCTTCCGACAGAAGCTGAGAATATTCTAAGCTACTCAAGGATTGAAGATCCAAGATGAAAGACCAAATGGATCATCAATGAGCATGTGCATGTGCAGTGGATTGTAATGACCAAGTGGATCATCAATAAGAATGTGCAGCTATTATTGAGTTAGTTAGAATATTCTGTTAGGCCATGTGATATCCTATCTATGAGTTAGTTAGTCAGTTGAAAATATGCTAGCTTGTAACTGCCTATGTAGCTAACTGTATAGGATATATAAGGCTTGGCCTGCTATCAGTTTTAGATAGAAAAAATAACAAACTGTGTAATCAGTGATTGAGAGTGAGTGATTCTGAGAAAGTGCAAAAGAGTGCAAGTGAGGATAGAGAGGTACTCATACCTGTGCAATTCTTGTATTGGTTTCTTGCTGTGATTGTAATTTGTTTGTGGTCTGTATGATTTATTTGGGTGCATTTGTTATTTTACGTAGTTAAAAATAAATGCTTTTAAATTATCTGCTTTTAAATTATTTATTTATCTGTATTTAACTGTTATTATATTTTGTTGGATGTCATTAATTGGTATTTACTATATTATTGGCATGAGACTGTTATTGATGTTGATTGTGGATTGTAAAGCTTGATAGTGGCCAGTGCTCAATTTATTATGAGGTTAAAAGCATTAAAAAGCTTTTTATGGAATAATGAGTTTTAATTGATGGAAAATTAGTAATATAATATTACTTAATTATTTGATTGGTTAAAAATGGATAATAGTGAAAAATAATATTATTTTAATAATTTAACGGTGAAAGAGTGTTTTATGAGTTACAGTGAGGACGTAACCGTGAAATTATTTTAGTACTGCTAATTTTTACGTAAGAAAATTCTAAATATTACAAAAGGTCATTTTAAAAAAATAAGTTTCAAAAATAATTTTTATATGGTGTTGGGAAAATTATTTTATTAGAAAAGTCATATTTTGGACTTAAAACGTTTTTAAAACATCAAACGTCGGATAACTCCGACAATGTTATGGAAAGTATTCTTAAAAAGGTAATATTAGTTAAAACAGAGAATTAGTCTCAAAACGATATTTTCTTGGAACTAAGGTTCAAAATATAGCTTTTTGAAAGAAAATGAGTTTTAAGTGATTTTGATGATTTTATAAAACGAATTTCCAACGTAAAGGGATTTTCTGTAAAGTAACTTTATACAACGGTGTTATTTCCGACAACTTGGATAAGCTGTGGAGTTTTGTTTTGGATTTGTATTTCACTGAACGAAAATATTTTTAAATTAAAAGACGAACCTAGTTACCGAGACGTCGGGTCTAGTGTTCTATGGTATATGGACCGCGTGTCCTAAACGTGAAGTTATGGACTAGATGTCCTATAAAAATCTGTATTGATTTTTGTGCACCAAAATCTACGAACCTAAATCTGGTGCATCGATTTAGATTTCGTGATTTGCACATTTTGACTTGTAGTCTGTTTGATTTGATTGTTTGATAAACTAAAATGTTTAAACATTGGATTGGTCATGAGCCTTTGAGCCTCAACAAGAAAAGAATGAACACAAAGAAAATGGCGTGAACAAAATGTTTTACATGCATTTTTGGGGTAGACGTGCCTATGCATAGGACTTGAATTCTTGATGGCAAGTATTCATGAAGTTTGCACCACTGTGCCTTGATGGACAAATGACCACAAAACCATATACTATAAATAGTAACCACCGTGCCTCGTTTTGGACAGTGATATGGTTAATTTAAAACCCGCCTTATCTGGCAACGATTAAAACCTGCCTTATTTGGCAACGAGAGCCTGATCAGCTCATTTATATGGTGATTGAAGCTCCGGAGATTAGGTGCAAAAGTTAGATGATGAATATTGAAGTGCCATTGTTTTTAAAACGACGACGATTGTCGGGTACGAAACCCTTTGATAAATAAATTGTTTATTGTGAATATACATGCTAAATGTTATTTGTGTGTTGCGCATATGGTTATCGTTTTAAAATCCATATATTGGAACTAATCCTTGCATATATATATGTTCTCCTGGCTTTGATGTTGTACCTTGGTACACGAGTGCAGATGTTGCAGAAGCGTTCCTTAAGTCACTTTGAGACTTAAGTTCGGATTGCGGAAAGAGATGTGTGATCATAGGGACGATCACGAGGTCTTATCAGTGAGTGTCTTATAGAGCGATCTGCTTAGGATTTTCTTTGGGTGGTATGTTTTGAGAAAGTCTGTGTAGGTGTTTTGAAAACCTTTATATGGTTTGAAATTTTGTTGTGAATAAAATGGTTTTTACTATTGTGATGTGCAAGTTATGTTCTAAGTATTCAGAAGAAATTGTTTGATATCCAGATTTTCTGACTTGAAATAAATCAATTTTTCGAAAGCAACCAGTAAAATTCTTTTAATTTTAATTTCGCACGTGTTCACATAGTAATGCCCAAGGGGGGTGTTACAAAAACAATATGAAAGATAATTATATTTTCTCAAAATGATTAACTTGCACGAAGAAAAAAGAAGAAACAAATAAAAAAATAAAAAAAAAAGAATAAATAGTAATATCATAGATAAATATATATTTTAAGAATGGTTAACTTACACGGGGAAAAGAGGTGAAGTAAATTAAATAGATTTTCAACAGAGAATAAAAATAATATTATGATAGATAAATATATTTACTGAAAATGGTTAATTTGCATGGGAAAACAAGTGAAATAAATCAAATAAAAATGATAGATAATATTAGACAATCTTCTATACCGTGCCGGGCATGGGTGCACATACTAGTTGAGAAATATTTTTTTAGGATTTTTCTAACATGTGCAACTTTGTACATGTTAAGGAATCATAAAATAGGAATATTGTATTGGAAATAGTAGTTTTTAGGTTTTCAAGAAATTGACTACATAACTTTCAGCATAATATTTCTTTTTTTGATACTTTAACATGTGCAATTTTTTTGCACAGGTTAGAAAAATCCATTTTTTTAATGGTTCGTTTAGTTACAATATTGTTTTATGACGACTTGACGCCATGATTTTATGGGCTTGTAATTATGTTGAACTTTATTTATTATTATTTATTTATTTTGTTACAATGTTGAACTTTAATTTGATCCATGTTTATTTTAAAATACTTTTGAAGTATATAGTGACCTTGCAAATGTTTGAGTACCTTATGGTCTGCAGTTTACACTTTTATACTTTTACACTTGACATGACTTTGGTCTCGTGATAAGAGGTTTCAATTGAGTAATTAGTTCATCACTTAAATTCGTACAGTTGGATAAACTTAACTGAATGATTGCCATATTTTCCCCTAATGGTGTAGTGATTAAAGATGTGTGGAAATAACAACTGATACTCTTAATTACAACCAATCATGTTTTATACCTGTTTATTTAATGAGGGCCGTTGAGAGATGTCTAACTAGAGGGGATATTAGATTCTCTTACTTTGTAATCCTGGACTCAATTATAAACAAAATTAATTAATTTCACACTTAGTGAGGAAGTTGGTTTTTTTTTTTTTTGGTAAAAGGATGAAAAGATGGCAACAAGAAAAACAAAAACCAAACCAAAGGAAAAATTACAATCTAGGGAACTGAATGCTAGCCATATCAGCTGCTAACATGTTGCCTATGCCAGTAGGAGGAGACTCAAATTCTCCATTTCTCATCTTGGGAGGCTCCCATCTTGGTTAAGAAATCCGCACATTGGTTCCCTTCCCTCAACGTGTGAAGCACCTTAACCGTCCAAGGCTTTTGAAGAAGCCAACAAATATCATGAAGAGTAGCATACCTATGCATGGGTGGAATTGCAGCCATGATAAGATCAATAACACATTGAAAATCAGTATAGCAAGTGACATGTCTGAACCCCATATTCCAAGTGTGATTTAGACCATGATAAAGTACTGCAATCTCAGCATGAAGATTATTTGTTATCCCACTGGAGCCCAAGAAACCAGCGATCCATCTCCCATCATGGTTACGTAACACACCTCCAAAACCAGCTTTCCCAGTGTCCACAAAACAGCTCCCATCAACATTAAGGATAACACCCTGCTCCTTATTTTGGTTCCATGTGACCCAACGCTCCAGCCTACTAGAATTTGCATTACCATCAAAGCATAAATGGATGATAGATGCAAGATTATTAGCAGCAGCAATAAGCTTATAAAGAAGAAGTTAGTTATTTAGTTTAATTGTCATGACTTATATATAAAAAAATGAATTATAATTGCTAAACTATCCTTTAACTATCTCGGGAGTGTGCAATGTTTTTGAAAAAGTAAAAGGAAAATTGGTTGGATTGGTTGATTGTCTTGATTTTTGGAACACTGACATTAAACAGAATTGAATTGGTTGGCTTTTGCTTATATTTAAGTCTACAAAATATTGATACTTTTTTGCTTATGATTGAGTACTGAGGGAGTATTTGTCTTCTCCCTGAATGATTTTTCGTATGTATCCATTATTTTAGAAGTATTCATGATTGTAAATATGCTGCTTAGTAGTAATGGCATAGGGGAATGAACAGGGACAGCAGCACATATGAAGTTTTTTGGAGTTATGATCTTTTTTATTGTAATCTTATTTGTATTTGATATTGAAGAATTGAATACAGTAGATGACCTTCATATTATAGTAGTGTTATTTTGACACTAGATTTGGGACACCTCCAACGACACTTATAATTGTGACATTTTTGCAATTTTGACCTTTTTTTTAAAGAAAATAAATTTAGTTTTCTTGAGTACTAACATGTTTAGCCATTAACCATATAATGAATTGAACCAAATATTTGCACGTGATTAACCAAATATTTGCATGGTTGTTGAAAATGATTGTAAGCTTCAAGATGACCAATTAACCATATAATGAACTGAATTGACCAAATATTTATACGTGATTAACCAAATATTTACATGGTTGTGGAAAATGATTGTATACTTCAGGATGACCCATTAACCATATAATGAACTGAATTAACCAAATATTTACACGGGATTAACCAAATATTTACATGGTTGTGGAAAATGATTGCAAGTTTCAGGATTACCCATTAACAATATAATGAACTGAATTAACAAAATATTTGCACGTAATTGACCAAATATTTGCATGTAATTAACCAAAAATGTTAGTACTAAAAAAAGCTAAATATTTTTTAAATAAAGTGGTCAAAATTATGAAAATGTCACCGCTACAGTGCCGGTGTTAAAAGTGGGTGTCGCTGGTGGCGGTCAAAAAATCATTTATGTTCATATTATTGGTGCCTCTTGGTTCTTGTGTGTATCCAGAGAACAATTTTGTTTTCCATTTTTCCTTAACCCTGTTTCTAATCTATTTTTATTCATCTTGATGTCTTTTCTCGATTGTATGGTTGTACTTGTATGGTCTTAGCATGCACTACTCAGTGGTGTTCATCAACCGATCCAATCCGATTTAAATCGAAAAAACCGAACCGAAAAATCAAAAACCGAACAAATCAAAAACCGAAACAACCAAAAAACATATTAAATAAACATGAAAAATAGGAAATCAATTAAGTAATTTGAAAAATAATTTGTTACAATTTATTTGTAGATTATTCAAGGGAAAAATATGATAAGTGAGAGTAGATATAGAGAATTAACATAAAAGAATATTTAACATAAAAGAACATGTTAAAAAATATCAATAATTAATTTTTCTCAAACTCCCAATATTTTGTCAAGAATTCTCTAAAATTTTCCTAACTTTTCATCAAATCAAATAACGGTTAATAAGGAACAAATAATTGTTGCCTTTCATAAAGATTCTACTGTTCTAGTATAGAGAGAGGTTAAAATAGGTATTGGGCACCCTAAAGTAGCTCCCTTAAATGAAAATTATCTTTTGTCCACTATTAATTAAGTAGAAAGAACACTTGACATAAGAAAAAAATAAAGTATGACAAAAACCGAATTATCCAATCCAAACCGCATTTGATTTGATTTGATTGGATTGGATTATATCATTTTTTTTAAAGAAAGTAAACTGATCCAATCCAAACCACATGCTGTTTTCATCATTGGATCGGATGGCTTTTTAGTTCAAAACCGATCCGATCCAATCCGCGAACACCCCTAGCACTACTTGTACTTTAGCTAAGCTACATTTTATTAACACATTTTGGCATATAAAAAAAGGTGTCTTCTAAGATGAGGGAGTAACCAAGTCCCTCGCCCGTGAGGGTGTAAAATCAACCATTGGATATAATGTAAAATAATGGAACAACCATGATCTGATGATGCTAGCAGGTAATATAGGTCACTTCCTATTTTGCGAAATGGTCCCTGTCTTATTTTTTTCAAAGTTTTGTAATTTTCAAATTAATCCTTCCCCATTGTTTTCTCTTTCCTTTCCTCACGACAACAAGAGATCCACTGACCACCATGTAATCTGGCCACCACCCCCACCCACCACTATAACCAACTTTTAATTTAAACTTCCTAAAACAGTGATGCACAAGAAACAGACGGGCTAGATCTAGACAGACCCATGCAGCGGTTCGTATACTCATTCATTAGGGGCGGCGGTTGCGGCGGGGAGCAAGGCACGGTGGTTCGCGGTTCACATACGCGGTGAAGGGTGGGTCGAGTGGCGGATCTGGACGCAAGGAGTGGAGGTCGGATCTGGTATGATATAGTGGGAAAATGGATCTATTTGACCCGTCTAGAGGTAGGGGAAGACATCCAGATGTGGTTTTAGTTTTAACTACAAATATAAATTTGGTGTCACTCCTTGTATTATATTGCTAACTGGCACGATGGTAAATGCTCTGGTTTTCATTCTATGGGTTGCGTGTTTGATTCCCACTTCCGCTTTTTTTCAATATTTTAATTCATTTTACAGACGTGTCTTTTATTTAAAATAAAAAAGGTAGTAACGGAAAAATACATAACTCAGGTCGAACCCGTGACTTCCGAGTTGTGAGTAAAACCGCTAACCACTGGGCCATTCTTGTAAAGATGTAAGAATTTACACTAAATTACTTTTGAAGTTAAACAAAACGGAATGCAACATTTTAACTTCATCTCCTACCTCTAGCCGGGTTGATCCATTTTATAGAAATCGGTGCCCTGACTATTTCGTTAAACACACAAAAAATACAGCAAAGAGCCACCAGATCCAACCGCCACGCGCGACTCCGTCACCATCACCATGGCTTTTCACCATTTCGCAATTTGTCCTCTCCGCTGCGCAACTATGTTAACCACCACACCGAGATCCACAGACATACAGTGATGTCACCGCTCCATTTCGGCTTAGAAGCATTGCGCGTCGTCACCGCCGTGTTTGATTCCCACTTCCACTTTTTTTCAATATTTTGTTTCATTTTACAGTCGTGTCTTTTATTTAAAATAAAAAAAGGTATTAATGGAAAAATACATAACTCGGGATTGAACCCGTGACTTTCGAGTTGTGAGTAAAACCGCTAACCACTGGGTCGTTCTTGTAAACATATAAGAATTTACACTAAATTATTTTTGAAGTTAAACAAAACGGAATGCAACATTTTAACTTCATCTCCTACCTCTAGCCGGGTTGATCCATTTTACAGAAATCGATCCCCTGACTATTTCGTTAAACACAAAAAAACACAGCAAAGAACCACCAGATCCAGTCGCCACACTCCGTCACCATCACCATGGCTTTTCACCATTTTGCAATTTGTCCTCTCCGCCGCGCGACTCTGTTAAACACCACACCGAGATCCACAGACATACAGTGACGTCGCCGCTCCATTTCGGCTTAGAAGCATTGCGCGTCGTCACCGCCTATCACCACCGCACCTTCTTTTTCTTGCTGGTCTGGGTTTTCAAGCACCAGCTGTAGAACACGGTCTTTTTTTGCAAAACATATAAATTAATAAATTGAGTGGTTAGCCACTATATCCTGTCACTTTTTGCTCCCTTATAGGTGAGGGACTTAGTTGCTCCCTCACCTTAGAAGCCACCATAAAAAAAAACATGAAGTAATGGAAGATTAAAGGCATTTATATTGTATCCCTCTGGACTCAATTATAAGTAAAAATGTACCTATATTTTGTTGACTCAAATATAAACAAAATCTAACCAACTCAATTGTATTTAATATCAGTATTCCAAAAATCAAGAAAATTAATCAATCCAACTAATTCTCCTTTTACTTTTCAAATAGAATTACACACTCCCAAGACAATTAAATGGTACTTTAATAATTATAACTCATTTTTTTATATATAATTCAAGATAATTAAACTTAAATAACTAACTTTTTTAATAAATATGAAATTAATTAATTTTGTTTGTAATTGAGTCCAGAGAGAATATATTCTTTGCGCATCTTTTTCCTCAAAATCATTACATTCTTAAATTATGTAACTATTTGGCAAATCAGCTTTTGTGTTCCCCAATCTGCCTGGATGGTGCAGTGTACGTGTTGTAGGAGGATTTGGTCATACTCAAATAGATACATTATAAATCAAAGGCTATTTAAGCAAAATCTGTTGCGTATGGCGTCTTCAACACCGTGTGAAGAGTGTATATAATATAAAATAGGTTAAAATACCTTTTTGCTACTTTATCTTTTGGGTAAAATTCATTTTGATCTTTTATCTTTAAAAAAATTTATTTTAGTCCTTTATCTTTTCAAAGTGACCCAAATTAGTCCTTTCTATTATCTCCCTTACATCTATTGACATAAACCTTTATGTTCCGTTACAACTCTTCCAATTTTACAAATATAAAATAAATAAAAATAATCTTTTTCCCCAAAATTCCCCACCACCAACTGAACCAAGCCCCCACCCACCCACCCACCAGTTTGGAACACCACCAAATCACCAAATCGCAGAATCCATTGTCCACCACAAGATGGAGTTCAAGGTGGCAAAAAGAGGTTGCTATGAATTGCAATCTCGGTTTCCTCCGCAACCACCCCAAGGTCCTCCATGTCTCCATCGACGTCGGCCATCTCCAATCTGGGCGTCGAGGACGTCACCGCATCGAGTTAATTGAGTTGGGGTCGGAGTCAGAGTCGGAGTCCGAACCGGTAAGGTTTGAGTTGGGCTCGTTCAAAACCCTAATACCAGTAGTACCACTCAATTTTCGTTTCCCTCTCCTATTATTATCATGTTCTTCACTATCATTCTTCTACATTTCAAATGCAGAACCTAATTTCACCTCATCGACACTATCCTTCACTGTCACCACCAAATTCTCCTTTTCCGATTCACGATTCTCAACATTGTTCTCTTCTTCACCCATTCCTCTCATAAGAACCTTCTTTCCTGATCTCAATTTCCGAAAACCGTTTAACTCAACAACACTCTTTGCAATTATATCTGAGTTCCTCTTTGCCTTTCCTTTTGGCTTGATGGAGTCTGAACCAGGAGGGTTGAAATCCGAACCGGGGAGGTTTGGGTTGGGGTCATTCAAAACCCTAACACCAGCAGTTGCGGTGGAATCGGGAAGATCGAAGTTGGAAATGGAGGCAAGGCGGAGGCTCCGTCGTCAAATCAAGCCGGAGAGGGGGAGAGCGAAGCCAAGGGAAGAGTGAAGGTGAGGGTGGATGGAGTGCAGAAATGAGTACTAGAAAAGGGAGAATATTTGGGAAAGGAAGAAGATTGAAGGTTATTGGTCTCAGAAAAGAACCCATTTTGCTTAATGGGTTTCACACAACAGCAGAAGCAGAGGTTTTCGGAGGTGGAGATGGGTTATCGCAGGTGTATGGGGTGGAGTGTGAGTGGAGTGCAGAAAAAACGAAGAGATTCAAATCGAAACAGGTATTTGTGGTTGCCGGATTTGTGGTTCCACCGATGACCGGTGTTCCAGTCGCCCTCCCTTCCCTGTCTTGCCGTCATAGTGTTGTCTTAGGGGTAGAGAAAATGTTTTATTTTTTATTTTTTTAAGTTTAATAATTTTGATTTTAAATAAAAAATAATTTTAATATGCCATGTAGGATAACTAAACAGTTTTTCCATCAACAGATGTAACGGAGATAACGGAAAGGACTAATTTGGGTCATTTTTGAAAGATAAAGGACTAAAATAAATTTTTTTAAGATAAAGGACCAAAATGAATTTTACCTAAAAGATAAAGGACTAAGTGTATGTTTGGATAAGCGTTTGATAAAATTGATTATGAATAGAATTGATTTTGTAAAATTGCTTTTGTTAGAATTGAGTTTAAAGTGAAGTGATTTGTGTTTGGACGTTTTCATTTTGAAAGCAAGTTTGATGTAAAACTTAGTGTAAAATTTTCAAATCAACGTAAAAGCTACTTTTTGTAGCTTCTACTCAGAATCGCTCCTAGAGGCAAAATCAATTCTACCTTGTTAAAGGAAAGAATCATGTCAAATAATTCGTTAATTGTTGTAATTAATAGAGTACTTATTGTAATTGATAGAGTACAACTAATTTCCTTTTTAGTATACGTGAGTATATGCATAATGTTATGATCCTATTCTGTAGCACTTCTATAAATGTGTGATTTGTGATAATGAATAAAATAATTCAGCCATATCTGGTTTCTTTATGGTACCAGAGCATCGATATGGGAAACCCAACAAACAAAAACCTTAGCCTAGGTAGCCATGGTAGATGATAATGAATAAACCCCATCATCATCAACCAAACGGGACATGTCTCCCACTCCAAAAATGGGAGCAACCCCATTACCCTCTTTACCTCCCTCATTCAGACCAACCAAGTGCAGTCCTTGTACCACAACCTCTGGTGGAAGACAACTACAACACATCGGTTCAGTCCATGAGCATGGCCTTGACGGTCAAAAACAAAATCGGTCTCATTGATGGATCTATCTTGAAGCCAAAGGAGAATAACTTTGATGAACTTTTGCAATGGACTCGTTGCAATAATTTAGTCAAGACATGGCTATTGGGATCTATATCAAAGAAAATCGCTGCAAGTGTTATCAGTTGTGAAGATGCATGTAGCATGTGGATTGAGTTGCAGGAGTGTTTTTCTCATGTGAATATTGTTCAACTCTTCCATGTGGTGAATGAGATTCACGACTGTGTACAAGATAGCATGACTGTGAGTTCCTACTTCACAAAACTGAAGGGACTTTAGAATGCACGAGACAAACTTTGTTCAATTCCATCGTGTAATTGTGAAGCAACAAAAGGACTTGACTCATATCTGAACACCCAGAAAACCATGAAGTTTCTCATGGGATTGAATGAGTCATTCTCTACGGTTCGTAGCAACACCTTATTGTTAGACCCATTGCCAACAGTAAACAAAGCATATGCGTTGGTCCTACGCCATGAAAGACAAATGGAGGTCTCAAGTGGTAAAGTTTCGACACCAATTGAGGCTGTTGTCTTTGCTGTCAAGAATGCAGGCCGTGAATCTGATCCAGAAAAGAGTGGAATGAAATGCAAGAAGTGCAACAGAAACAACCACAGCACTGAGAACTACAGAGCCCATCAGAAATGCACTTACTGTGGTTGGAAAGGACACCTGTATGAATTCTGCTGGAAAAGAAAAGCTGCAGAAGGGGATTCTAGCCGCTCCAAAGGTAATCAAGTCACATCTTTTGCACCAGATAAAAGGGACATGGCATCAGATTTCCCTTTCTCTCAGGAAGAATGTAGGCAGATTCTGAACATGTTGAACAAAAACAAGGACAAGATTTCCATAGCCAATCAAGTTGGTAAAAATTCAAATCATGATGAATTCTCAGGTAAAACCTTTTCATTCACTCAAAATGGAAAGAAAATTATTTGGATCCTCGATAGTGGTGCTACTGACCACATTGTTTGTAGCCCCCATCTCCTCACTGCTTCAAAAACTGTTGAAAATCATACTGTTGAGTTAACAAATGGCTCATTGGCACAAGTCACACATGTTGGCAAGATTATTTTCTCTCCAAACTTTATCCTTGATAATGTCTTGTGTGTACCACTTTTTAGTTAAATTTAATTTTCATTAGCAAGCTAGCCTTGGATTCATTTTATATTACAATTTTTCTCAGACAATTTTATGTTATACAGGACTTACGATCGGGGAAGATGATTGGGACGGGAATTGAGCGGGGGGGACTCTACTATCTCAATCAAGTAGAGAAAGGATCATGTAATTCTGTTCAAGTCATAGCCCCTGCTCTTTGGCATCAACGCCTTGGACATCCTTCTCACAAAATATCCATGTTATTTCCTTTTTCCAATAACAAATCTTGTGAACCAGACAAATGTTTAATTTGCCCATTGGCCAAACAAACTTGATTACCATTTCTAGTGAGTTTTATTGCTAGCCAATCTTGTTTTGATTTAATACATGTTGACATTTGGGGTGGCTATCATGTTCCTTCACTTTCAGGAGCAAAATATTTTCTCACTATTGTTGATGATTACACAAGAAGCACATGGGTTTATTTGATGAAACAAAAATTAGAAACACGTAACTTCTTGGTCAAGTTCATTAACATGGTTGAAAACCAATTCAATTCCAATGTCAAAACTGTTCGTAGTGATAATGGTCCAGAATTCAAAACAAACAATTTTTATGCCATGAAAGGAAACATCCATCAATCTAGTTGCGTCAACACACCCCAACAAAATGGTGTTGCTGAGCGCAAACATAGACATTTGCTAAATGTTGCCCGTGCTTTGCTTTTTCAAAGTGGTCTTCTAAAACAGTTTTGGGGGGATGCTATCCTCACTTCAACATACCTCATCAATCGCACACCTACACCACTCCTTCAAGGTAAAACACCATATGAAAAATTACTTAATAAACCCCCCAATTATTCACAACTAAGAGTCTTTGGTTGTTTGTCTTTCGTATCTACACACCCCACCAAGCCCACTAAATTTGACACTCGTTCCACTCGTTGTCTTTTCCTTGGCTACCCTTATGCCCAAAAAGGATATAGTGTATTTGACCTTCAACTTCAAAATGTTTTTGTTTCACGCGATGTTCTTTTCTATGAGGACATATTTCCATTCAAAACACCAAAAACTTCCGCTGCCACACCATCAATGCCTCACCCTATTTCACCTTATCCTTTTCTTCCCAAGAATACCACAAAAATTATAGACCCAAACATTCCTCATAGCACCGATAACCCTCAAATCCTATAACCTCCCAATTTTGAACCTTTAAATCCATCCTGTTTAGACCAAGACCCTCCATCACCTTCCATAAATATGTCATCCCTTGAAATAATGCCCCAACCTGCCATTGAAAATCTCCCACCCGAGAACACCACTCACAATCAAGCGGAAATCACACCGCCACCAAGACACTCCACTAGATCTACTAAAATACCAACATTTTTACAAGACTTTCATGTTGAGGCAGCCCTCCTATCTAGGACCGTTCCTTCATCTTCAACGAACGTGGTCACCTCCCAAGGTACTTCTCATCCTCTTTCCCAATTTTTATCTTATGATTGCATTTCCTCAAGTCATAAAGCATTTGCCACTCAACTGACCCTTCACAAAGAACCCAAGAAATTTCAACAGGCTAATCGAGATCCAAGGTGGCGTGACACCATGCATCATGAAATCCAAGCCCTCCAAGCCAACAATACTTGGAGTCTTGTCCCTCTGCCATCTCACAAAAAGCCTATCGGTTGCAAATGGGCTTACAAAATCAAACTCAACCCCGACTGAACTGTTGAGCGTTACAAAGCTCACTTGGTTGCAAAAGGCTATGGTCAAATTGAAGTTGATTACCAAGAGACTTTTGCTCCCGTTTCTAAACTCACAACAGTCTGAGTACTCCTTAGTGTTGCAGCCATACGAGGATGGCACTTGCACCAACTTGACGTTAATAACGCCTTCTTACATGGAGATCTCTATGAAGAAGTCTACATGTCCATCTCGGCCAGTTTCGAACGAAAGGGGGAGAACCGTGTCTGCAAGCTACACAAGTCAATTTATGGTTTAAAACATGCATCACGACAATGGTTCTTAAAACTGTCTGGTGCCCTTAAGAAGGCTGGATTTCAGTAATCATGGTCAGACTACTCGCTGTTTGTTCGAAACCATGCAGGTAGTTTTATTGCAATATTCATTTATGTTGATGATGTGATATTAGCGGTCAACAACCTGCAGGACATTACAAGCACCAAACATTTCCTCTCAAATCATTTTAAGTTGAAAGACATGGGGACACTTAAATATTTCTTGGGGATAGAAGTTGCATGATCAAGACTAGAGATGGCAAAATTACCCGCACCCGCGGGTATCCGCATAAATTACCAGTAATAGGTAGTAAATGGATACCTACTAAATGGGGATGGGGATCATGGTTCCCGCCCCGCGTTATAATAAATATTTTTTATTGAATATATAATATATATTATGACAATTTCTATCATTTTGAGATGAAATAAATTTTTTTTTTATCTTATTTGATACTTTTTAGTGGTTAAACATTAATAATAAATCTTTTAAAATATATATAGTATATTATATAATGTTAATATAGTATATTGTTATATTATATTGTATAATTTTATTTTATTTCATTTTATTTTATACTCTTAAATACCCACGGATATCCATGGATATCCTCTACCCGCATAAATATCCATGAATATTGACGGGGATGGATACGGGGGAAGCACTACCTGTAACACCCTGTATTTCACTGTTTTAAATAACAGTAATACATATAAATATGTTTACAAATTTATTTGAGTTTTAGAAAATTATTTTAAATAAACGTAGTTTACAACTCAATCCTACTTGAATGTAGGAAGCTACGATTAAAATTTAGGTTGGAAAACCAGGCGAAACCCGGCCCGCGAATTCCATTGACAGTATAATAATACTGCTCAAAAGACCTAATTTTAATTCGTGAACGAAAGACTTAAGATTTTTATTTATTTCCTACAATTATGTATTTATAGATTTATTTCAGAAAAAAATAAAATAATTTATGTTTTACGGGCGGAATACGTAATCGGGTGAGCGGCAGAATGAATTTCGGAGTTTCCAAGAGCAGATAAAGAGTTTATCTTAGGATTTTGAGATGATTCAAGGGGATGAATCATACTTTTAAGTCTAGAAGGTTCTACAGGGTTAAAGTGTCAATTTAGGAATTTTATGCTTAAGTCCCTGAACTTTCTGTTAATTACACTTTGGTCCCTAAGTTAGTTTCTAAGTTTTTCAATTGAATTGGGCTAGAATCCTTGCTCCCAATCTCTTATTGGACCATGGCTATGAAGCCCAAATTTCTTGTCCATTGATTGATTCCATGAAGCCTATTTGAAACCATATAAGTTCCTATGTCATGCTTAAGCTTAAATCTTTTGGTGGGCCCCACAAAAAAATGAATCCAAGCCCAAAAATTTAGGTCCATGCGCAAGCCCATGAGGGAATAGAGTCTGACCTCATATTGGATGAACTAAGTTTTATTCTAGAAGTTTCTACAAAGTTCTACATTATTCTACAAGATTCTACTATCTTCTCAAATCTTCTCAAACATTCTAGTTTCTTCTTAAAATATCTCATAAAGAAAAATTATCCAAAATGAGTCAAGATAAGACCACATTTAATGTGGCAAATGGTCATCATTACAATTTATTGGCAATTTGCAAAATAGTCCTTATACTTTTGGAATCTTTGCAAAATGGTCCCTAGGAATTATTTGCACTTCAATCCTTTGAACAAGCCAACTCATCCCTACTAGATCCTTCTAAATTGGCACATCCAACTCCTATAAATACCCTCCCTCACATTTCATTTAGTTTCTATTGCCTTTTTGTTCAAAAACCCTAAAGTTCATAAGTCTTTTAGTGTCAAATTTGTGAAGCAAGTTCTTGGATTTCCTTTGTCTTTGATCTTCAAGAGGTGAATCCTAATCTTCTTCCTTAATCATATCTATATTCTTGAATAAATTTCTTGATTCAAAGTTTGTTTCATATTTGTTCATCACTTTTAAGTTTCTAAGCCTTGAACTTTGAAAAGTCATAATAAATTCTAGAAAAATCTCATGATGATAAAACTACTTTCTATATTCTTGATATCATGCATATTATCTAAATCCAAGAGCATGATGTAATCAAAAATTTCCTTCCTAATAATCTAGCCTTGGCCGAACCTATGAAGATAGGTTAGATAGGGTTTTGTTCATGTGTTGTCATGTATGATCATGTATTTCATATGACATGTATGTCTACACACTCTAATCCATATGTTAGTTTATTAAAATGAAAATCTTTACTCAAAAATCTCTATGTTGGCCGAACCCTAGGTGGATGAGATTTGATGAGTTTTGTTCAAAGTTTTCATTAATGATCTTGGTAATCAAGCTATTAGTATGTATGCTTAATAAATCCAAGTTGGTTTATTAAACTAAAAACCCTAGCCCTATGAACATGTTGAGGCCGAATCTTAGTATATAAGAGTTAGGAAGTTTTGAGTTTGAAACTTAGTCGTTTAGTCACTAATCCATGATCTTAGTTGATCAAGGATCATTAATCCATGACTTAATCATGATTAGAAATTTTAGTCATTCAAAAACCCTAGAGGCCGTGACTATGTATTAGGGTTTAGAATGTTTTGATTTCTTGATTTGTGATTATTTGATTGTAACGGTTGAAGGTTAAGTGAGTACGACGTTTACGCGGTATCCGAACTTCCGAAGAAATTCAGTAATTCACAAGGAAGTCTCCGAAAGGTAAGAGGGGAACACCTGAGGATTTATTCGATGGATATGTGCTATCCCGTGTTTGTTTGTAATTATGTGTCTGTTAGTATTTATTTACGTTGTTTAATGTTGTGATATTTGTATCAGTGTGGTTTTAATTGCGTTTAATTGTTTATCTGTAATTATATTATGCTAATGTGATGCATGATCTGTCTGGGAAATATCTGTGATATAATTGTTGGTTGATGTGTGAGAAGCCTGACAGTGGTCAATGCCCAATTAAATTAATTGGATAAAAGCTTTAAGAAGCTTCGCAAATTATATTCAATGTTTTAACGGTAAAATATTGATATGTAATATTAATGGAAATTTTTATTCAGGAAAAATAAGGAATTTTGGAAAATATTATTATTTTAATAATTTATTACTGAAAAAGTGAATTATGAGTCACAATGAGCGCGAAATCGTGAAAATATTTTTGCACTGCTAATTTTTACGTAAGAAATTCCGGAATATTATAAAATATTATGTTATGAAATTAATTGGTGAAAATAAGTTAATTAGAATATTATAAAATTATTTAAGTGGAAAAACTAAATTTTAGCTTAAAAAGATTTAAAAATGAAAATTGACGGCAAATTTGGAAAAGTGTAGACGGCAAGTATTTTGAAACGGGAGTGCATATTTTGAAGAAGTTAAAACCTCAAGTGACTCATTTTTGTGAAGTTTTATTAATTAAATATTTTATTGATGAATTTTCATTTTGAAAAGAATTTCTGAAAACAAAAGTTATTTCAACCGTGTTGAAAGTGCAGTTGAACTTAGTAACCGATACGTCGGGGTACTAAGGTTCTGTGTTGTTATGGACTTGGGGTCCTTTGGACTTTGAGGTCCTGTACTGTATACGTGGTGTATACCGTATTGAAATATTTAAGATGTTTTTTTACCACGAACCTATGACTGGTGCATCGGTCGAGAGGTGTCGTGATTGAGCACTCGGACTGTGAGGTCCTGTGTTGTAATGAAAGTTTTAAAGATGTTTAAAACTATGTGAGTCGTAAGCCATTTTGAGCTTCGGCAAAGAAAGATTGAACACAAAGAAAAGAGTTATAAGCAAAAGTGTTTTGCATGCATTTGACAGACGTGCCCGCGGTTCTATGTATCAATTACCTGCGGCATCAGGTAGTTTTTACTGTGTTTTCTCATGTGCCTATGGAGGACATGGAGACCCCATCTCGTTGCTACTGGTGCCCTGAGTGTGGACAGTATGCAATTTGTTTTGACTGTGTGCCTGTGGCTTTGTGCCTGTTTGGATGGGAAGAGGCTGCGTGCCTGTGTGGCTGTGTGCCAGTGTGCCTGAGTGGCAATGGAGCCTGATCAACTCACCATGTGTTGGGATATCTCATGAGATTAGGACGAAATTAGATGATGAATATGATGTGTCATGCATAATTTTAAATCGATGATGTTTGGGGTGTTGAACCCACTGATAAACTATCTGCTTATGAATATTTGTATTTGGTAAATGCTTATGTGTTTATGTGGTGGCTAGTATGTAGTTATTGAGTAAGATCCATGTATTGGTTTCTCACTCTTACATGTTCAGATGGACCCGGATATACCATTGGTACAATCAAGGGTCCGATCGATCGTGTTTGATCGAGCGCAGTATGGTGGTGCCTGGGAGATTAACCCTATGGCACTCAGCGCCACCTATCACGGTCCCAGCAGAGAAGTCATCGACACAGTGGAAGAAGGACCACAGCAAAGAATACATGTCGTAGAGACTGCCGAGGTATCTCTACCTCCAGTTTGGCTATACCTGCAGTACTTGGATGAGCACGGATTAATGGATCCGCCACCTCAGCCAAATCCTCTTCAGATAGTAGGACCTGACGAACCTCCTGTTGAAGTGGAGGAGGATCCAGAGGAATATATTGAGGACGATCTTGAGTTTCAACCTCCTGCGGTGGATGATGAGGATTCTTCCGGCGACAAAGCGGGAGCGGAGGCATCTTCGTCATATGCATCTGTTGTAGGCGGGGTTGATCATCATGATCTCCCCAATGGGTTTCATTAGCTTGACCAGCTATAGGTGTAGTTCTGGGGTAACGAGTCTTGTCAGTTTTTGATTTGGCTACTGAAAGCCATGAGTTTTTGATATGGTTCTAGACCACTCGTTGCTTATATGTATATGTCTTTCTTTTCTTTGCTTAGTTTGATGGAGAATAGCCTATACTCATGAGGGCTCTTTTGTTATCTCTTATTATAGGTAGGGTGTATGTAAAGAGGTGATGCATATATATAGATATACATATATGTTTGTTTATGTTACGATGGTTCTATGTTTAGAAAAAAAAAATTCAGTACTATTTTCGTAAAGAAACGGTCACTCTAAAATATGTTTTCCGAAAGTAACCAGCGATTATAAATTTAATTTTCTTTATTTGGGTAACTATGTGATGACCCTAGAAGGGGTGTCACACTACCCGCACCCGCCCCGCCCCGTTGCCATCCCTAATCAAGACAAGGAATCACATTGTGTCGAAGAAAATATGCTCTAGAAATTCTAGAAGATGCAGGGCTCTTAGGTGCCAAGCCCTCACGGTTTCATGTTGAACAGAACCTTTCACTCACACAAACGAGTGGGAAGTTGCTAGTTGATCTAAGTCCATACAGGTGTCTTGTGGGTCGACTAATTTACCTCACCATCACAAGGCCAGATCTTGTTTATGTTGTCCATGTATGGAGTCAATTCATGGACAAGCCTAGGCAACCTCATCTTGAAGCTGCTCACATGGTTCCAAGGTATATCAAACAAGCATCGGGTCAGGGAATTTTGTTACCATCTACAGGTTCACTAGAACTACGCACCTTTTGTGATGCCGATTGGGCTCGGTGCAAGGATACAAGAAGGTCGGTAACTGGTTATTGTATTTTGCTGGGTCAAGCACCAATCTCTTGGAAAACTAAGAAGCGAAAGAAATCGTGTGTCGCGTTCAAGTGCAGAGGCAGAATATCGTTCCATGGCCACTACTTGTTGTGAGATTACTTGGTTGAAAAATATACTGAAAGACTTGAAGGTGACTCACACACAACCAGTTACATTGTTTTGTGACAACCGGCTGCCATGCATATTGCTTCAAATCCAGTGTTTCATGAACGAACGAAGCACATAGAGATCGATTGTCATTTGGTACGCAAGAAGATTCAAAGTGGGCTAGTGCAGACAGCTTATATTCGGACCACAAGCCAACCAGCTGACTTATTCACCAAACCATTGAGTTCAACACAGTTTGAAATGCTACTCAGCAAGTTGGGTGTCATTAACATACACTCCAACTTGAGGGGGAGTGTTAAAGGAAATAATCATGCCAAATAACTTGTTAATTATTGTAATTGATAGAGTACTTATTATAATTGGTAGAGTACAACTAATTTCCTTTTTAGTATACGTGAGTATACGCATAATGCTAGGCATAATGTAAGGATCACTTCTATAAAGGTGTGATTTGTGATAATGAATAAAATAATTCAACCATATCTGGTTTCTTTATACCTGACAGTAAGCAAACATCTCATTTTTATTAAAATCACCTTTGACAGGGGTCAGAATCAATTCTGGTGGTTTCTAACTTGAAACCAAACACACATTAAAAAGGTATTTTAGCCTATAAAATATATTGACAATCAAGTCTCTTAACACAGTACATATAACATTGGCTCTAATCATCGTCCTTCTCATCCTTGTTAATCTCGTCAAGAATAACAATTAGCGCCACTATGAAGGCATAATCAATGTTGGGATACACCGTGACCATGAAACTGTCTTTCCCAATCAAAATACTCTGAACAGTGTGCTTCTTATGCATCTGCAACATCCCCACAAAATGTTTTATTTTCAATAAATAGTTACTATAATTAAATCACTCAAAGTAGTTAACTAAAACCGATTATTTTACCTGTGCGACAATGGTGTTAGATTCACCAGCATAAACAATGCAAGATCGTTCCAACCAACTACCTTTCACCTTAAAGTCACAAACATCTTCTTTGGTGTTATTGGCTAAGAACACATCTAATTTGGTCTTCAATTGAATTAGAGATGATCGCTTCAGAGTGAAGATTAGATCTTTTGAATCGGTGCTTTCACCCCTAAAAGCTTGCCATCGATCATGTGCAGTCATTATCTGCACCCATAATATACTTATTTCTCACATTAAATTGTATTTAAGTTGTACTTCACCAAGTGATGTTATATCATCATCGGTAGACATTACACAAATAATAGTTACGAGGATATATACGTGTACAGCAGGGATGGCAACGGGATGGGATCGGGCGGGGCGGGTTTTACCTTCCCAACCCTGCCCCGCTCTCCTTCGGGTTTAAAAAATAGATCTCATCCCCGCCCCCAGCGAGGGTTGGGTTTCTCCGCGGGTCCCCGTCCCCGTCAATAAGTAATCAAATTTAAAAATTATTTTACTTTATTTGAAATTAACAACTCAAAATTTGTAATGCCAATAAATAAATAAAAAACATCACAAAATCAAAACAATCAACCAGAAATTGAAACTTTGTTTTCTTTCACATACAAATTAAAAAGAAATTAATGCTTTAGAAACACTTCGTTATGCTTCAAGTAACACAGTTAGCATCAAAACACCATAGGAAAAGCACAAACAAATGTCTTGTAATTTTTTAAAAAGAAAATATCCTTTTATACATAATGAAATCTTTCAATCAAAACAAATCTAATACCATACATAGATATATGAGGATATTATTATAATTAGGTAAAGAACATGGCAGGTTTGGGGTGGGGGCGAGGATCTGCGGGGATGAGGATACAGATCCCCGCCCCCCGTCCCCAGTCATGACGGGTTTTTCCCGTCAAAGTCGTGACGGGTTCGGGTGGGTACTCGCATGTTCGGGTCTCATTGTCATGTCTAGTGTATAGAAAGATTTTCTAGTTATCAACTAATTATGATTATTAAAATTAAGGTTACACTCTTTTGACTCTTTTACGTGACATTGATTTTGAACTTAGTCATTTAAATAAAAATTTTGAAATGAGTCCCTATATTTGCAATTATTTTTAATTTGATATTTATCATTTATTAATGTTATAATGTCATTGTTGGAATTAAAGTACAAGAAACAAACTGAAAATGATTATCATGTGTAGAGACCGAGTTCAAAAAAAAAGGATCATTATATGTAATAATCATTTTCACTTTAATCTTTATATATAATAATCATTTTCAATTTGATCCTTATATTTTAACTACAACAAATAACGTTATAACACCGATAAATGACGAGTATCAAATTGAAAATAAGGATCGATTACAAAAAATATCACCTATACAGACCATATTTAAAATCAGTATCATGTACCGATACCAAACGACCAATTTAACTTAAAATTAAATCCAGTTATACTAGTATCCACACAAAAAAATCTAGTTATACTAGTCTTTAGGGGTGTTCATTATTACGAAAATCCAAATTGTACCAATTAAATTTGTTCGATTTTTTTTTCTTGTGTTTGGATCCGATCCGAATCAAATCCGATGATAATTGATTCGGTTTTTGGAGTTAAGGTATCCGGAATCGACCCGAACTGATTATATATTTTAATACTTACTATATTTTAAATTTATTATATCTTTATATTTATATATATTTTATTATTTTTTTGTCCAAATGGAACCAAATCATTCCATCCTAGAACAGAATTCCTTAAAAAAATTTATAAATTTGAATCAAACCAATTAATTTTGATTGATTTAGAATTTTTCAAGTAAATTAAAAGCAAACGGATAATGTAAACACCCTTATACAAGTCTTTATTTGGTTACATGAAGAAGAAAGCAAAGCAAAACAAACAGCCCGCTTACTGAAAAAAATTTAAAATTAAAGATTTAAGAGTCACCAATATAAAATTTCAAATTTGCCTTATATTTCTAAAAATAGTTGTTCAACAATAAGCTATAACGCTTATCTTCTTCTTCTTTTTAATAAAAGGGAATCCAACATGCAAGGAGGTTCAAAATATTTTATTCTCGTAGTTGCTAGAACTTTTCAAAAATAAAAATGACTAGTAATATTTTTTATCTTGAATATATGACTAGTAATATTTTAGATCAAGGTTTACGTCCTAATTTTAATTTTCTTTTACAAGAAATGAAAATCAAGTTTTAAAATATCAACAGCATATTCAATTAAATAACACTAATCTTACGATCACAGCATATGTATCTATGATCTATATATGATCAGGAAATTATAGAAGAGAATGAGATACCTTCCGGCGTAGGGTGGCGACAGGTTTGCCGGCGGCGTCGATCAAGACACGGCGGTCACGGACGGTTAAGAGAGAGCCTTTGACTTTGAAAACGACGTTGCCGTTTATGTCAGTGACAACAAAGTTACCATCTGAAATGGTCATCACCTTCTTCACGATCGCCAGATCCACAGGGTACGGTGCACAGTACTGAGGGCCCATCACGACGGTGGGGAGCGGCGGCATAGGGGCGGAGGCGGAGGGCTGTGGCGGATAAGGATAAGCCATGGTGATGGTAGTGATCGAGAACTAATAAGGAAAAGGAACACTGAAATGAAATGAAATGGTCTTTCTTCTTTCAACTTTTCTTTGTATCTCTTTTATTCCATCACTATGTAGATTGATTCCTTATTTGTTTTTTCTGATTTTTTTTTTTCATTTTTCAATTTAATTTTGATTTGGTGTCGTAATAGTTCATAACATTTCTGCGTGACACAGACGCTGGAATCAATTATCATTATCATTTTATTTTAATAAAAGAAGAATGATATTGTCAAAAAACTTTTCCCTTTTTGGCTTATTATTTATATGATGTTGAATTATGACTTTGAATTATATAATGAATTATATATAAAAAAAACCACTCAAAATGCAATTTGAAACATATTTGATTTTTTTGTTTTTGTCCGGAATGAAACTCAGAATATCTCCACGGTGAGAAGTCGTAAGACTAAGAGGATGTAGAGTATCAATTAAAATGACAACTCTTCTATTATCACATACAACTTTATTCTCGTTTATCAAGATTCGAACCTTGGATTATTAAAGAGATCGAACCACATCTTCTGGGTAAACATATTGGATTAATGTTTGAATGTGTCTTAAAAAAATCTATGACAAAGTAATAGTCAAAACTTTCTTAATGACCATTTAGACAAGAAAAGGAAAAATAGCATTATCACAAGTATTTAAAACACCAGTTACAGCCATCCACCTAAAAGAAATTCTCATGTCTAATGATTATAAACCGACACACCAATTTTGATTATGCTTTTGTACGTGTAGGAAGATAGCTATATCAGAATTCAGAGGAATGTGACAAATCATTGACGTTGTGGTGAGCTTCATTTGGAAGAAATTTCTCATAGCAATTATTTAATGAGCTTGGGAACATCAGTGACGAATATTCGAATTGGGAACAGCAAGATCAGATTCATGCTTCTTGGCTCCTTGCATCAATGTCATAAAATCTCCATACAAGGATGGTTGGATGTGAATACTCGTTCCAGGTTTGTCAATGGAGCCACTAATCATGTCAGCCCTGACTCTTCCAACTTAATGACCAAAGCTCCTTACAATGGAGACAACAAGGTGAAAGTAGCTAATGACTCTTCTACCAACATAAGTCATATTGGTAAATTTTTCTTCTTTCCTTCCAAGAATGCGTCTAAACCTTTATTTATGTCCAATCTTTTACATGTTCCAAATATTTCGAAAAAATTACCAAGTGTCTCTCAATTGACAAAAGAAAATCAAGCCTTTTGTGAATTCCATGCTGGCAAATGTTGTGTTAAATCTCAGGAAACTAAGCAAGTCCTCTTGGAAGACAAGCTCAAAGATGGCCTCTATGCCTTTGATGAGATCAACATACCCTATTCTTCTTCTAATGCATGTACCTTGTTTACTAATTCAAATACTGCTCTTTCTTGTAATAATGACATTTGTTCTGTAAATTCACATCAGTCTGTCCAAAATAAAAATGAATTCTTTATTACTTAGCATGCTAGGTTAGGCCATGCTTCTTCTAAGGTTGTTTCTATAGTTTTACAACATTGTAATATTTCTGTTTCTGTGAATAAAATGCCATCAGTATGTGAACTTTGTTTCTTGGGAAAGTCTCATAAACTTCCCTTTTCTAACTCTTTCACTGCCTATACATCTCCTTTATAACTTATATTCTCTGACATTTGGGGTCCAGCACCCATTCCCTCATCATATAGCAGTAGATATTACATCAACTTTATAGATGCTTATTCTAAATACACATGGATATATGTTCTACATCATAAGTCTCGAGATTTAGCATTTTTTATTCACTTTAAAACAATGATAGAAAATCAATTAGGCCTATCTATTAAAGTGTTCCAATCTGATGGTGGCAAAGAATACAACCCCTTTCCCTAGATATCTTAATAGCTATGGCATTATACATAGATTTAGTTGTCCCTATACTCATGAGCAAAATGACTCTGCTGAAAGAATACAGAAATGGGTCTTTCAATGTTGGCTAATGCCTCTACGCCACTTAAATTTTGGGGGGAGGCCTTCCAAACAGCCACCTACTTAATAAATAGGCTTCCTACACCTGTCTTGCATAGCTAAACTCCTTTAGAAACTTTGTTTAATCAAAAACCTAGTTATCATACTTTAAGGAGTTTTGGTTGTGCTTGTTACCCTTTCTTAAGGCCCTATAATAAACATAAGTTTGAATTTAAATCAGAGCAGTTTGTGTTCATTGGATCTAGTTCCAATCATAAAGGATATCTATATTTATCATCTAATGGCAGAATTTATATTTCCAGGTATGTACAATTTAATGAGCTCTATTTTCCTTTTAAATCTAACCCTACATTCTCTGTGTCTCTTACTTATTCCAATTCTAATTCTACTGCTTCCATGCCTTGTAAACCCGTTATTACTGCATCTAATACTAACTCCTCTCTGCCTCCTGTAACTCAATATGCTCCCACTGCTTCAATTGAGGGTCCTCCACAAAGTGTCACAATCACTGATCACACTCTCCATGCATCTAATACCTCTGCAGCCCCAGCACAACCACTTTTAGACCCTCATGTGTCTCTTTCAGATACTTCCAGTGCTCAAAACACTCATCCAATGCTCACCCGAGGCAAAGCAGGGATTGTTAAGCCTAAACATATCTTTCAAACTGAAGTTGATGCTGCAAATATAGAACATACTAGAGTTGCAACTGCATTAGCATCTCCAATGAGAAATGCAAGAAAAAGTGTTTATGTCTCAACCTCCTGGCTTTGTGCAAGGAGATTGCTCTCTGGTTGCATATTACACAAGGCCCTATATGGGCTCAAGCAGGCCCCAAGATCCTGGTTGGCAAAGCTACATCATACTCTCCTTCGTTTTGGTTTTAAGGCTGCCAAATCCAATTGTTCCGTATTCATTCAGAAATTTTCATCACACACCATCATAGTCCTAGTGTATGTTGATGATATCATCGTCACTAGTGACTTTTTTCATTGCATTCAACAGCTTATTTCCTCTCATAATTCAATATTTCCACTCAAAGATCTTGGTCCACTCCATTATTTTCTTGGCATACAAGTGCATCACACTAAAAATGGAGAACTACATCTCTCTCGGACCAAATATATCTTGGATCTTCTTCACAAAGCCAATATGAGCAATGCTAAACCAATTAGTACACCCATGACTACTGGTCTTAAACTTTCAGCAGAAGGTGAAGACTTATTTGAAGATGCTACATTTTACAGGTCTATTGTTGGTGGACTCCAGTACATTACTATTATAAGGCCTAAAATTTCCTTTGTTGTCAACAATGTTTATCAGTTCATGCACTGTCCTAAGCTTCATCAATGGCAAGCCACTAAGTGCATCTTAATATATCTAGCTAGCACTACACATCATGGCTTATATTTTCAGCCAAGTCCTGATTTTTGACTTGCATCCTTCTCTGACTCTGATTGGGGGTCTGATGTGGGTGATAAAAAATCCACTTCTGGCTACTGCATATACATGGGATCTAATTTGGTATCCTGATCTTCCAAAAAGCAACATGTGTTCTCCTGTTCCAGCACTGAGGCCGAGTACAAAAGCATTGCTGCAGCAGCTGCTGAGTTATCTTGGCTCAACTCCTTGTTACATGAATTACAAGAACCTGTCACTGCAACACCAATTGTCTATTCTAACAATTTGAGTGTCGTTCTACTTGATACAAATCCCGTTTTGCATTCTCAAACCAAGCATTTTGAACATGATTTATCCTTTGTTCGTGACAGTCCATCACATACCAGCAACTGAGCAAACAACAGATGTATTGACCAAGGAAGTTTCCCTTCCAATTTTCAACAACGTTCTATCAAACTCAGGGTTGTTCCTTCCCCCGAGTTTGTAGGGGATGTAAAGGATAACAGATTATTGGATTAGTTATATTAGTTAGTCAGTTAGTATCAAGTTAGTTAAGTGGTTACAGTGTGTTATTAGATGATTATCTTATCAGCTTTGGTTAGTGTACCGGCCGAAGATATAAGGCCGAGGATTGTCAATACGACCGAGCTCTTTCTCATAAGTGGACATTCACCCGAACTCCCATAAAGCCGAAGACCTATTAATACACTCAACACTCGAGGACAACTACTCGGTCCTATTCCACACCAGACCACGAATGAAGATATCTCGGCCCCGAGCTATCCAGACGCAACTGACTGGGTCGAATATCTCGCTGGTCCAAATATCTCTCCGTATAACTCGGAGCCTTATCCATATCAATTGTCTAACCGCAAGAGCGATCTGATCCTAACAAATAGGATCTCGGTAACCGTCTTACTCCAGCAGTTGCGCTGAAAACATCTATAAATAGGGGTCCAACCCCCTCACTCAGAACTACATTTGCTTTGATTCCCATTTGGATACGTAGGAGCAGAATTCACATTCTGTCAAGCTAACTCCAAAACAAACCCACTAAACTTTCTTCGGCCGAGTATCTCTCATCTGAGATATTTGGACGGAACATTTGGCGCCGTCTGTGGGAATCGAAGCAAAACTTTCCCATACCACAAACCATGGTGAGAACGAGGAGCGGGAACTGCAGGAGAGAGGAGCCAGAGAATGCTAACAACGGAGATAATGGGGAACGGTCCATAAACCCGGCTATAACGACCGACAACCCCCTTATCCAAGAACTCCTTGCACAGATTGCCATGCTGAGAAGGGAGAATGAGGAGATTAGGCGGCAGAACAGCCGTCGCGAACCAGGACAGAGCAGAGAAAGGTCCGCCTCTTCTCCTCCTGAGAGAGAGCGTCGGACAGCTGAGAATGAAGGATCCAGAAACTCGCGCAGAGAAGGAGGCCCACAACTCCGGGCTTCTCATCATATGGACCGAGTAGACGAGGAGGAATTTCCTAGGCAGGCCCCTGAACTGTCACTTCAGGCAAATAGGCCTAATGAAAGGACCGGCGTGCGGAGGCCGAGACATCCCTTCACAAACGCTATCATGGAGGTTCCCCTACCAGCCAACTACAAACCAATAAGCATTGACAGATATGATGGCACCTCGGACCCCGAGCGTCACTTGGACGCTTTCACTACTCAGATGTACCTCTTTACCGACGATGATGCTGTCATGTGTAAAGTCTTTCCAACCACTCTGAAGGATGTTGCGTTGACATGGTACACCCAGCTACCGCCAGCGTCAGTTGACTCCTTTGACACATTCATGACTAAGTTCAATGCTCAGTTTGCCACGAGCCGAGCTCATAAAAAAACCTCGGCCTCGTTGGTAAACTTCAAGCAAGAAAGGAATGAGTCTCTGCGTGATTTCATGGCCAGATTCAGCAAGGAAACGGTCCTCATCCGGAATCTCAGTGCCGATGTTGCACTACACACTATCTTGACCGGGTTACGGCTTGGCCCCTTTGCCAGACACTTAGCTCGGAAGCCCCCAACCAGTATGGATGAGTTGAGGAGAAAAACTGTGGGGTTCATTAATATGGAGGAGATTGAGGAGTCTAAGAAAAGGGAGAGACCTGATGATGCTGACAAGCGAGACGGGAGAGAGAAGAGGAGGGCTGGAGGTGATAAGCCGAAATTCAAAGACCCATCCGAGCATTTGCATAGGGGACCGAAGTATGAGCACTATACTCCCCTCAACACAAACCGAGCTCGGGTGTTTGAGGAAGCATACAATGCGGAACTTTTGCAGCTCCCTAACCGTGGCCACACGCCCTGCATCTTGTCGACGGAGAAACATTGTCGGTACCATCGTAATTACGGGCATACCACCGAGGAGTGCTGGGTCCTGCGAGATAAGATTGAAGAGTTGGTGCAAGATGGACATCTCAATAATTTTGTTCGGAGAAACCACAACAATGGGGAGGGGCGTGGCAGAAGCAGAAGGAGAGGAGGTGACCAAAGCCCGGGAAGGGGCGGCGGTCGGCAAAATAATGAAAGAACAGAAACCAGAGAGGGCCAGAATGAAAGGCGAGAGGAGGATAATGTGGTCCGAGGTGTGATAAACACTATTTCAGGTGGATTTGCAGGGGGAGGCACAACAAGTTCAGCTCAGAGAAAGCACGTGCGGGCTATTCGGGCTGTCAACTCGGTATCCGGCAAACCCCTGAGGATTTCCCCACCTATTATCTTTTCTGACGAAGACTTTGTGGGGGTAGATCCTAATCAAGATGACCCTATGGTAATCACCGTGCAGTTGGCTAATTTCTCGGTCAAAAGAACCCTTGTCGACCAGGGAAGCTCGGCGGATAGCTTATATTATTCAACATTTCAGAAGCTCGGGATCCCAGAGAAATCTATTCAACCGTACGACAATAAGCTCGTCGGCTTTGCAGGGGAACAAGTGGATACACGAGGATACATTGACCTCCTGACTACTTTTGGGGATGGCAAAGCATCCAAGACTATCATGGTCAGGTACGTGTTGGTTAATGCAGTAACATCGTACAATATCCTGATCGGAAGACCATCTTTGAACGAGTTAGGATCTGTGGTCTCTACTCCCCACCTCACGATGAAATTCCCTTCCAACTCGGGAGATATAGTTGCTGTCCGGGCTGATCAGAAAATGGCCAGACAGTGCTATGCTGATAGTTTGTGTGTAAGCAAACTCAAACCTACACCTGCAGAAACATTGGACAGGGGAAAGGACAAGTCTGTAAATTATGTTAACTCTGTTGAACTGGACCCAAGAATGGACATGCAGGAACAACGACAACAACCCATTGAGGAGTTGGAAAAGTTCCAGCTCGGTTCACAGCCCGATCAGTGCACCAAACTCGGCGGTCAGCTTGAGCCGAATTTGAAAGAGGAAATAAAGGAAGTGCTTCGCAACAACACTGACCTATTCGCCTGGACCACGTCAGATATGCCGGGAATTGATCCCGACTTCTTGTGCCACAAACTGGCAATTTGTCCCGAGGCGAAACCAGTGGCCCAAAGGAAAAGGAGACTTGGTGAGGAGAGGAGAAAGGTTGTGGAAGAGGAAACAGTGAAGTTGGTCAAGGCCAACTTTATTCGAGAGGTAGAATACACTACCTGGCTGGCCAACGTTGTTCTGGTCAAAAAAGCAAATGGCAAGTGGCGCATGTGCACCGATTACACAGACTTGAATAAAGCTTGCCCAAAGGATTCCTATCCTTTGCCGAGTATTGATAGACTGGTGGATGGAGCCTCCGGATACAGAATTTTGAGTTTCTTGGATGCATACTCGGGGTACAATCAGATCCGAATGTATCCCCCAGATGAGGAGAAAACATCTTTCATAACTGAAGGCTCGAATTACTGTTACCGGGTAATGCCGTTTGGACTGAAAAATGCTGGAGCTACATACCAAAGGCTCATGGACAGGGTATTCGAAAAACAAATCGGAAGGACTATGGAGGTTTATATGGATGACATGGTCGTAAAATCCGATGACCCCTACAGCCACCCAAAAGATCTGGAGGAAATTTTTCAGCAGCTGACAAAGTATAATATGAGGTTGAATCCGGAGAAGTGTGTTTTCGGTGTCCAGGGTGGAAAATTCCTCGGCTTCATGTTGACACACCGGGGAATCGAGGCCAATCCTGATAAATGTCGGGCTGTGATTGAGATGCGAAGCCCACAAAATATTAAAGAAGTGCAAAGACTTGCAGGACGGCTGGCATCATTATCTCGGTTCCTACCCAAATCTGTAGAGAAAGCTCGGCCTTTCTTTAGATTACTGAAGAGGCCTCAAACCTTCACATGGACCGAGGAATGCGAGAAGGCCTTCGCCGATTTTAAGGCCTTTTTGTCTTCACCACCGATATTAACTCGACCCATCTCTGGGAAAGAGTTGTACTTATACCTATCAGCCACCGAGCATGCCATCAGTGCGGTCATTGTACAGGAAGTAGAGAAAGTTCAAATGCCGGTGTACTTCATTAGCTGGGTTCTTCATGATGCCGAAACCCGGTATCAATTCATAGAAAAGCTGGTTTTGGCCCTGGTAACTGCAGCTCGGCGATTGCGTCTGTATTTCCAAAGTCACCAGGTGATTGTCAAAACCGATCACCCGATTAAACAGATTCTCAAAAAGCCCGAGTTGGCAGGACGTATGATTGCTTGGTCGGTGGAGTTATCCGAGTTCGGCCTGAGATACGAGTTGAGAGGCCCTCTGAAAGCTCAATGTCTTTCCGACTTCGTAGCCGAGCTCAATCCGCAGCCGATAACCGAGGATATATGGTGGAATTTGTATGTGGATGGATCCTCGAATGTCAGGGGCAGTGGAGCTGGGGTGATTCTGGAAGGCCCGGGAGATCTGATCCTGGAACAGTCACTAAAGTTTGAGTTCAAAACCTCAAACAACCAAGCCGAGTATGAAGCTTTGATAGCAGGATTAATGCTGGCAAAGGAAATGGGGCGAAGGTCATTAGATGCCGGAGTGATTCACAGCTAGTCACAGGGCAAATATCTGGAGGGTATCAAACAAAAGAGCCTCAGCTCACCAAGTATTTATGCAAGGTCAACCAATTAATCTCCAATTTCGAGAAATTTGCTATTGAGCACATTCCCCGAGAAGAAAACACTCGGGCCGATCTGCTATCCAAATTAGCCAGTACAAAGAAGCCGGGCCACCATAGAACAGTTATTCAAGAAACCATAAATGAACCGAGTGTCACGTTTGGGGAGGTGATGGCCAACGAGCCGATTGACCGAGAATGGATGACACCCATTTGGGAGTATTTATCCTCAGAAACTCTGCCCCCAGATCATGTGGAGGCCAGGAAGATCAGGCTCAGAGCGAGTCACTTTGCCATCATTTCCGGAGAATTGTTTAAACGGGGGTTCTCGGTACCGTTGCTAAAATGTCTGACGAAGGCACAATCCAAATACGTCATGGAAGAGGTTCACAGAGGAATCTGTGGTTTTCACTGCGGGGGCAGATCAATGGCCTCCAAGGTAGTCCAGGCAGGGTACTATTGGCCTACCATCCGAGCAGATTGCATTGAGTGGACGAAGCAATGTGATGAGTGCCAAAGATTTTCCAATGTAAGTCGTACCCCTCCCGAAGGACTTCAAACATTAAACTCGCCTTGGCCTTTTGCTATGTGGGGAATGGATATACTGGGGCCATTCCCTGTGGCCAAAGGTCAAGTTAAATTTCTCCTGGTAGCAGTGGACTACTTCACAAAATGGATTGAAGCAGAGCCTTTGGCGAAGATTACCGCCGAGAAGGTACAAAAGTTTGTGTGGAAAAGCCTCATCTGTAGGCACGAAATTCCCTTTGCAATCGTCACAGACAACGGAAGACAGTTTATAGATAAGACATTGCAAGAATTCTATGCCAACCTCGGCGTTAAACACCACGTTACGTCGGTTGAACATCCTCAGACCAATGGGCAAGCCGAGGCAGCCAACAAGGTCATTCTCGGAGAATTGAAGAAGAGAGTGGGAAAATCCAAAGGAGCTTGGGCAGAAGAATTACCCAATATCCTCTGGGCCTACCACTGCACGCCTCAATCCACCACTCAAGAAACACCCTTCAGGCTGACATATAGAACAGACGCCATGATCCCAGTGGAGGTTGGTGAGCCGTCTTTCCGACGTATGCAACATGAACCGAATGATAATGAAAGCAATTTAAGGGTCGAACTTGACTTGGTAGAGGAAATCAGGGAGGAGGCCAAAATTAGAGAAGAAGCTTACAAACAGAGAGCAACTAGGAGGTATAATTCAAGAGTGAAGTCGAGGAGTTTCCTGCGTGGAGACTTGGTGCTGAGAATAAAAGGAGAAGCAAGGAAGGATCGCACGGAAGGCAAGTTGGCAGCAAACTGGGGAGGGCCATTCCGGGTAGTAGAAAACTTGGGAAACGGAGCATATAGGTTAGAAGAGTTGTCCAGGAAGCCTATCCCGAGGACTTGGAATGCTTCGCATTTAAAATTTTATTATAGTTGATGTATGTAGTCAGGTGATGTACTCTTTTTCCTACCTCGGTATTTTGTCCCAAAAAGGGTTTTGACCGAGAAGGTTTTAACGAGGCACACCGTAGACTTCCTTTTCATCCAATAAAAGAATTTATTATGAACATTGTTTTGTTTTCTTAATTTGCCGATGTATGTGTTTCGCGAACATTAAATTGTTTAAGGCCAAGTTTGAGCCTAAAGGCCGAGTACGAGCCATTAAATTGTTTAAGGTCAAGTTTGAGCCTAAAGGCCGAGTACGAGCCATTAAAGTGTTTAAGGCCAAGTTTGAGCCTAAAGGCCGAGTTCGAGCCAATTAAATCGTTTAGGGCAAAGTTTGAGCCCGAAGGCCGAGTTCGAGCCAATTAAATCGTTTAAGGCCAAGTTTGAGCCTAAAGGCCGAGTTCGAGCCAATCAAATCGTTTAAGGCCTAAAGGCCGAGTTTGAGCCAATTAAATCGTTTAGGGCCAAGTTTGAGCCCGAAGGCCGAGTTCGAGCCAATTAAATCATTTAAGGCCAAGTTTGAGCCTAAAGGCCGAGTTCGTGCCAATTAAATCGTTTAAGGCCAAGTTTGAGCCCGAAGGCCGAGTTCGAGCCAATTAAATTAAATCGTTTAGGGCCAAGTTTGAGCCCGAAGGCCGAGTTCGAGCCGTTTTAATTATTTAAGGCCAAGTCTGAGTTTGAAGGCCGAGTTCTAGCCTTTTGAAATTATTTAAGTGAAATAGAATACGAGCAGTAGGAAAAGATAAAACTTTGATCCAAAGGCCGAGTTCGAGCCGTTAAAATTTCTTAATAGAACCGAGTACAATGCCAGAAATAAAAACAAGGTACGAGTCGAGTACTAGAAAGTACTACGACTTATATAAAGAGCTGGAATTGAAAATAAGGCCCGCCCGAGTTGCCAGTCGTCTCCCCAATTAGGGTAGGGGCAAGATCAGGTGTCCAGTAGTCTCCCCAATCGGACACCACGACTTTCCCTCATGGGGGAAAGTAATCACTTCCCCCTGCGAAAGCTGGACGATGAGGTACTCGGCCCGCTCCGGGAGTAGACGGCCTCTACCCTTTTCTCCACTCCCGAAGACTGCCATTCTCCCAGTTAACATCCTTCTTGGAGGATTGAATTGTAAAAGGAATTTTGGATCCCATCTCCCACTGACATCCTTTTTGGCAGCTATGAAACTCAAAAAAGGATGTTAACTGGGAGAGGGGAGCGTAAACCCCTAACACTATCATAGAACTACTCGGGTTGAACGAAGACAAATTTGGCTGGTGGGAAAGAATGAAGAATGAGTAAGTGGAGTGGTGAAACATCCCTATTTATAAGGGGTGAGAGGCGTTGGAAAGGAAGAAATATGCGCTGGGAAGGGGTTTGTTGGAAAAACAAATCTCGAAACTCAGCGAAAAGCATTAATTGCATGAACCCATTGCGGTTTCCAAAGCATATGATACGTGATTGCATGCGTAAAGCGTGAATCATGTGTTTCACGTGTGACAACTACCGTCCATTTTTTATAGGGACGGTAGAATACCTCGATCTTAACCGAAGATTTGTTTAAACAGGCCGAATACAACGTCGGAAGGTAAAAAAATACTTCAAGTGTATCTCGGCCAAATAAGAGCTACGAAAGATCACCAAAATGGTGCAACAATTTTCATTAAGTCAAAATTAAAGTTACAAGGGCATAGGCCCATTACAAAGGATAAAGACTACAAAAAACTAATACAGCTACTCGTCCTTAGGACTCTCTTCGGCCTCGATGTCATCCCCGGGAGAGTCTTCCTCCCCTTCCACCTCCTCTTCCTCTTCAAGAATTATGGGAATAAGTTCCCCGTTCACCACCTCCTTATTCACATCGACTCCCGAAAGATCGACCCCCGGAGCAAGAACCTCAACTTGCGCAATGGCCTTGTCAAAACCTTTCCGATGCTCGATAATAATGCAGTTGGTGGCCTCTTTTACATCCTCCTGGAGCTCCATCCTGGCCTTGGTCTCGGCCTCCAAGGCAGCTTTAAGTTGCTCAATTTCAACTTGAGCCTTCTTGAGCTCCTCTTCAGCACGAGCTCTACCCTCTTCAGCCCGAGCTTTACTCTCCTCAGCAAATGTTGCTTTGGTGTTGAGCTCGGAGTTGTGGCCATTCAACTCGGAAATGGTAGCATTCAGGAGATTATTATCCTTGGCCAGCTCATCACGCTCCGTGGAGGTCCGGTAAAATCCCCCTTCAGCTTCTCAATAGAAGCCAGTTCGGCTCCTAGTTGCCGAGACTTCCTTTCAGCCTCCACTAAATCTCGGCTGCAAAAGCGGGCCAAGGCGGCAGCTCGGATGCAGTAGGTGGAGAGAGCCTCCATGCTAGATTGAGCCCCTTGTTGCCTCATTAACCGTAGATCTGCGGGCTTCAGGAAGTTCGAGTCGAAAGAAGGAAAGGGGCTGAAGTCCTCGCCCCAAAGGGACGAGGTCCCTGCTTTTAGGGAAGTGTTGTACCACTTCACTTGGGTAGAAGGAGGGTTTTGTTCTTCTCACCCCGCGGTTCCGGTCTCCTGAGTAGTAGGGTGCGGGGGACTTGGACGGGGTGGGAGAGAATCTTCGGTGTCAACTACAACCTCTACCCTCTTTATTTTTTGGGGGGCAGATGATGAAGTTCCCTTCGCAGAGGTCTTGGTGGGAGGAGGTCTTTTCTTCTTCTCAGTTGAGGAGGGACCCTGAACCTCTTTTGCAGCAGCCTTTACAAGCTTGGAGAAGTCGAATTTCCCCATAATGACTGCCAAAAAGGAAGAGTTGTTAGTACAGCAACACATACAGAAAAGATTCAAAAACTAAAAAGCCGAGCACTTACTTTTCAGGTCAGTTCTCAGAGTATATGAGAAGGGGAGTTTCAAAAGGCGTCCACAATGGAGGGACCGAGGAAGTTTTTCTAGTATGTCTATATCCCGCCTATCCTCGGCCGGAAGGGATTGGTACTCAAAGCCAACGAATTTTGTCGGGGGGGATTGCCAATATAAAGGAAACTTGGCGCAGTTATCATCGTCAAAAAAGTGGGAGGAGTGAGAGCCCGAGGGGCGAACTCGGAAGAAGCCGACTTTGAAATCTTTATACGACGATGTGTATAGACTAAGCAGTCCTCTCCGGTTCAGCCCGTTAAGGGAAATCCATCCCATTTTCTCACCAAACCTTGTTTGGTAAAAATACAAAAATTTTGGAGTGGTGGGCTCCATCCCGAGGTATTTACATAGGATTTGAAAGGCTTTCATAAAAGCCCAACTGTTGGGATGGAGCTGAGTAGGTGCGACGTTCATGGTTCTCAGAACGTCACACTCAAACTCGGTAAAAGGGAGAGACACATGCAGCTTAGCAAATAGAGTTTTGTACATGTATGTAAAGGGGGGCTCGGAAGGACGAGCCCTGAGAAAGACGCACTCGGTGCCTGAGCATGGAGAACAAATAAACTCGGACTCGTCTCCAGATGCGAGACATTAATGTGGGACCGAAGTTGATTAATGGATTCTGGAGTCTGGAAGTCAGAGAAAAAGGTCCCAACCTCGCCTTTAACCCAGGTATACCCAGGAAGGGTAATATCGGGAATAGGGTCTTTTGGAACCCTTGGGCGTTGTTTGCGAGCGGCGGGTTTGGACACTGGGGGAGAGGGAGAGCCGGACTTAGAATCAGTCCCAGAGGAATCAGACCCAGGGGAAGACGACCCAGAGGAGGACGCTTCCCCTTCTCCGATGTTCAATTCCTGTGAAGGAATTGAAGAAGTGGAAGGAGAACCCCCAATAGGGGAAACCTCGCGCTCAATTAGAGGCGAGGTATTTGACTCAGAGGACATGGACGAAATCATATCTGGTAAGTTGAAATTAAACCTAGTAGCACGAGGGAAGGAAGGAGACTGAGCGTACCTGGAGAATGACAGGCAGAGGAATGATGGCAGAAACTTGGAAGACGAAGGTGAAGGGCAAAGGAGGATGAGCAAGGTAGAAGGGAGTTGGAGTTGGAGTTGGAGGGGATATTTGTAGCTGCAGTTGATGACACGATCAACGACCCACGTTCCATCAAGCCCAAAGGCGCGACTTTTGATTTTCCCCTCATTAAATGGGCGCGGAACTCTAGGGTTTCTTACCTAAAGCGTCTTGTGAAGTATTAGGGGGGAATGATTGCCTTCTCTGACAAAGAGGAAAGATTTGATTGAAATGACAGCTGGGAATGCGGAAGTTTGTGTGGCCGAAGAATAAGCTCGGTTTCATACTCATCATCTCTTTCACTTATTTAAGCTCGGAGCTCGGGGGGACTTGTGTACCGGCCGAAGATATAAGGCCGAGGATTGTCAATACGACCGAGCTCTTTCTCATAAGTGGACATTCACCCGAACTCCCATAAAGCCGAAGACCTATTAATACACTCAACACCCGAGGACAACTACTCGGCCCTATTCCACACCAGACCACGAATGAAGATATCTCGACCCCGAGCTATCCAGCCGCAACTAACCGGGCCGAATATCTCGCTGGTCCAAATATCTCTCCGTATAACTCGGAGCCTTATCCATATCAATTGTCTAACCGCAAGAGCGATCTGATCCTAACAAATAGGATCTCGGTAACCGTCTTACTCCAGCAGTTGCGCTGAAAACATCTATAAATAGGGGTCCAACCCCCTCACTCAGAACTACGTTTGCTTTGATTCCCATTTAGATACGTAGGAGCAGAATTCACGTTCTGTCAAGCTAACTCCAAAACAAACCCACTAAACTTTCTTCGACCGAGTATCTCTCATCTGAGATATTTGGACGGAACAGTTAGCTTATACATAGATCTGATATTAAGTTCTAAATCAATCAATGAAGTATTCATTCAGTCACAATCTTCTCCTCTGTTGATTTCATTTACCTTGTTCCTTCCTCTCTCCTCAGTTCCTCTCAAGATACCTTTTAACAACATATAAAAGATTTAAAAACATTATTCTTTGTAGGTCTAGAAAATAAGCAATATCAAATTTTCAGGTTCAAGAGTCAAGACACGAATTTAAATCTCAATAACAAAAATTATTGTGCAAAAACTGCACAATGCTTATACTACTGTAATTAAATAGAAATTAGTTCTGTCAACGATTCAAATATACCGATTCTATATTGTAACTCAGAATGAAATATTTCCATCTTTGATTCATCAACTAGTATCCTTGGAATGACATTTATCTTGTAATAATAAAGGAAATAAAATATAGGAGGCAATGGGATTTGGAATAATTCGAAAGTTTGACATTTTATTTCATTATGGATTGATTGATTCCTGATTTGTTTTTTCTGATGTGATTTTTTGTTTGACTTTTTACCATTCCGCATCATGCTACCGGTCATATATGAATCCCTGCCAAGTATTTGTTTGTTTTAGATTTCTAGGCATGAATATTTCTCTTTTCATGGATACAATTGATTTATAGATGAGGTATGATATTTTGATATATAAAAACGATAACAATATGGGAAACTATATTTTTTTTGTCTCTTGGATGTTACCGGGCCCGATAACACTTTTCATTGGACCATATAATTATATGGTGTTCGGACAACATTCAGTTGTCCAAATATCATTTATGATTTATAGATATTGAATTTGTTTGATTATAAATTGTGTTGGAAAAAATTACGTTAAGGTGAGTATAATTAATTTTAAGATAAACACAAAAATTCTTGTTTTTTTTGTTGTTGAATATAATTGATTTTTGATATGAGAACCTTAAAATTCTCTATATTTATACCTCAAATTTTCTAAAACCAATTCTTTCAAAATTAATTTCATCAAAATCTAAAATAAACATTGCTTAGAGAAAGGAGTAACTTCTACATCTTCTCTTATGACACCTGTGGAAGGAAGTGATGAAATATAAGGAAAAGGAAATAAGTCACACAAAACTGACCAAATAGATCATATCATAAAAAAGGGCACAAAATTAATTACAATTAAGGTAAAATAGATAAATTGCTCCTATAGTTTATTTTATTTTTTAAATTGATCCTATAAGTTTTTTATTTTTCAAATTGGTCATACACGTTACGTTCTATTTTTACATTAGTCATTTCCGTCAATTTTGACCTAACGCCGTCAGTTTTGATCTGACATGACTATTACCTTAGTCCGACACGTGACATCAAAACTGACAACATTAGGTCAAAATTGACGGAAATGATTAATGTGAAAACAAAACATAACATGTAGGACCAATTTGAAAAATAAAAAACTTATAGGACCAATATAAAAAATAAAATAAATATATAAGACCAATTTATCTATTTTACTTACAATTAAACAACATATGTATCCGAATGTTGAGGGAAAGGAGTAGAGGATGTAATCGGAATACCTGTCTCGATTCTCCTTTTGATAGTGTTGTTCCCCTTTACCTCCTCTGTTTTCTTCTTTCCCCCCATGTGGTGCTATTTGTCCTCTTCCACTCCTGGACTATGTGCTCCTTGAAGTATCCCATTCACTGCTTAGCTCTTTAGCATTGTTCTTATGGAAAACTTTGTATCGCCATCTATTGATTTCATTATGAAAGTGTAGTATAACCTTCAATATCAAGTACTTCTGCGAATCAATATTAATTCTATTTTGCAATAAAATTTAGGGTCTTATATATATTTTTAAATATGCTTATAGAGTTTAATTGGTATATATTGATAGTATAAAGTTTTTTACAATGTCAACCAATCACCAATCATGATATAGATGACTTTTAAAGTAGTTGGGATAAAAGTAAAAAAAAAAACTTGATGACGTGACAATTTATGATTAAATGTCTATGTAAAAGCTTTACACAGTCAATGTATAATAATTAAACTCATGTTTATATCGGTTAAGGAATCAATTAAAGGAAAGTTCGAATTACAAAATTTAGTATATCACTTTTTAATATATTAAATAGGTCAATTTTCCATTAATTAAAATGGATAGGCAACACATGAACCACAACACACGCCTTGCAACCATACTCCCCCAAAACCCAAAGGATTTAATTTCTCATAAGATGTCAGCAGAGTCCTAAAAACAATATCCGCCGATCCTTGATCGGCATCATTTATGGTTGAGACTAGAACAATATTTGATCGTCTTCGAGCCCCCAATTATCTAATCGTGGAGGCCACAAGGCCATTACCATTTATAGATACAGAGCAGTGCCAAGGTTGTTACAGAAATTTGAAATCAAAATAGAAGATAAGGATTACAAGAGATAAGAGCAAATCAGAACAACTAATAGGTTACAACAGAAAGATAATGACAGTTAGGTAGTTAGGATTCCTATACGCCCCCTCAAGATGGTGGAGGAATCAACAACACCAATCTTGGACCTGAGAAGTTGGAACCGCGTGGTTGGTAAGGGCTTTGTGAGAAGATTAGCAAGTTGATTGCTAGAGGGAATGTGCAACACCTGAAGAGCTTTGGAAGCAACTAAATCACGGACAAAGTGATAGTCTATAGCAAGATACTTCATTCTAGAATGAAAAACTGGATTTGCACAGAGATAAGTAGCCCCAAGGTTGTCAGAGTGAACTAGAGGCTTGCTGGACAGTGGGTGATGCAATTCCTTAAGTAGTTGCTGGATCCAAAGGAGTTCTGTAGTTGTAGAAGCAATAGTCCTGTACTCAGCTTCTGTGGTGGATTTGGCAACAGTGTTTTGTTTCTTGCAAGACCAAGAAATAGGATTGGAGCCGAAGTAAACAATGTAAGCACCTGTCGACTTGCAATCTGTAGTATCTCCTGCCCAATCCGAATCACAAAATGCTTGAAGAGTAGAAGTTGAACTTCGAAGAAGGTGGAGGCCATGATCAATGGTTCCCTTTAGATATCTTAGCACACGCTTGGCTGCCTGGAAGTGTAGATCAGTGGGACGATGCATAAACTGAGAAAGTCGATTTACAAGAAAGGAAATGTCAGGCCTTGTGAGTGATAAATACTGAAGAGATCCAACTAAGCGCCTATAAGAAGTAACATCACAAGAGGGCGAGTCTGCAGGAGCAATGAGGGAGGAGCTTGTGGACATTGGAGTTGAGATTGGCTTGGATTCCTGCATATTAAAGGAATGTAGAATCTCTCTAACATAGTGGTGTTGGGTTAGAAATAAACCCTGTGCTGTTGGCAAGAATTCAATGCCAAGAAAGTGACTAGGACTGCCAAGATTTTTGAGGGAAAATTTGTGAGATAGAGCTCCTTGAAACTGCCTTAAGAAGGCACTGTCATTTGCAGTAAGTAACAAGTCATCCACATAGACAAGAAAATAAGCCAACACCTGATCAGTTTTGTAGATAAAGAGTGAAGTATCAGATTTGGCATTTGTAAAACCATAGTCCAGCAAAAAGGATCGAAGTGCATGATACCAGGCTCGAGGTGCCTGCTTGAGGCCATAAAGTGACTTATGCAACTTGCAAACATATGAAGGCTGAGCAGGGTTGACAAACCCGTATGGTTGAGCCATATAAATGTCCTCTTGTATGGCTCCATTCAAAAAGGCATTGTTGACATCCATGTGAGACAAAGTCCAGCCTTTAGAGAGAGCAAGACAGAGAACAAGTTTAATTGTCTGAGGCTTAATGACTGGACTAAAATTTTCTGAATAGTCAATCCCTGGTTGTTGATGAAATCCTTTTGCAACCAAGCGAGCTTTGTAACGAGAAATGGAACCATCAGGGTTTCTTTTGATCCGAAACACCCATTTACAGCCTATAATGTTGTACTGATCCTTAGGAGGAACAAGAGACCAAGTGCCATTAGCAAGGAGTGCATTGAACTCCTCACTCATTGCTGTTTTCCATTCAGAGAGTTTAATGGCTTGAGAAGCACAAGATGACTCAACTGATGAAGGAAGAGGAAACTTGCTTACAGCATGGATTTTCTTTGGTTTGTGTATGCCATTCTTTGATCTTGTGACCATAGGATGATGAGGTAAGGGAGCATCCAAGGAAGGTACTGCTGCAGGAGGAGTTGGTGTTGAGATATGAAGATCATCACACGACTGCAAGATGGGAGATGACTCAAGAGACTCAGTTGGTGAGGACAGAACAGGACTGGAGTTAGGAAACTCAGGAGGTATAGGTTGGGAACATACAGGAGAGGAAATTGAATTTGAGTTGGTTAAGGGAAGAGAATCTGGATGAGGATTAGAGATAGGGGGTGAATCAGGGAAAGAGTTGGATTTAAACAAGTCAAAGTTTGTTGGAAGGGAAGGTGTATGGGACTGAGATAGATTTGAATTGGAGGGAGATATGGATAAAGGATCAGATGACAAATTTGAAAAGGGAAAAATGTCCTCAACAAACTGAACATGCCGTGAAGTGTAGAGTTTGTTGGTGAGAGAATTGTAGCAAAGATAGGCACTTTGGGAGGAGCTATAACCAAGGAAGACACGGGGTTGGGATTTGGGTTGAAGTTTGTTGGCAACATAAGGAGAGAGCCAAGGGTAGCAAAGACAACCGAAGGTTTTTAATTTTGTGTAGTTGGGTTTGATTTGAAATAGCTTTTGGAGTGGAGATTGCATAGATAAGCTTGGAGTGGGAAGGCGATTTATTAGGTATGCTGCTGTTTGAAGTGAGTAACACCAAAATGTGGGTGGAAGAGAAGCATGATTCAGTAAACATCTAGCAGTTTCTACAAGATGTCTGTGTTTCCTTTCTGAAAGTCCATTGTGTTCTGGTGTATATGGAGGAGTAGTAAGATGAGAAATGCCATGTTGCTGGAAAAATGATCTAAGTTTAAGATATTCCCCACCATTATCAGAATATGCAGTTTTAATCTTGCAATTTAGTTGGTTTTTGACTAATGACTTGAAGGTTGGAAAGATAATGGAAACATCAGATTTGAATTTAATTGGATATAACCATACATATTTGGAATAATGATCAATAAAGATAACATAGTAGCGAAAACCATTTATTGAATGAAAAGGAACAGGGCCCCAAACATCTGAAAAGACAAGATCAAGAGGCTTATTGCTAAACAAAGTAGACTTATGGAAAGCTAGTTTATGACTTTTATTTGCAAGACAATCAAGACACTTGGTGTTGGAGGTTACAAAAGGAATGTTATTGTTTTTGAGAGCATGGTGAAGAATTATGGAATCAGGGTGGCCCAAGCGATGATGCCACAGAGCAGCAGAAGGAGACTTGACAAAATGATGAACTTGAGGACTTGACGGAGTGAAAGGCAGCTTGTAGAGATGATCTTCAGTTCTTCCTTGCAGCAGTATCTTCCTCGTTGCCAAATCCTTGACCTCAAAATGCCATGGAAAAAATTCAAGTGAGACTTGATTAGTTTGGCATAACTGAGAAACAGAAACCAGATTTTGTGTAACAGTAGGCACATATTGGATATCAGAAAGATGTGGAGACTTATGAGGTGTTTTTAAAGTAGAAGAACCAATTGCTTTAATCATTAGTGGCTTACCATCAGCAACAAAGAGTTGTTCAGAGGTTGGTGCAGCCTGTGAAAGATTGAGATTGGCAAGATCATGAGTTACATGATGAGAGGCACCAGAATCCAAAAGCCAATCAGAACTAGCATTGGGCAATTTTTTGCACATTGTGTGCTTGAGGACGCCTGGAAGACCGAGGAGGGTAGCCATGTATTTTGTAATATGTTTTGGCTGTGTGGCCATCTTTATCACAGAATTGACAGGTAGGAACATCATCAGATGAGGAGGAAGTAGGAGGTTTTCAAGGAGTGAAGAATTTACCTCGACCAGCATGTTTGGGACCACGATGAGCTATGTTAGCAGTAACAGGAATCGACTGAGTGTGTTGTTCCTCCCTTTGGAGAAAAATTTCAAAGTCAACCAACTTGTCAAACAATTCATCAAATTGAAGGGGTGAGTCCCTGGTTCTAATGGAAGCACTGAACTCACGAAAACTAGGGCCTAAGCCATTGAGAGCTGCAATAACAAGGTCAATATCATCAAGAGGGTGACCTATGAGAGCAAGTTCATCCGCAATAACCTTAATGGAGCGGAGATAATCATGGACATTAGAGGTGCCCTTTGTGATAGAAGATAGTCTCTCCTTGAGGGACATTATACGAGCACGTGATCTGCCGGAAAAGGCTCTCTGAAGTTTGGTCTAGGCATCAGCAGAAGAAGTGGCTGAGGACATGACCACTTGAGCCTCGGGACTGCAGGAACCAAGCAAGGCAAGAGAGACATGATTGTCTTGGCGACACCAATGCAAATATGCTGGATTGGAGACAGCAGAGGGACCAGTACCAAGGTGAGATGAAGGGCAGACGGTTGAGCCAGTGACATAGCCTTCCAGGTTGTTAGCCTTGAGAAGGTGCATGCTTTGTTTGTGCCATGTAGGATAATTGTTTGTGGATAGTTTGATTGGCAGATTGGAGGCAAAATTAAACTCAATAAGAGAGGAAGCAGAGGTGGTGGAGGAGGCCATGAGGATCGAAGAAGAGAAAAAAAGCTGTTTCAACTAGCTCTTTGATACCATGTAGAAGTATGAAGTAAACTGTGATTTTCATTTATCAAGTGGAATGTTACAGGCTGCCATTTATAGATACAGAGCAGTGCCAAGGTTGTTACAGAAATTTGAAATCAAAATAGAAGATAAGGATTACAAGAGATAAGAGCAAATCAGAACAACTAATAGGTTACAACAGAAAGATAATGACAGTTAGGTAGTTAGGATTCCTATAGTAGCCTTATGTTTTCATTCATTACTATTGTTGTTGTTATTAATTGAGAGTGTAAGTCAAAATCATTTGTAATTGAAGATTGAAAGTAGCTGTTTATTTAGAGAAAAAAAGTCAAGAAAGAAAAATATGCACACTCACAATTGCATGCATTCAACTTGTTTACCATAATTCATTCCACGTTAAATATGGACAAGCAGATTAGTAGAACTACAAAAATGTCGATGACAAAATAAAGAAACACAATTGTGAAAAACAAGGCACGAGATATAAAATTTTAATAAATGATTTCACAGCTTAAAGAAAATTTAAAAATTGATATAAGAATTGATAAATTATATTAAATTAAACCTCTCTAAAAATTTTGCTTTAAATCCCAAAATGCTGAACACCAAAAAACAAAAAAAATCCCAAAATGCCTAGACACGGTTAATGATGATAATTTGTATCCTACCTATTGGGTATCCACAAAAACTATTACAATAAGTAGGATAATTATCCATACAATGGGTAATGGTTCGAGTACGGATAATTACCAATAAAATTAAATGGATATGGATGCAGGTACGGGTACTATGGTACCCACCCCGCCCTACCCCTACCCACATATATGTATATATAATTATTTATTTATTTATATTACTAATATATATAATTTTAATTACAATACAAATTTTAAAACCAAAATTAATCTAAAGATTCTTAACTTTCTAACCCTAGTTGTATCTATAATTCTTTGTTGGATGTTTTTATTTATTTAAATATTTTGATTTGTAATTTTTATTAATAGATATCCAGAAGATATGGACAAGGATTCTAAAATTGCTACCCACACTAGTATCAGTATTGGATATGAGTAATTTTTTTCAAACACGGATATAGAAACAATAAAGCGGTGCCACATCAATTTAAAATTCTCCTCATTCTTAACAACTCTCAAACCAAGACCTTAACCGTGCCGTCAAGGCGTCAACATCTCCCAACAAAATCATCTCTTCCTCCTCCTGCATACGCCTAAGGAAAATGGCCATTCACCCTTCACTACCTACGTCCAAGAGGAAATTGAGCACAAAACATAATGATTAGAGTGGAAACTCAAGAGCTTCTTGTTCCTTCCTCCTCTTTCCATCAGCTCTTACTCAAACTCAAACCCTAATTTCAAATCTTTTTTTTCTCTGCACAGTGCACACTTCCACATTCACCCCCTTTCGCTCTCTCACTATGTCCCTCTCCACTCTCCGCCGCCACCTCACGCTCTCACCTCCGCTCCTCCAATTCCCCCGGCTGTCCGCATCTTCCGGCGCCGCCTCGGTCAGTGTCGAACAGCCGCTCATGAAACAGGTCTTCTTCGGTCATTAAGGGCTTGCATCTTTAATATTTTAGAATATAATTACCTTTTCATCAAGTGCACAGTGCACTGGCTTGCATCATGAGACATAAGCGTCTAAATCGTATTATTGCAAACAAGAAAATAGTTAACGGCATCGTTAAGCACTTGGTTAGTTGGTTTTTTTTTTGGTCGAGAGGATCTCCAAATGTTCTGAGTCTTTGATCCTGGATAAAACCTGATTTAGAATTGCTGCTGTCAAGAATCGAACTCACATCATTTCATTGGTGTGACAGAGTGTCACAAGGTTTATATGACAGAGGATCCGTATCCCTTAAACATTATATTAAAACCGAACAGTCACCCATCCTTTTAATGTTTTTTATTATTAAAAATTACAACTATACATTATTGTAACTTTAATTTGAAAAGTGAATAAATTTGATTTTTGTTGAATTCTTTTTGTCAAATATTTTTTTTTCGTTTTTAATATAATACCTTAATCTGTCTGCATATATAAAATATATTTAAATTATAGAACAAGGATTAAAGTAGAATGTATTGTCGGTGTAAAAAATTGTATACCGATATTCATTAACGTTTTGACATGTATCTTTTTACTTTAATAACTAAGAAAGAAAAATAATAATAATATCGATTTGTCGAAAAATTACTGAAAATTATTCTTTATACTAAAGGTACATAGAAATTAAATCGATTGGAATAATATAGAAATTAGAGAAACTAAAATGACAGGAATAATATGGAAGTCCATCATCAAAAAAAAAATTCCAGGAACGAATTTGGAAATTGAAGTATAATATAGTCGTCCCAAAGTCGTGGTTTGACTCACACGAATAAGAATCAAAGCAGGAAGTGAGTGAGTTCGTTCAATTCAGACTTCAGACTCAATCTCTCTCTCTTTACACGACTTTAAGAACATTAAGATGAAGGGAGAGAATCGCGTGCAAGATGATAGCAAGTAACGAAATATCCATTGACACCTTAGGCTAAGGAGGCTAAAGTGAAGAGAATGGCAGATTATTCAGAAATAAACAATATATTAAGTTTACACGAGTACCTATTTATGTTTGGAGTTGTAATACATTTGGTGTAAACAGTAGTCGATCAAGACCCATCTACTACTTATGATGAAAAATAATAAAGAATTTAAACATACTGGTGAAACTGATATATGGCCCATCATAAAGTATAAGCCCAAAGCATAATTTTCCCTTGTGAGCTTCCCTAACGGCTACTCAAGAGTCACAATTAGTGCCACCATGAATGCATAATCGATGTTAGGACACACTGTGACCATGAACTTCTCTCTGCCGAGCTTCTTATTTATCTGCAATAAAAACTGTCTCCATAAAATTGTATTGTCAACGACAATTAGCTCTTATAGGCCTCGAGAATTAAAAAAAAAATAAAATATGGAGGGTAATATCTTTAAAAAAAATAGCTCAAAAGTGATTAATAATTTTTTACTGTTTTTAAAAGAGTTTAATTTTGATATCTACTATCATATAAAGTTTTTAAAATTGTCAACCAATCATAAATCATATTATGTAAGACTTTAAGATAATTATAATAAAAATTATTTATTTTTAATAACATAACATTTTATGATTAATCAACAATATAAAAAATATTTATACCAACTCAATTCATCCCAATTTTTTTTGGCTTAATTACATTTTGGATCATTGTGTTATTGACTATGTGTAATTTTGACCCCTATAGTTTTTCTGTGTACATTTAATCACCTATTTTTTCAATGTTGCAAATTCAATCATTCCATTTAATGTCTGTCAAATTTTTCAAATATCAACATAGAGGAACCAATCCTCTAAGCACGCAGAACCTCTAGTTGTCATTCTCCTTCCTCTGTCTCTCCGATTCAACATGATTCAATGGTTCCACTATGCTATTTACTGGTTTTGTCTTTTCTTTCCGAGACCTTTTTTGGTTCTACCACATGGTTCTTCACCATAGAAGCTCACTCAAAGGTTCTATGCGCTTAGCAGTGGTTCACCTCTATTAATTATTGAAAAATTGACTGATATTGGACGGAAGGACTGAATTTGGAACATTAAAAAAATTGGATGACCAAATATGCACATAAAAAACTTTAGGGATCAAAATCACACATAACCAATAGTAAGGGACCAAAAGTGCAATTAAGCCTGTTTTCATAAAAAAAAACTTGGGAAGATAATAATTGTGTCAAAAACTAAAAAAACGAACCTGAGCAACAATAGTGTCAGATTCGCCAATGCTAACAACCCAAGATCGTCCTGACAAACTTGCTTTGACCTTGAAGTCACATACGTCCGTGGTATTGTTTGGCAAGAACACGTTTAGTTTGGTCCTAAGTTGGAAATGTGATGATCGCTTCCGAGTAAAGATCAGATCATTGGGTTCTTTACTTTCACCTCTATATGCTTTCCAACTATCATTTGCTGCCAATAACTGCATGAATAAAACAATAATCACTTTCAAGTTTAGTTTCAAATTTCCTTCATAAATTTGCAATTAAGACAAATTAGGATAAATGTTGATCAATGAGCTATAATAATATTTCCTCCTGTTTAAAATGTGTTTGTAAGAGCATCTTCAAATAGAGTAACTATTAGAGTGAGTTTATGTGAAGATGAATTGCTCGTAAGAGTTGATTCTATATAAGTAATCCATTCTTATATAAGAACCAATAGTACAAAAAGTGAGGGAAAAAAATAGAGAATTGCAATCATTAGCTTCCTCTAAAAACTAAAAAACAATAAATGTGAACAATGATGTGTGTAATTATTGAGACCTATTTGGTAAACTTGTTAGAATTTCATGATTGAAGTAGAGAGCTGCTCAGAGTGTGTTTGAGAAAGCTGGAAAAAAAGATTATGTTGATAATCGATTTTTGTATAATCGATTATTGTGATAATCGATTATAATTAGAATCTGTTTTTGTTTGGATCTGTTTGCTGAAAAATGATTTTAAGATAATCTATTTCGTTTGGATGGTGCAAAAAAATCATTTTTATATAATAAATTACGAAAAGGGGTAAGAAGTTATTTGTATAATTTAATAATATTTGTTCAGAAGTTAAGTTTTGTAGTGGTAAATGAGGAAAAGAGTTTTGAGAATGAAAAATAATCAAATCACAACAATCTTAAGATAAAACAAACTAGATGTCATAAAACAATTTTTTTTCCTCAAATTTTTTTTTTTATAAATTTAAGCAAAGTGTCAAACATGATAGATTATTTTGAAAACAGTTTTTTGGGGATAATTTATCTATAATCTAAAATTTTAAGTTTTCCCAAACATGCTCTTAATTAAAGTAGTATAAAGTAAAAATTTGTGACATGACATAATAGGACCCATAAAAAAAAGGAGTTAAACAACTTCAATAAATATATCATTGGAGATGTTCTAATATATAAAAAATTAAGAAAATTATTAAATAGTCTTAATTTTAAGAAAATATAATTATATATAATTATATTACTCAAAATATTATATATGATTTTGCTAATACTTTCTCTTATTCTATTTTGTGGAGATCAAGAGATATGGACGAAGATAAACGAAAGCATTATCAAGATCATAATTAATATTTTGAGTAATATAAGACACAGAAATTCGTACATAATACCTAGTGTAAAGGGAAAAATAAAAATAGAGCGAAAGCAATAAATTAAAAACTCATAGCTAGCTAGCAGAAAGAAAGAATTGAAAAATGGAGATATATAGGAGAACTTGGATGGACTAATTACCGCTCTTTGAAGATGGAGGAGGGGTTTGCCATAAGCGTCAAGTAAGAAACGGTGTTCTCGGGGTGTTACGATGGTTACCACAGGACTCTTAACTTTGAGAAGGATGCTACCATTGATGTCCGTGACAGTGAAGTTATCACCTAAGGTCCTCTCCTTTGTGATCACCAGTTCCATGGGATGTGGAACACAGTATTTAGGGTCTATGATGGCGGTGGTGGTTGCCATCCTAATATAATATATGGTTTTGGTTGAAGGTCCAAGATAAATATGAGTTATAGAAATGTTACTTAATTTGTGAATGAATATCTATTAATTCAGTGGGATATTATTGGGATATCCTCTGTTGGGTACAGAAGCTTTGTTATATATATGTTATATCCTGGGATAGGAGCTGGACAATTCAACCATGTTGGAGGGAGTAAGGAACAACTTCACAGGTGTTGAACACGTCCCATGACTACTAGGTTGAACCGAATCTTCTGACTTCTGTATTACATTGGAAGGAACGTGTCAACTTTTGTTTCTTCTTTATTAGTTTGAGAAATGAGAAACATTACCCATTTCAATGCACAAACAAATCTCTATTGTGCCAAAAAAAAAAAAAAAAAACCAAATCTCTATTAATATTTTTGTCATCTTATTAGAGTTGGAGGACTCTTCTTTGCTTTGTTTTCGGTTTGGTATTTTCCATGATCTGTATTTTTGAATTATTATAAATTATCATATTATATTTTATTTTATTTCTTGTTTTTAAAGATAATAATAAAAATAGGAAATAGAAATCAAATAAATGAAAATAATAATAGGACAATTTTATAATTATTTTTAAAAACAAAAATAAAATCGAAGACTAAAAAAATTAAACAGAGGCTAAGGTTTGTTTCAGAAAGTTAAAATTTTGTACATTTTAATGTTATTACTTATATATTATTAATTAATAACATTTAATTGAAATGTATTTCACTTCGTATAATTTTTTTTATTTTTAAGCAATCGTATAAAATATTGTTAAAATGTATTTCACTTGTATACAACATTTCATCAACTTCTCAAAAAAAAAAAAAAAAAAGCATTTCATCAACAAACACCACCTAAATAGGTTGCCATTCTTTTAGGGTAGTCTTTAATTTACATTAATTATTGACATTCTTGTAAATGGGTTGGATATCTCTAATACTCCCTTTTATGTAATCTTTGTTTAACAAAAAAAAACAAAAAACAAACACCACCTAAATGGTTTCATATTCATATACTATCACTCTATCACTTGTTTTTACTCCTCATTTACGCATCACATATCACATATAAAACCCAAACTTGGTCAAAACCAAATTCAATTTAAGGTTTTGGTTTGTCTTCAGAGTCAGACAATCCCAGTTCCAATAAATTGCTTTTCTTTTTTCGGTTCTCCCCTTCTGACACAGCAAATTGTATCTCTGTTGTTTCTCTGTACCTCATCAAATCCAAATGGTGAGACACCCTTTATCCAAGAGTGCCAACAAATACCTCAGGAAATTCAGAAAATGGCCACACTCCCCTTACAAAACATCATGGCACCACAACTTTTGTGAAAATCAAGCTATGCATATCCTCAAACAAGCATCCCTTGAAATGGGTTCCTCCCAACAACCCCAAATACACGACCTTGATAATAATAACAACCCTTTTCTTCTCTCCACCCTCCTTCACTCTTTCAAAGCTTATAGCATTGATCCAACACCAAAAGCTTACTTCTTTGTCGTCAAAACCTTAACCAACAATTCCCAGTTTCAAGACATTGTTCCTGTTCTCAACCACCTTGAACACATGGAGAAGTTTGAAACACCTGAATCCATGTTCTTGTACCTTATTAGATTCTATGGTTTTGCTGATAGAGTGCAAGATGCTGTTGATTTGTTTTACAGAATGCCCAGGTTCAGGTGCACACCAACTGTTTGCTCCTTGAACTTGTTGCTATCATTGCTTTGTAAGAAGAGAGAGTGCCTCAAAATGGTTCCTCAGATCTTGTTAAAGAGCCAGCATATGAACATTCGCATTGAGGAATCAACTTTTCGGGTTTTGGTCAAGGCCTTGTGTAGAATTAAGAGGGTGGATTATGCCATTAAGATGCTGAATAGTATGTTAGAAGATGGGTATGGTTTGGATGTGAAGATATGTTCTTTGATAGTATCATCATTGTGTGAACAAATGGATTTGAGCAGTGTTGAGGCTTTGGTCGTTTGGGGAGATATGAGGAAACTAGGATTTTGTCCTGATATCATGGATTATACGAATATGATTAGGTTTTTGGTGAAGAAAGGGAGGGGTATGGATGCTCTGCATATTCTGAACCAGATGAAAGAAGGTGGAATTAAGCCTGACATTGTTTGTTATACTATTATTTTGAGTGGGATTGTTGCAGAAGGGGATTATGTGAAGTTAGACGAACTATTTGATGAAATACTTGTGTTTGGACTCGTTCCTGATGTTTATACTTATAATGTGTACATAAATGGTATGTGTAAGCAGAATAAGGTAGATGAGGCGCTTAAGATTGTGACTTCTATGGAAGAGTTAGGCTGCAAACCGAATGTGGTTACTTTCAATACTTTACTGGGTGCCTTATGTGTGGCAGGGGATTTAAGTAAGGCAAGGGAGCTAGTGAAGGAGATGAGGTTGAAGGGCATTGGGCTAAACTTGCATACATATAGGATCGTGCTTGATGGTTTGGTTGGTAAAGCTGAGATTGGTGAAGGACGTATTTTGCTGGAAGAAATGTTGGAGAAGTGCTTTTATCCTAGAGCTTCAACATTTGATGATATCATATTTCAGATGTGCCAAAAGGGCTTCTTTACTGAAGCACTAGAATTGATGAAGAGAATTGTTGCAAAAAGTTTTGCTCCAGGAGCCAGGGCTTGGGAAGCACTACTACTTAACTCAGGATCTGAACTTAAGTATTCAGAAACCACATTTGATAGCTTGTTCATCCCACAAAAGACCCAGTTATCAAATTGGCCTGGGTGATAGACCTGATTTGGAAGATTATTTAGTTAACAAACTAGACAGACATGAAATCTTCAACCAGTATGTGAAAACTAGAATCTAAACTCAGATATCAAAGTGAACTGTGCTCGAATCTAAATAATGCTTCTTTGTGTAATCCATATCTGAGTAATATTCATGAGGCGGCTCCTTTTACTACTAAACAGAATGTGTGCGTGTGTGTGTGTCTGGGGACATATATAATGAGAACGGTTCTCGTTTTAAGAATGTGAGAACAATAAATCTTGACCATACAATACAACCATATGTAGATGGTCAAGATTGAAAGTTATTCAAATGGCGCACATGACCACTTAAAAATGTTACATGCATTCCTTTTAATTTTCACCATTCAAATAAGATCTAATGGTCAAGATTCATTATTCTCAGGTATAATAACGAAGTATTCTCGGATATATATATATATATATATATTCATGTGTAGAATCTGATTGATTCAGATGGAGGATTTGTGTTTTTTTCAGATTATGCTTCTTGGTGTTGGTGGTGATGTAGTTCATTCAAGAGTGTTTAGAAATACACACTATGCATGTAAAGCTTTTACCTTAATCCTTACATTTCTATTTTCAATTGTGAACGACACATATATGCTCAAGTTGGTCTGGTTTGTAGAATATTATATTATATTTAGAACTAAAACAAACTCTTGCATTAGTACTTTGTTGATCATGAAACTAAAATCACTAATGTCCAAGTTAATATTAAATTCTACATAGGGATATATGCCTTGCATTAGTATTATCATTATTACTATCTTCCTCCTCCTTCCCTAGTTATCACATGGGTTAGATTCTTAGATCTGTCAAATACTAGTTATAACCTGGATCTTTCCTCTTATTCTTTTCCTTTTTCCATTTTACTCTGTTCAAATGCCATGGCATGGAATTATCTCTGTTATCATCACATGTGTATTACTGACTACTGAGGTTCCATCAACATTTTTATTTGGTCAATCACTTAAGAGTTCTGGTGCATTGTTCCTTCTACTAGCTCCATCACATTCCATGCTTTTTTCAAGGTTGTCAAATTCCAGATTTTAGTAAACTAGTGGGCCTCCAGTAAATTTGAATCAAAATTTGTAGGAGTTTTCATATTTCTGAAATTCAACTCAAAGATATAAAACCGAAACTAAATTTAATGGTATACCCGTAATCAATATTAAAAATCTACCATTGTAGTATAGCATAAATAAAGTAAAAAAGACATAACTGTTACATTATTCTTAGCCCAGCAGTATTTTGTACTTTAGCATAACAAAAATAAAAAAAGAGGGTTTGCATGCGATTTGACTTGTTTTTGTGTCCTAAGATTCTTAATAATGTAATTATTTTTTGAGTTTGACAACCATGTTTTCTTTTGGATTAATAAAGTTGTTTAAGATAGATCCTTGGTGCTGTTTCATTTGTGGATATATGATTTCCTGCATGTGGACAGAAGGTAGATGAGCAAGAGGATCTGCACTATAAATTTAAACTGATTTGTGTTAATGAACTAACTCTCATCCTCTATGATGCACAAATGAGAGGTGTTTTTGTGGGGGAAAGGCAAACTTCTAGGCATCCTAGATCGAGTTCTTCATTCTGCAGTAGCCAAGATTAGCTATATCAGTTACTCTGCCTTCTTGGTATTGATATGCATATGTGGTGAGGGCAAAGGCAAGGAGTAGAGAGATGCTGCTGCCCCTGCACCCCTGAATACTTGTGTGTCAAAGTAAAATAAATATAACTAATAATGAAGCAAATGCAACTTGGTCTGTTTTGTTGTTTATTCTATCCATGTTTATTGTGTTTTTCATTTTGTTCAACTATTTGCTTCAATAATCTTCTTTTGGCCTATTATATTTCTGTCCTGACATTACTTTTGATATGCTTTATTGGAGTCTAGATAAGCCCTGCAATGGCTAGATTGAGCTGAAAATTCATTACTCAGCTCACACATTCATGAACTTGACTTATGAAAATCTAAACACTGTATTTATATTATATAGAACTGCTTTGGTTATTGTTCATGAACATTTTCAGCTTATTATTGTGTTTATTATAACTTAGGCGCAGTCTGTCTAATTTCATTTTACTAATGAAGGAATCCTCGAGTTAACTAGAATGATTTTAGAAATACAATAAAGAAACTTGCAAGGTTTATAGGATTTTCTAATGGATCAAAACAAATATGGCTTAACTTTGGAATAACAGTGCACTAATTAGATAAATATAACAGCTTTGGTTTTCTCTGCAACTTTGTAAGTCAAAAATCAAAATTAGGCCGAACTTTAAGGCCTGATTCTTCTTTTATGTCTGGCTATATTAGCATGACATGCCTAATTTTTTATTGCTCGTTGTCTTTTTTCTAATTTTTTTTTTCATCTGCTAAGCATGCATATTGGCCTTTTTATAGCACGCTAAGAAGCGTGATTGCATACTCAAGTTAAAAGTTTATGTCATGAAATCATGAAGGAGGATATTTTTATCAATATAATATCTCAAACTGTGACCAAGTCATAGGTTTTTGCTGAGCCTAACTTTTCCCTAATCTGAATTTATATTCCTAGTAACTTATTAGCTTCTACTTTTGCATAAAAAAGACATTAGAATTAGGCCTTTGATGTTGCCATTGCCAACATTAAATAATTTCTTACTTTGTTGTTCACGTCATAAGCTGTACTTGAATTCACAGCACGCAGACAGTGAACTGATATTAAAATCAGAATATACTTTTCTTCCCCCTTAATTTCAATAAAATTTCAAATCTAACTCATGAACAGTCTACGCTTCCTTTTTGTAAGAGATAAAAAACATTCATAACCGCAACACCTTAAATTTTTGAGAATGTTTGATTTCTCGTGGAAGGTCCCAAATGTACATTTGAACAAAAGCTGAGACATTCCCAACAAGAAACCAAACACACACTTAAAATCTCTTGGTTTCATTTACACACTACTGAAACAATTTTGACCAAGAGTTTTATGTTTTGATCTATGTCTTCCCTGCCCTCCCTCGTCCCTGTATCGATCAAGCAAAGAGCTACTACATGAGGTTTTTGAGTCTTTACTTAACAATTGAAACTAGTTTAATTGTACATTTTGATGTGCTTGACAAGAGAGAGAATAAGAGTAGTGGAAGAAAAAAAAGTGTAAATTAACAATGTAGGTAACAAACCATTAGTTATATCCCAATATTTTAAATTCTCGTCACTTTTCTCTCCATTCCTCTTAATTTCTTCTACCAAACACACTTTCAAATTCATTATCCTTGTATGTTATAACAAATTTTAATTTGAAAGCCTGTAAAATCATAAAAAAGAAGCCAAAATATATAACCAACCCATTATATCTTAAAGTCACTTGGAGTGAATTAATGGAGGGAGATTTTCATAAATTGCATGAAATTTCATATCCTCATTACAAGAAAAAAAATCCCAACAAGATCTTGTCTGATAATATCTCAAACAAAAACAGAGGTTAATAGCGCTGCAATAATCCACTTGCACTCTAGTGTTTGTGCTTTTCAATGTGTTATTATGTACTTACATGTGGATCATATTTGATGTTTTCTCATACCTAAGGGCTAAGGTCGCTTAAAGTATATTATCAAAAAAAAAAAAGGGGGTCGCTTAAAGTAACCTACCACCAGCCATTACTCACTGACCATGTTTTATTTATGGACCACATCCATTAGTCTCCATCAATCTTTATAAATTATGAAAATGAAATCAATTGCGAGATAAATTACAACTAGTCAATTAATTAAGGTGTGTTGGTTACAGTGATAAGAAGAAGAATATACTCCCTCCGATACACAATATAAAAAATAAATGAGTCTTTTTTTTATCTAAAATATAAGAAACATGCATCAATTTTCACACATATTAAATATTAATTTCCAATATTACCCTTATTAATTACTGTCATTAATTATAGGCCATCAGAATATTAATTAAAATTAGAAGGACTGTTTTTGGAAATGTATGTATATTAATTACAATTAACTCATTCCAATACATTTCCTTGGTTTGTGTGTTTTAGGGTTTTGTTTCTTATATTGTACACCGGAGGGAGTAGTAATTAAGTAGTGAAATGAAATTAAGGTGTGTTGAATATACTCCCTCCAGTCACTATTATAAGCAAAAATTGAATAAAACACACATATTAAAGTAGTTACTTGATCTCATTTAAAAGAATCATTGGAAATAAAAAATTAAATTTGTTACCTAAATTACCCTTCCACTTATTTATTAAGCTTGTGTTGTTGAGAATAAAATGAGCCATTAAAAAACAAAATTTGTATTAAATGAATGGTATTTTGAAAATAACTTCATTAAATAAGATGAAAGTAGTTTAAATTTACTTATATTTTGGACAAAAAATTTGGAAATTTTTATCTATATTGTTGACCGCAGGGAGTAGTAGAATCAACTCAATCAAGAGTGCACGCACTTAAAGTCTCATAATTTTATATGATAAATATTATTAGATAATATCATCAGGCAATGCACTTGATTGTAGCACATGTGTAAGAGCATGTTTGGGAAAAAAAATTTTCCCCTTTCAGCTATTTTCATACCTAAAATCTGTTTTATAGATAATTTTTTGTATTTGGGCTTCAAGCTGAAATTGTTAAAAAGTTTTTTTGAACAAATTTAAGTTGTTTTTAACCATCTCTATCCGTCAGCTGTTTGATGAATTTTTTTTTATTATACTTAAAAGAAGCTTGTCTTTTCCCATAATAACCCCTCCCACTTGTAACATCCTATCTTTCAGGAAATTAAATATTTTAATTAGATGGGAGTGATGGTTGGATAAATCAAAAAAAAATTATTTAAGAATCTAAACGCATATGCAAGTTCAAAATAAAATTCAAGCAACCCAAATTTTTCAGTAGATAAACACCTCAAGCAAGTACGTCAAAAACCCTTATTGGAAGCACCTCGATTTAAATTATTAATTAAGGTGGTTTATCATCAACAATATTAAAAGATAATTAGTCATAGATATAAATCTTAATCATAGCTAGATGATTATAATTAATTTACTCAATTGTTACTCATTATGAGTAAATAGCACTAGTCTTAATTAATTATACCCTAATTACATATTTTAACCTAATTAAATTATCACAAATAAATTGTTTTGTACACGGCAGTGTTCTAAACATTGACACCTCCATCATCCAATTATCATGCAAAAGGCGCCACCTCTTACTTTTCTTTCTTTTATTCCACGCCAGGTTTGAAGTCTAATGACTATAGCATTAGTGAGTCATGTGTACTATATGATTTACTTTGACTATTATTATCAAGTTAATGTAAAAGAAGAATATATATATATATATATCTATGTATGTATGTAAGAAATCAGAGAGTGAGTGAATAGAGGAGAGAGAGATAGAGGGAGAGAAGAAGGAGGCTGAGAGTAAGAGAGAAAATTTCGGAGAGAGTTCCGGTCAATCCGTTCGTCCTATCAAAATTCTGATTATACCATTGTAATCCTCACGACGTCTACTTCATCATCCTATCTTTCTTTTCTGGATTTGGCTAAGGTAAGCATATGTCCTTTTTATGCCTAAATACCGTCGGCGACGGTATTGAGGTTATCTTTCAATTTATTTATCAGTTTCTAATTCCGTCTTCAGATTTGGATTACACGTAATGTGTGCTTCACAATGATGTGTTCAGGTGAATTTTTGGAACCCCGAAGGGTACAAAACTGTGCGTGGCAGATTTGAGGGAGTATAGGGAGTGTCCGTTTCGTTGCCCCAGAGCTAGCCTAAGACATTCCAGGTGGGGGAAAGAAACTATTTAATGCCGGAAACGGCACGGTTACATTTAATTAGATAATGGTGTAGGGCGACCCAAACCCTACACGAGAGTGAGTAACGGACAATGTCTATACCACATTGGGAACTACTCAGTGGTACCAATGATGATATAGAAATTGTGCGTTTATCGTCATTACGCTACATACATAGATTATTTTATTACGTGATGATTGCCTGTTTGACTGGTTGATGTGAACTTGATACTTGGTATATGATATCATGAGTGTGGTAATTATTTTAGAAGTGTTTATACTTATTATTATTATTATTATTATTATTATTACTATTATTATCATTATTATAATTTTAATATTATTACTACTACTACTGGGATGATAATGATTATTATTATTATTATTAGTATTTATTATTAGTATTATTATTATGAGTATTATTATTATTATTATCATTATTATATTTCGGTATTTATCATTTGGAAATTATATTATAATATGAGGATATATGATGATGATTTTGGATAACATGATGATGATTATGATGATATGATGAGTGTAATGATTGTATTTAGAGGATTAAGTAAATCATAAGTTATGTTGAGATACAAGGATGTGTTTGGCGATTGCATACGATATGTGATAGCAGTGCCCAACCGAGATAATTATCGTGAGATGAGGTTGAGATTAATGAGATGAGATTATTTTGAGGTTATCCTTGAGATTAGGATGACCGGTTAAGGCACTAGGGGTTGACCTGAAAAATGGTCTGTGATATGAGGGACCTGAAACATGGTCGAGTGGGGTCTATGCCCCGGAAGGAAAATTCCCAGGGATAGGCTAACGGCAGACCGTCTAGAGATGATTTCATTTTAGTCGCAGCTATAGTTCATGCATTGCATGAGCATCCTGGATTGTGGTCCAGAGGTGTGCACCGGGTTGTGCGGCTATAGTGTCATTGCTTTGCGTGGGCACTCTCCATCCGCGGATGAGGGTGTGCGCCGGGGACTCTAGGACGTGTCGATTATATTGTTGTGATATCCGGATATGGCCGATACCTGAGGAGATTATTAATACAACATTTGCATTGCATCATGATGGAGGGTAGAGGGAAGATCCTAGATGTGGATTGAGGGTGATTGTGTTACATATATTTATACTCGGGAGACGGATGTTTAGTGTGCCGTTATTTAATTAAATATTACTAAACCATTTCCACGTTAGATGTTATATGGTTTCTTATCCCTATCTTCTCTATATTGCATATGTTTCCTTTTTTGTGATCGTGGTGAGAAGATCATACGGGGGAGCCAGCTATGGAGGAACTTTATGGGACCTCGTATGAACCTAACGTTGGAGGACGAGCAGTAGATCCTCATAGTTGAGTATAGAGTCTATGGCCACTGCGTCTTGTCTCTTTAGGATGTTGTTTTTATTTTCTGTTTGATTATCAGCTTGTACATTTTGGGATTCGACTGATGGGATTTCCTCTACTGTACTGTATTAGGATTTGAGTTGTATGTATGTATGTTAAGTTTTAAATTTTCTGCTGTTTTAATTTACTCGCTTAACGACAATAATAAAATTAGGTCTTAATATTTTGGGTTTTCTTTAATGGACGTCGGGGCGTCTCACCACTCCTTGCGCCTCTCTCTGTACCAAAATCTAAATCGCAATCCTTACGTGCTTGTAGCAAGAAGAGAGAGATGAAGGTGATCGCAGCTTACTTGCTTGTCGTCTTGGGAGGTATCGCTTCCCCTTCATCTGCTAATATCAAGTACATCCTTGGATCAATTGGAGCTGAGACTGATGATGATGGGTATCCTCCTGCAATTGTTTGATTCTTTCCTCAAAAAAGTTGTCACAGTGCAAGCACTTGATATTTCTGGCAAAACTGTGGCAATCGCATCTATTCAAAAATGAAAACGTAAACGAGCACAGGAGAAAATAGTGCAAGATTATTGCAATAAGTGATTACTGGATGGAAATTAAGCTAGAGAAGGAGGAAGAGCTTATTACTGAGCTTATTGCTCCTCCCCTGGTTGCTTTGGAATGTGGATTAAGGGAGAGTCTGATTTAATTATTTATTTTTTTGACAAAGGGAGAGTCCGATAAATGACGATGTGTTGTGTTTTATAAAAATTTGGATTATTTTTATAAATAGTAAAAATTTGGACAAAATAAAAAAAAAATTGTAATGTTAAAAAAAATTATAAACAAATATTTTCATACCCTTTTTAGTAATTTACTATATAAAAGTGATTATTTTTATACTACCCAAACGAAATAGATTATCTTAAAATCACTTTTCAGCAAACATACCCAAACAAAAATAGATTATGATTATAATCGATTATCACAATAATCGATTATTTGAAAACAGATTATCAGCATAATCTTTTTTTTCCAGCTTTCTCAAACACACTCTAAGTGTAACACTTGGAACGCCAAAAAATTGTTTTAAAAAATAAAATACATTTTATATAAAATATAAGGGTTTGTTTGCTTTGTTTTCAGATTTCTGTTTTCATTTCCCGTTTTAAAAAATAATTACAAAATTGTCACCTTATTTTCATTTTGTTTCTTGTTTTCAAAAATTTGTACAAGAAATGGTGAAAATAGAAAAAAAAAATTGTTTTCATTTCTTGTTTCTTATACAAAATTTTGAAAATAAGAAACATAATGGAAATAATGTGACATTTTTGTAATTAACAATGTGATATTTTTATAATTATTTCTGAAATCAGGAAATGAAAACAAGAAATTGGAAACAAAACAAACAGACCCTAAATAATTTTCTTTCATAGTGAATATTTATCAGAAGTTTTTTAAATAGAAATCTATCATTTTTCTGTGGAGAGGGAGGGAGGGAGAGAGAGGATATTGAGTAACATTAATATATATAGAGAGAGAGTAAATAAATAAAATGTAATATAAATATAATTTGGGTATATCACCTCAGAGTATGAGGACCACATAGCAAAGTACTTTAATTTCTTTGCACCGACAAATTATACTCTGAGGTGAGATACCCAAATTACATTTATATTACATTTTATTTATTTACTCTCTAAACCCTAAACCACATAACAAAGTATTTTAATTTCTTTGCACCGACATGAGGTGAGATACCCAAATTACATTTATATTACATTTTATTTATTTACCCTCCCTCCCTCCCTCCCTCTCACAGAGAGAGAGAGTAAATAAATAAAATGTAATATAAATGTAATTTGGGTATCTCACCTCATGTCGGTGCAAAGAAATTAAAGTACTTTGTTATGTGGTTTAGGGTTTAGAGAGTAAATAAATAAAATGTAATATAAATGTAATTTGTGTATCTCACCTCAGATAATAATTTGTCGGTGCAAAGAAATTAAAGTACTTTGTTATGTGGTCCTCATATCTTAATTATTACGAACATCCCAATTACAGTTTATGGTGCCGCAAGTGATAGTAAGAAATATTTATTCAGGCACTACAAAAGTAAAAAAGAAAAAAGAAAAAGAAAAAAAGATAAAGTTATGTTTGTTTTGTTTTCTGTTTCTTGTTTTTATTTCTGTTTTTAAAAATAATTATAAAACTGCCATCTTATTTTTATTTCGTTTCCTGTTTCCAAATATTGTATAGGAAATAATGAAAACAAAAAAAATATTATTTTCAGTGTTTCCTGTACAAAATTTTGAAAACAAGAAATTAAATGAAAGTAAGATGATAATTTTTAAAAACAGAAAATTGAAAATAAAGCAAACAGTCCTAAGGTTGATTGATATTTTCCCACATAAGCATGTGAATAGATCACTAGTTAAGCAGACATGAGCATCTTGTGAAATCAATATAGCAACAAAGGCTCATAAAGAATTTTTGGGTTTTTATGGAAATGGAATGGTCCTATATTATGTTCCAAAAAGTGAGTGAGTTTAATGAATCTTATCATAAAATGGCATCATTATGCAAATAATGATGGTAATCTCACAAGTCTTATCCCATCAGCTGTAACCATGACCCCATGTATTCTTACATGCTATATATGCAAACAAAATGGACAGTCCCATTGAAACAATAGGGTATCAAATCATATACATATCACCACACATTTTCAAAGCTGATTCAAAAAGCTTTTCTGTGTGGTTAATTAAATAGAGATCTTTTAAGTAGGTGTACGGACTTTTTGCCAATTATTTGTGCTGTCTCTCTTGGATGTCTAGTTGTTTTTACCTCATTCCCTATTTTGTAAACACATCACTATCAATTCTTGTCAGAAAACAATGAATTCAGTAAATATGGCAAAGTGTTTTTTCCCCGGTGGAGAACTAGACAAAAGATTATGAGACAAAATGTTACGCCCCAACTGTCCAACTAAATACTTCTACGTGATTACTAGCTAAAACACTGAAATTGACTTTGAAATTTGAAATTATACCAGTAAAATTGAAATTAAAGGTATGTTTTATGCAACCTTTTTAATCCCCTCGTCTACCCCAGTTGCCAGAGACATCTCACCCGTGGACTTTTCTACATTTGTCTCAGGGTATAGGATGCTAAGGAAAATTCAAACAATCAACAAATTAGAAGATAATGAAGAAATGGATCACCTAAACTTCCATAATTCAATTGATTGATGAGTCACGTAAAATTTTTACAGCTTAAATCCATGTATAATCCAAGTCATCCATTTTTTTTGTCTTTAACCAGTTATCCCTACCGACATAGTTATAAGACTAACCCTTGAGTTAGGGATGGTGGTTAGACAAAGTCCTCCCCAAATTGGTGTCTCCAGGATTCGAATCCCTGACATTAGATATATAGTTCGTCTGGGGGTGTAGTTTATTTCCAGTGCGACTAACCACTATTGAGTAATCATCCTTTTATTTCACTTAATAGATCATAATTTTTTGAATTTGAATCATCTCCTATAACAAGGTCATCCTAATAAAAAGAGATATATTTTTTTGGGTGCTAAAATAGAGATAACTAGTATAAGAAAGGAATCTAGATTCGATTTTTGTGAAATGAACAATAAGAAACTGAAGCTTGACAAAGCTACAACAAACTGGGAATGCATATGTGATTTTTTGGACTTCCACACAATAACTAGTGGAGAATGGAATACTTCCATTTCCTATAGTATATTATAAAAAGACAAATTCCTTCTCCCCATTTTGTCTTGTTCCAAAGGCTTCCTTTCAGGTGATGTCACCATGATCTCCAAGCGAATATCAGTGGAAAAAAAAATTATCAGCAATTATTAAATGAACATAATTTTACAGTACAAAAATTTAACAACAAACATATAACAAGTTTTTTTTTTCAATAGTTTATGGTTAACCCCATAAAAAGCATGTCACCACTCGCCATGTCATTACTTCCAAGTGCGCCCAGCAAAATGAGATTTTTTTCTTTTGAAGAGGATAAACCAGACCCTGACTCATATACCATTTTGGTCATTTTCAATAATAAAATCATATGCAATTGAAGGCGAGGCAAGCTCATTAGTGCTTCATTGAGAATGACACATTTTTATTCACATATGTATAAGATATAATAACTGAAGCCATAAAAATGACTTTTCTATCAGTTGTTGGTTGATGCATGATATCTCTCTCATGGTTCTTGCATCGTGATCTTTATGCAACATAATGGGTTTTTTCTCCACATCAAAGCAACATATCAAGCTGAAAAAGTTTGTGGTTTGAGTAAGTGACTGGGGGAAGAGAGAGAGAATGGGAAATCTACAAGTTAGACTATCACTCGTACCCGGAGGTTGGATAGTTCAACTGGTTTGAGCTAAGGGTACAAGATGTCAAGAAGCAGGAGGTTCAGAGTTTAAACCTGGCAAAAGAGAAAACTAACATAATATTTAACTTATTGACATTAACCTATATATAAATAAAAAAAAACTGTGATGCATACCCCTTCAACATTTTGATCAACATATATAATCCATAATGATTGCTCTTAATATTTCATGTTCTCTGATTATGACAGAATCAAATAGTTTAGTCAATGCTTATCAACCATAATATTTTCAAAATCACACACCAGAATTCCAAGCCACTAACTCAATATCCTTAAAATTTCAATGTTTATCCAACTGAATCTTTGACTTTATTTTGATAATGCTAATGTTGAAGAATAAAGAAAAAAAATTTGAAAATGATAATGATAGTAATAGTACTTACTACTAACCTTCTATGTGGAGCATAAACAATTTGAATTGGCTGCTGAGTTTTGAACAGAACCCCTTCAGCATTTTCCAAATGCTATAGCCTATAAGGTGCTGCTGTCATGATGGGGAAGAAGGGCACATGAAGGACTAACTCACTGCAATGGATCTCTTATTCTCTTTGGTTGGTGAAATGAAACAGAAAGGAATGTGATTCTCCATGAGTTAGTATTGCACGTGCCCTGCTTCTCCATCTTGTTCAACAAGCACCTTCTCCTCATGCCACTAGCTTGCTAGTATAGGACTTCTCTGACTCTCACAAGAAAAGAAGCTAGAGAGTAAAGAGAAAAATGAGAGTGTTGTTCAAGATACAAAAAGTGTATTTTAGGACTCCCATCTGCATCTTAGGTGCTTCAAGCCTACTCATCTATATAACAAGAGAGGCAAATGAGAGTGTTTTTAAAGGTGTACATATGAGATGGGAGCAAGAAATTAAAGGCTTGGTTGGGTGTGGGATGTGGGGCCTTGGAGTTTTTAACCTAAACAGCTTGTCACAAGTCACAACAAATAGGACCACTTACTCATCACTGAGCATACAGAATGAATTACAGATATACCCTATCTTGTACTCCAAATTTAGGGAAACAATATAATTTATATATACCCCCTCAATATACCAAGGAATCTAATTTATGTTGATACCACCTGAACTACCTGGATATTAAATATTTTATTGTTAAACAATGTTGAGCATCTATGCTGTAACATCCCCATTTTTTGCTGCTTTCTAATATCGGAAATTTATATAAATATGTTTATATTTTTATCCGAGACTTATAAAATATTTTTAATTAAACCGAAACCTTATTTACACTCTACTTGACGGCAGAGTGTTACGATTAAAATTTAGGTTGAAAAGTCAGGCGAAACCCGGTTTGTGAATTTCACCGACAGTATGATTATACTGATCAGAAAACCTAATTTTGACTCGTGAACGAAAAACTTAAGGTTTTTATTTAATTTCCAATGATTTTGATTATTTTGAAATATTTCACTAAAAACTGAAATAATATTTTATATTCGGGCGTTATGTTCAATCGGGCAAATGACGGAGCGGAATATGGAGTTTCCAAGACCAGTTAAAGAATTTATTTTATGATTTCAAGATGGTTCACATGGATGAGTCACTCATGTGAAGTCTTTAAGTGTGCACATGGTTATGATGTTATTTTAAGGATTTTGCACTTTAGTCTTTAAACTTTCTCTTAATTTCTTTTTGGTCCTAAGTTAAAATATCAAGTTGTCTTTATCAATTGGGCCAATTCTTACTCATTCAAACCATGAGGGGGCTGCGGTTTTGAGGCCCAACGCCATGGTCATGAAACTAATTTTCATGAAACCATTTTGTATGCTTAAAACTTTCCTATGGTTATTAAGTCTTAAGACTTTTTCCATACTTGAAATCAAATGGATTTGTTGGACTCTCAAGCCCATTTGCATAAGCCCAAGGCCCTTCTCCCTTGTCCATAAATTTTTGATGAGTCTTGAAGACTCTAGCTTCTTCTCCACATTTCTATCATCATCTTTTTTGTTCTTATTTTCCTTAAGCTTCCATAAGCTAGTTTGTGAAACAACTTGGTGATTCCTTGCACTTTTTCCATTTCCAAGAGGTAATCCTTGATCCTCATCATCATTAAACACTATGTTCTTCATATATTTTCATGATTTAAAGCCATGATCATCATCTTCAATTCCTAGATCTAGAAAGTTTGATAATTCATAGAAAATCATAGAAAAATCCAAAAATTATGAAACCAATTCCTATGTTCCTATTATCATCCCTATAATAATAATAATCCAAGAGAATGTTGTAAACAAAGTTTTCCTCCTCATTTATTTTGATATGGCCGAATCCTATGTGGTGATGTTGGAGGAAGATTTTGTTCATTCTTTTTACAAATGATCTTGTATTTCACCCTTCTAGTATGTAACTATGTTGAATCCAAATTCTTGTATCAAACTAAAATCTCTTACTCCATTTATTCATCATGGCCAAACCTAGGTTTTTTGGAGGATTGGAAGTTTTTGATTCAATCTTTTATGATTAGTCACTAATCTATTATCTTAAGTACTACGGATCACTAATCCAAAGACTTAAGTAGTTTTAGAAATTTTTAGCCACAAAATCTCTCTAAGGCTGTGACCTATCATAAAGGAATAGGTGATTTTATTTGCTTGTTTTTGATTGGTTGAATTGTGGTTTGTTGAAGGATAAAGAATTGTACCTTGTACGTGGCAAAGTTTTTTAATCGGAAGTTAAGTTCTTCAAGAGGTAAGAGGGGATTGCCTGAGGGATTTTTCCGATGACTATGTGTTATTAGTGTTGGTCTGTGCTAACTATCTGTGATTGTGGTATTTGTTTAATTTGGTTAAGGTTTTGTTATTTTCATATGTGATTATTTATCTGTATTTAATTGTTTATTTGCAGTTAGATATTATAGTGATTTAATGCATGATCTGCCTGGGATAATTGCTATGATATTGTTATTGATTGTTGTTTGAGAAGCCTGACAGTGGTCAGTGGTCAATCAATTAATCAGATAAAAGCTTTAAGAAGACTTTACGAGAAATATTCAATAGTTAATTGAGAAATATTAGAAGATATTATGATTTAGATAATTATTTGAGAAAATAAGGATTATTTGAAATATTATTATTTTAATAATTTCTTAGTGTAAAAGCAATTTATGAGCCATAGTGAGGACGTAAACGTGAAATTGTTTTTGTACTGCTAATTTTTACTTAAGAAATTCTGTAATATTATAAAAAGTTATTACGTGAAATTAATTTTCAAAAATAAATTAATTATTATTTCAGAAAAATATTTAAGTGGAAAAGTTTAAGAATTGGCTTAAATGACTTTAAAAATGCTAGACGACGGTAATTTGGAAAAGTAACGACAGCAAGAAATTTTAAAATGGCAGAACGTGTTTTAAACCAAGACTGGGCCTCAAGTAACTCCCTTTTTGAAACATAGAATTTTCAGAAAAAGATTTCAAGTAATTGATGATTTTACAAAGGAAATTCCAATTTTGACATGATTTTTCAGAATCAAGTTTTACTCAGCGATGGTATTTCCGACAACTTGGATAAGTTTTGGAAGTTTTGTTTTGATTTTTGTGTTTCACAGAACGAAAACGGTGTTAACATTGACATTTATACCTAGTATCCGAGACGTCGTGATACTGGCGTTCTGAAATAAAAGCATGAAGATCTTTGACCCGTGTTTGTTGTTATGGACTTTGTGTCATATTCACGTTGTAATGAACGTTGTTAACGGTGAATATTATTTTCTATCACCACGAACTTAATTAAGACTGATTGCAAGGTCTAAAGGTTTTGTGATTGAGCACTTGGACTTCGTGTCCTGTGTTAACGTTGAAAAATCTAACACGTTGAAAATTACGAATAGTCGTAAGCCATCTTGAGCTTCGACAAATGAAGAATAAACACAAAGAAAAATGACAAGAACAAATTGTATTATATGCATTCATTGGCAGACGTGCCACGTTCTTATGTATGATGCCTTAACGATAAGGTATTCGTGCTACGTTGTTATGTATGGTGCCTTAATAAATAAGGTATTCTACGTTGTTATGTATGGTGCCTTAATAAATAAGGTATTCCGTGTTACGTTGTTATGTATGGTATTCCATGCCACGTTGTGCCTAAAATACCTGGCAATCGAGCTTGATCAGCTCATTTACATGGTGTTGGCATCTCCAGCGATTAAGTGAAAAGTTAGACATTGAACGTTGAAGTGTTCATGCATTATTTTCAAATAACGATGATCGGGTATGAAACCCAATGCTAACTACTTGCTTATTTATGAAAGCTTATATTGTATGGAAATGTATATGTGTATATATTTTCTTTTGTGTCGCGCATGTAGTTATCGTGTTAAATTCATATACTGGTTTCTCACTCTTGCATTATTTCTGTTGGATTGTCTCTGTTGTGCTCTATATTGGGGAGTTCAGATGAACCGCTCAGGGGATATGATGTATACAAGAAGAATGTTCCTTAGTTTGGGGCATACCGATGTTTTTTTGCTACTGTTATGCCTGTCTTATAGGTGTGACCAGCTTAGGTTTTGTTTATGGTATGTTGTTGTTTTTCAATAAGGACCTATACTTATAAAGGTCTAGGTGTGAAAACAGTATGATGCAGTATAGTTGTATAATGTTACATATATATATATATCCATATACGATTATACTTACGTTATTGATGTGGTTGTCGAAAAGAAAAAGAAAAAAATTATTTATCACCATTTTGAGAGATGATAACAACTTAAGAAAATATTATTTTCCGAAAGCAACCAGCGAATTACTTTTAATTTATTTCCGCACGTGTTGACGAAGTAATGCCCAAGGGGGTGTTACATATGCTTTGGACAAGCAAGAAAACTAAAAAAAATAAAAATAGATTAGAAAATGAACCAAACAGTTTTGCAAGGGATTCATCAAATTAGATGCTTAAATTTAGATTTTCTGTGAGATTCACTCAATAGGAAAGTATTGGTTTCTTGTTAGGTCAAAGCTGCCCTGCGAAGGCTTCAAGTAAATTGAAGGGTGGAGAGATCCAACCATATATAAATTAGTATACACACTAAAGAAAATTTGTAACAGAAGAAAACACTAGTGCAATAAGTGCTTTTTACGTCAGTTAAAATTGATTTTATACGTCAGAATATTGTCTGACGTAAATACAGCCGACGTAAATACAGTTAAATATAAAACTATTAACGTCAGTTCTTTAACACAACTGACGTTAATGTTGTTCAAACTAACGTCAGTTGTGTTAAAGAACTGACGTTAAAGGTTTTATTTTTAACGTCAATTTCCTAATACAACTGACGTTAATAGTCTACTGTATATTTTATAAAATACTATTAACGTCAGTTATTTGATACAACTGACGTTAATAGATTTTTTTTTTGAAATTCAGTTTTAAAATATCACTCCCCTCAGCTATCCCTACATTCAGTAAGTATCCCAGTAACACAGAATATCACACACATTACAGAATTGCAAACACTACCATTAAATTTCTATATTAACAAAAAGAAAAGAAATATACAAAGGAACAATGTGGGGACTTAAAACCAAAACTCATGTATAGGAAAAACATAACTATCTACAAGTGTATATATATAAATTTTAGTCTCTAATGTCTAAAAACAAAACTACCAATCTAAGTATATATATATATATATATATATATATATATATATACATATATATATATATATATATATATATATATATATATATATATATATATATACATACACACACACACACATACATACATACATACATACATACATACATACATACATACATACATGTTATTAATTAGTTTCTAAAGTCTAACAAAAAAACTATTCATCTAAGTATTGCGGAGGTATCTTGTCCATTCCTTTTTCAGCCGCATACTTGAAGAAAAATTCTGCTAAGCGCATCCTCAAGTCTCTAAACTCATCTTTTTGAAGAGGCGATTGGTCGTTAAATGCGCTATCATAAACAAATAACCATGTCAATTAACAAATTCATATATCATGTGTGTAATAAACTAAAAACAACTGATATTAAAACTTAAATTAAATTTAAGATTAGTTACTTACGTATTTACAGCTTCCACCACCTCCTGTGGCGGGTTTTGGTGGAGAGGGCATAAGAATATGACAGTATGCCTAGACGGGTGAAGTACGAACAACTGCCAATGGTTATTCATACAGTAGGGAGCCAGATATAATTCTTTTCGATAATTGTCTCCCATCAAGTTCCCTATGTATTTACTAAATGCATCACCAGCAAAGAATTGGGGCATAAGGATTGACGGATCTAAGAAGCCGTAAATTGATGCAACGCCCTTATCAAGCTGAAGACGATGAAGATACCTAAGATATGAAAAGGTGTGGATGTTAATTACATAATATATATATTGAAATTAAAATAAATTATTAAATGGAAAAATACCAAAAATAAATAAGTTATAAAATTAAAATTAACTTACGTGCACCAGAGACTCAAAACCGTGCTGGCCATCCATACGTTATCTCTGCAGGCGTGCCCGAGATCTTCACCACAGAAGGAAAATATCCTCTGTTGATTTGGGCGTGCCACCCATCCATCGTGCTCCAATGGACATTCAAAAATCTCAAACGTATAATCCTCACCAAGTGAGAACAAACGAGTGACAGGTGACAGCGACACCGACGTCGACTTGACCTTCAATTTAGGAAAAATAAAATAGATAAGTTGTTGATAATTAAAAAAACACAAGTAATTATTTCACTAATTTGGACATTAATAATGAATTCATACCTTTGTTAACATTTCGAGCTCATGTCGTTTGAAATCCAACTCAAGCTCACGCCTTTTCATTTCCAACTCAAGCTCATGGCGTTGGACTTCCAACTCCCACTCCCTAGCTGCCAACTCATCGTCCTCCACATGTGTCCTACTATAACTTTCTTTTGTGCTCACATGTGAAGGGTCGGCATGCCCTGCGGTGTCCTGGGATAAACCAACGGAGGAAAGCTCTCTAGCAAGTGCCTGCTTGAATTCTGGGTTGGATAGTAAGCTTTGCATCAGATGCGTTGTAATAGCAGGGTTGGAGATGAGTTGCTGAGTCATGTCATCCAAAATTGATGCTTCATCGACCACCCACTTTCGTGAAGCAGACTTGCCATAATATTCTTTGATGGTCACGTTCCCAGGAACACCGATAACCCAACCAGGATGGTATTTCTTGCCTAGAGCAGTCATCAAGACGTCCTGCCGTCCAGAAGGGACGAATGAGCCCTGGGAGGATTGTGCTTTAAGATCCATCTACAATGAAAAAATGAAAAAACGTGCAAGTGAAAAGTGTTAAAATATCTATACAAATATCAATTGAAATGAAGTTAATTATTTACTTACAATCTTATCTACCACTTCGCAAGTGGCATCAACTTTAAAAGATCTCATCTTTGTCATGCGGCCGGCTAACCAGACATCCTCGCGGTCGATGTTTGACGGAGGACTTAATGGTGTGCCCTCAGGCACCTCTCCTCTTTCTATCCTAGCAGAGTGCTCTTCCTGCTTCACCCTCAGCCTATCCGCCATCATCTCCTCGATCCGAGTCTCGTACCCACCCTGAGACATGGTGTGGCGGTGGACGTTCTTTGCCTGATTTTGCCGACCCTTCTCTGCCTTAGCCTATTCAAACAAAACCACTGAATTAAATACAGTTAAATGATCTATAAGAAGCATACAAAATTAACTTAATCAACCAACCTGAAATTCTTCATCCTGTCGACTCCTAGCAAACATATCCCAAGTATCCCGATCAATCCAGGGATAATCCGAGAACATCTTATCAAGCTGCTTCTTCCCAGATACATAGTACCTGGTAAGATCATGCTTGAACCCATTCCAACGCTTTGATGCCATTTTCAGACATTTCGTACGATGATCCTCGTGATTCGGCACAGTCCAAGCTACCTACACATTAAATACATAACAACTGGATGGATTATAACTCGGATAATTATCTAATAATGTAAATCAAAAGAATGTAAAGGTAAAATACCGTGATATCCTCCCAAATCTGATCCTTAACGTTCTATGGAACGTCATTCCAATGGTTGTAGTTGATGCTAACGTGCTGCTTCGCTTGTAGAAACATCCACTTTTTAAATTCTTTAGCACGGGGTCCCTGGGGATTTAGATTAGCATCGAAGGACACCTCAAGCTTCTGTCCGCTTTACCTAGCCTTCTCTAGTTTCTTCAAAGTCGTGGCTCCTCTACCCCGTTTCCTATGAGCCTGTGATGTCTGTATGGACAAAAAAAATGATAAAATAGAGGGTTGTAACATTATAAACTTACATTAAAAAGAAGGACTAAAGATAGTATATAACATGTAAACTTACACTAGAATCAGACGTAGGCGCGATCGGGTCCTGCGTAGGCCCCACAGTGTCCTCCCGTGCATGTGGGCCATCCGACTGATCCATATGTATGCCTGTTCAGAAACAATATATATTTATTAACATAGGTTATAACTAAAAATAAATACAGAAGTATAAATAAAAATAAATGTATACTAAGTTTAAACTACCTATATCAATATCCCTTCGTGATGATCATCACGAGTGGCATGCACATCGTCCACCTGTGTCTCCTCGATTATAGTAGGCATGTTTGTTGAAAAATAAGGAGTCTCAGGAATATCAAGATTTGAATCTTGATTTTCATCACTACCATTATACATGCTTTTTCCTTGGAGAACCACGGACAACCTTTTGTTAGAAGGATCAGTGATGTAGAACACTTGTTTTGCTTGGGAAGCCATTATGAAAGGCTCATTTATATGACCTAACTTGTTGAGGTCTACCAATGTGAACCCCAATTCGTCGGTTTGTACACCACCGTTGATATCAACCCACTTACATTTAAAAACCAGCACCGTAAGCTTAGTGTAATCGAGCACCCAAATATCTTCAATATATCCAAAGTAAGGTGTCGGTGCTTTAACGGGTTTTGTGTCCTTTGTACTAGAGAAGTGCATTGCTTCGGCCCCGATCATAAACCCACTATTTTGCATGGTACTCTGGTTATCTTGTTCCCTTTTATAAAAGGAAAAGTTATTGATGTCGTATCCGCTCCAACATATGATGTTGAAGCTAGGCCCACGTGCTAGCCATCTTACGTCATCAGAAGCAGTACTACCATCCTTAAGCATTTCTTCCTTGAACCATGGTAAGAAAGTCTTGTTATGCTTGCTCAACAACCACCTTTCGCTCATTCGAGGGTTTTCTTGATTGACTTTTCTTTTATGTTCAAATAAGAAAGGTTGAACAGAATCGATGTTGTTTAATATATACAAATGTGCTTGAAGCATTTCCTCCCGACCCTTGCTATTAATTCTTAAGCCATGTGTACCCTTACTTCGACATCTTATCTCATCATGCCGAGGCTTAGGAACCCCTATAGGATCCGTGTTATGAAGGTAGTCCGAACAAAACTCAATAGCTTCTTCTACAACATACCTTTGAACAATAGATGCTTCTGGACGATGAGGATTCTTCACGTACCCTTTCAAGATCTTCATGTAGCGCTCAACTGGGTACATCCATCTCAGAAAAACCGGCCCACATAATATAATCTCCCTCACCAAATGAACAATTAAGTGAACCATTATGTCGAAAAAGGAAGGAGGAAAATACATCTCCAATTAGCACAAGATTGTAGCAGCCTCAACTTCCAAGTCATCCAACATACGGGGGTCAACGACTTTGCAACATATAGAATTGAAGAATGGGCACAACCAAGTAATGGCATGTCTCACATTTTTTGGAGCAATACCACGAATAGCAACGGGCAGAAGTTGTTGCATCAATATGTGACAATCATGAGACTTTAAGCCAACTAATTTAAGATCACTAGAGACAAGCCTCTTCATATTTGAAGAGTAACCATGTGGAATTTTGATGCCCTGAAGACACCCGCAGAAACTTTGTCTCTTTTTTTTTTGACAAAGTATGACATGCTGGCGGCAAATAAGTCCGCTTACCATCCTCAACAACTGGAGCTAACTGCTCTCGTATACCCATAGCAACGAGGTCGAGACGAGCATTCACACCATCCTTTGTCTTGCCCTGAATGTTGAGAAGCGTCCCGATCACACTATCACACACATTTTTCTCCACATGCATCACATCAATGCAGTGTCTGACATCAAGCTTGCGCCAGTATGGAAGATCAATGAATATCGACCTCTTCTTCCATATGTTTTTCTCAGCAGCTTTACCTTTCTTTTTGGACTTGCCGAATATAACATCGATGCCCTTTACCCTCTGATAAACCTGCTCTCCAATTAAGGCCGCCGGAGCTTCTTCTGTCTCTTGGCATCCATTAAAAGCTTTTTTCATCTTACGATATGGGTGATCACGTCTAAGAAATCTCCGATGCCCAAGGTAAACCGTCTTCTTTCCATGATGCAACTGAGTGTAGCATGTGCCTTCTTCACATATAGGGCATGCTTTATGCCCCTTGACATTGTATCCGGACAAGTTACCGTATGCTGGAAAGTCGTTGATTGTGCAAAATAACATGGCACGAAGCTTGAAAGTCTCGTGAGAATACCCATCAACTACATCAACACCTTCCACCCACAGCGTTTTCAAGTCTTCAATCAAGGGACTTAGATAAACATCTAAGTCATTTCCCGGTTGCTTTGGGCCCGAAATCATCATAGACAACATCATGTATTTGCGCTTCATGCACAACCAAGGGGGCAGGTTGTAAATTATCAACAGAACAGGCCATGAACTATGAATACTACTCATGTTACCATAAGGATTCATTCCATCCATAGCAAGTCCAAGCCTTAGGTTTCTTGGCTCATCAGCGAAATCCGGAAACATAGTATCAATATTCTTCCATTCTATAGAATCAGCAGGATGACAAACCTTTCCATCACGTTTCCTCTCATCATTATGCCATCTAAGATTCTTCACATCTTTCGCATTGGCAAACAATCGCTTGAACCTTGGAATTATTGGAAGATACCACAACACCTTCGCAGGAGGACCCTTTTTTCTCACATCATCAAGATCATCATCACCACCCTTCACTTTGTATCGTGATAACCCACATTTGGGGCAATCGTGATTGTCTTCATGAACACCGGTGTACAATATGCAATCATTGGGGCATGCGTGTATCTTCTTATACTCCATACCCATCGGACACAATACCTTCTTGGCCTCATAGTTACGGTCAGGCAATGTGTTGTCCTCCGGAAGCAAGTCTTTCAACACTTCAAGCAATTCCGTGAAGCTTTTATCGATCCAACCATTTCTCCCCTTCACACAAACCAATTTTAGCATCGTCGACAACCGTGTATGAGTAGTACACCCTGGATATAAAGGCTTATCCGCATCACCTTATAACCTATCATACACATGAGCTCGATGAAAAGATTCTTGTCCAATATCACGGATCATGTCCTCTACTCGATCATCCTCCATATCTACGTCAACATCCTCACTTTGGGAGACACTTGTCGTACTACTCAAAAACACATCACCATGCCATATCCATCTTGTATAACTCAAGCAAATCCCTTCACAAATCAAATGAGTACCTATATCCTTCACCGTACATTTCCTCGTATTCAAACACTTGACACAAGGACAACAGAACATTCCATTACTATTAGGAACATTCCTTTGAGCAAATTCTATAAATTCTCCCACCCCCTTCAAATACTCAGCACTAGTGCGCTTACAAACCATCCAACTACGATCCATAACTAGATAGGTTCTGTAGATATACAAAACATATATCCAAGGCATTTAAAAATTATTTCAAATTTACACCATTTTCAGGTTTCTTAAGACAGAAAAGAAATAAGCAGATGAAGATAAATTAAAAAAACAAAATTCCAATGAGCAATATATTGTTGATGTCACATGCTACAAGCAACTCTAAATTTCTTCCCATTTTGAAATAGGTCATGATAGCAGAAGAAAAACAAGAGAAAACACAAAACCCACGACCAGAAATAGAGACATTCCAAACAACTCAAACTCACAGTTTCAAGTTTCAACTAGAGACTACAGTTTCAACATACACTCAAAACCAAAAATAAAAAAATGTGCCCTAAATACTCACCAGAAATAGGTGCTCGCGTGGTGGTGGGGAGGGGAGCTCGAGTGGTGGCCAACGTTCGATGTGGTTACTGAGAGCAGAGGGACAAGGAGAGTTAGTGCACGGGAAGGGGAAAGAGAGATGTCAATTTATTTCAAAGAATGAGGGGAAAGACAGAGTTAGGGTTAAGAGTGTACCTCACGGTGGTGGTGAAGAAGGCCTCGCGGTGGTTGCGGTGGATATGAGCTCACGATTAGGGCAGAGTGAGAGTGAGAGTGAGAGTGATGAAAAGAGAAGAACAGAGACGTACAGAGCGAAGTGAAGAAGGTGCGCGGGTGTAAACGTTATAATCAAAAACCAAAAATAAAACAACATTTTACGTCAGTTGTTTGTAACAACTGACGTTAAAAGTCATTTATTTAATGTCAGTTGTCTTAAACAACTGACGTTAAAAGTCATTGTTTAACGTCAGTTGTATTAAACAACTGACGTTAAAAATAAATATTTTTTTATTTAAAAACACTTTTAACGTGAGTTGTTTAAGACAACTGACGTTAAAAGTGTATAAGTTTCTGCAAAAACATTCATTTCTTTGACTAGTGTGCTACTTACTCATGACTACTGTGCTACTTACCCTTGCACCTTGTAACTTAATCCTCTTAATGAGCATTAAGTTTATAGATCGGTTTTCAAGAAAATCAGGTAGTCTCTCTTCTCTATATAAAGAACCATTCTTCTGTATCAGTCTGTATTACACCCCCCTCTTCTTTTCCTCTATATTTCGTGTGTTTTCTATTCCTTCATAATATGCCTCTATCATATTTGAGATTTTGCTATTTCTTCCTATACCTAGACTTAAAGGTCTCTGTCTTAATGGTCAAAAAACTTCTGAGGTTGAGTAAATCATGTAACATGGATGGTAAGGTTGGGTGAATCACGTAATGTGATTCCCTTACTTTATTTCATCCCCGTCATCCCTTTCACTCCGGTTTGGCAGCAAGTGACTGTGGATTCAATATGATGCATCAAGGAATTCAAGTGAGGGAGGAGATGCATCCATTGGAGTTTCTGAGGACAGGACTGAGAAGAAAATGATGTTGAAGCAGAAACTTTTTTATATTTTAGGGCTATGTTGCAGAAATTTTTGATCTTTTAATCATGTAATTGTAACTTATGAATCGCTTCAATGAGATACGATTTGATTATACATATATAACTTGTTTTATGTTAAGTGTTTATTTATTTTAATTTGCACAAGAATTTGTTTACTAATTCAAGCTAATTAATTAAGATTAAAAATAAACTTGTTTAAAAAAAAAAGTTTAGAAATAAACTGCACTATATGGAGTGATCTGCATTAAGAGTGACAACAGGGAGATGACAACGAAATAAAGATAGGAATGAGTTAGGGATATATGATTATATACGTCAGTTATTTATTTAACTGAAGTAAAAATCATACTTTTAGCGTCAGTTGTATAAACAACTGACGTTAAAAATAAAATTTTAACATCAGTTGTTGAATACAACTGACGTTAAAAGTGTATAAGTTTCTGCAAAAACTTTTATTCCTATGACTACTGTTCTACTTACCCATGCACCTTGTAACTCAATCCTCTTAATGAGCATTAAGTTTATAGATCAGTTTTCAAGAAAATATGGTAGTCTCTCTTCTCTATATAAAGTACCATTCTTCTGTATCAGTCTGTATAGCCTCTTCTTTTTCTCTATATTTCGTGCGTTTTCTATTCCTTCACACTTTGGCTCTATCATATTTGAGACTTCTGCTATTTCTTCCTATACCTAGACTTAAAGGTCTCTGTCTTAATGGTCAAAAAACTTCTGAGGTTGAGTAAATCACGTAACATGGATGGTAAGGTTGGGTGAATCACGTAATGTGATTCCCTCACTTTATTTCATCTTCTTCAACCACTTCACTCTGCTTTGGCAGCAAGTGACTGTGGATTCAGATGGAGCATCAAGGAATTCAAGTGAGGGAGGAGATGCATCCATTTGAGTTTCTGAGGTCACAGGACTGAGAAGAAAATGACGTTGAAGCAGAAACTTTTTTATATTTTAGGGCTATGTTGCAGAAATTTTTTATCTTTTAATCATGTAATTGTAACTTATGAATCGCTTCAATGAGATACGATTTGATTATACATATAACTTGTTTTATGTTAAGTGTTTATTTATTTTAATTTGCACAATAATTTGTTTACTAATTCGAGCTAATCAATTAAGATTAAAAATAAACTTGTTTAAAAAAAAGTTTAGAAATAAACTGCACTATATGGAGTGATCTGCGTTAAAAGTGACAACAGGGAGATGACAACGAAAGAAAGAAAGGAATGCGTTTCAGATAGGGATATAGGATTATATACGTCAGTTATTTATTTAACTGAAGTAAAAATCACACTTTTAACGTCAGTCGTATAAACAACTGATGTCAAAAGTGTTAATAATTCTTGCAAATCACTTTTAAACACTTTTGACGTCAGTTCATTAAACAATTGACGTAAATAGTGATTTAATATTTACAAAACTGCCACCACCTCATTTTTAACGTCAAACATATGGTCAACTGACGTAAAACGTTCCCGTATATTACATTATTTCCACTAGTGAAAACTAAACAAAACCAAGGGTATATATTTAGCACCTTCTTTAAAAAACATAAAATAAAATGCAAAGAACTTGTTGCTTAATACTTATATGCCATCCCAGCTTAGCTGAAGGATTGCACAGTAGATGCTATTGTACAAGCTTCTTAGTTGCATTGAACTGTAGAAGAAACACAACAGGCGCTTCAAAATGGAAATTTTCTGATATGGTAAATATATTAAAGAAGAAATTAGAAGGTACTACTAGGCTCCTTCTCAAACCATGTTACTGTAATTTCTAGACAAGGACTATTTTATCATTAATAATTTGCAGATGTGGCCAAAATGAAAAAAAGTATATCATATTCATATCTTACCATGATACATAACACAGTTAGTAGGTAATATTATTCTGGAGAGTAAATTAGCTAAAGCACCTTTAACCATCATAGCTGCAAAATTTATTGGTCTAATGCAATTGGCACCAAGTTGCAGCACTCCTTGCCTACTAGGACCTATATATATATATATATTATATAACATGGCAAGATGTCTGAAAATCACAAGAATCTTACCCTTATAGAAATAGCATAGAACCTTATCTCTTTATGTGACTCCAGCTTTTGATTTTTTATTTTATGTCACCATCTATATATGCTGATAAATGAGTTAGAAGGAGAAAAAGAAGATTTTTGAATAGACCAATCTTTGTGAACAATATGCTTACCCCCATAAGAGAAGAGGACAGGAGATGATGAACCTTTTTTGCACGAGGTTGTTATCAAAATAATTTCATGTCCACAAATTCAGATAGCTGCATGCCACATAACAAGCTCCAATTGTGTGTCATAATCAGAAATGTTGCTGTCTGGAGTTTGGAGACAATTTGGTTTAAGAAGAAGAAGAAAGAAGAACAAAACATAAGGGGAGAGAGTAACTTCCTCCACTGAAAAAGTTAAGCAGTATAAATTGATCATTTCATTCAAATGCACATTATTATGTTGCAAAATTAGCATCCAAACTAATTAAACAAAATGTTCTACCTTTGCATTATTGTTCCACCAAAATGTATGAAAGTGATTTTGGTAGTGTTTGCAGATAGCTCTTTTGTATAAAGCAATGAGTTTATCATGCTTACAAAATCCATGATTTGTCACACTCTTTTTTTAAAGCAAGGTGACAAGTCACCATAAATTTATTAATTAAAAAAAAAACAAGAACATGGGGAGACCAAGACCAAAACCCTTGCAAAATAAACGAGAATCAAGCATACCTAGAATTAGGTTTTTTATTCAGTCTCAGGTTATATTTCTTCTGAGATTTGGACGTAACCACCGTGAAACCATCTTCAGCAACATTATCATTGTTCTGCTCTCCTTCCTTAGATGTACTTGCATTTTTTTGCTTTTCCAACCAAGCAGATAAAACATTAAAATCGTTATGAACAACAGTTGGAAAAGCGTCTTGAACATAAACTGGACTTGAATTAATCTCAGGAGTCTCAAGATTCTTACCACTAACTGTTAAATCACAGGTAGCCTTGGAATGCACGGACACGAGAGTCGGAGTATCCTTTGAACTAATTGTTAAATCACCGGTAGCTATGGAATGCCCGAGCACCGTAGTATCCTTGACTGTAGAGTCAACCTTAGTTGTAGCAGAAGTTGAGATCTGCTCTGTAGAGCCTTTGACAGCATTTGTTGCAACCGAAGATGAGTTATGTGGAATGGAATTTGAGACATGATCAGGGGATAAATGTTCCTAATAGACTGTATCAACCGATTCACTATCACTCTGGTTTTTGCCCGGTGATATATCAATCTGCCCATTATCTTCATCTGGTTTTTGCTCTGGAACCTTAGGGACATAAGCTAGCTTAGTCTTCTGTACCAAAGGCGGATCATTTTGCACCACGTTCTCCTTAGCAATTTGTTCACAGGTCATAACCAAATGCCCAGTTGAATTACAGCGATAAGAGAAAAAATGAAGCTTCTCATATTCGACACCAACAAAAAATGCATAAGCTTCACGTTCAACCATAATCTCTTTAAGCAATTTTCCTGCTAGATCAACATCCACTCCTAAATACTTGCATCGTGGAAATTTGCTTTGTTTCAATACCACTTGATAGTTTTTCATTTTTGGTGTCATGAATTTATTTTCCAATCTACCTAACTGCGGATTCCATTCTTCAAATTGAATGATTCAGAAGATCTCATACAGAATAGTATATGGGGTACTGTGCTTCTATAGTTTTTTTTTTCTTATAGCATATGATGATTCTTTTACGTTTTCTTGTTGTAGAGGACTCGATCACAAATTTTTAAAATTCAAATACCTATTTGAATTTTTCAGGAAAAAAAAATCAAGTACCAATGGATTGATCAAACTTATTTTTTTAACTAGGCCAACTTCCCCTCAATTGACTTCCATAACTCTTTCCATGTCTGCTCCCCAAGAAGACCATGGAAACTTTTCTTGCCTTAATTATAGGGAGAATGTGGAGACAAAAGACAATGTTTTCAATTCTCATCTCTTTTCACCCAGAAATTTCGGGTTTCTTTAAGTGTGATTGTGCTTCTAATCTTGTAGTTTTCTTGGAGCAAAACAAAAAATAACACGTGCCTCCAAAATCTTCACTATTTTAGAGAGGAAACCAAGATTTTTCTATACAACTAGTTGAGTAGAAAGTGACAGTGTTGTCTCTGTCACTACTAATAAAGTTAGAATTAGAGTAAATCACTATTTTGGTTCCTGAAATTGTAGAACGAAGTTGGTCCCTCATATTAAGAAATAGGAAAAAACGTCTTCCAAATTGAAAAAAGTCTATCAAGTTAGTCCAATTTGAGGATGTTTTTCAATTTGAGGACCATAATGAAATGAACGTTTTTTCAATTTTGGGGATTTTTTACCCATTTTTTAATGTGATGAATCAACTTGTCACCGCTTGCGCCCCTGTGATTTCAGGGATTGAAATAATGATGCACTCATTTCTCTTTTTAGATTTTGTGTGTGTGTGAATTTAATTGTAACAAGCCTGAGTTAGGAACGATATAATACATTTACATTATATTTAAAATATCTTAATTAATTCTTAGAATATATTATGAAATCAATTAATCATCTAGTTGATAAAGCAATCTTAGAAGTTATTCCTTGATATCACTATATTTCTTGATTTATTTTCTTGTTTCATTAGAGACAAAGTATACTATAAATAGCGGTTGTTGCTTTGCTTTCTTATATTAATAAAGTATCACGTCACATCTTTTTTTCGTCTAAGGGAAGGCTCATAGTATATCTTAGGAGATTTAAACCCACAAAATCACAATTCATGTCCTACAATTTAACCAATTAACTTGGCTCAAGGTCAATAGGACTATTACAATTTGGGTCACCTGCTGATGTCGTATCCCGAAATTCCTACATGTGGTGGAGTGTGTTAACTATCTCCATTAAAATAGCTTTGGGTTAAAATTAGTCCTTGTTATTCTAATAAATAAAGGCTACAAATTGTAAGATTTTTATTTCTTCTTTGGCCAACCCTTTATAATTTAACTTGTTCTATATTCAGTGACAAGATTTCGAGTGTTGAATCAAATTTTCGAATTCCACCACTTGAGCTTGGTCTAAGTGGCAACTTAAATCACCATTACCAAAGGATAGGAAAGAAAGTTCGATTCTTTCCTCTAGCTTTTTTTATATATAGAAGTTTAAGGTAGCTCCTTAAAAAATGTACAATATAGACCAAGCTCCAGAATTTCCTTGGGTTATCAGCAGAGGCCAAAAAATAACTAGCATTTAGCAATACATGCTAGCTTGTAGCTAAGGAGGTTCAAGGAAATCTCCTGAAACCAACGAGACAGAAACAGAAATCAGTAATGCCTAATCTGAAACCTATGGTCTAGGAAGACAAAAAATATGAGACACATAAGAATGCTTTATGATTTATAGACCCCTGGCCCTGTATTTTTCTTTTATTGTCATAAGTTCTAGAAACTAGTTTGATCTAGAAAAAAGTTTGTGCTATTCCACAACAACATTCATAGGTGTTATAAGATGGAGCCATATATTCTTTTGGCTTCAAGAAAGAGCCAGTGCAGGTGTAAAAGGCATGTGTGGGACATGTTTTTCCCCATCAAAAGGGCATGCTATGTGTGAAAATAAAGATTAGTGCGTCCGTGAAAATTCATTCCTATGGGTCCTGCATTATTGCATGCTCTCAGTAATAATAGTACAATTGTACATATTTCAGGAATATGATTTTTATTAATGAGTTTGTTTGTTTCAAATTTATGTACTTAAAATTAATGATAAAGATAATTTTAGGGTATGCATTTACTGCTACCTATATATGCAATAATTTTTACCTGCACAGTACTCAATTCAGACGTTCTGGATTTTTAGAACCAAGTCATGGCATGACGTTTGGGTGGCATTTAATTCATGAAATGCTTTATTTCCATGTAAACTATATTTCAGGATTCTCATTCATAGAAATATTTTTTTTTCCACATTCATATATCGGAATGGAGTTTTTAATTTTCATTAACTAATTTTATTCTCAAACATTTTTTATGCCAGAGAATAATTTTTCAAAACTTATAATAAATATAATAAATTTTTATTCCCTTGCCTACATTCCTTATAATAATCACCGATATCAAATGCTGACACAATAGACAATGAAAGCCAACCAGAGTGAATGGAGTATAATCACCGCAATGGTATGGCCAAACCTTGTTTATATATTAATTATGACTAACATAGTCATTATGTTAATTATCCAAATAGTTAATAGTTTCAAGGTCCAACCATATGGACCCCTTTTTTGACTGGATGGTCCTATCTGTCATCTGATTAATGATATGTTGGTTGTTTGATGCAGCTCTTTGACCTGGCATTCCACTCCACTAGGACATTGATAAGGATGTGAGTAGTAGAAGACAATATTAACCAAATATATTATAATACAAAAGAATGGGAATATATGAAAAGAAAGATACATTTTGTAATGCCTTGCTGGGATTTACACATATATTATCTCAGACACGTCAATTTTGTAAGCTACACTTGACATCACATTCTAAAAGAAATAGTTAAATAACAAATGAAATTAGTGGTTTATGTGTTGTTTATCAAAATAGGGGTTGGACAAGGAAGTAGGTAAGGTGCCATTTGGTTCTGTTTAATGGGTATATCACTTGCAAGCACAATGTAGAATAGTGGAGCCAAATGTAGAATAGTGGAGCCAAAGTTGTGGAGATGCAGATCTAATTGAAACTCAAATTCACATAATCTACCATCTAGTATAAGCATAGCCTTATCTTCTCCCAAGGCTTGGAATAAAAAATTGTGGCTTGGCCCTTGGCACCATCATATCATCGGACCGGATTCCCTGCATTCAAAAAATCACACATTCACATATTCATGCATTAATACACCATTAGATTAATCATAGATTTTTTTCAAACACTTTTTGTGATCGATCAAATAATACATAAATACATTAATGTATGAATACATGATATTTTGAATGCACCAAATCCATTTTCCATATACAACTATAGTGCACGCAGTAACGAATTCTACAAAAAAAAAAAAAATCTAGAATGCTTGACTATTGATTATAGACTATTAAGACTAAGATTGACCAAAACTACATATTTAGCTTTTGGGGTAGGGACAGGAAGCATTTTCCTTGTGAAATCAAATGCATGATTGATAATTTTGTCCAATCAAAGGGGAAAAAACAAAAGCAGGAAATGACTATCCAAAGATCTTATTTCTCCTATAATGTCTTAGTGAGATATGAAAAAGTAAATCAGAATTATGCATTACATGACCTAATCATGATGTATGATATGAATCTGGTAAACCATGTATTAGCTTAGCCAATAAATTAACCTTTAGTATTTGTCAAATGTTAGAAAATGGGGTCTGATTCTGCAACAAAGAAGAAGAAAATAATAAGATAATGCGCAATCTCCAAGGCGTGTAGGAACACTAGGCTTTAGGTTCTTTTTACCCCCACCAATCTCTCCTGGTAGATTGGATGCAATAGGTGTAACCGGCGAATCCCCTTCAAGATACAATGGAGAACATTGGTTTGGTTTGCACACCCTAAACCAAGCGTATCGACAATGATAGTTTACAGAACAATAGCCTTTCTAACTCTCTCTGCGCACAAGGGAGAAAAGAAGGTGATTTGGAGTGAAGAATGCTTGGGAAACTATGAGAATTTTCGTGTCCTTCACTGCATGCAAATGGTTCTATTTATAGACCAACTCATGTCACTTGGTGAAGCAAAACAACATTTCAAAGGATTCAGCAACGGCCAAATTCGTTACTTAAGTAAGCATAACGATCAAATACCGACACATTATATCCGTTAGCCTAGTGGCATGTCCCTTCCGCACAATACCCAGGTTCGATTACGCGCGACCCCTTTTTACCATTTAATTTTTCAGTCCGTTGCATAACGGATTAACGAGCATAAAATTAAAAACTGCCGCAGACAGGATTCGAACTCGCACTGCCATGGACTAAGTGGAACGTTGTAACCACTGAGTCACACACAAACTTGTGCTAAGTTGTAATCGTTAAATATATTTAACCGTTGAAACCTTGCAACTTTGTGCACTTTTGAAAATCTCTCACAATCCCCCACCATTTTCAAAATAAAACCAAATCCCATTATTCCGGAAATCGCATGCTTTCAGACAAAGGTATCTTGGGGATTTGAACCTTTGATTAGTAAGTCATGGGTTTCACTCATCCCCGAATAATTTGGTAGACAAGCTTTGAACCAAATATTCATTAGTACAAGCGTGCATGACTTATACATGAAATCTCGGTACCATTGAACGACGTGGTAGTATGACACATTTGGTAAGGTCTTGTGTCGTGTATCCTTTTCATGAGAGCTTACAGAGTCAAGCCCAACTCTAAGAAGCAACCCCACTTCACTCTCATATAGGTGGACTTTACCAAAAGCACCCCCATAAGTTGGGCACCTCAGCACATATATGCTATAGGTCCATTAAGAGCAAAAGCTCACCCTTTTCCTTTATGTCCTTACGGTATCCAAGTACTTTTAAACCTTGGGATGTATCTATTCGTCAAGTACTTGCAATCACTCTCATAGTGTACTTTGGCCCATTGAACTCAAGACTTGATGCTACTCAAGTGTGAGTCGGGTTTCCACTATTGGTGATCATGTAGATATGGGCTTGAGTCCTATCCCTAATGATGTTTTCAACACCGTATCCCTTGTCAGTCCTTTCGTCAAAGGATCCGCAAGATTCCTCTCTGTTTTCACAAAGACTATGGATATTACTCCATTTGTAATCAAATCTTTTACATAGCTATGTCTTAGCCCAATGTGCTTGGACTTTCCTTTATAAAGCTGGCTATATGCCTTTGATAGTGTTGATTGACTATCACAATGTATGGATATTGGTGCCATTGGCTTTGACCAAATCTGTATCTCATACATCAAATTTCTAAGCCATTCGGCTTCTTTGCTTCCTGCTGCCAATGCTATGAATTCTGCAGCCATGGTGGAGTCAGCAATGGAACTTTGTTTCTTGGATCCACAAGAAATACACCCCCACCAAGTGTGAAGACGCAACTGCTTGTTGAAGCATGGTCTTCTGTATAAGTCACCCAACTGGCATCTATGTAATCTTCTAATACTGGAGGATACCCATTATAGTTCAAACTATAATTCATTGTCCCCTTCAAGTATTTCAATACTCTTCGGACAGCATGACAATGGTCTTTGCTTGGATTACTTGTATACCTACTTAGTCTCCCTACAGCATATGCAATGTCTGGTCTAGTACATGTCATGGCATACATTAAGCATCCAATTACTTTTCAGTATTCAAGTTGTGCTACTGGACAACCTTTATTTGGTACTAAATTAGTGTTATGATCAAAGGGAGTAACAACAGATTGACAATCAAATTCATTAAATTTCTTTAACATATTTTCTATATAGTGAGATTGGGACAAACCTATGTTCTCACCATCTCTTATTATTCTAATCCCTAGTATCACATCGGCTTCCCCTAAGTCTTTCATATCAAAATTACTAGAGAGGAAACTCTTAGTTTTTTCCACCTCATCTAGATCAGTACCAAATATTAACATATCATCAACATATAAACAAATCATAACACATTTTCCATTATGGAATTTACTATAAATACACTTGTCAGGTTCATTTATTTTATATCCACTAGCTAGCACAACTTGATCAAACTTTTGATGCCATTGTTTAGGAGCTTGTTTTAGTCCATAAAATGACTTATTCAATTTACACACCTTATTTTCTTGACCATTAACCACAAACCCTTCAGGTTGTGTCATATACACCTCTTCATCTAATTCCCCATTAAGAAATGCCGTTTTCACATCCATTTGATGAATGACAAACTTATAGATGGATGCAAGTGCCAATAGCACTCTAACTGAGGCAAATCTTGCCACAGGTGCATATGTATCAAAATAGTAAATATCCTCTTTTTGTGTAAATCCCTTAGCAACTAGTCTAGCCTTAAATTTATCTATGGTTCCATCTACCTTCATTTTCCTTTTGAAAATCCATTTACAACCTATAGGTTTGGAACCGGGTGGGAGGTCTACTAATTTCCACGTTTTATTCCCCATTATTGAGTCCATATCCTCTTGTATAGCTTCCTTCCAGAAAGCGGCATCTTGAGACTTTATTGCCTCTTCAAATGTTTCTGGATCACTTTCTGTATTATAACATATTGGTCCATAACTGTCTATGGACTCTCTTCAACAAGGAACATGAAAAAGTCTGGTCCACAAGTTTTCTCTTTACTAGCTCTCTGACTTCTTCTAAGTTCTGAACTCTCTAAAGTATCATTATTAAATACATTGGTTTCTAGATTATGTGCATTACTATGAACATTATTTTTGTGACTTGGAATTGAGTTAAACCTATCTTCTTGAAAGATATCATCCCTAGACTCAATTACTGTATTTACAGGATATGAGTCATTAGATTCTATTACCATGAATCTATATGTTTTTCTATTTTTAGCATAGCCTAGGAACACACATTCAATTCCCCTTTCACCTAATTTCTTTCTTTTTGGTTCAGGAACTTTTATTATTGCCCTACAACCCCAAACTTTGAAATAGTCCAGGTTGGGCTTTCTATTTTTCCAAAGTTCATATGGGGTTATTTTGTTCCTTTTATTTGGAACTCTATTCAAGATATAACAAGCCGTCAACAAGGCTTCTCCCCAATAACCCTTTGCTAGACCAGAATATGATAACATTGCATTTACCATTTCTTCTAATACCCTAATTTTCCTTTCAACTATATCGTTTTGTTGTGGGGAATAAGGTGCAGTTGTTTGGTGAATTATTCCAGTAGACTCAAAGTAACTAGGGTTATAGAACTCTCCTCCTCTATCAATCCTAAAACATTTAATAAATGTTTCATGTTGAAGTTATATTTCTGTTTTAAATATCTTAAATTTATCTAACACTTCATCCTTTGAATGCATTAAATATACATAGCAATATCTAGTACAATCATCTATGAATGTCACGAGATATTTTTTACCACTTATTGTGGGCCAACCATGTAAATCACATACATCAGAATGAATTAAATCTAACACTTTAGAACTTCTTTCAACTCTATGAAAAGGAAGCCTAGTTATCTTAGTTAGCATACAAGTTGTACATGCATTTGAAATTCTATTTGTTTTAGGAATTAAACATGAATTCATCATTTGATCCATTTTCCTAAAATTAACATGTCCTAAACGAGTATGCCATAAATTACAAGACTCAATAATATAAGCAGAATTAAATTCATTATCATTAATAATATTGAGTTTGAACATATTCTCACAAAGGTATCCCTTCCCTACAAACATTCCTCCCTTGGAGAGAATAAACTTGTCTCCCTCAAATACACATTTAAACCCATAGTTATTAAGTAACGGTACAGAAATTAAATTCTTCCTAACATCTGGTACATAATAAACATCTGTAAGAGTGACTACTTTTCTCGAAGTGAATTCTAGTTTCACCGCCCCTTTGGCTTTAACTTAGACAGTTGATGCATTTCCCTTATATAGAACGATTCCATCTTCTTCATTAATTGTCTTGAAGAGATCCTTGTTCTTTCACACATGGCGAGTTGCACCGGAGTCAATCCACCATGATCCAACATCTTCTATCACGTTGATTTCAGAAATGACTGCAACAAGATTGTCCTTTGTTGCACTAGATTCCTACTCTTTTTCCTTTTTCAAGAGACGACAATTCATCTTGAAATATCCCGGTTTTCCACAATAGAAACAACCATTTTTCTTTTTATTTTTCTTGTAGTCATTCTCATTGTTGTTTTCATGAGATTTTCCAAAATCTCGATTCCTCTTTTTAGAGGACTTACCAGATTTCCCTTCCTCTACTACATGCACCTTCACATGAAAAGAATGTTCTTTAGTATCATCTTGTTTACGATACTCTTCTTCTAAACGAAGGTGATTACCCAGCTGTTCAAGAGAAATGTCATCTTTCCGATGTTTAAGACTTCTTTTAAAGTCTTTCCATGAAGGAGGAAGTTTGTCAATGATTGAGGAGACAATGATGGTTTCATCCATGTGCATATTATGTTGTTTGTAGTTATTGAGAATATGTTCAATTTCATGCATTTGTTCCATGATAAGCATACCATCAACCATTTTATAATTATTAAAACGACTAACAAGAAATTTCTTACTTGTTGCGTCCTCCATCATGTATCTTGCCTCAATTTTCTCCCATAGTTCTTTGGAGGATCCCCCATTTTGATACACATCGAACAATGAGTCGGTCATGCCATTCAAAATATACCCCATGCAAATGTAGTCATCATTAACCCACTTGTTCCTCTCACGATTGTCATTGATGGTCTCGTCTTCTCTTTCCTCTGGTCTTGGTGTGTTCAACACATACACCATCTTCAATGTTGTAAGAAGGAAGTGCATCTTCTTTTGCCAACGATGAAAGTTTCCACCTTCGAACCTCTCAAGCTTGATAAAGTCAGAAGTCATCTCCTTCAATGTTGCAGCCATTATTACATAAAATCGAACCTAAAGATTGTTAGAAAATAGGGTCTGATTCTGCAACAAAGAAGAAGAAAATAACAAGGTAATGCGCAATCTCCAAGGCGTGTTGGAACACTAGGCTTTAGGTTCAATTCGCCCCCACCAATCTCTCCTCGTAGATTGGATGCAACAGGTGTAACCGGCAAATCCCCTTCAGGATATTGTAACACCTTCTCGAGTACTGCATCGTACGTGACATTTTAAGACCGAAAAGTATTTTAATTAAAATTGGCTATATTCGAATGGGGACATTTTTCTTTTTCATAAGTCATAAATATAATTAGTTGGAATAAGGTAAAAGTTCAATAACATATTTCATAATCATAATGAGATCATTAGTTCAAAAGTCACTTATATAAAAATCCAACCCGACTCATAGACAGAAGTCATAAAGATATACAGACTCAACATAAAGATATGGAGATGCAGCTCCTAAAATATAAGATACTTGGAGTTGCAGCTCCTAAAACAGTAACATTAATTCCCAGACATACCCAGCTGACCAAACTAAAATGGAAAAGACAATCCTCTCTCGTACATCGTGAGGAAGACAAACCCACTGACGAAATCTAGTGGAAACTCTATTTGAGTCCACTGCCGGTGTCGTCACAACAGACACTACTAGAGTCACAACAAAAGTAACTCTCAGACTAAACTATTTACCTTCCAAAGGAAAACCATAACTTAAGAACTAATGACTATCATGCCTATCTCAAGAAAAGAAAGGTTAGCCATAACTGAAACCGTAATACCATCACCTTGAACCCTCTGAAGTCTGGAAGACGTCCAATAGAAGTTCCACCATAACGTTCACATGCTCGAACCTCGATCTCTATGATGAATCAGTCAAGCGTCATCTTGACGTCTCAATCTTCTCAACGGAATACAGAAAGCACATAGCTAGCCGACATAGGGAATATAAAAATAAAGAGGTGAGATTTCCATTTATCTTACACATAAGGCAGACATGCAGTGGTACGACTCTCAGGTATATAACACAACAGTCATATATTCTTTTTATCTCCCTCTTTAATTTTGCAACCCAAAACTCCAAGAATATAATATACCAAACTCGACGGTAAGCTTATCAAGCATACCATAGACAGTTTGTCCATCGAAGGACAGGAATAGAGAGAAATTGTTTGAAACCGTATAGTCTCATTCGTACACAGCCTCAAGGAATATCCAATTCTAACATCGGAGCTAATTTGACATATTGGAAGGAAATAGTCAGTATAGGTTTCACATCCGCCCACCTCAGTCACCATGTGTGGCTAGCTGACTAGGCACACAAGCTTTAAATCATAACGTACGTACAATCATAATCACATGTGATCTCAAACTCTCTGTAACACATCAGACTCTTTATGAAACCTCTACAACCGGAACTTGGCTTCCTGGGCACAACGACCTCACCCAACATAGTATCAACTATGTATCTGGGCAAAATTGCCGGAATACGTCCAATTGGTCTATCCATCGAATGACCTCGTGACTCCACCAGAATCCACTCGATGTCAATCTCTGACGGACGATATTCTCGGGTACAAATCATCGACTCTTCACAAATCCACAGTTCTCAAACAGACTTGTCATGTTTGTGTAAAGATGTTTTAAGACACTTTCTTACAAGTCCTAACATATTATGAAATTGATCGACAGTCCAATTATTTATTTCTTTACATTTTTCTAATAGAGTCTTTCTCTTGGTTTCCAAGAAATCAAATAACTCTTAGTCCATTAAATCCTATGGAGGTATGGATAATGAATTATCCACACTTTAAGACAAATGGTCTTGCTTCACCATAAGTCATAAATCATTAAGTTCATATTTTCACTAAGTCATTCATGACTTAGGTTTTGCTCTTTAATGTAAATACTAGTCTTTCAAGACTAAAAATTCTCTTTTGTCTTGCAACTAAAAACTTTGGTTAAAACCAACCCATTTTGAAATCAGATTGCATCAAAGTACATAAGTACTAAATTCCTCAAAATAGTTTCTTGAAAAACGTTGAAACTCTTAAAATACCGTTTTACCGCTTTTTACTGTATTTCAACTTAAATTCCATATTTTCACAAATATAATAATTTTTATCAAATCCTTCACTTTCCTAAGTTACCATACTTATGTTAAAGTATTAAAATACTAATTTCAAACTTTACATCATGGTTTTCTCAAAAATCTTTAAAAATGCTTGACGACTGTTTCGCCGCTTTTTACTGGTTTTAGGCCCAAAAGTCATACTTTTTAAAATATGGTTATTCACATTAAATCTATTACTCACCTAGGTTATAATAGTCATATTAAGATGTTGAAACACTTCTTTTACAGTTTCCTTTCCATGTATACGAAATTCCCAAAAATTTGATCGAACGTCGTTAAGTTTGTAAATCGCGTAAATCCTTTTTCAACGATTTTAAACTCTAATAGTCCAAAACTCATTTTGGAGTTTTAGAACAGTTAAATAGGTATGAAAAATAGTCTCTCACTGTCCAGTTAAATATATTTTCGAAAATTGCACTTTAACCCCTAAACTTCCATTAATTACAAAAAGGTCCTTATTCACTTAAAACCTTATAACTTTTTATTTATAATTTCAAATCACAACAAACAAACTTCTATAGAAATATTTTTCAGTTACCATCAAATTTTAAGAAATTACATTTCTGCCCACATATTTTACAATATTTGCAAAAAGGTCATTGTTTACTAAAAAACTTATATCTTTTTATGTATTAATCCAAATAACACCAAACCAATTTCTATGGTCTTATCTTATCATTCAATTTAATTTTATGACATTTTCATATTTATAGTTCAGTCCCGCAATTTTCCAGAAATTGCATAAAAGTCCCTAAAGACACAAAAATTTATATCTTTTGACATACATATCCAAATCAATCCAAACCAATTTCTATACTCTTATATACTCATTCACTCCTTATAAAAATTATCCAAACAAATTAAATCCTCATGGAACTCCCTCAACCAGTTATGGCCTAATGGCCTCAAATGATTATATTAGGAGTTTTTCTTAACAAATCATGCAAACAACAATCATGGTTCCAACTTAAGGTCATTGGAACCCAAACAACCATATGACATATCATACCACAATCAAGCATCAAATAAAATCCTCCAAGAGGATCACACAACCATAAACAATAATACATAATCCTAACACTTAGGATTTACAAGACAACATACAAATACTCTAAACCACACACATATCTACATTAAGGTAGGATAGTAGTAATCTCCCCCCTTACCTCTTGTAGATCAGTTGAAAGTCAAGTAGTATAAGGATGCTGTTCACCTAAACCACAAGGTTTAAATCAACAAAACCTAGCCATGAACAACTAACAAGAAATCAAGTTAAAGATCGAAGAAAATCACCTAAACCCATTTGAGCATAGGTTCGGCCAACTCAAAAAGAAATAGCTAGGGATCTCTAAATTTTTCAACCTCTTGGATAATGAAAATAGAAGTCATATGGAGATCATATAAATTCATCTCACATTAAGATGATTTTTCTATGATTTTCTAGAATTATTTGAAAAACTAGATCTAGGAATTTGAACTTGAACAAAACTTTGAGATTGGAAGAAATTTTGTTAAGAGAAGTGAAGGCATGATCATGGATCATAAGGCTATACCTTTGGAATCTCAAGAAATGATCAAGATCTGAGACTTCCTTTGAAAATCACTATGAAGAACTTATAAGTTTTTTTGTGAGAAAGTTGAAGAACATGAACCAAATGGAGTAAAATGAAATGACCAATTGTGTATTATGAAGGTGTGGCCGTGACTATGCTAGGGAGAAAAGGGTAAAATGTCGTCATGGCACACTTGAAATTACAATGAAGGATTAAGGGTATTTTGGACATTTCACACATAACCATCATTATATGCATTTAATGCATGATGACTAACCCCTATGACTCACCCCCATGAGTCATCTTTGTGCTCATCAACCCGACGTCGGGTTTTGTCTATGTACCTCCACTCTCGATTCCCTCAATCCTCGATCGTCGAGTATTCACCCGAATAACGTATAATAACCTATTTATTTTGAAAATTTTCAAAATAACCACTATGGTTGGAAATAAAATAAAAATCTAAACGATTTCGTTCTCGGGTCAAAATTAGGTTTTCTGATCAGTAAAATCTTACTGTCAATTAAAACGTAGACTGGGTTTCGTCTGAATTTTAAACCTAATTTTTACCGTAACCTTCTACCGTAAGTTAGAGTAAATTATGATTTTATTTTATCCAAAATCATTTTCTAGATCTCAAATAAAATATAAAGAATTAAAAATTCTACCGATAATGAAAAACAGTAAAAACAGGGTGTTACAGATACAATGGAGAACCATGGTTTGGTTTGTACACTCTAAACCAAGCGTATCAACAATGGTAGTTTACAGAACAATATGCTTGTTTGATTATGTTTCTGTTTTTTTGTTTTTGAAAACAGTTTTGTAAAGTAATTTTAAGAACTATTTTTTAAAACAAAATAATTAAAAGAATATGTTTGATACAATTATTCTCAAAAGAGTTTTAAAAGTTAAAGAACAAAAAAATCTGGTTGGTAAATTTGTTCTGAAAGTATGTTTTTAAAACAAAAAATAGAAAATTTGTTTGATTGGTAAGATTTTTTTTTATTTCTATGATTTGTTATAAAATGTGTTAAAACAATAAATATTTTATTTTTTATTAAATATTTATTTATTGTTTAATTATTATACACATTTTAAAACTTTTTTTCCTTTACAAATTAAAGATGGACGCCTGGACCAGCGGAACTGTCCCCCAGTATTATTAAATCTTTTATTTTTATAATTAAATATTTATTTATTTTTATAATTAAATATTTATTTAATTAATTTTTAATTATTATAACATTGTTTAAAATATTATTAGTTTCATTTTAAATTAAATGTGTACGTCTTGCTGCAAAAAATTAAATGTGTACGCCTGCTGTACCAACACCTTTCTTCTTCCTTGGTTCGCTTACTTATCTACCAGACGCAGTGACAATGACATGGCCTCCATCCTTCTCTCGCTCGCCGCTCCGTTGCTCTAGCCGGACTTGAAACCAGCCTCCATCATCGTCGCACTACCAATCTCGCATCTCACGATCTTTGCCGCTCGAGCTCTGCCACCGCCGCTTCGTGACTTTCCCCTGCAAAGGTTGCTTTAGATTTGTCACTTGTGATCTCTCCACCGCCGCTACGCCGCTCTCCACTGCAAATCTGTTGCGATCTCTCCACCGCCGTCACGTCGCTCTTCTTTAAACCCAAACACAGAAGCTTAAAACCACCTAACAACCACCTACCGTGAGCCTCAGCGGCCGCCTTCCAAGGCGGACAGATCTACGACGGTGTGGTTGTTGGCCGCGATCTGGTGGTCGTTGGTTCTATGCAAAATGGAAAATGGTCATTGCAGAGAAAGATGAAAAAGGATGGAGGGAGGAGTTCCATTATTACAAAATTGCCATTAATGAAAACACTTGTTCTCCCTATTTTTCAATGGTTTGAGAACAGAGAGTAGAAAAATGAAACCGAAACAACATAAAGATGTTCTCTGATTTCTGTTTTAAAAACTGAAAAATAGATAGTGTTTTCAGAATCAATTTTTTTAAGACACTTTACCAAACAAGTTTTTTAATTCTTTTGTTTTTAAAAATATAAAAACTGTTTTTAAAAACAGTAATCAAACAAACCCATAGTCTTCTTAACTCTCCCTGTGTATGAGGGAGAAAAAAATGTGATTTGGAGTGAAGAATGCTTAGAAAACTATGAGAATTTTCGTGTCCTTCACTCCATGTGGATGGTTCTATTTATAGACCAACTTATGTCACTTGGTGAAGTAAAATAACCTTTCAAAGGATTGAGCAACGACCAAATTTGTTACTTAAGTAAGCATAATTAACGATCAAATACTGACACATTATTTCCGTTAGCCTAGTGGCCAAGGACTAAGTGGAACATTGTAACTACTGAGCCACACACAAACTTGTACTAAGCTTTAATTGTTAAATATATTTGACCATTGAAACCTTGTAACTTTGTTGACTTTTGAAAATCTCTCACATCATATACAGAAAGGTATACTTATAAGTGGACTATAGGCAATTCGTCCTTGGTTTGATTGCCTGATTCAATCAATACGTATAAATGTTGGAAAGGAAGGCAGTAAATTTCAAGGCAATATCTTTTCAATCAATTTGATGCTTCTGTGATTATGATCAAATTCTGCATAGGGCTTGGAAATATGAGTTTTTTTTAAAATAATAAAGGCTACACCCACCTTGTGTGTTTGGTGGAGGGGCCCCTTAGTAAGGTCCTTCGATAGGGCGAGGGCGAGGGAGAGGGATAAGGAAAAGGAAATTGGGATAGAGAGCATCCCTATTTAAAACTAGACATAAGGTTATGACTAAACCCCCAATTTGGTCCCTGAAAAAAACACTCGGGTCTGAAATAGTCCCTAACCAAAAAAAACTATCCAGTTGGTCCTTAAGAATGTGTTTACCGGGACATATTAGTCCTTCTGTCACAAATTAGTCCCTAACAATTTTTAAGTGATACCAGTAAAGTCCCTAAGAAACATGACTGTGAGCCAAATTAGTCCCTATTAACATGAACTACACATGATAGAAACACTACAAAATATGACAGAAGGACTAATCTGTCCCGGTAAACACATTCTTAAGGACCAACTTGATAGTTTTTTTTTGGTTAGGAACTATTTCAGACCCGAGTGTTTTTCTCAGGAACCAAATTGAGGGTTTAGTCTAAGGTTATTTTAGTTGACATGTTATGAATAGTATCACTTTGAATTCAAGGAGACCAAAGTGAGCTCCTCAATCATTTCATGTTCTATAGGAAATGCAAATTTTAGTTTATTGATTAACTTCAGCAATAATGGAGCCCCTTAATAATGGAACCCTTCACTCGTTTTAATCAAAGCGCAATGATTGATGTGTTATTTTAATATACCACATCATGTCTTTACCAATATTTTATCAGATCATCATCCTTATTCCAAAGTGAAACTTTAGAATCAAATCATCGGTTTCTTGTTATAAAAGGAAGAAAAAGAAAAACACAATTTTTTTGAATCATATCCTTGAACAACACATCCTACTATTAATGAAGAGACATTTCCAATATGCTTTTTAGGTCAAAACGCTATTAAAGTGCACTTAATTATAACATTCCAATTAGGGATGTAAATGGGGTGAGGTGGGTATGGGTAATAGCCCTCATTACCTGTCCCATTGGATAAATTTCTTACCCGTTTTCATCCTATATCCATGCGTGTATCCATCTTGCGAGTTTTAAACAAATTTATCAATATTTGTCGGTATCCATGATATCCATGGATATTATAACACTTCACAAAATTATTGAAATTTATGTTAAATTTTTTTATTCAAACACTTCATTCTTGGCATCAATCAAAAGCATAACCCATAAGATCATAATACAATAACTGAACAAAAGCAATAATACGTAGAAGTACCAAAATCATTAGTACTTGAATAAAAACAAAACAAACAATTATCCAATGGCCAAAAAAGGGAAGATCATATTAATATTAGCTCTATTATACAATTTAACAGCAAGAAAGGAATTAAGGGAGATGGAAAACATAACAGTTTAACAGTCTACCAGCAAGAAATAAATTAAGGTAATAATATCAAAACTGAGAGGTAGGGTGTGGATGCCAAAATTAGAAACAAAAACAAGGGTAGTCAAAAAATTAGGGTAGTTTAGTAATTTTACATTAGCGGTTATTCGCGGGTATGGATACTATACTACCCGCCCCATTAATAAACGGGTAGAAAAAATATCCATTTATTTTATCCGCGAGTATCCATTAAGGTATCCATTTTCTATCATTTGTGGATATTATCCGCGGATATTCGCGGGTACGGGTAAAATTTACATCCCTAGTTTCAATCCTTAAATTGATCAATTAGCTTATTAGTATAAAAGTAATTTAGATATTACATTGTTAAATAATTCTTTTAACAAATTATCTCCTGGTTTAGTGTGAACGAACCATGCATTTAAAATTTAGTTTGCACTATAATCCTTTTCTTCTTAATTTTCTGCTAAGATTGTTTTCTTGTTAGTGGCCTTGCGTTTGAGACTGTTTTAAAACCCATCACATTTCCTTGACATGACTTAAGTTACCAAAAGTTTCTAATGAATTCCCCCAATCTCGTTATTTTTCTATCCAAAGAATCTCTCTTTTTCTTCCAATTGTTGTTATAAATGTGCTGCCAAAAGAATCAAACAATCCAAAAAGTATTCATACGTAATTGTATGTAAAACTCAAGAAATTTTACATATAGGTTGATTTTTCATAAACAATAACTCAGTAGTTCTTTTTTTTTTGGTACCTTGGTTGGGTTTGCCGGTCTATTGTAATACAAATACTGTCCCAAGATGACTCAATTGTTGGCAGAATTTATTTTATTGAATTGAGTCAGTTTTTCGATTGCCTAGAGTTTAGGAGTTGGTTGCTGAATGTTGCAGTTTTTTAACTTTTATCAGTATATGTATTTTTTTCTGGTTTAGTCAGCAGACTTAGTGGGTAGTTGTTCTGATATTTAGGTGTAGTTGAGTTATGGAGAATATGCTAGATGTGGGTCCTATCTATTAGGAATTTCAGTTCTGTATTTTGCCTATTTAAAGGCCCCAACGTTATGAATAAAGGTAGAAAGCCAGTTCTGCCACACTACTCCTTTTATTTCCAGTTTTACTAATAAACTGTTTAACAGTGGTATCAAGAGCCTTAAGAATCCTGAGACCTGAGAGTGAAACACGTGAGACAGCCACCATCTATTCTCTACCTATTTAGCTATCATACTCAATGCCCACCGATTCCAGTTTTGTGCAAGCCGCCATTCCTCGTTTCGATGGTCACTATGACCATTGGAGCATGCTCATGGAGAATTTTTTAAGGTCAAAAGAGTATTGGCCAGTTGTTGAATATGGAATTCAGGAGCCACCAACAGCTGTGACAGATGCACAGAAAGCAGAATTTGAAGCCAGAAGACTCAAAGACCTGAAAGCAAAAAATTATCTCTTCCAGGCTATTGATCGACCCATCTTGGAAACTATTCTTTGCAAAGATACTTCCAAGGACATCTGGGATTCAATGAAGAAAAAATATCAAGGCACTTCTAGAGTGAAGCGTGCACAGCTTCAAGCCTTACGGAGGGACTTTGAAATTCTGCAGATGAAGGATGGTGAATCTGTCACAAGTTTTTTTGGGAGGACTATGGAGATTGCAAACAAAATGCGATGCCATGGAGAAAAAATTGAAGATGTTACCATAGTAGAAAAAATTCTGCGTTCTATGACGCGGGAATTTAACTATGTTGTTTGCTCAATCGAAGAGTCGAAAGACATAGACGATCTCTCTCTTGATGAATTGCAAAGCTCTTTGTTAGTCCATGAACAGAAAATGAACCGAAGTTCAACTGCATACGAACAAGCATTGAAAGCTTCTACCACTACGCATTCCAACAGCTCAAGAGGAAGAGGAAGAGGTCGAGGTAGAGGAAGGGGAGATCGAGGACACAGAGATGGCAGCAGAAACAAAGATGACAACAGAAATTTCAAAGCCAATAATGACCAATTTCAAGGCAAAGGCAGAGGTCGAGATCATGTCAAATCTAAGGTAGAGTGCTTTAGATGTCATAAATATGGTCATTATGCTTCTGAATGTTACACTCGGCTGCCTAATGATAAAGAAAAAGAGGAGAATTCAAATTTCGTGGAAGACAAGAAGGAAGTAGAAACTTTGTTGATGGCTGTCCATGAAGAAAAGAAGACTGAGTCAGATATATGGTATGTGGATACAGGTTGCAGCAACCACATGAGTGGAAGTAAGTATTCTTTTTCAAATCTAGATGAAAATTTTCACTCTACTGTAAGTTTTGGTGATTCTTCTACTGTGAAAGTAATGGGAAAAGGTGATATTAAGATAAAGACTAAGAATGGTTTTGTAGAAACAATTTCTAATGTGATGTATGTTCCTGACTTTAAGAACAATTTGTTGGGTGCTGGTCAGTTACAAGAAAAGGGGTATGTTATTACGATTGAGAAAGGTGCTTGTAAAATTTATCATCCTGTTAAAAAATGTGCTATTGCAATTGTCCAGATGAGTTCTAACAGGTTGTTTCCAATGAAGATTGAAAGCATTCAATCATGTTTGATGGGTGAAGTAAAGGACTCCTCATGGTTGTGGCATTTCCGTTATGGTCACTTAAGTTTCGGTGGATTAAAGGCTCTAGAACAAAAGAACATGGTGATAGGCCTTCCACAAATTACTGCTCCTTCCCAAGTCTGTGAAGAATGTGTTGTTAGCAAACAACATCGTTCTCAATTTCCTAAAGGGAAGTCATGGAGAGCAAAGGATGTGTTGGAGCTGGTGCATTCAGATATTTGTGGCCCAATAAACCCATCTTCTAATGGAGGTAAAAGGTACTTAATTACCTTCATTGATGATTTTTCAAGAAAAACGTGGGTTTATTTTTTACAGGAAAAATCTGAAGCTTTTACCACATTTAAAAGCTTCAAGGCTCGTTGGTCGCGCTGTCGCGCACGCGCCAAAAAGCGAGCGGTTGGTAAAAATGTAGTGTAGGGAGCGACAACTCGGATATCGTCTCACAAGGACTCTTGGGTTTTTGTTATTAACACAAAATCAGTTTTGGGGGGTTTTTGGATTTGAAATAAAATAAAGAAACAAAACAGAAACAGAGCAATAAGAACAAAACAGTAAAAGGATTATTAGAAATGCTAAGGACGATTAACCTACTGTTCTCGGTTTCCCACTATCATAGGTTCATGCAAATTCCAAGCCCTAAGCAGATTCTAATCCCCTTTCGGTTGTAGCAACAATTAACAAACGAAATCGCTACTACAGATATATGTTCCTATTCCCGAATTAAACAAACGGGGTGAAGCCCTCATGAACTAAACGAACATGAACGAACACACGCAAATTAAACAAACGCGATTCAATATAGGAACATAACATCACCGAAATAAATCAACACAACACTATACACTCCTGAATTAAACAAACAGAAATATATAGCATAGCATTGAAAAGTGAAAAGCATACAAAACAGGAATTACAAGACCTCAAGCGTCAATGGAACCCAATCGCAGTAGATTAATCAAAGGAGACTAGTTCTCCATTACAAACATAAACCAAAACCTACTTGTAGCCGCACTATGAAAAGAAAAGAAGAAGAGAAAAGAAGATGATCAGTTCTGCCCCAAAACAGATATAAATACAGATTCTGGGTTGCGGTCGATCGCGAGATGAAACATGTTTCGCGAGGCGAATATTATGAACAGTCGCTTTCTCGTGAGGCGAAACATGATTCGCGAGGCGAGCCAGAGAGGGTGACTGTTGCTGCTCGTGCTGGTCTTCGGGCTCGCGAGGCGAGAATCCTCTCGCGAGGCGAATCCTCCAGAATTGCATTTTTCCCCGTTTCTTTATTCCCTTAACTTCTAAGTTAACCTGAAAATAATGAAACAACCATAAGTGTTTTATTTGACTCAAAACTGGCTAAATTAACCTAAAAATACTTTACAGACTCAAAATGTTTCTTAAAGACAATCTAGTCTAATTTGGGTGAAAATGATATATAATTAGCACAAAACCACGGTCATACTAGTCATAAAACTAGATGAGCCAGCGGCTGATCAAAATACCCCAAACTTAAACTTTGCTTGTCCCCAAGCAAACTAAAACTCAAAAACTTAAAAAGACTCAAGACATGGCAAGCTTAAGGGTTCAATCAACTTTGCACAGAATTCAAGCAATTCATCAAAACAGTTTTCTTCAATGTCCCCCCCCTTTCAAACAAAGTAATCCCCATAATCATTTATTCTAAACAATTGAGAATTTCATCATTCAAACAATCATTAATCTAAGCAAGGGATCCAAGTTACACACAAAAGGGAGATCACCAAATTCAAACAACTGCCTTCCTCACAAGGGAGTTTAGTGTTTCACTCAATCACTCAGTTTTTGTCTAGGCTATCAACGTTTCACTCAATTTCACTTTTCAATAACACTTCCCATAAATTTGATTTTCATCTCAAAATGGTTCCCACAGAAAACATGCATGCAACATCAAAAGGTCTTTTATGGTTGTAATGGGGACTGGCTAAGGGTAGGATATACAAAGGTACTGGGCTTAAGTCCCTAGGAACTAAGAGAGCATGAAACACTTCAAAACATTGAAATTCCACTCAAGTTCCTTTTTCCATTTTTCTTTATGCTTTGGGTGACTACGGCCTCTTTTCTTTCAATAGCCTTTTTGAAATTTTTGTACTTTTTATTTCTTTTTTTTTCTTTTTTTTCTTCTTTTTTTTTCTTCTTCTTGCTTTTCTTTTCTTGGCTCCAACCTTTTTATTATATTTTTTTTCTCAATCCCAAACAACACATTACACCTTGTAGCCACCCCAAACTTAGTTTCTTGCAACCAATTTCTTACTAAGATTCCATGCTCTCCTAATCCTAAGATCGGGTTAACATGGTTTTACAGATTTTAGGCTCATAACATAAGGTCATCAAGAATTAACAGGCTAATTAGGCTCAAAGGGACTAACTAGGGAACATGCATTAGGGATGGTTATTTTAGGCTAAGTAGCTATTTACAAAGAAAATGCCTAAATCATCTGCAGCAAACACATAAACATGCAAACCATAAAAAGATTCAAGCAAATTCGGGAAAGTGCAACTTAAAAGTGATTTCACACAGTTAAAAACATGTTGGAGGCTCAAATCCTCACCTGGCCATTTTTGCAAATTGTTTGACTGAGATTCTATCCCTAGTGTGTGCTTCCCTTCACCCCAAACTTATCATAAATCATGCCATCACAACAAAATCTCAAAGTTCAGTTTTCAATTTTTCAAATGGGGATCAAATTTTCAATTTCAAAACCTAGGGGGAAAACAGTCAACAATATCATGCAATCAATCTATGCAAATTCAATTAAAATACAATCAAACTTGCCAACACAAGACTCAACACACATACTCCCGATCTTCTCAAATTATTCAGGAGCTAAAGGAAAAACAAAACAAAAACAAGCAAGGCAGAAACTAACAAGAAAATGAAAGTAAACCAAAGAGAAAGGGGTTAAGAAAACTCATTGGGGATGGTTCCACCGGGATCCCACTGTCTGTGATACAGTGGCCACGGAATGCCCAAATTGCAGTATGATCCTCCCGGATCCCATGGCCTACAGCATAATTATGAGAGCGGGCGCCTGATAATCATGGTAACTCCGCCAAGTGCGGCGGACTTCTCACTCCCTCTCAGGTCACAATTGACCTCTTTCTCAACTTTGTCCATAAAGTCCTCCCAATAAAATCGGGGTTCAACCTCTTGGACTGGCCATGGTGCAAAATCCAGAGGCTTGAACTCCATCACCGGTTGTTCCACAGGGGGAGATGGCAAACAGGTAGAGAGTGTTTCTGGTCCTGCTTCAACTTCTGCATGATCTTCATTCACTGCACTGATAAATCCATCACCTGTTAAACCTGCAGAATTCTCAGCACACACCACAGAAAGGTTAGAGTTAGTACAGTTAGTAGATATGTTACAATAAACTGAATCGGTAAGAGTCTGAATGTCTGGAAATGGCTTAAGCTCTGAGGAGGGTGGCTGCTCAATGGATGGTGTATTTGGAGTAGCCATAATGTCAAGAACTTCGGCTGAACGAACAGCTTCACTCACACTATCACCCTGCAAAATAGAATCAAAAAACTCAGCACAAACAGCACACGGGTTAGTGTCAGTACATTCAGTACATGTAGTACAGGAAACTGAATTAGTAGAGGTCTGAATGTCTGGACTTTCAGCACACAGTTCATCCATCCCATCACTTTCAACACATGCATCTACTTCCAAAGGTTCTTCGTTATCCTCAAGCTTATTGCCTTGATTGTAAGGATGGATTGCATAGCATCGAGGCAAATAAGCATCTTCTGTCAGAATGGGGCATGCCTCAAACAGGTGCTCAGGCGAGCCGCACATACAAAACCTTGTCTGCTGAAACAATTGCTTCAAATAAGTGAGCCTATCCATTCTATTCTCAAGGGCCTGGATAGAAGAAGAGCTATGGACTTCATTCACATCAATCATGTCAAAACCACTACTAAACTCATAACTTGCATCAAAATTAGGATAACTGATGTCTGGCGTCAGTCGACATGCGACGACGCTCGTGCGAATCCGGCAAGTGTACTGGACTGCCGTCAAGTAATAAAAGATATCGAACCCACAGAGACTGTGTTCTCGAATCACAATGAATTTCGAATCGATTAAGTTCTGGACTTTTTAGAGAGGGTTTTGAAATTGGTTTTTGAATTGAAAGATAGATGAGCAGAGAACAATTAAAACAGAAAACAATTGTTTATGGGGTTTTTATCTAAAACAGATTCCTAGGGATTTGGGTTACCTTTGAGGCTGTTTATGTTGCTAACAGATTTACCTTTGTTGATTAGCGAAATTGCCTTGAAGGCGAGTTTATCCTCTGATAGCTTAAGCTCCCTCTCGGGTTACAAAAGCCGTGCCCAATTGACCCGACCCCTACTCTCGTGGCAGTCGATCCCAGATTGGACCCTTTGCGTTCCGTGACAACTCGTTGCTCCTCAAGGGACGGCTTCTAACTCTCGTGATTTCAGTCCCAAGTCTGACTTCTATAGGTCCGACACCTAGGTTCACCGCTAGGTTCCTCCCTAGAATGTCTAAGTCATGCAAATAACCTAAGTTCACCGCTAGGTTCCTCCTTAGATCACTCACATCTCACAAACTAGTGGCTGCCGGGTTTTACGAGTGAAACACCCTAGAAATCCTAAGTTCACCGCTAGGTTCCTCCTTAGAACGTCTATGTCACGCAAATAACGGTTGCCGAAATTTATGAGTGATTTACACACTAAAAATCAGATCTAAAGCAAATCGTAATTAACAAAGAGTTTACATCAAATTTACATCATAAACAAACTTGGGCGGAGCCCTAATCCCTAGAAACTAAGCTACTACTCCAGTCTTGCCATGGAGATGACAAGCTGGGTTGACAACATAATAAAAATCAGAAAAGAGAAGAGAGGAGAAGAAGAGGAGAGATCTATGCCTAGAGTAGTAGCCCCCTAATGTGTAGATCATTCTCTGCCTGGTCCCTTATTTATAGAATTGGGCAGTTAGAGTCCTAATCCAACTCAAATTAGATCCAATTCTGTTACTTCTGAGCCAAGTAATACGAGTCACGGCCGTGATAGCCATCACGGCCAGGCCGTGACGGTCTCTGCCTCTGGCACTTTTGGAAAATCCGGTTTCTCGCGGGGCGAGAATGATGCTCGCGACGCGAGCCCTCTGTTATGGCCGTGAAGAATTTTACGGCTGGGCCGTGATGTGCTCTGACTTGTGGTGGTTTTGGGTCACGGCCGTGATGGCTATCACGGCCAGGCCGTGATGGCTATCACGGCCAGGCCGTGACAGTCTCTGACTTCAGCCTTTCTTCTTTTTCAGTTTTGCTCGATCATGGCCGTGATGGGCTCTGTTTGGCTCATTTTCTTCAGTTTTAAAGCTCCATCTTCATCCAAACTTCATCATGGTTGATCTTGAGCAATTTACCCTTGATATCTGCAAAACAACACACGAAAACCGCCTTACCCGTTCCAAAGGAAAATTAACCTAAAATCTAATAAAAATATGCCTAAACTACATGAAAATGCATACAAAATGATGGACAAAGATGAGGTGGAATCACACTCATCAAATCACCCCAAGCTTAAAACTTTGCTTGTCCTCAAGCAATTACTCAGGCCATAAGATATAAATCATTCAAAGCATGGATAGTGAACCAAGAACCCTAGAAGCTAATCCAAGTAATAGGCATTTTTAATAAGCATTCAAGAGATAATCAAGTTCAAGTCCAATTAGAAGCTTAGGTTCTTCAAGTTCATATCCTCACTGATTTGGGCACTCATCTCACCTCACTCAAGTGTTTTAGGGTTTATGACAATTCACTCCATTTCCTCAAGGAAAGTATTTTACCATAGGCTTGACTATTAACCAAATCTCTACTTTATTTAAGAAAACACTTAAGAATCAAGAGGTCTTTTCCTTTGGTTGTAATGTGGCCATGGGATTTATTGTTAGGTGGGAAAATTAAAGAAAGGGAATTTTCAAGAAGGCTAGATAGATTATCAAACATTACAAGGTATGATACCTTCTAAAATACCTTTTAAGGGCTTTGATTTACTTTTTCCACCTTTCTTCTTTTTTTTTTCTTTTTTTCTTTTCTCACTTTCTTTGTCATCCCCTTCTCCATTTTTTTCTGTTCATTTCATTTTTTATTTGTTTGGAGAAGGGGAGATTTATAGCTCAAGAGAAATATTTTCATCCCATTCTTTTTCCAACTACCAATTACCCTTTTTGTAATACTTTAAAAGGTGCCATACCAAGCATTATTTATCAAATTAATTCATGGTACCAAGAAAAGTATTTTTTTTTCTTTAGGCTCAAAATTGGGCAACTAAGGGGTAGCATTTATCATTCAAAGCTCGGGAGGCCAGAAAAATACCTAATGCCTCAATCATTTCCAAAAATGTTTTCAGAAATTTTTAAGTTTTGAAATGGTTTCAAGTCAAGTTCTAGAAAATACAGTCCATGAGGAATTAAATCACTCTTGCACAAGAAATGGGGTAGATTTAGTGAATACCCCTTTTGGCTCAAAATCTTACATTTAGTAGTTCAAAAATCAGTGAGGTACACAAGTCTAATGAACCACATGCTAATTATCAACTATCAAATGACTATCTCAAGAAATTTCATTTTTAGCCATATCACAAGAATAATGAAAAATTGGGTTCAAAATTCACTATCTCAATTCATTTGGCTCCAAGTTTTTACAATCGGATGCATGTTCTAAGTGAGGGGAAATCTAGAGAATGTGATCATACCAATCTAAGCCTATGTGAATGCAACATGAATGCAACAATGCAAATGCAAAAATAAATACCCCCACCCCAAGCTTGATTACTTACATTGTCTCCAATGTAAATAATCAAGTCGGAGAGAGGAGAAAAATGGAACAACTTACCGAGTCGGTAGCGGGTGTTGGCTTCACATTCCAGTCAAAACTTGGGTAGAAATTTTATCACGGCCGTGAGGCTCATCACGGCTAGGCCGTGATCGTTTCTGGTCCTCAGGAGTTGCCCTGTCACGGCCGTGATCTACATCACGGCTAGGCCGTGATGCTCTCTGGCTTTTGCATCCTACTCATCACGCCCGTGATGGTTGTCACGGCTAGGCCGTGATCCTTTCTGTGCTCTGGTTTAGTTCATCACGGTCGTGACCACTGTCACGGCCAGGGCGTGATGGCCTCTGACTTTATTTTTTTTATTGCTCTTCTTCTCTTTCTCAACCTGAAAACACTAGACAAACCTATTAATGATATTTTTGCCTCTTGATCTTCTCAAATTATTCAAGAGGTTAAATCAAAAACAAAAGGAAAAAGGGAAAGAAAACTTGGGTTGCCTCCCAAGAAGCGCTTATTTATGGTCTTAAGCTTGACCATACTTCCTCAAGTCAACCGAGGTCGGCTGGGCGTAGAAGTGCAGGAACACTTCTTTTCCATGGAGCTCCTTCAAATAGCCGTTTCTGCTCATACGGCCATGAACGCCCCGCTTTGCTCTTTTCTCTCGGAGCTTCCTAGCCTTCCTTCCTCCCGGCGGAAGTATTGTTTCTGCATGGACAGCAATTCCAACTTCACCACTGGGTGCATCTCCAACCATGCATATCTTTGGGGTTGCTTCCATGCTAAGTTCTTTCTCTACCGTTGGAGACGTTACATCAATTCTGCACACATGGCTCTCAAAAGGAGGGTTGTTACAAGAGTTAATCAACTGAAAATTTACCCTACCTTCCTCTACATTTAGAGAGAGTTTGCCATTCCTTACATCTATTAATGCTCCAGCGGTTGCCAAGAATGGCCTTCCTAAAATGATGGGGAATTTAGAATTCCCTTTCATGTCCAATACCAGGAAGTCGGTAGGGATGAGAATTTTCCCTACCTTTACAGGAACATTCTCTAGTATGCCTAGAGGAGTCCTAGTTGAGCCATCCGCAATTTGTAAGGGGAATTTGAATGGTCTCAACTCTTTGCTTCCCAACCTTTCCATGATAGTGAGGGACATCAAGCTCGCACTAGCCCCTAGGTCACATAAGGCTTGGTCAATTTGCACTTGTTCAATCGAGCAAGCGATGGAGAAACTACCTGGGTCTTTCAATTTAGTAGGCATTTTAGTCTCTACATCTTCTTGCTTTTTCCCCGACCAACCTCTCGTGGGAAAGGTATCGGGGGTTGGTACGGTGGTGGAGGGACATATTTCGCCTTCGGCTCTTCTTTTTCGCTCGTGTCCTCCTCCGGTTCCACCTCCATTTCAGCTACCCCCACCCCAAGCTTATCATCCCTCAAGTGTATGACATTGCAATGCTCATTGGGATTTGCTTGGTTGCCCCGGAATGCACCCTTAGGTATCGAGTACGTCTTGGCTTGTTGGGCAATCTGGGTTTCTAGCATCTTGTTATGAGTTGCTAAGTTGTCTACCTTAGATGCTAGATCCTTTATTGCCTCACTCACTGCCCTTCCTTGTTGTCTAAACTCCTCATTCTGTTTTGTCTGAGTTTCGACAAAACTTTCAAATAAAGTCTCGAGTTTAGATCTCTGTACCTGAGGGTACCCCGGTGCTGTTCTCTTATTACCTTGACCTTCTTGGAGCTCATGATTAAGCGTGTTGCTGTAGTTGCCGTAGGAGAGGTAAGGGTTGTTCCTTCTTTGGTTGTAGGGATTTGGGGGAGCATAGTTGGGCAGCTTCGGGTTCGTATCATAGTAGTTGTTACAAGAGTTCACTTGCTCACCCGAAGCGCCGGATCCATGTGGGCATCCCATCATGTCATGTCCCTGCATTCATCAAATCTCACAAACAAGGTTAGTAGCACCTAATGCACTCACATTAGCTCTTTCCAGCCGATCAAAACGTTTATTAAGTGAGTCTATCTTTGACATAATAAGATCTGTGCTATTTACCTCAAACTTACCCCCCGAAATCTTGTTCGGGTTATTACGTCTTTCGGATCCCCATTGGTGGTAGTTGGTGGCGACATTCTCGATGATGTTGAATGCCTCAGTGAGAGGCCTATTCATAAACGCTCCACCGATCGCAGAATCTAGTGACACCTTCAAGAGTAGTCCAATCCGTTATAGAAGGTGTGCACTATTAACCACCTCTCGAGTCCGTGATGTGGGCACGACTCAGCAGTCCCTTGTATCGATCCCAAGCTTCCGATAATGATTCTCCGTCTTTCTGGAAGAAGCCGGTGATCTGGGTTCTTATGTAGGCCGTCTTGGATGGAGGGAAGAATTTCTCCAAGAACGCCTGCTCCAGTTGGTCCCAAGTGGTCAAAGTGTTAGTGGGGATTTGCTTAAGCCAGGCCTTCGCCTTTCCAAAGGAGAGATGAGGGGAACAATCTCAAACGCACAACATCGACTGAGGCTCCATTAATCCTGATTGCATCGGTGAACTCTAAGAATGTTTCTATATGATCGGTCGGGTCCTCCGAAGGCAATCCTCCGAATTGATGTTGCCTAATCATGTTGATTAGCATGGGCGGTATGGTATAGTTTTCCGCCTCAATCTCTGGCCTTGCAATCCCAGTTCGCAAGCCTCTCGCATTTGGGGCTGCGTAGTCCTTCAAAGGTTTTGTATCCGGTTGATTCGCCATGAGTGGAACGGGACTCAACCTTTCTCCCTCTCTTTGTAGTCTTCTACGTCTGTGGAAGGTCCTCTCGATCTCCGGATCAATCTCACTAAGGCTCCCAAGACTTAGAGATCTTTGCATATAACACAAGAGAGATGGATACAATAGAAGGAAAAGAAATTTTTTTTTTTCAGAAATAAAAATCAAACAAAAAGAAAAGGTCCAGAAAAATCAATTCAAAATTTGAATTGAAATTCGAAATGGCACAGTCCCCGGCAACGGCGCCAAAAACTTGATGTCTGGCGTCAGTCGACGTGCGACGACGCTCGTGCGAATCCGGCAAGTGTACCGGACTGCCGTCAAGTAATAAAAGATATCGAACCCACAGAGACTGTGTTCTCGAATCACAATGAATTTCAAATCGATTAAGTTCTGGACTTTTTAGAGAGGGTTTTGAAATTGGTTTTTGAATTGAAAGATAGATGAGCAGAGAACAATTAAAACAGAAAACAATTGTTTATGGGGTTTTTATCTAAAACAGATTCCTAGGGATTTGGGTTACCTTTGAGGCTGTTTATGTTGCTAACAGATTTACCTTTGTTGATTAGCGAAATTGCCTTGAAGGCGAGTTTATCCTCTGATAGCTTAAGCTCCCTCTCGGGTTACAAAAGCCGTGCCCAATTGACCCGACCCCTACTCTCGTGGCAGTCGATCCCAGATTGGACCCTTTGCGTTCCGTGACAACTCGTTGCTCCTCGAGGGACGGCTTCTAACTCTCGTGATTTCAGTCCCAAGTCTGACTTCTATAGGTCCGACACCTAGGTTCACCGCTAGGTTCCTCCCTAGAATGTCTAAGTCATGCAAATAACCTAAGTTCACCGCTAGGTTCCTCCTTAGATCACTCACATCTCACAAACTAGTGGCTGCCGGGCTTTACGAGTGAAACACCCTAGAAATCCTAAGTTCACCGCTAGGTTCCTCCTTAGAACGTCTATGTCACGCAAATAACGGTTCTTGCGAAATTTATGAGTGATTTACACACTAAAAATCAGATCTAAAGCAAATCGTAATTAACAAAGAGTTTACATCAAATTTACATCATAAACAAACTTGGGCGGAGCCCTAATCCCTAGAAACTAAGCTACTACTCCAGTCTTGCCATGGAGATGACAAGCTGGGTTGACAACATAATAAAAATCAGAAAAGAGAAGAGAGGAGAAGAAGAGGAGAGATCTATTCCTAGAGTAGTAGCCCCCAATGTGTTGATTATTCTCTGCCTGGTCCCTTATTTATAGAATTGGGCAGTTAGAGTCCTAATCCAACTCAAATTAGATCCAATTCTGTTACTTCTGAGCCAAGTAATACGCGTCACGGCCGTGATGGCCATCACGGCCAGGCCGTGACGGTCTCTGCCTCTGGCACTTTTGGAAAATCCGGTTTCTCGCGGGGCGAGAATGATGCTCGCGACGCGAGCCCTCTGTTATGGCCGTGAAGAATTTTACGGCTGGGCCGTGATGTGCTCTGACTTGTGGTGGTTTTGGGTCACGGCCGTGATGGCTATCACGGCCAGGCCGTGACAGTCTCTGACTTAAGCCTTTCTTCTTTTTCAGTTTTGCTCGATCATGGCCGTGATGGGCTCTGTTTGGCTCATTTTCTTCAGTTTTAAAGCTCCATCTTCATCCACACTTCATCATGGTTGATCTTGAGCAATTTACCCTTGATATCTGCAAAACAACACACGAAAACCGCCTTACCCATTCCAAAGGAAAATTAACCTAAAATCTAATAAAAATATGCCTAAACTACATGAAAATGCATACAAAATGATGGACAAAGATGAGGTGGAATCACACTCATCAATAACTTATGCATGGTGGTGGCTTATAATCAACATTAGGCATATCACCAAACAGTAATTTATCCATAGCAGTACTAAGATCTGTACCGGCCGAGAATAGAAGACCGAGAACTCGTCTATACGACCGGACCAACCGAGCTTATCCCCCCGAATGGGCCTTGGCCCATACCTCAAGGAGCCGAGAACATGTCGGCACGCCTGACATCCGAGGATAACTACTCGCCCCTGATCCATATCAGGCCACCCGCGAAGATACTTCAGCCCCAAGCTATCCATCCGCAGCTAACTGGGCCGAATATCTCGCTAGTCACGAGGTCACTCCGGATAATCAGGCCCCGGATATCTCTCCCCATGATCGCGATCTGATCCAAATATTTCTCCGCATATTTCGGAGCTTGATCCTGAGAGATCTCTATAAATAGGGGGCTTACCCCTCATTCAGAACTACGTTTGCTTTGATTCCCATTTGGATACGTAGGAGCAGAATCCACATTCTGTCAAGCACAATCCAAAAACACCCCACTAATCCTCGTTCGGCCGAGTATCTCACATCCGAGGTATTTGGACGGAACATTTGGCGCCGTCTGTGGGAATCGAAGCAAATATTTTCCCATACCACACAAAATGGTGAGGACGAGGAGCGGAAACTGCAGGAGGGAGGAGCCAGGGAATGCCAACAACGGAGTTAACGGGGATAATGGAGAACGATCCGTAGGCCCAGCAGGAATGACTGACAATCCCGTGGTTCAGGAGCTTCTCGCGCAGGTTGCAGCGCTGAGAAGGGAGAACGAAGAAATCCGCCGGCAGAATAGCCGTCGTGAGAGAGAGCAGAGCAGGGAAAGGTCGGTCTCTTCCCCACATGAAAGAGAGCGCCGACCTCCCGAGATTGAGGGGTCCAGAAACTTGTATAGGGAAGGGGGTCCTCACCTCCGGGCTTCCCACCACAACAACCGAGCAGAGGAAGAGGGATTCCCTAGGCAGGCCCCAGAATTTTCACTCCAGACAAACAGACTTAATGACAAGGCCAGCCTGCGGAAGCCGAGGCATCCTTTCACGAACGATATCATGGGGGTCCCCTTGCCAGCCAACTACAAGCCCATCAACATTGACAAATATGATGGCACCTCAGACCCCGAGCGCCACTTGGACGCCTTCACCACGCAGATGTACCTTTTTACGGATGACGACGCTGTCATGTGCAAAGTCTTCCCAACCACTCTGAAGGAGGCAGCGCTGACTTGGTACACCCAGCTACCCCCAGCCTCGGTGGACTCTTTTGATACATTCGTGGCTAAGTTCAGCGCTCAGTTTGCCACGAGCCGAGCCCACAAAAAAACCTCGGCCTCACTGGTGAATTTCAGGCAAGAGAAGAATGAATCCCTGCGCAACTTCATGGCCAGATTCAGCAAGGAGGCGGTACTCATCCCCAATCTCAGTGCCGATGTTGCACTACACACCATCCTGACCGGGTTGAGACCTGGCCCTTTTACTAGGCACTTGGCTCGGAAACCACCAGCCGACATGGACGAACTGAGAAGAAAAGCTGCAGGTTTCATCAATATGGAGGAGGTTGAGGAGTCCAAGAAAAGGGAGCGGACCGATGATGCCGACAGGCGAGAAGGTAAAGACAAGAGGAGGGCAGGGGGTGATAAGCCGAGATTTAAAGGCCCGGCCGAGCATTTCCAGAGGGGACCGAAGTATGAGCATTATACTCCCCTCAATACAAACCGGGCTCGGGTGTTCGAGGAAGCGTACAACGCGGAACTTCTGCAGCTCCCAAATCGTGGCCACACCCCCCAAAACGCAGATCGCCAGAAGCATTGTCGGTATCACCGCAACTATGGCCATACCACCGAGGAGTGCTGGGTCCTACGGGATAAAATTGAAGAGCTGGTTCAGGCTGGCCATCTCAACAACTTTGTTCGAAGAAACAACAACAACAGTGAGAGGCGCGGTGGAAACAGAAGGAGAGAGGGTGACCGAAGCCCGAGAAGGGGTGGCAGTCGACGAAATGATGAGAGAGCAGAGACCAGAGAGAGGCATAATGAAAGACGGGAAGAGGATAATGTCATCCGGGGGGTGATAAACACCATCTCAGGAGGGTTTGCGGGGGGAGGCTCAACAAGTTCAGCTCGGAGAAGACACCTGCGGGCCATCCGAGCTGTCAACTCCTGTGATCCGGCAAGCCTCCCGAAGTTCCCCACCTATTATCTTTTTCTCGATGAAGATTTTGTGGGAGTAGATCCCAACCAGGATGACCCCATGGTGATCACCGCATGCTTGGCCAACTTCACGGTCAAAAGAACCCTCGTCGACCAGGGAGCTCATGGGATATATTGTATTACTCAACGTTTCAGAAGCTCAGGATCCCGGAGAAATCAATTCAGCCGTACGACAGTAAGCTCGTTGGCTTCGCAGGGGAACAGGTTGATACTCGGGGATATATTGACCTCTTGACTACTTTTGGCGATGGCAGAGCTTCTAAAACCATCATGGTCAGGTATGTGTTAGTTAATGCTATTACATCGTATAATATCCTGATCGGAAGACCGTCCTTGAATGAATTAGGGGCTGTGGTCTCTACTCCCCACCTCACGATGAAGTTCCCTTCCAGCTCGGGGGACATAGTGGCTGTCCGAGCAGATCAGAGGATGGCAAGACAGTGCTATGCTGATAGTTTGCGGGTGAGCAAACTTAAACCCGCACCAGCAGAAAACCTTAGACAGGGGAAGGACAAGGCGGTGAATTCAAGAAACTCCGTTGAGCTGGATCCCGGGATGGACATGCAGGAACAACGTCCACAACCTATTGAGGAGTTAGAGAAGTTCCAGCTCGGCAAATGGCTGAACAGTGCACTAAACTCGGTGGTCACCTTGAGCCTACTTTGAAAGAAAAAATAAAGCAAGTGCTACGCAGAAATGCCGATCTATTCGCCTGGACCACATCTGACATGCCGGGAATTGATCCCAACTTCTTATGCCATAAATTGTCAATTTGTCCCGAGGCGAAGCCAGTGACCCAGAGAAAAAGGAGATTAGGTGAAGAAAGGAGAAAAGTAGTGGAAGAGGAGACAGCGAAGTTGGTCAAGGCCAATTTTATCCGAGAAGTAGAATACACCACATGGCTGGCCAACGTCGTTCTCGTCAAAAAAGCAAACGGCAAGTGGCGCATGTGCACTGATTACACAGATCTGAACAGAGCTTGCCCAAAAGACTCTTATCCTTTGCCGAGTATTGACAGGCTGGTTGACGGGGCTTCCGGATACAGAATTCTAAGCTTCTTGGATGCATACTCCGGGTACAACCAAATCCGAATGTACCCCCCAGATGAGGAGAAAACAGCCTTCATTACCGAGGGGTCAAATTACTGTTACAGAGTGATGCCGTTTGGGCTGAAGAATGCGGGAGCTACGTACCAGAGACTCATGGACCGGGTATTCGAGAAACAAATTGGCAGAACTATGGAAGTATATGTGGATGACATGGTGGTGAAATCCGATGACCCCAGCCACCACCCTACAGATCTGGAAGAAATATTTCATCAGCTGAGAAGGTACAACATGAGACTGAACCCGGAGAAGTGTGTTTTCGGTGTCCAGGGGGGAAAATTCCTCGGCTTTATGCTTACGCACCGGGGAATCGAGGCCAATCCTGATAAGTGCCGGGCCGTGATTGAGATGAGAAGCCCGCAGAACGTTAAGGAAGTGCAAAGATTGGCAGGACGGCTTGCATCATTATCTCGGTTCCTGCCCAAATCCGCAGAGAAAGCTCGGCCTTTCTTCAAACTGCTGAAGAAGCCCCAAACCTTCATGTGGACCGAGGACTGCGAGAAGGCCTTTGTCGACTTCAAGGCCTTTTTGTCCTCCCCGCCGATATTAAAACGACCCATCCCTGGGAAGGAATTGTATTTATATCTGTCAGCCTCCGAGAATGCCATCAGCACAGTCATCGTACAAGAGGTAGAGAAAGCTCAAATGCCGGTATACTTCATCAGTAGGGTGCTTCACGATGCCAAAACTCGGTATCAAGTCATTGAGAAGCTCGTCTTAGCCTTGGTAACCGCAGCTCGGCGGTTGCGCCCATACTTTCAGAGTCACCAAGTGATTGTTAAAACGGATCACCCGATTAAACAAATACTCAAAAAGCCAGAATTGGCGGGGCGTATGATTGCTTGGTCAGTAGAATTGTCCGAGTTTGGCTTGAAATACGAGATGAGAGGACCTCTGAAATCTCAATGCCTCTCCGACTTCATAGCCGAGCTCCATCCACAGCCAGTAGCCGAGGATATATGGTGGAATTTGTACGTGGATGGATCCTCGAATGTCAGGGGCAGTGGAGCAGGGGTGATTCTGGAAGGACCGGGAGATCTGATTTTGGAGCAATCGTTAAAGTTCGAATTCAAAACCTCGAACAATCAAGCCGAGTATGAAGCTTTGATAGCGGGATTAAGGCTGGCGAATGAAATGGGGGCAAAGGCTGTTAGGTGCCGGAGTGATTCACAACTAGTCACCGGACAAATATCCGGAGGCTATCAGGCGAAGGAACCTCAGCTCACCAGATATTTGTGTAAGGTCAACCAATTAATCTCCGGCTTTGAAAAATTCACTATTGAGCACATTCCCCGGGAAGAAAACACTCGGGCTGATTTGCTGTCCAAGCTAGCCAGCACAAAGAAGCCGGGACACCATAGAACGGTTATTCAAGAAACCCTCAATGAACCGAGCATTGGGACAGAAGAGGTGATGGCCAACGAGTTGGTTGACCGAGAGTGGATGACACCCATATGGGAGTACTTATCCTCAGAAACTCTACCCTTGGATCAGGCCGAAGCCAGGAAAGTCAGGCTCAGGGCAAGTCACTTTACCATAATCTCCGGGGAGTTGTATAAGCGAGGATTCTCGGCGCCATTGCTAAAATGTCTGACGAGGGCACAATCCAAGTATGTCATGGAAGAGGTTCACCGAGGAATCTGTGGTTTTCACTGTGGAGGCAGATCAATGGCCTCCAAGGTAGTCCGAGCAGGGTACTATTGGCCTACCATCAGAGCTGATTGCATGGAGTGGACAAAGCGGTGTGATGAGTGCCAAAGATTTTCCAATGTAAATCATACCCCCCCTGAAGGACTTCACACATTAAACTCGCCTTGGCCGTTCGCTATGTGGGGAATGGACATACTGGGGCCTTTCCCTGTAGCCAAAGGCCAAGTCAAATTCCTACTGGTAGCGGTGGACTACTTCACCAAATGGATCGAAGCAGAGCCTTTGGCAAAGATTACCGCCGAGAAAGTGCAGAAATTTGTGTGGAAGAGCCTTATTTGTAGGCACGGAATTCCCTTTGCAATCGTCACTGACAACGGAAGACAATTTGTGGATAAGACGCTACGGGAATTCTATGACAACCTCGGTATTAAGCACCAAGTTACATCCGTTGAGCACCCCCAAACCAATGGGCAGCCGGGCAAAATAACAAGGTCATCCTCGGGGAACTGAAGAAAAGAGTAGGAAGATCCAAAGGAGCTTGGGCAGAAGAGTTACCGAGTATCCTCTGGGCCTACCACTGTACGCCTCAATCTACCACTCAAGAAACACCCTTCAGGCTGACGTATGGAACAGACGCCATGATCCCAGTAGAGATTGGTGAACCGTCTTTCCGACGTGTGCAACACAAGCCGAATGACAATGAGAGCAATCTGAGGGTCGAACTTGACTTGGTAGAAGAAGTTAGGGAGGAAGCCAGAATCAGAGAAGAAGCCTGCAAACAGAGAGCCACTAGAAGGTATAATTCAAGAGTGAGGCCAAGGAGTTTTCTGCGCGGAGACTTAGTACTGAGAATAAAAGGGGAAGCAAGGAAGGACCGCACGGAAGGCAAGTTAGCGGCAAACTGGGGAGGGCCATTCCGAGTAGTTGAAAACCTGGGGAACGGGGTATATAGGTTAGAAGAATTGTCAGGAAATCCTATCCCGAGGACATGGAATGCTTCTCATTTAAAGTTTTATTACAGCTGATGTATATAGTCGGGTGTTGTACTCTTTTTCCTACCTCGGTATTTTTTCCCAAAATGGGTTTTGACCGGGGAGGTTTTAACGAGGCACACCGCGGACTCCATCCAATAAAAAACAAATTTTATTATGAATATGGTTTTATTTTCTCTTGCTTTGCCGAAGTATTTATTTTGCAGGCATCTTATTCTAATGGCCGAGTTCGAGCCAATTACATTCTAAAGGCCAAGTTTGAGCCTGGTGGCCGAGTTCGAGCCAATTACATTCTAAAGGCCAAGTTTGAGTCTAATGGCCGAGTTCGAGCCAATTACATTCTAAAGGCCAAGTTTGAGCCTGGTGGCCGAGTACGAGCTAATGGCCGAGTTCGAGCCAATTACATTCTAAAGGCCAAGTTTGAGCCTGGTGGCCGAGTACGAGCCAATGGCCGAGTCCTAGCCAATTACATTCTAAAGGCCAAGTTTGAGCCTAATGGCCGAGTTCGAGCCAATTACATTCTAAAGGCCAAGTTTGAGCCTGGTGGCCGAGTACGAGCCAATGGCCGAGTCCGAGCCAATTACATTCTAAAGGCCAAGTTTGAACCTAATGGCCGAGTTCGAGCCTAATGGCCGAGTTCGAGTCAATTACATTCTAAAGGCCAAGTTTGAGCCTGGTGGCCGAGTACGAGCCAATGGCCGAGTCCGAGCCAATTACATTCTAAAGGCCAAGTTTGAGCCTGGTGGCCGAGTACGAGCCAATGGCCGAGTCCGAGCCAATTACTTTCTAAAGGCCAAGTTTGAGCCTGGTGGCCGAGTACGAGCCATAAAGTTAAGTCTAAAGGTCAAGCATGATCTTATTAGCCGAATCCGAGTTATTAAGTTATTAACGCGGAATTTAAGCCGCGAAATTATTAAAGCCGAATATGAGCAAAGAACAAAATTCGGAAAGGCCGAGTACGAGCCATTATTTTATTAAGGAAACTGAGTACAATGCGCAAGGCAAAAATAAAGCTGAGTTTGACTCTTAGAAAAGTACATTCAAGGAAACCGAGTACAATGCGCAAGGCAAAAATAAAGCCGAGTTTGACTCTTAGAAAAGTACATTCAAGGGACCGAGCACAACGCTGAAGTCGAAAGCCGAAATTGAAAATAAGGGCCGCCCGGCGGGACAGTAGTCCCCCCAATCAGAGCAGGAGCAAGTCCGGGCGGCCCCCAATCCCCCTAATCAAGCGCCACCACTCTCTCTCAAGGGAGGCTGTAGTCACTTCCCCCTGAGAAAGCTGGATGATGAGGTGCTCGGCCAACTCCGGGAGTAGACGACCTCTACCCCTTTCTCAACTCCCGAAGATTATTGTTCTCCCAGTTAACATCCTTCTTGAAGGATCGAGGAATTCTGGATCCCGTCTCCCACTTACATCCTTTTTGGCGGATGTGAGACCCAAAAAAGGATGTTAACTGGGAAGAGGGGAACATAAACCCCTGACGCTAGCATAGAACTACTCGGGCTGAAGAGAAGTAAGAAACGAATTTGGCTGATGGAAAAGGATGAGGAATGAACAAGTGAGGCAGCGGAAGGGCCCTATTTATAAGCAAGGAAGGAAGTAGTATGCGTGAGAGTTTGTTGGGAAAACAAATCTCGAAACTAAGCAAAAGGCAGCGATTGCATGAACCCATTACGGTTTCCAAAGCATTTAATGCATGACAACGCAAAATGTAAAACACGTGTTTCTCGTGTAACAATCACCGTCCATTTTGGACGGTAGAGTATTTTGGCCTTAGCCGAAGGTTTGATTAACAAGCCAAACACAACAAAGAATCAGCAAAATGATAATGATTTTCATTCAGTAATGTCAGGTTACAAGGGCATGAGCCCAGTACAAAGGATGGACAAAAAACAAAAAAACTACAACAGCTACTCCCCCCTATGGCTTTCCTCGGCATCTATGTGACCTTCGGGAGAGTCCCCCACTACGTCTACCTCTTCCTCCTCCTCGGGAATAATGGGAACAAGTTCCCCATTCACCACCTCCATGTTCACATCGGCCCCCGAAAGGTCGATGCCAGGAACTAGAACCTCAGCTTGGGCAATGGCTTTGTCAAAACCTTTCCGGTGCTCGATGACAATGCAGCTGGTGGCCTCCTTTACGTCCTCCTCGAGCAGCATCTTAGCCTGGATCTCAGCCTCCAAGGCAGCTTTGAGCCGATCAATCTCAGTCTGAGCCTCTTTGAGCTTTTCCTCGGCACGAGCCTTGTCTTCTTCAACCCGAACTCTGCCTTCCTCGGCCGATTTTGCCCGGGAATCCAGCTCGGAGTTCCGAGTATTAATTTCAGTAATGGTGGCAGTTAGGCGTTCGTTGCCGCGAGCCAGCTCTTCGTGCTCGGAGGAAATCCGGGAAAGATCCCCCTTCAACCTCTCAACAGCAGCAAACTCAGACTCCAACTGTTGAGACTTCCTCTCGGTCTCCGTCACCTCTCGACTATAGAAACGAGCCAAAGCTGCAGCGCGAAGGCAGTAGACCGAGAGGGCCTCCATGCTAGATCGGGCCCCCTGCTGCTTGATAAACCGAAGATCAGCGGCCTTTAAGAGGCTCGAGTCGAAAGAGGGGAAGGGGTTGAAGTCTTCACCCCAGAGAGATGAAGTCCTTGCCTTCAGGGTAGTGTTGTACCATTTTGGCTCGAGGGGGGCAGGAGGTGGCTGTTCTCGCCCCGCGATTTCCGTCCCCTGAGTAGTAGGGCGAGGGGAGCTTGGGCCAGGAAGGGGAGAATCTTCGGCGACTACTTCAACCTCTGCCCTCTTCCTTTTTTGAGGGGCGGATGACGAAGCCCCCTTTGCAGAAGTCTTGGTGGGAGGAGGTCTTTTCTGTTTCTTCTCGGTCGAATAGGGACCCTGACCCTCTTTAGCAGCACCAGCCCTTACAAGCTTTGAGAAGTCAAATTTCCCCATGAGGACTGCCAAAAAGAAAAAAAAAATGGTTAGTTCAGCAATACATAAAGAAAATATTCAAAAACTAAAAAGCCGAGCACTTACTTTTCAGGTCGGCTCTCGGGGTGGATGAGAAGGGGAGTTTCAGAAGGCGTGCACAATGGAGGGGCCGAGGAAGTTTTTCTAGTATATCTATATCCCGCCTATCCTCGGCCGGCAGGGAGCGGTACTCGAAGCCAACGAATTTTGTGGGAGAGGATTGCCAGTATAAAGGAAACTTGGCATATTTATTCTCGTCAAAAAAGTGGGAGGTGTGAGAACCCGAAGGGCGAACTCGGAAGAAGCCAACTTTGAAGTCTTTATACGACGATGCGTATAAACTAAGAAGACCTCTTCGGTTCAACCCATTAAGGGATACCCATCCCTTTTTCTCGCCAAATCTGGTTCGATAAAAGTACAAAAATTTTGGAGTAGTGGGCTCTATCCTGATGTATTTACATAGAATCTGAAAGGCTTTCATAAAAGCCCAGCTGTTAGGATGGAGCTGAGTAGGTGCGACGTTCATGGTTCTCAGAACGTCACACTCAAACTCGGTAAAAGGAAGAGATACATGCAGCTTCTCAAAAAGTGTTTTGTACATATATGTAAAGGGGGGCTCGGAAGGACGAGCCCTGAGAAAGACACACTCGGTACCCGAGCACGGAGAACAAATGAACTCGGACTCGTCTCCAGAGGCCGAGATATTAATATGGGACCGGAGTTGAACAATTGAATCAGGAGTTTGGTAGTCAGAGAAAAAGGTCCCAACCTCGCCTTTGACCCAGGTATACCCAGGAAGGGTAATATCGGGAATAGGGTCTTTTGGAACCCTAGGGCGTTGTTTACGAGCGGCGGGTTTGGACACTCTGGGAGGGGGAGAACCAGACCTAGGAGAACCGGACCTCGAAGAATCAGACTCGGAAGAATCTGAATCAGTCGAAGACGACCCGGAGGAGAACGGTTCCGCCACTCCGATGTTCAGTTCCTGTGAAGGAACAGAAGAAACAGAAAGAGATCCCCCAATTGGGGAAACTTTGCGTTCAACTAGAGGCGAATTATTCGACTCAGAAGACACAGATGAACTCATATCTGGTAACCAGAAATTGAGCTTAGAAGCACGAAGGAAAGGAGGAAACGGAGCGTACCTGGAGGATGACAAGCAGAGAGATGGCAGAAACTTGGAAGACGAAGGTGAGCGGCAAAGGAGAGTAAGCAAAGTAGGAAGGGGTTGGCGCCGGAGGAGATATTTATAAGCCTGCGATTGGCGGCCCATCTCCCATCGGGCCCAAAAGGGCGCGACTTTTGATTTTCCCCCCATTAAATGGGCGCGGGACTCTAGGGTTTCTTGGCCATAGCGTGCCGTAGAAGTATTAGGGGAGTAATTGCTCCCTCTGACTGAGAGAGAAGATTTGATTGAAATGACAGCTGGGAATGTGGATAACTGCACAGCCGAAGAATAAGCTCGGTTTCATGCTTATTAACTCTTTCGCTTATTTAAGCTCGGAGCTCGGGGGGCTTGTGTACCGGCCGAGAATAGAAGACCGAGAACTCGTCTATACGACCGGACCAACCGAGCTTATCCCCCCGAATGGGCCTTGGCCCATACCTCAAGGAGCCGAGAACATGTCGGCACGCCTGACATCCGAGGATAACTACTCGCCCCTGATCCATATCAGGCCACCCGCGAAGATACTTCGGCCCCAAGCTATCCATCCGCAGCTAACTGGGCCGAATATCTCGCTAGTCACGAGGTCACTCCGGATAATCAGGCTCCAGATATCTCTCCCCATGATCGCGATCTGATCCAAATATTTCTCCGCTTATTTCGGAGCTTGATCCTGAGAGATCTCTATAAATAGGGGGCTTACCCCTCATTCAGAACTACGTTTGCTTTGATTCCCATTTGGATACGTAGGAGCAGAATCCACATTCTGTCAAGCACAATCCAAAAACACCCCACTAATCCTCGTTCGACCGAGTATCTCACATCCGAGGTATTTGGACGGAACAAGATCCATAACCAGACAAATTCAGCAAAATGTTTTTTTTTAATTTTATTTTCTGTCAATAACAACAAGAGTCCCCGGCAACGGCGCCAATTTTTGGTCGCGCTGTCGCGCACGCGCCAAAAAGCGAGCAGTTGGTAAAAATGTAGTGTAGGGAGCGACAACTCGGATATCATCTCACAAGGACTCTTGGGTTGTTGTTATTAACACAAAATCAGTTTTGGGGGGTTTTTGGATTTGAAATAAAATAAAGAAACAAAACAGAAACAGAGCAATAAGAACAAAACAGTAAAAGGATTATCAGAAATGCTAAGGACGATTAACCTACTGTTCTCGGTTTCCCACTATCATAGGTTCATGTAAATTCCAAGCCCTAAGCAGATTCTAATCCCCTTTCGGTTGTAGCAACAATTAACAAACGAAATCGCTACTACAGATATATGTTCCTATTCCCGAATTAAACAAACGGGGTGAAGCCCTCATGAACTAAACGAACATGAACGAACACACGCGAATCAAACAAACGCGATTCAATATAGGAACATAACATCACCGAAATAAATCAACACAACACTATACACTCCTGAATTAAACAAACAGAAATATATAGCATAGCATTGAAAAGTGAAAAGCATACAAAACAGGAATTACAAGACCTCAAGCGTCAATGGAACCCAATCGCAGTAGATTAATCAAAGGAGACTAGTTCTCCATTACAAACATAAACCTAAACCTACTTGTAGCCGCACTATGAAAAGAAAAGAAGAAGAGAAAAGAAGATGATCAGTTCTGCCCCAAAACAGATATAAATACAGATTCCGGGTTGCGGTCGATCGCGAGGCGAAACATGTTTCGCGAGGCGAATATTATGAACAGTCGCTTTCTCGCGAGGCGAAACATGATTCACGAGGCGAGCCAGAGAGGGTGATTGTTGCTGCTCGTTCTGGTCTTCAGGCTCGCGAGGCGAGAATCCTCTCGCGAGGCGAATCCTCCAGAATTGCATTTTTCCCTGTTTCTTTATTCCCTTAACTTCTAAGTTAACCTGAAAACAATGAAACATCCATAAGTGTTTTATTTGACTTAAAACTGGCTAAATTAACCTAAAAATACTTTACAGACTCAAAATGTTTCTTAAAGACAATCTAGTCTAATTTGGGTGAAAATGATATATAATTAGCACAAAACCACGGTCATACTAGTCATGAAACTAGATGAGCCAGCGGCTGATCACTCGTGTTGAAAATGAAGCAGGCAAGACCATTAAGTCCTTTCGTACAGACCGTGGTGGGGAGTATTGTTCGAAGGAGTTTGAATATTTTTGCATGCAGCAGGGCATTCGAAGAGAGCTTACAGCCGCATATACACCACGACAGAACGGTGTATCAGAACGGAAAAACAGAACTATCCTCAACATGGTGAGAAGTTTGCTAGCAAAAGGACAAGTTCCAAAGACATTTTGGCCTGAAGCTGTAAATTGGAGTGTTCATGTTTTCAACAGAAGCCCAACTTTTGCTGTTCAAAACAGGGCACCCGAAGAGGCCTGGAGTGGAAGAAAACCCGTTGTAGACTACTTCAGAATTTTTGGCTGCATTGCTTTTGCTCACATACTAGATGAAAAAAGGAAGAAACTTGATGTAAAAGCTGAAAAATGCATCTTTCTTGTTGTAAGTGATGTGTCAAAAGAATATAAATTATTTAATCCACTCACGAAGAAGATTGTGACCATCAAGGATGTTATTTTTGATGAAGAAAGCACCTGGAAGTGGAATGAGCAGTAGCCTAAACAAGTTCTTTATGATAATGATGCTGAACAGGAGCAAGTTTCAGCACCTGATATGCCCAGAAATTCATCAGATATAACTCAAACAGCCACTAGAACTCCATCATCAGTTGCTGCAGCAAATGAAGAAGCAGCTCAGACAGTTGGTCGAGTGAGAAGAAGGCCTGCTTGGATGGAAGATTATGAGATAACTGGGTTAAGTAATCCAGTGACTCATTTTGCTTTGTTTGCAGATTGTGATCCTACAACTTTTGAGAGTGCCGTCAAAGAGGATAAATGGCAAAAAGCAATGGATGATGAAATCAAATCCATTGAAAAGAATGACACTTGGGAGCTATGTGATCTACCCGAAGGGCATAAAACCATTGGTGTAAAGTGGGTCTTCAAGACAAAGCTGAACAAAAATGGTGATGTAGACAAATATAAAGCACGTTTGGTGGCCAAAGGGTATAAGCAACAGTACGTGGTTGATTATATAGAAGTATTTTCTCCGGTTGCGAGACATGAATCAATCCGGTTGGTGGTTGCGTCAGCGGCACAAAATTCATGGCCCATTTTCCAGCTAGATGTCAAATCGGCATTCTTGCACGGGTATTTGGAAGAACAGGTATTTATTGACCAACCCCCAGGCTATGTTAAAGTCGGAAATGAAAATAAAGTCTATAGATTGAAGAAAGCTCTTTATGGGCTAAAGCAAGCCCTGAGGGCTTGGTATAATCGTATTGAGACTTACTTTCTTAAAGATAGTTTTGTGAAATGTCCTTATGAGCATACAATGTTCGTTAAGATTGGAGATAAAGGAAAAGTGCTTATAGTTTGCTTGTATGTTGATGATCTTATATTTACTGGAAATTGTGTTACCATGTTTAGTGAATTCAAGGAGTCCATGATGAATGAATTTGAAATGTCTGATCTTGGTTTGATGCATTATTTTTTGGGCATAGAAGTGATGCAATCAGATGATGGGATTTTTCTCTCTCAAAAGAAATATGTAGGACAAATTCTGCACAAGTTTCAAATGAAGGATTGTAATCCTGTAAGTACTGCAGTGGAATGTGGCACAAAACTACACAAAGATCTTGATGGGAAGAAGGTGGATAGCACTCTTTACAAGCAAATTGTTGGCAGCTTGGTGTATCTTACCGCAACAAGACCAGACATAATGTATTCTGTGAGTTTAATTAGTAGATACATGGAAAATCCCACTAAGTTGCATTTGTTAGCTGCCAAGAGAATTCTTCAATATTTGCAGGGAACTCAAAGCCTTGGGATATATTACAAGAAGGGTGAAGAATCTAACTTGGCAGGATTTACTGACAGTGATTATGCAGGTGATCAAGATGATAGAAGGAACACCTCTGGTTATGTCTTTATGCTTGGATCAGGTGCTATTTCATGGTCATCTAAAAAGCAACCAATTGTCACCTTGTCCAGTACAGAGGCTGAGTTTGTTGCAGCTACAACTTGTGCTTGCCAAGCAATATGGTTGAGAAAAATCCTTGAGGAGTTTCAGTTCAAACAAATCGGAGCTACTACAATTTTCTGCGACAATAGCTCAACAATCAAATTGTCTAGGAATCCAGTCCTACATGGAAGAAGCAAACCCATTGATGTGAAGTTTTATTTCTTGAGAGATCTTTGCAAAGATGGAACAATTGATCTGGTACACTGCAAGAGTGGAGATCAGGTTGCTGATATATTCACCAAGGCTTTAAAGAGGGAGTTGTTTGTAAAGTTCAGAGAGTTGCTAGGCGTCTGCATGATTAGCTAAGCCAAGTTTTTAAACTGATATTAGCAAATATCAGTTTAAGGAAGGGATTGTTGGCAGAATTTATTTTATTGTTTAATTTATTTATTCGAATTGAGTCAGTTTTTCGGTTGCCTAGAGTTTAGAAGTTGGTTGCTGAATGTTGCAGTTTTTTAACTTTTATCAGTATATGTATTTTTTTCTGGTTTAGTCAGCAAACTTAGTGGGTAGTTGTTCTGATATTTAGGTGTAGTTGAGTTATGGAGAATATGCTAGATGTGGGTCCTATCTATTAGGAATTTCAGCTCTGTATTTTGCCTATTTAAAGGCCCCAACGTTATGAATAAAGGTAGAAAGCCAGTTCTGCCACATCAATATTTTATTTACAACAGTTTGTCCTATTCTATTCTATAAGTAGGTTGGAGTATCCCTTTTACTCCTCATCAATATACACTTTAGCTTATAAAAAAAATACCTTGAACCCATCATTGTACTTAAGTATGTTCAAGATTTTAAATGCAGTTGCAATTCCGGTTACGTTGTATATATTTTCCGTTATTGCGGACAATTGCGAAAAATGTTATCAATGCGGTTGCAACTGACGCAGTTTTGGAGACTTCCAAAATCAAAATGTCGCGACCCAAATTACGGTTTCGAACCCAAATTTAAAACCTTCAGTACATCATATACTACAATATTCTGGATTATGGTAATTGTAACCTATATATAACGAACAAAGGTTGTCATATCAATTTTCAGTTTAACCTTGATTATAAAAAAAAAAAAAGAGTTCAGTTTAACCTTTGCACTCAAATATCATTAAGGCATAAGCCAATATACATAATAAGATTTGGACAAGTTACCAACATGATCCCCACAAAAGTTGTCATGCCCATCAAGATCAGCTAGGGTACTGGTATATTCCTTTATGTCTAAGATTTTACATAACTATTGAGCTTCTAGAGGAATGCCAAATCATTCCAAGGGGAAAACTTGGATTGCAACCCAAAGAGAATAATGGCAGAAGCAAACCAAGGGAACCCATGTTTGTATAACAAACGACCAGCTTCTCTAGGGAATCTTTAACATCTCATGACTGTAATCTCAGTAGTGGTTGATAGGTCCTACTTTGCATGTGCAATGTTGTGCATGACCAAAATCAACATCTACATGATCATCACTAGTTGTGGCTACATTGATTTTTTCGCTTCCATTTTTAAAAGTTAGCCACCTATATTCCATATATACGCAGACATAACTAGGCACAAAATATGGTGGTCCTGCTTGTACTACCCTAATGTAGTGGTCAATTTATTTCAAAGTGTCGCGGCCGTCCCGTCCGGGAGCCGTGAAAAAAGAGATAAAAAACAGAGGAGTGATCACTAAAATTTTTATTTGGAAAATCTTAGAAAAAACCAATTATTTAAAGGTAGACTGGTCTAAAAAAAAAGAGAGAGATGAGTCCGGGAGTCTGTTACGAGTAGGGAAGGTGTTAGCACCCCAAATCGGCAGTTTAAAAAACGGTACCTCAAGTTAATTGTGCAAAAAACATTTTAATAACCTTTTAAATATTTATTTTACCCCAAAAATTATTTACAAGAAAGAATTATTTTTAATTTTTAATATTTATTTATTGTTTATAAAAACTAAATGAGGTTGAACATGACACATGAGTCCACAGGGTAACCTCAAATCTAAGGGACTGGATATGGCACTGTGTCCATAGAGCATCCCTAAAAATAGAAAAGTTTAATTATTTGATTATTTTAACATAAAAAGAGACAAAAAAAAAGGAAATTTTAGTTTTGGCTTGACAAGATGATTTATCTTGCTCCTACGTATTCCTGGGTGCGATGGAAAACTCAAAGCCACGTAGTTATTTTGAAAATGTTTGATTGGTTGGTTGATTTTAATTTTGATAAAGATTTGATTTTGAAAAGATTTATTTAAAAAAGATTTTATTTTGAAATAAATTCACTCTTACACAGGGTCTAAGATAGTAGTGCTATATGATAAACCCTTACAATCCATACGACACTTGAGGATGAATAAGTCCATACATCAACGTCGTGGATTGTCGTGTGAATTCAAAAGATACTTTTTATAAAATTAAATTGGGTAAAATTGATTAAAAGTGTAAATTGAAAAAAACATTTAATATTTTTTACAAAAGGGAATACAGGGTTAAAGATAGCAAAGATATATGATGAACCCTTACAATTCGTACAGTACTTGAGGATGAAAAAATCCATACATCAACACCGTAGATTATTGCGTGAACTCAAAAGATTATATTTTTATTTTATAACCCCCTTTTTACCCAGATGAAACACCACATATCAATAACTAAAAAAGGGAAAGACAAGCACATCCATCAGGCTATCAGAACCCATATGTCTTCATAAGCCCAAACCCAACAAGTAAAAGGCTAAAAGCAAATAAAGAAAAATAAAATAAAATATAAGTATATGATAAACCACATGATAGAAGCAAAGAAGCTTATGTATTTCCTTACCAGCCCAAAACGATGCAGGGGGGTAGGAATCAAGAACACGGCAGGGGGCTTGGACGACGGTTCGTGCGGCAGTTCCGGGGGCGAGACGCGGCGACGGGGCTCGAGTTCGGGCTGGCGTGGGCGTTTTGTCACGGCGAAGCAGAGGGGCGTGGATCGCAGGTTGCGGCGGCGGATCTAGGTGGGTCGTGACGGCGAGGGGCAGCGGCAGAGCTTGGGGAAGATGGAGGAAGAGAGAGGGAGGGGGGGGGGGGGGGACAACTGTGACAAGGTTCTGAACTTTTTTTTGATGTGTTTGGATTTTTTTTATTTTGGTTTGTTTTGTTTTTGTTTTGAGAAAGAAATGTTGGAGTTTTTCTGTATTAGTGGTGGCTTGGATTGGTGGAGAAGATGATAGCAGATGCTGGAGGTAGAAGATGAGGATGGTTATGGGTGGAAAGTGGTTCTGATTTTTATTTATTTTCCTGGCTGTTGTTGTTGAGGGTGATGTTGTTGGGAGGAAGATGGAGATGATTGTGGTGTATGTAGGGGTTGTTATTATGGTGGGTTAAAAAAATGTTTCTATGAAGGAGAAGATGAAGAGTAGCTGAGATGAATCAGAAAATGGTTTTTTTCGTTCACGCCTCCCCTCCCCTTTGTCACAATTCAATGCAATATATAGCACAAAAAAGAAGAAGATGACAAATCTCCTTGTTAGGCCAGCTGGTGTGGGTACAAGTAGTGGGGAGCAAATCAGCTTTTGCTCCACCACCTTGCTTGGCTGGTGCAAGGGTAGGGAGGGCTGTACCATTATCCCTATTTTTTCTTTGAAAAAGAAGAAGATGACAAAGAGGGATACAAGCATGGGAGCAGAAGAGGCAGAACAGCAAAACATAATTTTTATGTTTATCTTTATTTTTATTTTAAACATTCTTTTTTACTTTTTTCTTTTTTCTTTTTTTATTTGAGTTTGTGCTATGGGCTCAACACTTGCAACAACAAAAAGAAAATTGGGCCAAGAATAAAAACATTTTTTGTTTTATTTTTATCATTTATTTTTACTATTTTTCAAAACATTAATTAAAAAAAATCGGGCAAAATTAGGTGTTCACAGCTACCCCTCTTTACTTGTTTCTTATTAATTAGATAGTAGGTGTAACCGTAGTTAACCAACTATCATTATAAGAAACGAGTAAAGACATGAACTCCAATTTTGGCCGAAGTTCATTGACAAGTAAAAGGAAGCAAAATTAAAAGAGCTTACGGGATGGATTGCCCATAGAAGCTCGAGCAGAAAGATAAAAAGCTTGCGGAGTCGTTTGTCCGCTGAAGCTTGGAAGGAAAGGTAAAAACTTGTGGAGTCGGTTATCCACTGAAGTTTGACAGAAAATAAAAAGCATGCGGAGTCGGTTGTCCGCTGAAGCTTGACATGAAAGGTTAAAAGCTTACAGGGCCGGTTGTCCGCTGAAGCTTGAAAGCAAAAGGATTAAGAGCTTGCGGAGTTGGTTATCTGTTGACGAATCTGGGCAAGTATACCCAGTCGTGCAAGGAATACGGTGGTAAGACCGGTTATCGTATCCACGGGGATTGGATGTCAACTACCAATTCACAAACTCAGCAACTATCTAGACTAAACTAAAGATCACGAGATATTAAAACAGAAAAATAAAGCAACAAAAGCAATAAAATGTTTTTGGTCTTTTTGGGGACTTTTTACAAACACTTGGAGTGCAGAAAGATATGTTGGGACTAGACTTCACCAAACATCTGTCTCATGTACTATCAGGACTAGATACCTCCCATTCATGCTTCAGATATTAAAATCAATCCACTAAATTACTCAAACCCCGATTCCTCGGATGGCAAGAGCCTAAATCCACTAATAGACCCTAATTCCTTAGGTAGCCTAGATTAATGAATTTGCATTAAGATTAGGGATTACGCGATTACTAGTAAACCTAACTCCATTCCTAGATGAAAGGGTTACTAGGTGATTAAATTCAGTTCCGGTTCTGATACGAATTTCCCAATTGCATACCAAAACACAAATCGAGTCATGGGGGTGCTAGCCACAACAAGCATTAAGCACAGAAAATTAATCACTAATATGAAGACATGAACACAGAATAATCAGTCAAGATAAATACATGTTAATCAGTTTGGCTACATCTAATCCCAACAACAGGGATTTAACTACTCATAGAAAGAGAATACAAAGAGAAAGAGAGAAGGGATGAAGCAAACTCCATAGAAGGATCCTCCAATCTTCTTCCAGTCCCAGAGCAAGGAAAACATCCCCCTTCAGTGTTGGAACCCTCTTCCAGCCGCAGCCTCTCAGTCTGCCTACAAGAACTCTCCAAACTCCAAAAACTGTTCAGTTCTGCCCTAAAACAGCAACTTATACCAATCTGTTCTGCGCTCGCTCGCGAGGCTAATGTCCTCTCGCGAGGCGAAAGTTAAAATCTGCTGCTTCTGAGAAATGGACTCTCGCGAGGCGAGTACATGTTCGCGATGCGAGCCCGTAAATTGCTTCTCAAATATGCTCGTGAGGAGCATCAGGGCCTGGGCGTGATGGCTTCTGGTTTCCATACTCGCGAGGCGAGACAAGGTTCGCGAGGCGAACCAGAAAGGCTTGCATTTTCTGGAACAGTCAGCTTTCATGGTCGCGAGGCGAATCAAGTCTCGCGTGGCGAATCTTCAGAATTCTGCTTGGCTCAATTTCTTCTCTTTTCAAGCTCCAAAATCATCCAAGCTTCATTATAGCCAAATATGCACAGTTTTCCTTCAATTTTTGCAAAACAACACACAGAAACCGCTTCACCCGTTCCAAGGGAAAATCTAATAAAAATCAAACTAAGAATGCCTAATATAGATGAAAAATGCATGCAAAAGTATATATGAAACATCATGTAAAATCACACTATCAAATCACCCCAAGATTATTCAATTGCTTGTCCTCAAGCAATCACTAAGGCTAGTAGAATAAACAGAACATGGATAGTGAATTCAGAACCCGAGTAAATGATCCAAGCAATAGGCACTTCAAACAATTCAGCAAGAGACAATCAATTCAAGTCCAATTAGAGGCTTAGGTTCCTTAGACTCATGTTCTCACTGATTTGGGCACTCTTTCTCACCGGAAGCTCACCCCAAGCTTGTTCATTTGCTTGGCTCTCTTTTTCACCTCACTCAAGTGTTTAGGGGATAAGACATTTCACTCAATTTTCCTCAAGGAATGAATCTACCATAGGCTTGACTATCAACCAAATCTCTACTTTATTAATGAAAACAATTAAGAATCAAGAGGTCTTTACTTTGGTTGTAACGTGGCCATGAGATTAATCGTTATGTGGGGAAATCAATAAAAGGACATTTCAAAAGGCTACACAAAATATCAACATTTGTAAAGCATGACCTTCTAAAATACCTTTTGGGTTTCAGTTCACTTTCCACCTTTCTTTTCTTTCTTTTTCTTTTTATTTTTCACTTTTCTTTTTGTCATCCCATTCTCTATTTATTTTTCTTTTTTATTTTCTTTTTCTTTTATTTGGAGAAGGGGAGATTTTTCAACTCAAGAGAATTATTATTTTTTTTTTTACTTTTTATTTTTTGATTCTTTTCCCAAACTTTCAACTACCTTTTTTTACCCTTTTTGTATTACTTTAGAAGGTCCCTTATCAAGCATATTTATCAAAACATTTCAGGGTACCAAGAAAAGCATTTTATTCTTTTAGGCTCAAAATTGGGCAACTAAGGGGTAGCATTTAGTCATTCAAAGCTCAGAAGGCCAGAAAAAATACCTATTGCCTCAATCATTTTCAAAAATGTTTTAAAAAAATTTTATGCTTTAAAATGGTTTCAAGTCAAGTTCTAGAGAAAACAATCCAAGAGGAATAACACTCTAACACAAAGAATGGGGTAAAATTTTGTGAGTACCCCTTTGTGGCTCAAAATCTCACATTTTAGTAGTTCAAAAATCAATGAGAAATACAAATCCACAGAACCATATGCTAATTATCAACTATATATCCAATATTATCTCAAGTATTTTCATTTGCAGCCTTATCACAAGAATAAACAGAATTGGGTTCAACAATTCACTATCACAAATTATTGGGCACTTAGTTCTCACAATTGGATTCAAAATCTAAACAAGGACAATCTAATTGTGTGATCATGCAAAGCTATCATGCAAAACTATATGAATTCAATATGAACAAGTGCAAAAATACCCCTACCCCAAGCTTAAGAATTTACATTGTCCCCAATGTAAACAACCAAGTTGGAGAGAGGAGAAGAAAAATAAAATAAAACAAAAAATTGGAACAGCTTACCAAGGCGGTAGCGGGTGTTGGCTTTGTTGTCTCTGCCCCTTTTGCTCTTCTCCTTGTCTTCTTGCTCTCCCTTCCTTCCTTCTTACCCTGTAAACACTTGGCAATTCTCAATTTATTATTTTTCCTCTTGAGCTTCTCAAATTATTCAAGAGGTTAAAATCAAAAACAAAACTATTAAGAAAATAAAAACAACTAAAGAGAAGGGTTAAGAAAAGTTGGGTTGCCTCCCAATAAGCGCTTCTTTAACGTCACTAGCTTGACGTTCTAGGATCCTCCTCCCGGATCAAATGGAATTTGGAGTGGAGATTGTAGCAGTAGAATGACTTTATCTTCAACTCCACCCAGCCAGTGTGTGAAAGCACCATTGACCTCTTCAACTATAATAATGCACTTACTTCCTAGCGGGTCAAATGGCATTTGCACCAGGAAGTTTGACAGACAAGTGGAAGGGGTTAACTTACCAATGTCCACACATGCATGCAAGCCAACATATTTGTCCAATGCAGAGATTTCAGATTCCTTAGCAAGCATGGTGGAATCCATTACCACTTCGTCTTCATCTTGAACTATCCCCCAAACCAGATTTTCCTCAAATTGGGCTTCAGGTGATTTTTGTACTAACCGTTCGCAAATCTCCTCAACTTGCATTTTGAAGTTTTGCATCACAGCTTCGATACTCTCACAATTGGCTCTTGCCTTGGCCTCAGAGGTGGATAGCTCTTGGGAATATTGTTCTAGAGCAGCTTTCAACGGTGTTTGCTCCTTCCATTCCCATTCTTCAATTTCCCAAGGACTTGTGAAAGGTACTTCCTCTTCTTGTGACTTATCCACCAGCACCACTTCATCTTCAATTTGATCCATTCCCACAACCAGATTCTGTTCAACTTTTGCTTCATGTGGCTCTATGGGAATCACAATACACGGTGGTGGAGGTGGTAAATATGACCAAAAGGTTTCCCAATCCTCCTTGGTGTATATATATACAAGCTTGCCAGTCATAGGATCGTCTCGTGATGGAATATTATGAGATAAGGAAAACTCCTCGAAGAATTCTCCCAAATTTATATTGTCTTCCCAACACAGGTTGTCCTCCCAAGTGTGACTTGCGGCTTCCTCATTAGGTGGATAATAATAATTTTCCATGACTTTCGTCCACCTTGCAAAAAACAGAACTCAAAACAAAAAGATCAAATATATACAGAAAAATAAAAAAGAATAAAAATGTCTAAATTAGTTGCCTCCTCTGTTACTAATGATATTGGTAAAACCAATCCCCGGCAACGGCGCCAAAAACTTGTTGACGAATCTGGGCAAGTATACCCAGTCGTGCAAGTAATGCGGTGCTAAGACCGGTTATCGTATCCACGGGGATTGGATGTCAACTACCAATTCACAAACTCAGCAACTATCTAGACTAAACTAAAGATCACGAGATATTAAAACAGAAAAATAAAGCAACAAAAGCAATAAAATGTTTTTGGTCTTTTTGGGGACTTTTTACAAACACTTGGAGTGCAGAAAGATATGTTGGGACTAGACTTCACCAAACATCTGTCTCATGTACTATCAGGACTAGATACCTCCCATTCATGCTTCAGATATTAAAATCAATCCACTAAATTACTCAAACCCCGATTCCTCAGATGGCAAGAGCCTAAATCCACTAATAGACCCTAATTCCTTAGGTAGCCTAGATTAATGAATTTGCATTAAGATTAGGGATTACGGGATTACTAGTAAACCTAACTCCATTCCTAGATGAAAAGGTTACTAGGTGATTAAATTCAGTTCCGGTTCTGATACGAATTTCCCAATTGCATACCAAAACACAAATCGAGTCATGGGGGTGCTAGCCACAACAAGCATTAAGCACAGAAAATTAATCACTAATATGAAGACATGAACACAGAATAATCAGTCAAGATAAATACATGTTAATCAGTTTGGCTACATCTAATCCCAACAACAAGGATTTAACTACTCATAGAAAGAGAATACAAAGAGAAAGAGAGAAGGGATGAAGCAAACTCCATGGAATGATCCTCCAATCTTCTTCCAGTCCCAGAGCAAGGAAAACATCCCCCTTCAGGGTTGGAACCCTCTTCCAGTCGCAGCCTCTCAGTCTGCCTCCAAGAACTCTCCAAACTCCAAAAACTGTTCAGTTCTGCCCTAAAACAGCAACTTATACCAATCTGTTCTGCGCTCGATCGCGAGGCGAATGTCCTCTCGCGAGGCGAAAGTTAAAATCTGCTGCTTCTAAGAAATGGACTCTCGCGAGGCGAGTACATGTTCACGACGCGAGCCCGTAAATTGCTTCTCAAATATGCTCGTGAGGAGCATCAGGGCCTGGGCGTGATGGCTTCTGGTTTCCATACCCGCGAGGCGAGACAAGGTTCGCGAGGCGAGACAAGGTTCGCGAGGCGAACCAGAAAGGCTTGCATTTTCTGGAACAGTCAGCTTTCATGGTCGCGAAGCGAATCAAGTCTCGCGTGGCGAATCTCCAGAATCCTGCTTGGCTCAATTTCTTCTCTTTTCAAGCTCCAAAATCATCCAAGCTTCATTATAGCCAAATATGCACAATTTTCCTTTAATTTCTGCAAAACAACACACAGAAACCGCTTCACCCATTCCAAGGGAAAATCTAATAAAAATCAAACTAAGAATGCCTAATCTAGATGAAAAATACATGCAAAAGTATATATGAAACATCATGTAAAATCACACTATCATTATCCACTGAAGCTTGAAAAGAAATGTTAAGAGCTTACAGAGTAGGTTATCCGTTGGAGCTTGAAAGCAAAAGGATTAAAAGCTTATGGAGTCGATTATCCATTGAAACTCGAAAGCAAAAGGATTAAAAGCTTATGGAGTCGCTTATTCGCTGAAGCTTGAAAAAAAATGTTAAGGGCTTACGGAGTCGGTTATCCGCTGAAGCTTGAAAAGAAAAGGTGAAAGCTTGCGGAGTTGGTTATCCGCTTAAGCTTGGAAAGAAAGATTGAAAGCTTGCGGAGTCGGTTGTCCGCTGAAGCTTGAAAAGAAAAGTTGAAAGCTTACGGAGTCGGTTGTCCGCTGAAGCTTGAAATCAAAATGATTAAAAGCTTGCGAAGTCGGTTATCCACTGAAGCTTGACAAGAAATGTTAAGAGCTTACGGAGTCGGATAGCTTACGGAGTCGGTTATCCACTGAAGCTTGAAAAGAAATGTTAAAAGCTTACGGAGTCGGTTGTCCGCTGAAGCTTGAATGCAAAATGATTAAAAGTTTGCGGAGTCGGTTATCCACTGAAGCTTGACAGAAAATAAAAAGGCATGCGGAGTCGGGTATCCACTGAAGTTTTAAAGGAAAGGTAAAAAGCTTGCGGAGTAAAGTATCCGTTGAAGCTTGCAAACAAAAGGGTTAAAAATCTTGCGGAGTCGGTTGTCCGCGAAAGCTTGACATGAAAGGTAATAACCTACAATGTCTGTGCAATTTACTGGGTTTTGTGCTCACAAGAGATAAACAATTGCGATGCATGATGCCAAAATGTCCCATATGCTTGATGAAAACCTCAAATGATTTCAAATGCAACACAAGGAAAGCTCGTAACACATTACTACTTCTTCTTCTTTTTCATTACTTAGGTGTTTTCATTATCACCCTCGACCCCTTAAAGTGTTGATCACAGACAAGCCCGGAGATGAACTAAAACAAGTCCTGTCTTCATGGAGAATAAAGGCTAAGCACTTTTGAAAGGGTACGCTTCCTTTGCAATGATTGTCCCCGTGCTTCTCGTCAGTAGACCACGGTGTCCTTTGTCGGGAGATCATCTTGTTCTTTACGAACTTTTGAGACTTTCAAAGAAATTCTAAATGCTTTTAAAGACACCAATACATGTTTCACATTTCAGTATATACTTATCATGATGAATGCACACACATAATTGACAAAGGTTAAGGCAAAGGGATAAGGGTAAAAGAATTGGGAGTCAGTGTCATTATATTTGGACTGAAACTGTATACAAAGCAGGTATTACAATGGAGTATGGAATTTCAAAAAGGTTGTGGGGTGGAATCACATCTCCCCAAGTGACACCTCTTTCCATGAATAGTATTAGTAACTCTCATACCATCTTGACTGCTCATTAATCATCATTTGAGCGTGCTATCTTCCCCAGTCTTCTTGCATCTAGCCCACTGATTGCCCCAGTTCATCGGCTTGACGACACTTCCCTTGTTTATTTTATTTGAACCCTAACTTTTGCCTAGACCGCCTTTTCAGGTTTTCAGCGTAGCGGGTTGCTCTAACTTTTGCCTAGACTGTCTTTTCAGATTTTCAGCCTAGAGAGCTTTTCTTTTTTCATTTTTCACTTTCTGATTTTTTGGGATGTGCGTTCAAGCATAGTACTTTTTGGCTGCATCCGATTTTATAGGGAGTGGAAGATCTTCCCCATCCATCCTGGTGAGAATTAAAGCTCCTCCTAAGAAGGCTTTTTTCACAACATAAGGTCCTTCATAGTTCGGGGTCCACTTCCCACGATGATCCTTTTTAATTGGTAGGATCTTTTTGAGCACTAGATCACCCTCCCGAAACTGCCGTGGGCGTACCTTCTTCTCATAAGCTCTCATCAACCTTCTCTGGTACAATTGACCATGATACAATGCCGCCAATCTCTTCTCTTCAATGAGGTTCAATTGGTCGAGTCGATCCTGAACCCACTCAGCCTCTTCCAGTTCTGCTTCTCTCAATACCCTTAATGAGGGGATCTCTACTTCAATTGGGAGTACTGCTTCCATCCCATACATTAAAGAATACGGCGTTGCCCCTGTCGAGGTACGAATAGAGGTACAGTAGCCGTGCAAAACAAAAGGTAACATCTCGTGCCAATCCTTATACGTCACCACCATCTTTTGGACAATCTTCTTGATATTGTTATTAGCGGCCTCAACTGCTCCGTTCATCTTTGGGAGGTACGGGGAGGAATTGTGATGCTTTATTTTGAAGTTTTAGCACATTTCCTTCATCATCTTGTTGTTCAAGTTGGTCGCATTATCAGTGATAATCTCACTCGGCAACCCATAACGACAAATTAATTCTCTTTTTACAAATTTGATCACGACATTCCTGGTCACATTGGCATATGATGCAGCCTCAACCCACTTTGTGAAATAATCAATGGCAACAAGAATGAAGCGATGCCCATTCGAGGCTTTTGGTTCGATTGGACCGATCACATCCATTCCCCACATTGAGAACTGCCAGGGTGCCGACATGACATTCAAGGGAGCTGGCGGTGCATGAACCATGTCAGCATATATTTGACACTTATGGCACTTCTTCGCATAATTAAAGCAATCGGCCTCCATTATCAACCAGTATTGGCCAACCCTCAAGATTTTCCTGGCCATTGCATGACCGCTCGCGTGTGTTCCAAAAGATCCTTCATGTACCTCCTAAATTATCCGTTTAGCTTCGTTTGCGTCAATGCACCTCAACAACACCATGTCATGATTTATTTTGTAAAGAATACCTCCATCTAAATAGAAACCCATTGCAAGTCTTCTTAGAGTTCTTTTGTCATTTTCTGAAGCACCCGGAGGGTATTCCCTTCTTTGGATAAAGCATTTGATGTTATGGTACCACGGTTCTTGATCAGGCTCTTCCTCTATCACTTGACAATATGCAGGATGATCACGACTTTCCATTTTGATGAGTGGTAGGTTCCTCTCGTCACTTACCTTGAACATCGAGGACATGGTAGACAGTGCGTCAGCTAATTGGTTATCTTCTCGGGGAATATGGTGAAATGTGACTTCATCAAACTGCTCGATCAAACCCTTGATGTAATCATGGTACGGGATTAACTTGGCATCTCGGGTTTCCAGTTCCCCTCTTAGCTGGTGGATGACTAATGCAGAGTCCTCGTATACCTCCAGTATCCTTGCCTTTGATTCTATTGCTGTCAGGATCCCAAGCGCACAAACTACGTATTCAGCTATGTTGTTTGTACAATCAAAGCAAAGCCTTGCAGTGACAGGGAAATAGTCATTTTCTGGTGAGATTAGTATTGCCCCAATTCCATGTCCTAAGGCATTAGAAGCCCCATCAAATAACAAAGTCCACTTTTATTTTTCTGGTGATCGTACGTGATCAAACAAGCCCATTATATCTTCATCTGGGAAATCACATTACATCGATCCATAGTCTTCTACTGGCTGATTGGCTAGATATTCTGCAAGAACACTCCCTTTTATTGCTTTTTGGGTGACATAGACAATGTCATATTCTGATAGCAGGACTTGCCAGCGAGCAATTCTTCCAGTCAGAGCAGGCTTATCAAATATATACTTGATTGGATCCATTTTGGACACCAACCAGGTAGTGTAACACAACATGTAATGCCTCAAGCGGCGAGCTGCTCAAGCCAAGGCACAGCAAGTGCGTTCTAGCAGTGAGTAGTTGGCTTCACAGCTGGTGAACTTCTTGCTTAGATAATAGATGGCATGTTCTTTTCTTCCTAACTCATCGTGTTGCCCCAGCACGCAACCCATAGATTCATCTAGCACAGTCAAATACATGATGAGAGGCCTTCCTGGAACCGGGGGAACCAAGACCGGAGGCTCTTGTAGGTATTGTTTGATCTTCTCGAAGGCTTTTTGACAATCTTCATTCCATGTTACTGCCTGATTTTTGCGTAGCAATTTAAAGATCGGTTCACATGTTGCGGTCAGTTGGGAGATGAATCGGGCAATGTAGTTCAATCTTCCTAAAAACCCGCGAACTTCTTTCTCCGTTCGAGGTGCTGGCATATCGATGATTGATCGAACTTTTTCAGGATCAACCTCTATTCCTCTTTGACTAACAATGAACCCCAGAAGCTTGCCTGATTTCACTCCAAAAGTGCATTTGGCTGGATTCAGTCGGAGCTTAAACTTTCTTAACCGCCCAAAAAGTTTCTGCAGATTATCAACATGGTTATCTTCGGATCTGGACTTGGCGATCATGTCATCTACATAAACTTCTATCTCCTTATGCATCATGTCATGGAATAAAGCCACCATAGCCCGCTGATATGTTGCCCCAGCATTTTTCAAGCCAAAGGGCATAACCTTGTAGCAAAAGGTTCCCCATAAAGTGACAAATGTAGTTTTCTCCATATCTTCAGGTGCCATCTTAATCTGATTATATCCTGAGAATCCATCCATGAAAGAGAATAATGCATGTTGGGCAGTATTATCTACAAGAACATCAATATGAGGCAAAGGAAAATCATCTTTGGGGCTAGCTCTGTTCAGATCTCGATAGTCGACACACATTCGAACCTTTCCATCTTTCTTGGGGAAAGGAACGATGTTAGCAACCCATTGAGGATACTTTACCACCTCTAGGAAACCCGCATCCAGTTGCTTCCTGACCTCCTCCTTGATCTTTAAAGACATTTTCGCTTTCATCCTTCGTAGCTTCTGCTTTACTGGAGGACACTCCGGCTTTAATGGCAATTTGTGTTCTGCTACACTGGGGTCTAACCCCGGCATGTCTTGGTACGACCATGCGAAAACATCTTTATAATCCATCAACAACCTAATCAACCTACTTCGCTCCTTTTCTTTCAAGGAAAGGCCGATCTGGACCTCTTTTTATCATCTTCAGTTCCCAAATTGATTAGTTCACTTGGCTCTTCATGGGGCCGAATTTCCCTGACTTCTTGTTCTACCAACCTCAATAGTTCAGGAGGGACTTCCCCATTATCATCAACAACCTCATCAGCATGCTTAATAGGATAGTCAAAATTGTATGCTGAGTTATTAACACTGTCATTTTCAAGAGAGTCACTTTTAGATTTGCATTTTGGTAGTTATCAGGGAAAGATGAATGAATAACGATTAAAGATGGGAAACTGCATTTATTGGTGAGGAACGATGAATAAAAGCGAAAGTAAAAAAAAGAGGGATAAGAACATAAAGATATTGAATGCATGCATTTATTGATAATTCATACTGAAACGGAAACAAGTAAGCCCATTACAACAAAAATCTTAAAGCCTTGGGCAGAGCTAAAGGATAAGCATTACAGAATTACTTTGAAAAAAACTCTATGGTCCTGGGGAACTCAATGACCTCCCAATTGTTGAGCTCTGTATCCGGAGAGCATGGATACACCAAATTGACACCATGATCGGCGAGATAATCATCTTCAAGAGCTGCTGCTTGGTCCAGGAATGCGAACCCTACACTTCGGAAGCTCTGTCGAATGTCACAGATGGGAGCCCTTTCAGCCTCGTATTCACGATTTTCCAGCCGAGCCAACCTCTTTCTTTTCTTATCTTCTATAACCCTCATCTTTTCGGCCTTGGTGGGTTTATATCCCAACCCAAACATGTCCTTGTTCTCGGTGAGCATGAGGATGTCAGTGACACCTTGGCTATTTTTCCCCAAACCGCTTCCGGGTCGGTATCCTCCTCGGAGCATAACCCTAGCCATCATAATGGATGCTTTAGATGACTGAGGTTTCAAGAGTGGAGCACCGTCCCCAACATAAGTGGCATTGGCAATTTCAAGCGATTGGAAAGCGGTCTCGAGAGCTTTTTCGGCAGCTTCAATGTAAGGGGTTGTTGATGGCTTACTCACTAACATATCCTCCTCTCTATAAACAATTATCAACTTACTATCCACAATGAACTTCACTTTCCGGTGCAATGTGGAAGGTACAGCTCCAGACGAATGGATCCATGGTCGTCCTAGGAGACAACTGTAAGTTGGTGTGATGTCCATTACTTAGAAGAGTATTTCAAAGGTGCAGGGGCCAATCTGAATGGGTAATTCAATTTCTCCCATCACTTCCCTTCGGGTGCCACCGAATGCTCTTACAATCATTGTTCTTGGCTTCATATGAGTTCCATCGAAAGGCAGTTTTGCCAGTGTTGACTTTGGCATTACATTCAAAGAAGAACCATTATCAGTGAGAACCCTAGCCATAACATGATCTCGACACTTCACAGAGATGTGTAACGCCTTGTTGTGCCCTATTCCTTCAGCTGGAATTTCATCATTAGTGAAAGTGATATAATTATCAGCAATGATGTTACCCACGATGGTATCGAGCTTGTCAACTGTGATGTCATGAGAGACATGAGCTTGATTCAACACCTTCATCAGTACTCTCCTGTGTAGCTCAGAATTCATCAACAAAGACAAAAGATATATCCGAGCGGGAGTTTAATTCAATTGATACACAACCCTGTATTTGCTTTACTTGATGAACTTCAAGAATTCGTTGACTTCCTCATCAGATACCTCCTTTTTATTATCACCCCTTTTGGTATCCTTTTCAGCCGGCGTTCCTTCCACCTTATCTTTCCCCTTGCGATCTTTTTCTTCCTTTATATTCCCTCCCTTCGCAATATTTCTGGAGTATAAATGCGACCACTCCTAGTCATTCCACCAATTCCCGAAATGTTGGTAACCACAGTGGTCCCGTTGGGAGGACTTTGTTGAACCTGCCTATCATATTTCCATGGCACCGCTTTGGTGTCCTTGTAAGGGAAAGGACCTGGGACTCGGATGACAACTGGTATTGGCCCGCTCGAAACCGGCATAGGTTCCTTATAGTGTATCACCACTGGCTTCGGAGCGACTTGCTCGGGAACCGGTTGAGGATTAATCACAATAGTAAAATGAGTTATCTTAACTGGAGGTGGGGAAATTATAGATTCAGCGACCATGTTAATGCCACCCTCATTCGATTCACAACCAATTAGGATAATCTTCATATCTATTAACTGCTGCAGAACCTATCGAAATTCTACATGGTCTTCAATTGAATGCCACATATTTCCGTCGAAGTCACACCTTATCTCTTCATCAAGAGTCTTCTCTTCAACAATTGAGGTATGCACCAATCCATGTTTTTGCATCTCCCTTAAAATAACTCTCATGGGAGTTCTGACATCAGCCACTTGGCTCTTAAGAGTAGGTTCCATAAAGCTATCAATGGCATTGACTCCCGAACCCCCGTGATTTGGCATAGGACCTTGTGCCCCATTCGGAGCATCTTTCTGAAAGCTCAACCACTTAGCATCAATAAGATCCTATACCTTAAATTTGAAAGCCCTGCAGTTCTCAGTGGAATGACCTATTTCCCCCGCATGATACTCACATTTAGCATTTGGGTCAAACCACTTCGGATAAGGAGGCCCCAATGGTTTCATTGGGATAGGAGTCAACACGGATTTGCTTATAAGCTGATGCAGTGGCTCAGTGTAGGTCATGGGTATCGGGTCGAAATGTACTGGCTTTCTTTCCGAGTTATACGGTGGTCTTGTTTGGCTGGTGTTTGGGTTTGGATTTAGGGGTTGAACAAATTGAGGTGGCATGGTAAGGGGTGTTTGAGGTTGAGAGGGGTATGATGGCTGGTAAGGAGCCATCTGTTGAGGATTTGAAAATTATGAGGTGGCAGCGATGTATGGCTGGTTGGCTTGGTGATATGGAGGTGGTTGGTAATATGGGGCGTATTGGGCTTGGAAGGTGGGTGTTTGGTTTGGTTTAAATTGGTTCGGTTTCTTCTGTTCAAAGGTTACTGCATGTGCTTCTCCCTCCTTCTTTTTCACAAACGGGGTTTTCTTTGGGCCATTTGCCAATGAAGTCTCAGTGATTTTGCCAGTCCTCATTCCACTTTCGATTCTTTCACCGATAATGACTATGTCAGAAAAGTTCGATGACATGCTTCCAATCATTCTATCATAGAAAGGCGACTGGAGGGTATCAATGAACATTACCACGATTTCTTTCTCGGCCAATGGAGGATCTACCTGAGCCGCCAATTCCCTCCATCGTTGTGCATATGATAAGCCTCTGGCTTATCTAGTTTTATGACTAGATGAACTAGGGTTTATGTGCCTATTTATTCGAGTTCACTCTCGTTTTCGCCCAAATTTGCCTTGTTTTGTTCCTAAGTTGGACTTTGACTCATTTTGCATATTTTGTGTAGTTTTTAGCCTATTTTGGATAGAATTACGCTTGTGGGTGCTTTTGTTGTTTCAGGTTAAATAAGTGAAGCTCTGGGAGTCAAGGAAAGCAAAGAAATAGTGGAAATTGAAATTCTGAGACACTCGCCCCGCGAGTGTACTCTCGCCTCGCGAGAGTCTGAAGACCAGCAAGACAGAGACTATCACGGCATAGTCGTGATTAAGGTCACTGCTGTGACAAATCGAGGTTTGAAGACTCGCGTCGCGAGAGATAGCTCGCCCCGCGAGAGCATGAAGACTTGGAAGACAGAGACCATCACGGCCTAGCCGTGATGAAGGTCACAGCCCAGAATTGAATACTCGCCCCGCGAAAGGTGTCTCGCCTCGCGAGTCCCTGAGGACCATGGAAGACAGAGGCAATCACGACTTAGCCATGATGGATATCACGGTTGTGACAGATTAGGGTTTGAAGACTCGCCCCGCGAATACAAGCTCGCCTCGCGAAAATACAAAATTTGAAGCGCGCCAATGCTTAATTTCGCGTCGCGAGAGTAAGCTCGCCCCGCGAGCTGGCGAGAAACAGAATCCTTATTTAAAGGCCATATCAGATCAGAATTGGGTATCAAGTTGTTAGCCATTGCTTAGATCAGAATAGGAGTGCGAATCCTTGTTTCTGGAGCTGCGTCTCCCTTCTCTTTTCTTTTCTTCTCTTAGTTTATTATTATGGAGATTATTGCCGATTGTTTGTGCGTCGTCACGGGCATGAGGAACTAATCCCCTCGTCTAGGGGATCGATGAAGCCACCCATGGCTGTGTAGTGTTCACGTGATGTATGTTATTTCTCCCCTTCTCTCAATAAATGTTTTCCAATTCTGATATTATTGTGTTGATCATATGCTAGCATGATTAACTAGTTAAACGTGTTAAGGCCGACCGGCGATTCGCGTTTTAGAACTTGAATTGGGATCACTAATTTAATATTGCACGATAGTGGGTAGGAGATTAGTGCAACCATGTAGGGAACAAGAATTAACAGAATTCGAGGATTAGGATTATGAGACTTGGTGAGTAAATAATCCAAATCGTTGAATGCGTCCTATTGCGCACGGCTGTGAATTTAGGAGAAATTGGGGGTCCCGGTTGACATTGTAATTGAACCTAGGGAGGAATACATAATCACTTGGGTATTATGCATGATTGGGTAGGTGGATTTGAAACCCTAGATATTTTAAATTTCTGAATTCAATCACCTTAGCTTTAATCGATTTCTTAATTGAATTGCAATCTTCATCTCTCTCACAACAATTTTCTTCGCTTAACTGAACCTATCGAATTTCTTGCGAAATTAGTAGAATTGGTAACCCAATCCTTGTGTTCGACCTCGGTAGACTCTTACCGTGTTTTATTACTTGCGACGACCCGGTACACTTGCCGGAGTCACAACAAGTTTTTGGCGCCGTTGCCGGGGATTGGCACAACCAATTTTTCTGATTTTAGGGTAGTTTGATTATTTGGTTAAGTTGATTTTTCTTTTTATTTTTCTGTTATTTCCTTATTATTTTTCTCTGCTTCCTTGATTCCACTTGGTCTTTGCATGTTTTTGTATGCGAGGTACCTTTCTACAAGAGAACTTGCTATTTGATTCCGAGATCACCAGGACCGAGAGGCAATTAAGAAAAGAGGCCAGAGAAAGGAAGAGGTTGGAAGCAATTAAAATAGAGGACATGGCTGAAGAAAATCCTCCTCCTCCTCCTCGTTACAAGCCTCTCTTCGAGTACGATCTACCAAGCTTGGGAGATTGTGACTCTTCTATTGTGAGGGGCAACCTGAACACAGACTCCTTCAGAGTTGAAGCATGTGTGACATACCAGATCCGGGAGAATCAGTTTGATGGGAGTGGCAAACAGGACACTCATAGACACATCACTCGCTTCCTTGAAGCTTGTGACTTGCAGAAGACCAGGGGAGTCTCTCAGGATGAGTTTCGCTTGCGGCTTTTCCCTCTTTCTCTTAGGGATGTCGCTCGCGATTGGGTTGACAGTTTGGATAAGAACAAAGATCGTAACTTGGGAGCAGATGGCACAGAAGTTCCTAACCAAATATTTCCCTCCTCAGAAGGCGGCACAAGCAAGAATAGCCGTCACATCATTCAGGCAAACGGAGGATGAAACCTATAATGAAGCTTGGGAGAGGTACAACGGACTGTTGAGAAGATGCCCTTCAGCGTTCTTTGACCCGGTCTCTAAAGTTCAACATTTCTTTAATGGGTTGAGGGGACGCTATCAGATGAACTGTGATGCCGCAGCTGGCGGTTCTTTCTCATATTTATCAGCTGAGGATGGATGGGCACTATTGGAGAAGATGTCATATAATGATTACAACCGTGGTAGGGAAAACTCAAGTGGAGTCAGTGCTGGAACAATGGAAGCCATTCTAGAGCAAGTCAAATCATTGAAGATGCAAGTGGCGGCTTTGTCAGAGAACAAGAAGGCTAATGTGATACACGAGGGAATGCCTCCAGGTTGTGGTAATTGTAATGGAGATCATGACACTCGAAACTGTCCATTCAACTTCTCTCAGGAACATGTGGATTCATGCCACAACTTCTATGACACTGTGCCCCAGAACAATTATCAGATAAACAGACAATGACTACAATCAGAATCAGAATAGGGGCTACATGAGAAGAGACCATCCGGGATTTGCTTGGAGTGATGTTAATGGTGGTCTAGCCGGCCAACAACATCCGCAACAGAATTGGCAACAACCTCAACAGGGTCTGAGACCGAACATTGGAATTCAGCAGCGCAATACTCAGCAGGCTCTTCCGGGGCCTAATCAGTTGCAACTGACAGATAGTGGAAGACAACCTTGGGAGATGGCTTTTGAGAAGTTGTCAACCTTTACAGGTACATCTTTTGAGAAGATGAATACAGCAATGGAGAAGTTGTCAATCGACACAAATACTGCCATTAACAAGTGGGCAGCTCATACAGGGTCGACAATTCAGAATCTTGAGACGCAAATAGCGCAGCTCGCGAAGCAATTAAATGAGCGTCTCCCAGGCACTCTCCCAAGTGACACTGAGAACAACCCTAAGAGCCAGTGCAATGCCGTAACCACTAGAAGCGGCAGAGTGCTGGAATCTAACAGGGGTGCCACTAGTTCTCAGGATGACAAGGGCCCGGAACAACTACCCGTTGAGGAAGAGCAACCAGAGAAAGAAGGGTTGGCAAGTGACAAGGGACCGGAGCAAGGGGGAAGGCTGAAACTTGTGGATGAAGAGTTCCGAAAGAAGAAGTGGGTTGAACCCCAAGACCTCCCGCCCTACATGAAGGTTCCGTATCCGGAAAGATTGAAGAAGCCTCAACAGGATAAGCAGTTCAACAGATTCCTTGATGTCTTCCGCAAGCTTCAGATTAACATTCCATTTGCGGAAGCCTTGGAACAAATGCCGTCTTATGCCCGATTTATGAAGGAGCTTCTCTCCAAGAAGCGGAAAATAGTGGATGAGGAAACGGTTGCTTTAACCGAGGAGTGTAGTGCCATTCTTCAGAGAAAACTCCCTCCAAAGTTGAAGGATCCCGGTTCCTTTTCGATACCATGTACTATTGGAGAGATGAATATAGGGAAGGCGTTGTGTGATTTAGGGGCGAGCATCAACCTAATGCCCCTCTCTATGATGAAGAAGTTGGGGATTAAGGAAGCCAAGGATACACGAATGTCACTCCAACTAGCCGATCGATCTATCAAATACCCTTATGGGGTTGTCGAAGACTTGCTAGTGAAGGTTGACAAATTCATATTTCCGGCAGATTTTGTGGTGCTCGATATGGATGAAGACGCCGAGATCCCCCTCATATTGGGGAGGCCATTCTTGGCCACAGGGCGTGCTTTGATTGATGTGCAACAAGGGAAACTCACCCTCCGTGTACAAGATGAGAATGTAGTCTTCAATGTCTTCAAGGCAATGAAGCACCCAGTGGAGAGGTCAGAGGTCTATCAAGTAGATGTGGTGGGCTCAATTGTCAAGGAAAAGACCACTAGAGAAGCCCATGGTTCATCACTTGCACAAGTGTTGGTAGAATCCCATGATTATGATTATGATAGTGAGGAAGAAGACCCCTTGGGAGATGAGGACTACCTTGAGACCTTGAAGCACATGGAAGCCTTACCAAGTCTCCCAAGGGATGAATGTGCAAAGGAAAAGCTCAACACCAAGGCGGGGAAGAAGAGAACAAAGCTCCGGAGTTGAAGCAACTCCCAACCCACTTAAGGTATGCATTCTTGGGGGAGGAGGGACAACATCCGGTGATCATTAGCAATGCCTTGAAAAAGGATGAAGAGGAGAAGCTGTTGAGAGTTCTTAGGGAACACAAATCCGCCATTGGGTGGAAAATTTCGGACCTAAAAGGTATAAGCCCTTCCCTATGCATGCATAAAATCTTGATGGAGGATGGTTATAAGCCGGTGGTTCAACCACAGAGACGGCTAAACCCCATCATGAAAGAAGTCATGCGTAAGGAAGTGATTAAGCCTTTAGATGCCGGAATCATCTACCCAATCTCGGATAGCAACTGGGTTAGCCCGATTCATGTGGTCCCAAAGAAGGGTGGAACAACCGTGGTGGTTAATGAAAACAATGAATTGATCCCAACAAGGACCATCACGGGGTGGAGAGTTTGTATCGACTACAGAAAACTAAATGAAGCAACCAGAAAGGATCATTTCCTCTCCCCTTCATTGATCAAATGCTTGAGAGGCTAGCCGGGTATGAGTCCTACTGTTTCTTGGATGGTTACTCCGGCTATAATCAAATTGTGGTGGATCCTCAAGACCAAGAGAAGACGGCCTTCACTTGTCCCTATGGAGTCTTTGCCTATAGGAGGATGCCCTTTGGATTGTGCAACGCCCCTGCCACTTTCCAAAGGTGCATGCTTTCTATTTTCTCGGACATGGTGGAGAAATGCGTTGAGGTGTTCATGGACGATTTCTCGGTCTTTGGAACCTCATATGACAACTGCTTGAAGAACTTGAGTTTGGTGCTTAAAAGGTGCCAAGAGACTAACCTTGTGCTCAATTGGGAGAAATGCCACTTCATGGTCAAGGAAGGTATAGTCTTGGGGCACAAAATCTCCCACAGGGGGATTGAGGTTGATAAGGCGAAGGTCGAGTTGATTGAGAAGCTGCCCCCACCAACCACTGTAAAGGGGGTGAGGAGTTTTTTGGGGCATACCGGGTTCTACCGGAGATTCATCAAAGACTTCTCCAAAATCGCAAGGCCGCTTTGCGACCTTCTTGTGAAGGATGTATCCTTTGATTTTAATGATTCTTGTTTAAATGCCTTCACTGTTTTGAAAAATATGCTTGTCACCGCACCCATAATCACTGCACCTAATTGGAATTTGCCATTTGAAATCATGTGTGATGCTAGTGATTATGCGGTGGGGGGCTGTTTTTGGGGCAGAGGGTGGAGAAATTAGCTCATGTCATTTATTATGCAAGTAAAGTTTTGAATGAGGCACAAGCTAATTACTCCACCACTGAAAAAGAGCTACTTGCTGTGGTGTTTGCTTTGGATAAGTTTAGATCCTACATCGTGGGGTCTAAGATTGTGGTTTTCACTGATCATGCGGCCATAAAACACTTGATGACAAAACAAGAGGCCAAACCTAGATTAATGCGGTGGATTCTTCTTTTGCAGGAATTTGACGTAGAGATTAAGGACAGGAAAGGATCCGAGAATGGTGTGGCGGACCACTTATCTAGGTTGATCAATCCCGACACCAAGGAGGAGTCGTTAGACATCAAGGAAGAATTTCCTGATGAAAGGCTGTTAGCACTTATTGAAAATTCCCCTCCTTGGTTCGCGGACATGGCCAACTTTAAATCTTCAAATGTGGTTCCGCAAGAGTGGACTCGTCAACAAAGGAAGAAGTTCCTCTCGGATGCAAAGTACTATATGTGGGAGGACCCATATCTTTTCAAGCAATGCTCAGACGGGATCTTAAGGAGGTGCATTCCCCATGACCAGATCGGAAACGTATTGTGGCATTGTCATAGCTCGGATTATGGTGGGCACTATGGGGGAAAGAAGACCGCAGAAAAAATTCCTCAAAGCGGGTTTTATTGGCCAACGCTTTTCAAGGATGCCCGTACCTTTGTTGAGAACTGTGATCAATGCCAAAGAGTTGGCAATATCTCTAAGCGGCACGAACTCCCCTTGAATTGCATGCTTGAAGTAGCGCTCTTTGATGTATGGGGGATAGATTTCATGGGGCCATTCCCACCCTCCTTCTCTTACCAATACATTCTGGTGGCTGTGGACTATGTGTCAAAGTGGGTAGAGGCAATCCCGACAATTACGGATGATGCGCGAGTAGTCATGGAATTCCTAAGGCGCAATATCTTCTCTAGGTTTGGGGTCCCTAGAGTGTTGATTAGTGATGGGGGATCCCACTTTTGCAACAATCCATTGCACAAGCTTCTGGAGAAGTATGGGGTCAAGCATAGAGTCGCTACTCCTTATCATCCCCAAACAAATGGGCAGGCAGAGGTATCCAACCGTGAGTTGAAGCGTATCCTTGAAAAAACCGTCAACTCCTCACGGAAGGATTGGTCGAAGAAATTAGATGATGCTTTATGGGCTTATAGGACAGCGTTCAAAACTCCAATTGGAAGGTCTCCCTACAACTTGGTGTTTGGAAAGGCATGCCAACTACCGGTGGAGTTGGAAGAGAAGTCTTATTGGGCAATTCGGGAGCTCAACTTTGACTTGACAAAAGCCGGTGAGAAGAGGCTTTTGGATCTGAATGAGTTGTCCGAGATCCACATGCAAGCTTATGAAAATGCTAGAATCTACAAGGAGCGGACTAAGGCATGGCATGACAAGCACATCTTGCCTAGAAGGTTTGAGCCCGGACAAATGGTACTCCTCTATAATTCAAGGTTGAGGCTCTTTCCTGGAAAGCTGAAATCGAGGTGGTCAGGACCATTCAAGATCCTACAAGTCTTCCCATACGGAGCAGTGGAATTGGAAGGGGCTTCCGGCAACTTCAAGGTGAATGGGCAAAGGCTAAAGCATTATCATGGGAATTCGGTCCCAATTGGCAAGCAAGTGCTTTATCTGGATTAACCCTCTGGGGTGACTTGAGTCAGGCTCGGGACGTTAAACAAGCGCTACTTGGGAGGCAACCCAAGCTAGGTACCTCTCCTCTCTTAACTTTTGTTTTCTTTTTCTTTTTTTTGTTTTGTTTTGTTTGTCGCTCTTGAATAATTTGAGAAGATCAAGAGTTGTTGTATGAATGTCGTGTCGGCAAGCTTGTTGGATTTTGATTAAATTGAGCATAGATTGATTGCATGAATTATTTGACCATTGATGATCCCCTTAGGTTCTAATAATAGAAAAGTTGATCCCCACTTAAAAAATTGAAAATTGAACTTTGAGATTTATTATGATTGCTTGATTTATGATAAGTTTGGGGTGAGGGGGTGCACACACTAGGAATCGTATCTCGGTCAAACAATTTGCAAACTGTCCAGGTGAGGATTTGAGCCTCCAACTTTGTTGTTGATTGTGTGAATCACTGTTAAGTTGCACTTCCCCGGATTTGCTTGAATCTCTTCATGGTTTGCATGTTTATGTGTTGCATCAAATGATTTAGGCAATTTTCTTTGAATTAGCTACTTGGACATAAATTGAACCAACCTTGATGAATGATCCCTAGTTAGCCACATTGAGCCTTGAAGCCTATTGTTCTTGATGACCTTACATCACAAGCCATTAACTCAGAAAAACCATGATTTTCCCCTATCCTAGGATTTAGGAGAGTATGGAATTTTAGCTTTGTGTGTGTTGTTGTGGAACTAAGTTTGGGGTGGCTACAAGTTCATGAATCATAGTTGAGAAAAAGAAAAACGGAAGTAAGGGCCGAAGGCTTGAGAAAAAAAAAAGAAAAAAAGCAAAAAAAAAATATGAGTGATGAAAAGCATTGAATATATGCCAAAAAGGGCAAAGAAAAATAAATATAAAAAGGAAGAGGTGTGTAGCCACCAAATGCAAGGAAGAGAATAATATGAGAGTGAATTCAATTGCTGTGATATTAGTTTCATGCTCTCATTGATCCTAGGGACTTAGCCTTTATCCTTTGAATATCTTACCTTGAGCCAGGCCTCATTACAACCTTTAAAAGACCTTCTGATGTTGCATGCATGTTTTCGTGGGAACCATTTTTGAGATGAAAATCAAATTCATGGGAAGTGCTCTTGATAAGTGAAATTGAGTGAAAAAAGTTGAAAGCCTTGACGAAGTGAGCGAATGAGTGAAATTTTACATACCCTTGTGAGGAAGGCAATTGTTTGGAATAGGTGATCTTCCTTTGTGTGTATCTTTGAGCTTCAACTTAGAGTAATGATGGCATGAATGATAAATTCTCAATTGTTTAAAGTAGATGAATGTGGGGATTACATTGAAAAAAAAAGGGGGGGATCAAAGAAAACTGTTTTGTAAAGTTGCATGAAATTTGTGCGAAGTTGATTAGATCTTTAGGCTTGCCAAGTCTTGAGTCGTTTTTGAGTTTTAAGCTTGCTTGGGGACAAGCAAGGTTTAAGTTTGGGGTATTTTGATAAGCCTCTGGCTTATCTAGTTTTATGACTAGATGAACTAGGGTTTATGTGCCTATTTATTCGAGTTCACTCTCGTTTTCGCCCAAATTTGCCTTGTTTTGTTCCTAAGTTGGACTTTGACTCATTTTGCGTATTTTGTGTAGTTTTTAGCCTATTTTGGATAGAATTACGCTTGTGGGTGCTTTTGTTGTTTCGGGTTAAATAAGTGAAGCTCTGGGAGTCAAGGAAAGCAAAGAAATAGTGGAAATTGAAATTCTGAGACACTCGCCCCGCGAGTGTACTCTCGCCTCGCGAGAGTCTGAAGACCAGCAAGACAGAGACTATCACGGCATAGTCGTGATTAAGGTCACGGCTGTGACAAATCGAGGTTTGAAGACTCGCGTCGCGAGAGATAGCTCGCCTCGCGAGAGCATGAAGACTTGGAAGACAGAGACCATCACGGCCTAGCCGTGATGAAGGTCACAGCCCAGAATTGAATACTCGCCCCGCGAAAGGTGTCTCGCCTCGCGAGTCCCTGAGGACCATGGAAGACAGAGGCAATCACGGCTTAGCCGTGATGGATATCACGGTTGTGACAGATTAGGGTTTGAAGACTCGCCCCGCGAATACAAGCTCGCCTCGCGAAAATACAAAATTTGAAGAGCGCCAATGCTTAATTTCGCGTCGCGAGAGTAAGCTCGCCCCGCGAGCTAGCGAGAAACAGAATCCTTATTTAAAGGCCATATCAGATCAGAATTGGGTATCAAGTTGTTAGCCATTGCTTAGATCAGAATAGGAGTGCGAATCCTTGTTTCTGGAGCTGCGTCTCCCTTCTCTTTTCTTTTCTTCTCTTAGTTTATTATTATGGAGATTATTGCCGATTGTTTGTGCGTCGTCACGGGCATGAGGAACTAATCCCCTCGTCTAGGGGATCGATGAAGCCACCCATGGCTGTGTAGTGTTCACGTGATGTATGTTATTTCTCCCCTTCTCTCAATAAATGTTTTCCAATTCTGATATTATTGTGTTGATCATATGCTAGCATGATTAACTAGTTAAACGTGTTAAGGCCGACCGGCGATTCGCGTTTTAGAACTTGAATTGGGATCACTAATTTAATATTGCACGATAGTGGGTAGGAGATTAGTGCAACCACGTAGGGAACAAGAATTAACAGAATTCGAGGATTAGGATTATTGGTGAGTAAATAATCCAAATCGTTGAATACGTCCTATTGCGCACGGCTGTGAATTTAGGAGAAATTGGGGGTCCCGGTTGACATTGTAATTGAACCTAGGGAGGAATACATAATCACTTGGGTATTATGCATGATTGGGTAGGTGGATTTGAAACCCTAGATATTTTAAATTTCTGAATTCAATCACCTTAGCTTTAATCGATTTCTTAATTGAATTGCAATCTTCATCTCTCTCACAACAATTTTCTTCGCTTAACTGAACCTATCGAATTTCTTGCGAAATTAGTAGAATTGGTAACCCAATCCTTGTGTTCGACCTCGGTAGACTCTTACCGTGTTTTATTACTTGCGACGACCCGGTACACTTGCCGGAGTCACAACAGCATACTACTTGAAAGTGTCTGTGTCTCTCTTTGCCATATTTTGGAGTTGCATCCTATCGGGAGCCATGTCAATATTGTACTTGTATTGCTTAAGGAATGCATCTGCTTGATCTTTGAAGGATCGAACGTGGGCCCGTTCGAGATGCGTGTACCAATTTGAAGCTGCCCCAGTTAAACTGTCTTGGAAGAAGTGAATCAAGATCTTATCATCTTGAGCATATGATGCCATCTTCCTTACATACATGGTCAAATGGTTTTTGGGACAAGTGGTTCCCCGATATTTGTCGAAATTGGGTACCTTAAAATTACAACATTTGGCGGGATTACAACATTTGGCACCAGGCAAAGCTCTGAGGCATCCCGAAGACCATAACTATTTATCCCTTCAATGTCCCGGAGTCTCTCCTCTAATACTTCCATCTTTTCTTTAGATTGGGAATCCCATCCCGACTGATTCACTAGAGTTTCACAATACATTTTCTGGGGAAAGGGGTATGGCATGTAGGAGGATCCGAAGTTTGGCATCATTTGAGTCCCCTGGGGTCCATAATGTAGGGTGCATTGTGGATGTTTTGGATTGGCAGAAAGTGTCACCGTCGGGGTGTTACCATCTGTAGGGTTGACAGTTTGTGTTTGTGGCATTTCGACAACATCAGTGGTGGTTTGTGTTTGAGTGATATGCTCGGAGTTTTGAATGCCATCTTGTGGGCTGGGGGTCGTTGGTGGCACAAATCCACGAGGCAAACCATAGGGGGGATTGTTCGGGTCAAATGAAAAATGAGTTTGGTTGCTTGGATAAATAGTGAGAGGCATCATGGCCCCTGGTTGGTTGAAGCCTTGAATAAGAATCTGAGCAAAATCGGGCGGAATGAGAGGTGTGGTCGGATGTCCTTCGTTCGAGGCCGGAGGGTTCTCCTTTGTGTTCTTTTCCTTCTGCATTGCTTGTAGGATCTCCATCATCTTAGTCATCTGATCCTTGATTTGACTGACTTCATCCCTGATATCTTGGACTTCTTCTAGTTCATCCGCCATGGCTCTTGTCTGTGACCGAGTGCGATAAGGGTGTCTTCGAGCAATTGTTCATAAAAGCCACACACTGTTTTAAAACCACAAGAGAAATGAGAACAAAATGTTTGAAAACAAAAAGCTTTTATGAAAATCACCTTTGGAGTTTATTATTATTATATTTTTTGAGTTAACACCTTATAACAGACAAGAGATGGTCCCTCCATCTCACACAGAAAGCATTGTGCTCATTGACGCGCTGTCGCGCACGCGTCAAAAGATGAGCGGTTGGTAAAAATGTAGTTTAGTGTGCGACAACTCGGGTATCGTCTCACAAGGACTCTTGGGTTGTTGTTAACAGAAAAAGTCAGAACGGGGGGTTTTGGAATTCAAGTTAAACAAGGAAAACAAAGCAGAAAACTAATGTAAACTAAACAATTACCAATTAAGCTAAGCGATCAACCTACTGCTTTCGGTTTCCCACTATCATCGGTTCATATAAATCCAAGCCCTAAGCGGATTCTAAACCCTTTTCGATTGTAACATCAATTAACAAGCGAAACCGACGCTACGAGACATATGTTCCTAATTCCGAATTAAGCAAACGGATTAAGCCCTTCGTGAATTAAGCAAACACGAATTGAACGCACGCGAATTAAGCAAACGTGATTAAGTTTAGGAACACACAATCATCGAAACAAATCAATACCCATTCGATACAAACTGAATTAAGCAAACAGAGAATATAGAATAGATATTGAAAGAGAGTAGCAATTAAATTAGGAATTACATAACCTCAAGCGGCAGTGCGAACCGATTACAGCAGATTGATCAAGGAGACTAGTTCTCCATCAAAAACGCAATACAACCAAAGAAATTCGAAAACAAGGATTAGCCAAAGATGATTCTGTTCTGCCCTAAACAGCTATTTATAACTTTCAGAAACTGTGCATTCTCGCGAGGCGAATATTAAAATGGCGCCTTCTTGAATTTGTATTCTCGCGAGGCGAGTGTAATACTCGCGAGGCGAGTCATCAAAACCTGGGATGTCACAGCCGTGATGGTCTCTGTCTTCTAGGGGTTTCTCTTCACGCCCGTGATGGGTGTCACGGGATGACCGTGATGCTTGCTGTGTTCCAGGCTCGCGAGGCGAGCTATAGCTCGCGGGGCGAGGCAGAGAACATGACTTTTCTGGCACAGGCTGGTCCTCACTCTCGCGGGGCGAGTATCTGCTCGCGAGGCGAGTGTTTCCAGATTGCAATTTCCATTGTTTCCTTCATTCCTTGGACTCTAAGTCAACCTGAAAACATGAAATAGTCATAAGTGCTTTATTTGACTCAAAAACTGTCTAAATTACCCTAAAACTACCTAAGGGACTCAAAACCTTGCTTGAGGACAATCAAGCCTAATTTGGGCGAAAACGAGATTAAACTCGAATAAAACCATGGTCTTTACTAGTCAAAAACTAGTCGAGCCAGAGGCTGATCAAAAAAATACCCCAAACTTGAACTTTGCTTGTCCCCAAGCAAACTAAAACTCGACACGACTCAAGACTTGGCAAGCTTTGAAGGATTTCAAACAATTCTGCACAAATTTCAAGCAATTCGTCAAAACAAATTTCCTTCAATGTTCCCCCCTTTTCAACAATGTAATCCCCACAATCATTTATTCCGAACATCTGAGAATTTCATCATTCAAACAATCATTAATCTAAGTAGGGGATCTAAGTTACACACAAGAGGGAGATCACCAAATTCAAACAATCGCCTTCCTCACAAAGGGGTTTAATGTTCACTCAATCTCTCAGTTTGTCTAGGCTAACAACATTTCACTCAGTTTCACTTTTAAGAGCACTTCCCATGAATTTGATTTTCATCTCAAAATGGTTCCCACGGAAAATATGCATGCAACATCAAAAGGTCTTTCAAGGTTGTAATGGGGCCTGGCTAAGGGAAGGATATACAAAGGTACTGGGCTGAAATCCCTAGGAACTAAGAGAGCATGAAGCTGTTTACACAATGAATTTCCCACTCAAGTTCCTATTCTTATTCTTCTTTTTGCCTTGGGTGGCTGCAGCCCTTTTCTTCTAATACCCTTCTTGACATTTTGCATTTTTTTTTTCTTTTTTTTTTTTTTTGAAAGATTTATTTTTGCCCTTTGGCTCCAACCTTTATTTTTTTCTTTTTCTCAATCCCCAACAACACATCATATCCCTGTAGCCACCCCAAACTTAGTTTCTTGCAACCATTCTCTTGCTAAGCTTCCATGCTCTCCTAATCCTAAGATCGGGTTAACATGGTTTTTCTAGATTTAGGCTCATAACATAAGGTCATTATGAAACAATAGGCTAATTAGGCTCAAAGGGCTAACTAGGGAACATGCATTAGGGACTGGTTCAATTTAGGCCAAGTAGTTAATTCAAAGAAAATTGCCTAAATCATTTGATGCAAACACATAGACATGCAAACCATGAAGAGATTCAAGCAAATTCGGGAAAGTGCAACTTGAAAGTGATTCACACAATCAAAAACATGTTGGAGGCTCAAATCCTCACCTGGACATTCATGCAAATTGTTTGACCGAGATTCTATCCCTAGTGTGTGCACCCTATCACCCCAAACTTATCATAAATCATGCCCTCACAACAAAATATCTCAGAGTTCAGTTTTCAATTTTTCAAATGGGGATCACAATTTCCAAATTTCAAAAACCTAGGGGGAATCATCAACATAAATCATGCCATCAATCTGTGCTAAATCAACCAAAACCTACCAAGCTTGCCGACACAAGACTCACACACATGCTCTTGAGCTTCTCAAATTATTCAAGAGCTTTATTGAAAACAAAACAGAAATAAAGCAAGGAAAAGAAAATTTAAAAGGAGAAAGGGTTAAGAAAACTCATTGAGGCGGTTCCACCAGGATCCCACTGTCTGTAGCATAAGGCCCACGTGGTAGCCAAAGGTCTGAAGTTTGTTCCATGCTTCCCTAACTCACAGCCTTGATACGGAGGTGAGCTCTTGACAATCATGATGACCTCGCCGAGTGCGGCGGACTTCTCACTACCTCTCGGGTCACAGTTGACCTCTTTATCTACAAAGTCTCCCCAATAAAAGTGGCGCTCAACCTCTTGGACTGGCCATGGTGCAAAATCCAAAGGCTTAAACTCCATCACCGGTAGCTCCTGCGGGAGAGGTGGCAAATAGGACACTTGTGTCTCCTGGTCTTGCTTCACTTCTGCATTTTCTTCATTCACTGCACTAACAAATTTATCACCTGCTATACATGCAGAAATTTCAGCACACACCACACAAAGGTTAGTGTTAGTAGAGTCAATACATATATCACAATAAACTGAATCAAGAAAGGTCCGAATGTCTGGAAATTCAGCACTCAATTCATCCACCCCATCACTCTCAACACATGCATTTGATTTAATTGAATCATCTACTTCCAAAGGTTCTTCATCATCCTCAAGCATGGTGAAGAAGATGTCCTCCTGATCCTCATTTTCTACGTTTCCGAAAAGAATAAACCTGCATAACATTCTATACACAAAGCGTTGTCAAGACAATCAACACATGCATTAGAATCGGGGATTCAACACACAGTTCATCAACAAAGTATTATCAAAATCATCCTCGGAGGTATTGTCAAGAATAACTTGTGAATCTGTATGTTCTTCAAGGGGGTGTGGAGTTAGCGGTCAAAGCAGAGTTGGCGACAATTTGATCAATTAGAATGGACAACTTCTGAGACTCAGCTTCTCCTCTCCGATGGCTTTCAAGACTTTGTTCTGTCATTCGTTGAAGATTTGCTTGAAATTCTGTCATATGTTGTTGCATCAGAGAAGCTAACTCATCCAGGCTGGGTTGGACTTCATTTACTCCAATCATGCCAAAACCACTACTAGACTCATAGCCTTCAGCAAAGTTAGGATAATATATGCATGGTGGTGGCTCATAATCAACATAAGGCATATAACCTTGCATGTAATTATCCATGGCAGTACTAAGATTCATAACCAGACAAAGCAGCCATAACTAATTCAGCAATGAATTATATTTTTTATTTTTTTATTATTATTTTTTTTTCTGTTAATAACAACAAGAGTCCCCGGCAACGGCGCCAATTTGACGCGCTATCGCGCACGCGTCAAAAGATGAGCGGTTGGTAAAAATGTAGTTTAGTGTGCGACAACTCGGGTATCGTCTCACAAGGACTCTTGGGTTGTTGTTAACAGAAAAAGTCAGAACGGGGGGTTTTGGAATTCAAGTTAAACAAGGAAAACAAAGCAGAAAACTAATGTAAACTAAACAATTACCAATTAAGCTAAGCGATCAACCTACTGCTTTCGGTTTCCCACTATCATCGGTTCATATAAATCCAAGCCCTAAGCGGATTCTAAACCCTTTTCGATTGTAACATCAATTAACAAGCGAAACCGACGCTACGAGACATATGTTCCTAATTCCGAATTAAGCAAACGGATTAAGCCCTTCGTGAATTAAGCAAACACGAATTGAACGCACGCGAATTAAGCAAACGCGATTAAGTTTAGGAACACACAATCATCGAAACAAATCAATACCCATTCGATACAAACTGAATTAAGCAAACAGAGAATATAGAATAGATATTGAAAGAGAGTAGCAATTAAATTAGGAATTACATAACCTCAAGCGGCAGTGCGAACCGATTACAGCAGATTGATCAAGGAGACTAGTTCTCCATCAAAAACGCAATACAACCAAAGAAATTCGAAAACAAGGATTAGCCAAAGATGATTCTGTTCTGCCCTAAACAGCTATTTATAACTTTCAGAAACTGCGCATTCTCGCGAGGCGAGTGGCATCTCGCGAGGCGAATATTAAAATGGCGCCTTCTTGAATTTGTATTCTCGCGAGGCGAGTGTAATACTCGCGAGGCGAGTCTTCAAAACCTGGGATGTCACAGCCGTGATGGTCTCTGTCTTCCAGGGGTTTCTCTTCACGCCCGTGATGGGTGTCACGGGATGACCGTGATGCTTGCTGTGTTCCAGGCTCGCGAGGCGAGCTATAGCTCGCGGGGCGAGGCAGAGAACATGACTTTTCTGGCACAGACTGGTCCTCACTCTCGCGGGGCGAGTATCTGCTCGCGAGGCGAGTGTTTCCAGATTGCAATTTCCATTGTTTCCTTCATTCCTTGGACTCTAAGTCAACCTGAAAACATGAAATAGCCATAAGTGCTTTATTTGACTCAAAAACTGTCTAAATTACCCTAAAACTACCTAAGGGACTCAAAACCTTGCTTGAGGACAATCAAGCCTAATTTGGGCGAAAACGAGATTAAACTCGAATAAAACCATGGTCTTTACTAGTCAAAAACTAGTCGAGCCAGAGGCTGATCACTCATAAGATGGGATGGAGTTGACAACAAATCTAGGGGAGAAACAACTCTCCATAATAGATGTTGTCTCAAACACACTAGCAATTCTGAATTGAGACATCTCGTCCTACCCTTTGCGCAGAAGGAAGAATCCTATAAGGCAAAGATGTAGTTGACAACATACTAAAGGAAGACCATGCTCCACGATAGGTGTCGTCACAAGTCAAGTGTAAGAGTGCGAAGGAATCATAGAAGCAAGAACTGATTTCATTAAAAACTCCTCAAAGCAATACATAGAATTATGGAGGCAAGGCCATATCTCCTCAAAACAATACATAGATTGGGATTACATCATAGTTCTCGACATTGTTACAACATTTTCATCTTAAAGTCAATAACTTAGGTCTCTTTCTTTTTAGCCCTCGATTAAACCCTCCACACATTTGCATGAAATCATCCAACTTAACCGGGAGACGAAGCATAGGGTCCGCACGAATTTTTTTTTCTTCCTTTTCAAAGCGTTGGACAAAATTCGGAACACAATAACTTAGATCCAAATTCATGCTCATATATATTTCTTTCCATATGTCAATATCTATCCCTCTCTCTCGCGCCTCTTCTCTCCACCATTTCACGGCATTCATTGCTTGAACCACTTGATCGTGATAGTGTTTTGCTGAGGTCCACCCTAAATCGCACTACTTCTTGATTTCGACTAGTAGGATATTCAGCTCTCGGACCTTTTGTACCAATTCATCAGTCATCCTGTCTTGTGCACAAATTTGCTTTTGTAGGTTGGCATTGACTCCCCTCTGTCGTTTGACTTCCACTTCCAATGACTTTCGCACATCTCCTTGCTGAATGACTTCTCCTTCTAACTAACGCTTTTCTTTTCTTAGTTGATGCCTTTCTGTTGTCAAGGTCAATACTTTGCTTTCAAGATTCTGGATCCTAGTCATGACGCTTGGCGGGACCTTGTCCGTATTCTTCTGGACTCTTGAGGTTACGGAGATATCTGCACACAAATCTTTTAAATGTTCATTTTCCTTTGTCAACATCTCACAATGCTTCTGACCAATGGATATTTTCAACTCTGCATCTTGCTTTTGTTGTTCCATTTCCTTCATTTGTGCTTCCAGGACTTTCAGTTGTTCTGCCATTTGAATTACCGAAGGGGAGTAATCTTCAGCTTTCGTGTTTTCTGCAGGAATGTTGACAGGATCTTTCCTTGATTTTCTCCATGCTTCATACTCTGAGACAATGATTAGGATCGGTCAGCCCAATTGTGATCTCCCCGCCATCCTTACATTTTTTTCATGAATTTCTAACGTCTTTTGCCAACAACTTGGTATTCTCACCATCCTCATATCGAAAACAGCATCCACCGAGTTGTTCTTCTCGTGGCACGGTTTGCGTCCAACAAAGTTGTCGTAAGGCTATGACGGGTGTGTAGGATATGCACCCTCTCGGGCCCATCAAAGGAACATTTGGATAGTCACCACAACTATAAATGATATCTTGCCCCTGTTGACTTTCGTACCATGGGCATACCCACTTGAAAGAGTCTCTTTCCACTTGGTCAAACTCGTTATTCCATTCCTTTTCATTAAGTTGTCTTGTAGGGATGTTATGGAAGCCTCTTAGTGGATCTGAATGGTGATTGATATAGTCTTTTGCGTACATGTGAGTCATGACCCATACATAGAGCAACTGTGCACAACATCTAAGCTTCCCCTTTGGATGCCGCTGGCAAAATTCTAGAGTCAAAAGCGTTTCAGCCAATACCGCCGGCACGGGCTTTTTCTTTCTTTCAACTGTGAAGAATACGTCCATTGCTGCTTGATCTATCATGTCTAGCACCGATGGAAAATAGAACCAACCCATATATTGCTAGTGCCAATACCCTCTCAAAGGTTTCCGAGTCTTGTCGATCTATTAGTTTCCTTAAATGATTTTCAAGAAATTTTTGGGTCAGTCCTCGCGAGTTTGGGTGCCCGGTCAAGTTCTTTTCGATTTCAGGAAGCCCTAGTAACCCTGCTTTGCTTGCAGTGGTCAAGTATTGCCCCATGCAAAAGTACACAGTGGGATTTTTCTGCATTGGCAACCTTAACAGGCAAGCATATTCTTCAATGGTGGGTGTAATGTCCATGTTTGGCAACTCGAAGCATCTGAGATGTGGGCTCCAATATCGACTTAGAGCACTCAAAGCAGTAGCTTGAACCGGTATGAAAATTAGGTCCAAGATCCCTCCATACTTCTTGACAAAGCTTTTTCGATGTTATTGAGGCAAAGATTGGCTCAACTCTTTCAGATTCTCTAATGAGTTCAAAATCACCCTGGAACTCTTGGTGGCGGGAGCATTGCTAGTGTGTTTGACTTTTTCCATCTCTTGTTATCAAATGTGTTATCTCCAAATTATCTATGCAAGGGAAATTTTATTTTATTAATAACATTGGAAAGCAAATTTACTTATGCATGAGAGTATACCAAGATGCATGAATGAATGACATATTGACGTTGCATGGCCTAAAATACTACATGCACGAGCATACAATATGAGTGTAACAGGATGCACGAATGAGTGGCATGTTAAGGTGCATGTGGGATGCGTACAGAAAATCGTTATGATGCATGAGATATAAATGTGATTATTCATGTTGCAGAAAAAGATGGAATGCGCTCCCTTTTGTCCTACATAGGTCAAATCCTAAAGTTGGGATTTCTGAAGTCAATACCCTATTTTGGTAGGCTGCTAATGGCATTTTATGTGCATGACTTTCGGGACAGATCTAGACCCCTAAACATATGGTCCCCGGATTACCCTCATCTAAAAGATAAGGATCCGAATCCATGAATCTCACCACAGGGACAAATAAGTCACAATATGGTAGTCCATGTACCGGTATCAATCCGAGCGGGAGAATCAGTGACTGTCAGGGACGCAAAAGCATCACAATAACATCACTGAAGCCCCTTCTAATCTTATGGCATTCCAAGACTCGGGTATAGAGCCCAAAGTGTGTGCAACATGTGATAGTGATGTGTGTGATGGGAGCGTACAAACCTTTATAAAAACCTCCTAATACAAAATTACCCCAAACCTGCAAAAAGGAATAAACAACACCAATACAAAAGTTCTCTACCCTAAGGTTGCAAGAATATAGAAAGACATTTATAAGAACTTATAAAACTAAATACGAAATAAATAAAACAAATAAGGGTAAAACTAATATTTTCAAAGCTGTTAAAAAAATGCACAACCAACTATGATAGGCCTGACTCTCAAAAATCCCCAGTGGAGTCGCCAGCTGTCGCGACCGTCCCGTCCGGGAGCCGCGAAAAAAGAGATAAAAAACAGAGGAGTCGCCACTAAAATTTTTATTGGGAAAATCTTAGAAAAAACCAATTATTTATTGTTTATAAAAACTAAATGAGGTTGAACATGGCACATGAGTCCACAGGGTAACCTCAAATCTAAGGGACTGGATATGGCACTGTGTCCATAGAGCATACCTAAAAATAGAAAAATTTAATTATTTGATTAATTATTTTAACATAAAAAGAGACACAAAAAAAAGGAAAATTTAGTTTTGGCTTGACAAGATGATTTATCTTGCTCCTACGTATTCCCGGGTGCGATGGGAAACTCAAAGCCACATAGTTCTTTTGAAAATGTTTGATTGGTTGGTTGATTTTAATTTTGATAAAGATTTGATTTTGAAAAGATTTATTTAAAAATTATTTTATTTTGAAATAAATTCACTCTTGCACAGGGTCCAAGATAGCAGTGCTATACGATAAACCCTTACAATCCATACGACACTTGAGGATGTATAAGTCCATACATCAACGTCGTGGATTGTCGCGTGAATTCAAAAGATACTTTTTATAAAATTAAATTGGGTAAAATTGGTTAAAAGTGTAAACTGAAAAAAACATTTAATATTTTTTACAAAAGGGAATACAGGGTTAAAGATAGCAAAGCTATACGATGAACCTTTACAATTCGTACAGTACTTGAGGATGAAAAAATCCATACATCAACTCAAAAGATTATATTTTTATTTTATAACCCCTTTTTTACCTAGATGAAACACCACATATCAATAACTAAAAAAGGGAAAGACAAGCACATCCATCAGGCTATCAGAACCCAAATGTCTTCATAAGCCCAAACCCAACAAGTAAAAGGCTAAAAGCAAATAAAGAAAAAGAAAAGAAAAGAAAATATAAGTATATGATAAACCACATGATAGAAGCAGAGAAGCTTCTGTATTTCCTTACCAGCCCAAAACAACGTAGGGGGGTAGAAATCAAGAACACGACAGGGGGCTTGGACGGCGGTTCGTGCGACGGTTCCGGGGGCGAGACGCGGCGACGGGGCTCGAGTTCGGGCTGGCGTGGGCGGCTTGTCACGATGAAGCAGAGGGGTGTGGATCACAGGTTGCGGCGGCGGATCTAGGCGGGTCGTGACGGCGAAGGGCGGCAGAGCTTGGGGAAGATGGAGGAAGAGGGGGGAGGGGGGGACAGGTGTGACAAGGTTCTGAACATTTTATTTTTATGTGTTTGGATTTTTGATTTTGGTTTGTTTTGTTTTTGTTTTGAGAAAGAAATGTTGGAGTTTTTCTTATTAGTGGTGGCTTGGATTGGTGGAGAAGATTATAGCAGATGCTGGAGGTAGAAGATGAGGATGTTATAGGTGGAAAGTGGTTCTGATTTTTATTTATTTTCCTGGCTGTTGTTGTTGAGGGTGATGTTGTTGGGAGGAAGATGGAGATGATAGTGGTGTCTGTAGGGGTTGTTATTATGATGGGTTAAAAAAAATGTTTCTATGAAGGAGAAGATGGAGAGTAGCTGAGATGAATAAAAAAATGGTCTTTTTTCGTTCACGCCTCCCCTCCCCTTTGTCACTGTTCAGTGCAATATATAGCACAAAAAAGAAGAAGATGGCAAATCTCCTTGTTAGGCCAGCTGGTGTGGGTACAAGTAGTGGGGAGCAAATCAGCTTTTGCTCCACCACCTTGCTTGGCTGGTGCAAGGGTAGGGAGGGTTGTACCATTATCCCTCTTTTTTCGTTGAAAAAGAAGAATATGACAAAGAGGGGTACAAGCATGGGAGCAGAAGAGGCAGAACAACAAAACATAATTTTTATGTTTATCTTTATTTTTATTTTAAACATTCTTTTTTTCTTTTTTCTTTTTTCTTTTTTTATTTGAGTTTGGGCTATGGTCTCAACACTTGCAACAACAAAAAGAAAATTGGGCCAAGAATAAAAACATTTTTTGTTTTATTTTTATCATTTATTTTTACTATTTTTCAAAACATTAATTAAAAAAAATCCGGACAAAATTAGGTGTTCACACAAAGATTATGATCTTATTATGATTTTGATATAACACTTCAAGTTGTACACATTTTACTTTTAAATTAAAAACCATATATTAGGCTTTGGTTCCTTTTTCTAACAGACAAATATAAAAAATTGTATTCATTTCTTATGTACAAAAGAGGTCAAGGAACAACCTATATTTTTGTCAAAAATAAAAACCTATATTTTACACTATATTAGTTAGCTCCCAATAGTATATAACTTGGGAATAAGGGTAACTAAGTTTCACCGGTGTTTCATTTGCAATTATTCTTAACTCAAAGGACTCAATTCAACTCAGTCTTTCCCATATATACTAGAAAATCATTATTTTCGGATGGATTAACGGACAGATTTTAGACGGACTTTGGACACTTTTCCCATGGATTTAGACGGACACTTAATTTTGAATGGATTTCGGACGGAACATCCCCTGTCCGTAAAAGCCCCGTTGCAAATTGAAATTTTGTCCGAAATTCCGTCTGAAAAAGTTATAGACGGATTTCAGATGGAATTCGAACAAACACATAAATCCGAATTTTGGCTATATTATGGACAGATTTCAGACGAATTCATTATTACTATTCATTCGGATTCTGGACGGATTTCCGACAGCAATTATGATCTTATTTGGGACATATATCCCACGGATTAAATAATCGGATTTACCTAGTATTTTTTCACATGAATTTAAGATAGAAACTTTTATCCTTTTTGAGACGGATTTTGGACGATTTTAATTAAAATTATCCATTTGACATATTTGAACAAATTTCAAATAAAAAATTAACCCGTAAAGAACAATCAAGTATACCTGATAATGTTTTAAACTGATAGTCAAGAATAATCACATAAACTAGATTCATATAAGTGTTTCATCATTCTAGCACAAAATAAAACAAACTACTATTATCAAAGTACTCATTAGTCAATAACAAAGTAACACAAACTAGAGTTATACATTTATCGATCTAAAATAACATAAAGCTAACTAGAGTCATCAAGGTACTCATCAACCTATATTTAAGCAAAACAAGCTAGAGACGTTTAAGGAGTCACGAATCTAGATCATAGCCATCAATCAACATCAAAATTTTCCTCATTGTCGCCATTAGAGGGCTCACTAGTCTCATTCGATCCATCTTGCATAGTTGTCGCACAAGAAAAGTTTCCTCTCTTCATGCATAATACCACTAAATCGAGCTTCTCCCTTGATGTACAAAATTTGGTGAATCCTTGCATCATATTTTGGTTCCCATCTACAATTCTTCTACAAAATAAAATAAAATAAACATGTAAGGAATAAAAAATTCTGCAAGCCATCTTTGATACAATATATTAATACATTTAAAATGACAAATACATTTTTGGTGCTCAGGAATTTCCATATTTTGTATCATGTCGGTCCAATGTATGAAAGAACCCAAAGAAGATCCCTGAAACAATACACAAAAGTCTACACAGTACCAAGAAATAGAGTTTCGCAACCTAAACCCAATACACCTAATGTAGAAGAAATACTATAGCAAACAACCAGCAAGAACCAAGCACAAAAATAGCATAATAAAAGCACAACAATATGTGGTAATTGAATTACCACAGCAGGTAATTCAATTACAGCAACAGAAGAGGAAGGGAAGAAGAGATAGAGAGCACACACACAGTTTAGCGTGGTTCAGCCAATGTGGCCTACATCCACGAGAGAGAGCCTCCTCCACTATGAACTTTGATCAAGATTACAATAGAGATCCCATGGATCTTCACTCCACCATGCTCAAGATGAACAAACAAGAGAACCCAAGTCTTTCGTCTCTCTATTTTCACACAACCCTTGATCTCTCTCTAACCCTCTCTTGATTCTTCTCTCAATTCACAATAGAATCAAAGCAATACAAGATGATAGTATTCTCTAGGTTTTTCTCTCTTTTTCTCTCTGAAAAATGCACCCAGGAAACCCCGGATCTCATTTCGTTCGTTGTTGTAACGAACTTAAATATCAAAAACTGACGCGTCGTAATCGATTAAAAGCTGTTGGTAATCGATTACCAGCTGTTTGTCCACAATTCTGAAACTTCAGAATTTCAGGCTGAAGGTCCGTAATCGATTACGGCCTTCCCGTAATCGATTACCAGCTGTTTGAACACCAAATTCTGCAGTTTTAAACTTGATTTTGAGGCACTTTCAACAATACTCCACCTTGACTCCAAATCAGAGGATTGAGTTAACCTTGTAGTGGTGGCTCTCCCACTTATGGAATTATGCTTCAATGAAGTTTATCAAGTCCATGCAAAGCTTGAACTTTGCTCTTGGTAGTGACTTTGTGAATGCATCCGCTGGATTGTCTTCCGAAGCTATCTTCTCGATATGAATTTCCTTTGATTCAACCACTTCTTTAATGAAATGAAGCTTTACATCAATGTGCTTCGTTCTCTCATGATAAACTTGATGATTAGCTAAGTGAATAGCACTTTGTCTATCACAATGAATAGTTGCACTCTTTTGCATAATTCTGAATTCACCAATCATCCCTTTTAACCATAGAGCTTCCTTTACTCCATCCGCAAGAGCTATATAATCTGCTTGTGTAGTTGACAACACAACCACGGGTTGTAAAGTAGACTTCCAACTAATTGCAGTACCAAACAAAGTGAACACATACCCTGAAAGAGACTTCCTTGTATCAACATTCCCGGCATAATCCGCATCAACATAACCCACAATAGCATATTCTCCTTGAGCTGTTTTCTTGTACATGAGGCCAGAATTTAGAGAACCATTCAAATACCTTAGAACCCACTTCAAAGCCTCCCAATGAGCTTCCCCCAGATCTGCCATAAACCTGCTAACAATGCTAACGGCGTGTGCCAAGTCCGGTCTGCTACATACCATCCCATACATGATGCTACCCACTCCACTTGCATAAGGAATAGAATCCATTCTTCTTCTTTCCGTGTCGTTGCTAGGAGCTTGAGTAATAGAGAGCTTTGTGTGATTACCCAAAGGTGTAGAAATCGGTTTAGATTGAAGCATCCTATACCTTCCTACAACTTTCCTCAAGTAACCTTGCTGAGATAGTAATAGTTCCCCTCTCTTTCTGTTTCTGACTATGTCCATGCCAAGTATCCTCTTTACATTACCAAGATCCTTCATCTCAAATTCAGAATTCAATTGGTCCTTAAGCTTGCTTATCTCTTCCTTGCTATAGTTGACTATAAGAATGTCATCCACATATAGGAGTAGGAAAAGAACACACTCCTCCTCTCTCCTTAGTATGTACACACAGCTATCATAACTACTCCTCAGAAATCCCACTCTCAAGAGAATCATCAAATTTTTTGTACCATTGTCTAGGGCTTTGTTTTAGCCCATAGAGTGATTTTCTCAAGAGACATACCTTTGTCTTATCTTCTGCATACCCTTCCGGCTGTTGCATGTAGATAGTTTCCTCTAGATCTCCATGTAGAAATGCTGTCTTGACATCCAACTGTTCTAACTCCAAGTCATACTGATTCACAATGGACATCAATATCCTTATAGAACAATGTTTTACCACGGGTGAAAAGATCTCATTGTAGTCAATCCCTTCAACCTGGGTAAAACCGTTTGCTACCAGTCTTGCCTTGAACCTTGACTCCTCAATGCCTGGAATGCCATCCTTTTTCTTGAAGATCCACTTGCATGCAACTACCCTTTGATTCTTAGGTAAGTCCATAAGTGTCCAGGTTTGATTTTTATCCAAGGATTCCATTTCTGCTTGCACTACTTGTAACCAATTCTGACTATCCTTGCTTTCCATATCCTCTCTGAAACTTCTCGGTTCTAGATCTTGTATCTCTTCAGCCGCATTAAGAGCATAGCAAACAAGGTCAGCATACCCAAATCTCTTAGGAGGTACAATATTCCTCCTAGCTCAATCTCTAGTCAACTGATAATCTGATACTACTGGTGGTTGTTGATCTATCTGTTCTGCTGGTGGTGGACTTTCCTCTCTGATGCTAGAGGTGGGAAACTCCACCTCAAACTGAGTTTTCTGGTCTGTTTCATCTGAACTGCTTTGCTCCAAGCCATTGCACATGATACCCATCCTAGTCTCATCAAATGTGACATCCCTGCTTACAAAGCACCTTGATCCTCCTGATTCCAACTTCGACAACTTGTAGCCCTTCACACCATCCGGATACCCAATGAAGATGCATTTTACCCTGCATCAAGCTTGTCCTCCCTGATGTGAGCAAATGCCAAAGAACCAAATACCCTAAGATTAAAGTAATCCATCGGTTTACCACTCCATACTTCCATAGGTGTCTTGAAGTCTAAAGCTGAAGACGGACATCTGTTTATCAAGTACACTGCAGTATTTGCATCTTCACCCCAGAAACTCTTAGGCAGTCCAGCACCCAAAAGCATACACCTAACACGCTCCAGAATAGTCATGTTCATCCTTTCTGCTAGACCATTTTGTTGAGAAGTACGTGCCACGGTCCTATGCCTTTTAATTCCATGTTTCCTGCAAAACTCATTAAACTGCTCTGAAACAAACTCCAGGCCATTGTCAATCCTTAAAACTTTCAATTTCGAGCCTAGTTGATTTTCTATAAGAGTGTGTCATTCCTTGAATTTTTGAAATGTTTCAGATTTATTTTTCAAAATGTAAATCCACACTCTTCTAGAAAAGTCATCAATCATGGTAAGAAAATAGGATCCCCTCCATGAGTCATCACCCTTGATGGACCCCAAAGATCCGAGTGCACATACTCAAAAGGTCTACTAGAAACATGCATACTGGTTCCAAAGGAAACTCTATATTGTTTACCTAATATGCAATGATCACAAAATTCTAGTTTCTCCAATTTATCACCATTTAACAAGTTTTGTTTAGACAATTCTATCAATCCTTTTTCACTTACATGACCTGGCCTTAAGTGCCTTAACTTGGTTTTGTCATGTGGTGTTTGGCTAGCTACTGATGCTTGTGCAATAACAGTGGAACCATTAAGAATATACAACCCATTTCTATTTGTTCCTTTAGCTATTATTAAAGCACCACTAGAAATATTTATCATACCATGTTCAATTTTAGTGGAATAACCTAAATCATCAAACATGCTAATGGATAGAAGATTTCTCTTAAGTTCAGGAACATACCTCACATCCTTTAAAAGGATTTCATGATTTTCAGAAGTTTTAAGCCGAATAGTTCCCATACCTTGTACCTTGCATGCTTTGTTGTTTCCTAGAAGCACCACTCCACCTTCTCTGAATTCTAGTGTCTCGAAGTAGTCCTTCCATGGGCACATATGGTATGAACATCGGGAACCCATAACCCAACTCCTTTGTGTTTCTGAACTTGATGCAACCAACACCCCGACACTATCACAGCCATCCGAAGCAACTGCAACCTCAGCGGGGTTCCTTGATTCCTTGCCCCCCTTTTCAGGACAATCTTTCTTGAAGTGACCCATTTTACCGGAATTGAAACACTTGAGCTTTGACTTTGAATGACTCTTTGATTTTTATCTAGACCTCTTGCTCTTTGACCCTTTCTTCTCCTTCCTCCCCCTTGAGACGTTCAATCTCTTACCATTATTCTCCACTTTCAACTTTTGTTTCCTTTGGAGCTCCTTTGTCCGGATTGAAGTTTGAAAATCATCCAAGGAAATGGTTTGATCATTGCCATACAAAATAGCATCCTTGAAGTGCTCAAAGGATTTAGGTAAAGAATTAAGAAGGAGAAATGTCTTGTCCTCATCATCGAGCTTCACCTCAATGTTCTCTAGGTCATCAAGAATTTTATTGAATTCCGCAAGTTGCTCCACAGTGAACTTCGATTCTGTCATCTTGAAAGAATATAGAAGTTGCTTCAAGCATAGCCTATTCTCTAGTGACTTTGTCATGTACAATGTTTCTAACCTTGCCCACATAGACGCTGATGTCTTTTCCCTTGCAACCCCTCTCAATGCCTTATCACCAAGACATAGAAAGATTGCACTTCTTGCCTTCTCTATCATGTCGGTCTTCTCCCTTGGTGAAAGAGTGTCTGCCATCCTTGCCTCTCCCTTGAGAGCTTTTACACATCCAAGTTGTATCAAGATTGCCTCCATCTTAACCCTCCATAACCCGAAGTCATTACTTCCGGAGAATTTCTCTATGTCATACTTTGTGTTTCCCATTGTTCAGTCTTTTGATCTTTCTTCTTCTTTCAATTCCCACAGACGGTGCCACTTGTTGGTCCAATGTATGAAAGAACCCAAAGACGATCCTTGAAACAATACACAAAAGACTACAAAGTACCAAGAAATAGAGTTTCGCAACCTAAACCCAATACACCTAATGTAGAAGAAATACTATAGCAAATAACCAGCAAGAACCAAGCGCAAAAATAGCACAATAAAAGCACAACAATATGTGGTGATTGAATTACCACATCAGGTAATTCAATTACAGCAACATAAAAGAGAAAGGGAAGAAGAGATAGAAAGCACACACACAGTTTAGCGTGGTTCAGTCAATGTGGCCTACATCCACGGGAGAGAGCCTCCTCCACTATGAACTTTGATCAAGATTACAATAGAGATCCCTTGGATCTTCACTCCACCATGCTCAAGATGAACAGACAAGAGTACCCAAGCCTTTCGTCTCTCTATTTTCACACATCCCTTGATCTCTCTCTAATCCTCTCTTGATTCTTCTCTCAATTCACAATAGAATCAAAGCAATACAAGATGATAGTCTTCTCTAGGTTTTTCTCTCTTTTTCGCTCTGAAAAACGCCCCCAAGAAACCCTAGATCTCATTTCGTTCGCTGTTGTAACGAACTTAAATATCAGAAACTGACGCGCCGTAATCGATTACAAGCTGTTGGTAATCGATTATGGAATTCTGGTAATCGATTAGCAGCTGTCCGTCCACAGTTCTAAAACTTCATAATTTTAGGCTGAAGGTCCGTAATCGATTACGGCCTTCCCGTAATCGATTACCAGCTGTCTGAACACTAAATTCTACAATTTTAAACTTGATTTTGAGGCACTTTCAACATATCATGTAAAGAAAATTTAACAAGGCACATACGTATCATGTAACAAAGAATATCAAACTACTGATTCAAGTATTAGCAAACTGAATGTTCACTATTATGTAATAGCATAGGAAATCCATAAAGCAACTAGTCTTCTCAGTTGAGATGAAACATGCTGCCTGTACACTCTTACTTTTGCATTCAAGTTTGACAACTTAGCTATGAAATAATATAAGTTTACAACTAAAAGAAGCCATTCACATTCCAAACGTACTCTTACTTTTACTTTCAAGCCATGAAAAGTTGCAATTACAATGTGATTGAAGATAACATTACAGGCTTACAATGCCCATTATAATAAATAAATAGATAAAATCATTTATTTGATTTATATAATAAATAAATCGTTATCATCATGTGTGAATTACCAAAATTTGTATAATGAGGAACTGACAATAAAGTTTGCAAGAAAATACTCCCAAAGTATCAAGAGACCAAACTCTTTATCCTTGTCTAATGAAAAATGGACAGGTTCAAGCAAAACCAAAAAGGATTCTAATTCAGAAACTTCTCTATTATATATGCAAACATTACCTTGATTAAGTTAAAAATATATATTTAACAAAAATAATACTAGTAGTCTGAAAATCGTCCCCTCCCCTCCATTTCCCTCCAACCAAACATTACCTTAGAGTTTAGATGGATTTCAGATGGATTTAAGTTAAAAATAATAATAATAATAATAATAATAATAATAATAATAATAATAATAATAATAATAATAATAACAATAATGATATAATAATCCGTGTGGAATCTGTCTCAATATTTCAAACAGATTTCAGATGGATTGTTAAAAAGGTTGACATAAAAATAAAAAATCACTGATCCGTGCAAAATCCGTCAGAAATATTTTTGACACGTTGGGGGCGCCAAAGTTTCAGACAAATTAGCAATGGATTTGGGACGGAATCAGCTTTATAATTAATATGTCTCAAATTCGTCCCAAATCCGTCCGAAAACTTGATTAAATTTTAGACGGAATTGTTTTCATCTGAAAATTTCGTCCGAAAAACCATAATTTCTAGTAGTGATATTCTCAAGTTTAGAAAAATAAAACATTTATAAAAATTAAAAAGTAAAAGATAAATAATGTATGTGATGTAAGTTGGTTAGAAAATATTGTTAATATTTTAAGTGTATATATATATATATATATATATATATATATATATATATATATATATATATATATATATTTCGGTGCTAAACCGTAAATATAATTAACAATGTGAAAAATATGCTATCTTTTGTATATGCATGTAAAGAATTATTATATCTATTTATTTTTCAAAAATTTATACAAACTAGTAAGTAAGCTTGTGCTAAAGTTTTAACTAAATAATATTTATTTTAATTTTAGAATTAGTAATAGTTTTTTACATAGAAATTAATAAGAAAATTTAAAGTTTAAAGATTAAAATTTAATCGAAGATTATTAATTAAGGAAAACATAAATATTGAAAAGAAAAGATTAGAAACATATTCTATAAAGTATAAACAGAAGCATGAATGAAGAGAGAGAGAATGTTTTTTTAGCAATTCTAACATCACACTCTTCATCACACTTCTCTTAACACATCGTCTATTATTGAGTTGATTTCATGTGGGTCCATGTGTTTTGGTGGGTCTCACATAAAATTCACCCAATAACAAAGAGTGTATTGAGGAGGATGAATCTGCGAACAAACGTACAACACCCAGGTTAATAGCATAACACGGCAAAATGGCTACAAATGTGACAAAATCAAAGTGACCGAAATATCCATGCATCCGGATTTGTAACGTTGACGCCCAAGTTTTGATTGAATCTGTAATGGATCGAAGCTGATCTGCCAATCTGAACCAAACGAACACCGCAACAAGACGGGAAACCAAACGACGCCGCAACAAGACGACGAACAGAACACCGCCGCACACAGACGACGAAAACACAAAAAAACACAAAAGAAAAACCAGATCTATGTGAAAAAACCACTTATTTAGATAAAAGGCGAGAAAAAACGATGTAGAGGGGTGATTCCAGGCCAAAAAAATAGCCCAAAACCACCCCTTCCAGTGGATGAGGAAGAAGGAAAAAGAAGTAGAGGGAAGGTTGAGAGAGAGACGGCTCTAGATTTTTAGGTTAACCTAGCAATTGCTCAACTTTCCTTTGAATATTACTCTCTAATCTAAATTATACATTATAGATTATAAATAAATTATAAATTTCACATACACACGTATATATAATTTATATTTGGGTTAAATATGTTTTTAATTCGTGTAAAATAACAAAAATTCATTTTTAGTCCCTCATTTTCAAAACATATATTTTTGGTCCCTTGATTTTCAAAACAATTCATTTTTGTTCCCCTAACTCATCTGAATTTGATCAGTCAAACGGAGTTTCATGTCTATATTCCTATGTGAAAGCACATCTATATTAGTGAAATGAGGGAAAGGGACGTGATCAGATCCATTCACCAAAAAATAAAAGGGAGTTGCTACCTACATCCCCACGCATAGACATCCACCCCTATACAACATTTTAAATTTTTTTTATTACTAAACTATCCTTAATAAACCTATTTACTCTAATTATTTGATAAAAATCATCACTCACCCCTCTTCTCTCTCATCTACCTCCACCCTATCTTCTCTCTCATCTTCTCCTTCTATGCCTCTCTCTTTGATTCTTCAATTGCCTCTCTTACTCTCTTTTCTTCCTTCTTTTTTAACTCTGACTTCCCTGTTTCATCACTTAAAATGTTACCCTTTTTCCTTTTCCATCCTGTTTCGTTATTTCCTTGCCTCCAAATTTCAGAATTTTATTATTTTAGGTCGTCCAAGTCATATGACCAAAGAGATTTTATTTCAGAGGATTTGGGATTTTATTTTATTTTATTTTATGCAAATCAAAGCAACAAATTTGACATTGATGTAGAGATACATGCAAAACTGTTACTTGCTGCCATTTTCATATGTGAGATACAAGCAAAGCACCACAACCCTGATGAGTTGAATGAAAGACTTAAACAGTCAGACCCATTTCAAATGTATTAATGGAAAGAGTCTATGCAGAAAAATAGAATTGTATATTGAAAAATGCTTAAAAGTTCAATACAGCAGAAAGGGTTTATATAACACCTATGATGGAAGACTTAGTGTAAGGCTTAACTGCCTAACAAACTTAACAAAAATAATGGATCTAATTAACAAAATCCTAACAAACTTGACAAAAATAATGGATCTAATTAACAGAGTACTAATCAAATATTAATAACTCTAATAGCCCCCCTCAAACTGGAGAATGTATACATTTCATTCCTAGCTTGGTGATGAAATTCTGGAATGGCGCAGGGTCAAGAGCCTTGGTGAACATGTCGGCTAGTTGAGCTGCACTTGTAATGGGAAGAAGATGAAAAAGCTTGGCTTTGAGGTATTCACGGACAACATGACAGTCAAGTTCGATATGATTAGTATGCTCATGAAATGATGTGTTGGAGACAATATCCTAGCGGATTGACTATCGCAATACAACAAGGCAGGTTGAATGAAGGAAATCTGGAATTCCTGAAGGAGATATGTCAACCATTTGAGCTCACAAGTAGTGGAGGTAAGAGCTCTGTATTCAGCCTCAGATGAAGATCTGGAGATGGTTGCCTGCTTTTTGGATTTCCAGGAAATGATGGAAGAGCCAAGAAATATACAATAACCCGTGACAGATTTTCGGGTATCCGGGCAAGTTGCCTAATCAGAATCGCTGAATCCTTTGAGTTGTAGAGTGGAATCACATGGGTAAAAAAGGCCTTTAGCTGGTGATCCTTTGAGATAGCGAAGAATGCGAACGGCAGCGTCTTGATGCAAATGAGTGGGACGTGCCATGAATTGGCTAAGCTGCTGGACAAAAAAACTCAAGTCAGGGCGTGTAGTGGTCAAGTAAAGTAGCTTACTGATGAGGCATCTATAAGAAGCAGGATCAGGAAGAACATTACCAGTATCAGCACTTAGCCGAGAGCCCTTCGCAATAGGAGTGGCAGCAGGTTTTGCAGCCAGTAAACCACATTGGTCTAAGATGTCTAATGCATATTTACGTTGACAAATATGAATACCTTGATTAAAACGAGTAATTTCAAGGCCCAAAAAATATTTTAAAGGACCTAAATCTTTGATTTTAAAGGTAGAATGCAAAACTGTTTTTATTAACTCAATATCATGAATATCATTACCCGCAAGAATTAAGTCATCTACATAAATGAGTAAAACGGTGAAGGTATTTTTAGAAGATTTGATGAATAAAGAACAATCGGAATTAGATTGAGAGAAACCATGTGAATTCAAGAAGGAAGGTAAGCGAGCAAACCATTGACGGCTGGATTGTTTTAAGCCATAAAGAGATTTAAGTAATTTGCAAACTTGGTTGGGTTTAGGTGTAGAAAGCCCTGGAGGGGGATTGCATATAAACCTCCTCATCTAAGCTACCATGAAAAAATGCGTTATGCACATCTAGTTGATGAAGGAACCAATTTTGGGATGATGCTATGGCTAACAAAAGTCTAATTAATGTGACCTTAGCAACGTCAGGGAAAAGATTATTAATAGCGAATGACCAAACGTATTAATAGAATTCGTTGAGGGATTGATATATGTTGCTTAATTCAAAAATCATAAAGAATTAGGAATTGGGAATTAAAAGTGCAAGTGAAACCTTGACCCTAGGCTTTCTCATAATTGAATCCTCCTTTCTGTATATTTGTGTTCTTGCTTGCGAACTCTTGTCTTTGTTGTTCCTTTCTAAAATTCATCATTTCACCAATTTGTTTGTCTAAATAACATAAGAATTTCTCTCGTTTGGTAAATATTAATTAATCCCTGTGGGTACGATATCTGGAACTCAAATTCCTTTATTACTATTGCGTCATGGTGCACTTGTCCTAAGTGTGTTCTGTATGCATCAAGTTTTTGGTGCCGTTGCCGGGGAATTATTTAGTAATATCAGATAAAAGAGATTCTTGTTAATTTAGAAGCCATTTGAAAAAAAAAACTATTATTGTTCTTTCTTTGATTCTTGTATGCTAACGCGTTCTCAATCTCCTGACTTGCAGTATAATCCTGAAATAGAAAGAACCGCACGGAGAAATCAAAAACAAGCTAGAGAAAGGAGAAACATGGCTGAGCGGAGGACATTAGGAGATTATTTCACACCCACTACTGAATTAATCGATAGCATTGCCAATCCGACTGTGGAGGCCAATAATTTTGAGATCAAGCCAGCTTTAATCTCCATGATTCAGGCTTCTGTGCAATTTGGGGGGTCACCTTCTAAAGACCCCAATGCTCACTTGAAGAAATTTTTGAGGATCATAGACTGTCAAGTTCAATGGTGTTTCCACGGATGGTATCAGGTTGAGGTTGTTTCGATTCTCTTTAACAGACAGAGCCATTTTATGGTTGTCTTCTTTACCAGGAGGTTCAATCACTACTTGGGATCAATTGAATCGGAAGTTCTTGGCTAAATATTTTCCCCCTTCAAAGTCTGCCAAGTTTAGAGCTGATATTACGAACTTTGCACAATATGAGCATGAGCCCTTGTATGAAGCTTGGGAGCGCTTTCAAGATTTGATTAGGAGATGCTCACATCATGGTTTTACGGTGTGGCAACAGATTCAGATGTTTTATAATGTACTTTCTTCTCAGAATAGATCCAGTATTGATGCTGCATGTGGAGGAAGTATCTGTAAGAAAACTCCTGAAGAGGCGTATGCTTTGATTGAAGAGATGGCTGCCAATAATTATCAATGGCTATCAGGTGATAGACATGTAGTCAAGAGGCTAGCTGGAGTTTATCAAGTGGAATCAAGTGCAGCTCTGGAGCTTAAATTGGAGGCTATCACTAAGAAATTGGAGACGTTGCTGCAAGCACAGACACAATCCATACCTGCATCTCCTGTTCCTTGTGATCATTGCGTAATGGTAGGACATGAGAGCATAGACTGCCAAGTGGGTAATCCTTTTCCCAACCAGCTGAGGAGGCTAAGTATGTTGGCAATTCCAACCGGAATCAGAATGATCCATTTAGTTCTACTTATAATCCTGGTTGGAGGAACCATCCCAACTTCTCTTACGGAGGTCAAAACCCCTATTTTTCTTCTCTGCCTCTTCTCTACCTTATCTCCCCATCTCTCTTTTTCGTCTCAGTCCCTCCCCAAAAGCCACCACCTACACTTGTTCCCTGCTCATTTCACCACCGCCACACGCACCACCGTTATTCCGGGCAGCACGTCACCTCTGCTCACTCGGGCCACCACGACGCAGCGGCGCGTTGTGCTTAGTCCCTTCGCAAAGGCCACCGCCGCACGTACCTCCGTTTGGTCGTCACCGCCGTCGGCCGCTGCTGTATTCCGGCCAGCACGTCACCTCTGTTTACTCAGGCCACCACGACGCAGCGGCTCCTTTCATCATTCCTGTTTCGCGCGATTCTCCTCCACGCGTCCATGCTCCGTCGTGCATCCGTCTCTGCTGCTGCTATACGCTGCTTCATCTCTCATTGGGTTTCTTGATTTGGGGTTTGAGGCACCATTGGGGTTAAGGTTGTTTGTGTTATACTGTATTCATCCCCTCTACCAAGAATGCTCCTCTAGATTAACCTTTTTTTGGCATTCACTCCCTCTTTCACTTACTGAATGTTGAACATGATTTGTGATTTGGAGGTGGGGTGAGATTGCTTGTTACCATTGCCAGATGTTCTTGATTTGGTTTACAGCTATTAATTTAGGAATTTTTTTTTCTGGATTGTTATGGCTGTTACCTGTTTTGCTGAACTGAGTTTGAACTTGCTTGATTACTGTTGTGACTGTGCTAACTTACTCATATTAATCAGCTATCAAACCTCCATAGTATCTTGATTTTGGGGATTTTTGGGGTTGCAGACCTGCAGTACTGTTAGTTTCATTCTGTTTCCTTTGGTATTCTGAGACTAGTGTAGGTGTTACTTACTTGACATTCTACACATATTAATGCTGGATTACTGCTGAAGGCATGTCCGAGAACTTTGAATTATCCTGATGATTATGTGGTTTTGGTGCTCTTGTATTTTATTTTGTTTTGCTCTTAGGTATGATGGGGATTAACTTATGCATTATTGCTTGGTTCTTTGGACTGATATAGTAATTTTACATTTTCAGGAACTATGCCGCCCAAGCGTCAACGCCCTACTGATAGGGCAGTACTTCTCGAGTTGCTTTTCCTGATGTCTCTGTCACCCACACGCTGGTATTTGAATCTTCTGTGCATCAGGAGCGATTTGAAATACTTCAGAAGTTCCAGCTTATCCCAGCCAAATGTCTCGATGCTCAGACCATTGATGACTTTGGTGTCCGTAGGCAGATTGAGGGTTATTTATGTAGCGCGGGATGGGAGCATCTAGCTGCCATTCACTGTGATGCTTATCGAGAGCCCACTCTCGAAATTTGGGTGACATTGAACTTTGATTGCTCGGTGCAAAGCCCGGAGGAGCCTGCTACCACAGGATTCCGTCTTAATTGGCACAACTTTTTCATGTTGCTGACTGAGTTTAATATTCACATGGGCTTTGAGACATCTGCTTCTGTGCAGACCCCAGCCTACCAGGGGACCCTATTTTCTCCTCTGCCTGATTTCTTTGATGCCATCTTTTGGACAGAGATTAGCCGGCCAGGACAGCCTTATAATCCTAGTCAGAGTAAGGCCTCTATGCTTTGTGACCCCGTGCTCCGATGGTTGCATCGATTCATATCTCATGGCATTAATGGTTGTTCTCAGAGCGCGGACGTTGTGAATAAGATGGACTTGTTCTTTCTATGGTGCTTAGTGCATGGCAACCGCTGCAACCTGGGATACTTATTCTTGCAGCACCTGAGGAAACAGGAGAAGCCCAAGGGTAGGGACCAACAACGATATTTTACCTTGGGTTCCTACATTACACATCTGGCTCGTAACCTTGCTTCCTTGCACCCTGATGTCACACATGCAATCCCTATGAAGCCTATTGATCGAGATTTGTTACTTCGTATGGGAGTTGTCCATCAGGTTCGACTCGGGCATTTTGCATTACTTAGAGCTACCCCAGTTGACCCTCAGGAGGCCGATGTAAATGCTGGTGATGATGATGATGTTCCTGCACCGCCTCCTCCTACTATGGATGATATTATGGCTCACTTAGATCGTATGGAGGTGGATATTCATCGACGACTTGACCAGCTCTTCCAGTTGATTGAGGCTTGCTTGCCGCCTCTTCCACTTCAGTGACTGTATTTCTCTCCTTCGTCCTCTGATGACCTTCACCATGTGCGCCGAATCACTTCAGGGAAGTTTCACTCTTCTTTCTCTTTTGGTGGTGGTTTTATTTGTGCTATCTTGACATTGAGGACAATGTTGGGTTTAAGTGTAGGTGGTGGGGTACCGATTAATTACCCCATTTATTTTTGAAAATGTGAAGAACTACATTTGAGTATTGTGAATGATTAGGCAAGAAGTGACTTTGAATTTTTGGAATTAATGTTAGGCAGATAGGGATATTTTTCGAAGGGCGCTTCATTGCTTATGAGAGATTGTTTTGCTAAGTAATCTTTTTCCAGTTTGATATGACATGATGTGATCCTAGTTGAAAATTAGCATGTTTGCTTGCATTTACTTTTCTTCTCAACTTAGCCCCAGAAAGTGGGTTTTTAGCCAAATTGATAGGATTTTCATTTTGAATCCAATTTTATTTTGGGAGTGATACTTCTCTAGGTTTATGTGTTCTAGAACTTGCTTTGATATCTTGTTGAGACTTCAATAATTCGCATGCATGCTTGAAGGTGGTTAAGGCAATTAGGATTTATTTTTCTCGACCTCTTGAGTTGCGTTGACAAAATTATTCCCTTAGTTGCCCCATTTGAGCTTGATATGCAATTTCCTTGCTTACCCCTTTTTGAGAATTTCAAGTTGAATGTATTTGATTATTTTGATTATTCTTGACATTGGGTGAAACATGTAAATGGGTTGATAAAAGATCATTGAAGGTTATTCGTGTGTTGACGGGTAGAAAAGCAGAAAGCGAAAAAAAAAGATAAAAAGAAAAAAAAGAAAGAAAAAAAATCAATCCATATGTATTCAAATAAAAAAAATATGATAAAAGGGAGATTTTTGGTGAAGTATAATGGAAATAAGGTTGGAAGTGAAAGATTATTATGTGCTTGTGCATTGAGTTTCACTTGTTTTCTTTTCAACCTGATTTTACTATGTTGTGACTTATCCTAATTATCTTCATCCTTTTTATCCTACCTTTTATTGTTCCCCCGTAGCCCCGTTACAACCATTGCAAGTCCTTTTGATTCATGTTGTGCATGTGAATAAGAAAGTGGAGATGAGATTGACAATCAAGCCTATGGTAACGCATCTTCCTAGAAGAAGTTCGGAGTGATCTCTTTGTCCTTAATCAGTTGAGTAATGGAAAGTTGAGTGACCTTATGTGTTGATTAGGAAGTGATGCTAGTTAAACTCAAGCTTCTAATTGTACTAGGTACTGATTGCTCATATTTGACTGATTTTGATCCTTGGCTTGACTGAATTCATTTGTTATGAAAGCCCGTTGATTTATGTCTTTGGAAACTGAAGTTAATCCCGAGTTTAATGTTATTTCTTTGCTTGAGGATGTTGGTTACGAACCTCGGCAAGTATACCAAGTCGTACAAGTAATAAAGAGGTAAGAGGGATATCGTTCCCACGAGGACTGTGACAAGTACTAGCACGTACCAAATCAACTACTATCTAAGCGAATCTTTGGATGGAAGGGAGCTCAATATTGAATACCAAGCCCAATAAAGAGTTAAAATAAAATATAAAAAAATAAAAGGAAAAAGTTCTTTTTGTATTTTTATCGAACACTTGGAATGCAGAAAAATAGTTCATCAAATATGATGAAAGAAGTTGGGATTCAACTTCACCAAACCTTAGCCTCATGCAATACCAAGACCACCAATCCAGTTTATGCTTCAAATATTAAAATCAACCCACAAGATTACTCAAGCCCTGATTCCTTAGATGACAAGAGCCTAAATCCCCTAATTAAATCCTAATTCCTTAGGTGGCCTAATTACGAATTTGCATTAAGAGTAAGGATTACACGATTACTAATAAACCAAAATCCATTCCTAGATGCAAGGTTTACTAGGTGATTAATTCCAGATCAAGAATTGATAAGAACGTCCCCATTGCAAATCAAATCTCAAAATCAATTCATGGATGATCAGACCACAAAAAGCATTAAGCATAGGAATCAAACACTAATAAGAAGGCATAAACATAGATTAATACATCAAGGCAATTACATGAGGTTCAATTTAGCTACATCTAATCCCAACAAAAAGGGAATTTAGCTACTCATAATGATAGAGAAAGCCAAAACCAAAGAAATAGAAACAAGGGAGAGAAGAAACTCCATGGAAGCTTTCCACAGCCGTCACCGCAGCCCTTGGTTCCAGAGAGAACACGCCCTTTTTGTATCCCAAGCCTTCCTAGGGTAAAAGTCTCCTTCCGGTCCACTCTTTTTCAGTCTGCTCCTGATGCCTTATTTATAGAATTGGATTCAAATAATGCGCGTCACGGCCATGATGGCCATCACGGTCAGGCCATGACGGGTTCTGTCATGGGCGTGCTTTCAAATTTTGGTTTGTCATGGCCGTGATGCTCATCACGGCTAGGCCGTGACCAGTTCTGGTCCATAGGAGTTGGCTTGTCACGGTCGTGACCTCCATCACGGCTAGGTTGTGATACTCTCTGATCTTCAGGGTCCTTCTCATCACGCCCGTGATGGATATCACGGCTGGGCCGTGATCCTTTCTGACTTCTCATTAAGCTGATCACGGCCGTGACCACTATCACGACCGTGATCACTATCACGGCTAGGGCGTGATGACTTCTGCTCTATTTGTCCTTCCTTTTTTGCTCTTCCTTCACTTTTAACCTGAAAATATAAAATAGCATTAAATGCTTTATTTGACTCAAAATCAACTAAAATATACTAAAAACTACTTAAGAGACTCAAAGTGTAGGTGGTTTGATAACATGATTTTATATAGCTTAAAACCATGTCCTCATTGTAATTATTCATTGATTTTTGGCTATTAAAGAGATGGATTCTCATAACTTTGATTACTTTTGCAGATTATTAAGAGTGGACTAAGTTGGAGCATAATTGGAGGAGAAATGGTATTTTTGGAGCTTAAAAACGGGGTGAATTAAGAGTTGGGGCAAGAGACACGGCTGTGTGTCCTGATAGACATAGCTGTGTCTCCAAAAAGTGGATGTTTCTCTCTCATGGAGTTCGACACAGCTGTGTCTCCATATAGACACAGCTGTGTCTAATCGTTGTATGCGTTGTTCTTCCGAGAGACACAGCTATGTCTCCTAATAGACACAGTTGTGTCTAGTACCGGAGCATGGTTTTGCCAAGAGACACAGCTGTGTCCCCTAATAGACACAGCTGTGTCTATTCTGTTTGTTCTGAAAATATCAGTTTTACCCTTTTTATTTTATTTTTAAATAGGGTTTGAACCTTTGGTTTTAGGGGGGATCTTTTTCGAGAGGCTGGAGACGGCTAAAAACACTGTTCTTGGGGTTAGCTATTGGGAGAGTTCTTCCAAACATTTGGAGCGATTCAAGAGCAAGGCAAGGCGCTTGAAGAATCAGAGTGGAGATTACCACTGTAAAAGGGGTTCTTTTTCCTTGTTTCTTCATGTACCTTTATTTGGATTTGGTTCTCTTTTATTCTATGGATAGCTAAATACCATTACTGGGGTTATGGTGGATCTTGCTACTTGAAACTCTTTTCCTAATTTAATATGATTTCATGATTTTGCTTTCATATAGACTATTCTATTGCTTTAATTCATGTTAAGTTTTGATCACTCTTGGCGTGTTTGAGTTGATTGATTGATCGGCGGCCGTACCGCAATTAATTGACAGACATATAGAATAATCGATGTTAGGATTATTGCATGATCAAACTTTAATCCTAGTATTTCAATCAGGTTAATCAATTAGATTAATCAACCTCTCTGTGTTTTATGCTTTCTCAGGATTTGAATTTCTTACATGACCAGATAGGAAATTAATTCAGGGAAAAGATTATTAATAGCGAATGACCAAACGTATTAATAGAATTCGTTGAGGGATTGATATATGTTGCTTAATTCAAAAATCATAAAGAATTAGGAATTGGGAATTAAAAGTGCAAGTGAAACCTTGACCCTAGGTTTTCTCATAATTGAATCCTCTTTTCTGTATATTTGTGTTCTTGCTTACGAACTCTTGTCTTTGTTGTTCCTTTCTAAAATTCATCATTTCACCAATTTGATTTGTCTAAATAACACAAGAATTTCTCTCGTTTGGTAATTATTAATTAATCCCTATAGGTACGATATCTGGAACTCAAATTCCTTTATTACTATTGCGATAGGGTGCACTTGTCCTAAGTGTGTTATGCACGCATCAAGTTCCTTTATTACTATTAGGAGACACAGCTATGTCTCTCGGAAGAATAGCGCATACGACGATTAGACACAGCTGTGTCTATATGGAGACACGGTTGTGTCGAACTCCATGAGAGAGTAACGTCCACTTTTTGGAGACACAGCTGTGTCTATCAGGACACACAGTTGTGTCTCTTGCCCCAACTCTTAATTCACCCCGTTTTTAAGCTCCAAAAATACCATTTCTCCTCCAATTATGATCCAACTTAGTCCACTCTTAATAATCTGTAAAAGTAATCAAAGTTATGAGAATCCATCTCTTTAATAGCCAAAAATCAATGAATAATTGCAATGAGGACATGGTTTTAAGCTATATAAAATCATGTTATCAAGTAGGTGTCTATGTTTCCTCTCAACAACTGAATTTTGTTGAGGGGGTTTCCACACAAGAGTTTTGGTGGATAATGCCAAGAGAGGAGTAGTAAGATGGCATCAAAAACTCTTTGCCATTATCGGTTCTGATGATTTTTACCTTAGCAGAAATTGGGTAGAAACAATGTTAAAGAAATGAAAGATGCAGAGTCTTGTGTCAGCTTTAGTTTTAAGCAAATAAATCCAAGTGTAACGACTGCAATCATCAACAATTGTCAAAAAATAATGGTGATTTTGAATAGATGCAATGCTAAGAGGACCCCAAATGTCCATATACAAAAGGGAAAAAGGGATGCAAAGATGATGAATCACTTTGTGAAAAAGGTAATCTAGCTTGTTTAGCATAATGGCAGCAGTCACAAATCAATATTTTATTAAATCTAATGTAATAAAAATCATTACAGAGCTGCTGTAAAACAGGGGAAGAGGGATGACCTAATCGAAAATGCCACAAGTCAAAGGAAGTAGATGGCATTTGGCTAGTATTATTAACTAAACTAAAAGACTTATTGGAGTTATTGAAGGATGTAGGAATCCCATGAAATATGTATAGATTGTTATGAACCTCAGCTTGCCCAATCATCCTCAGGGTAGACCGAGCCTGTATAATACAAGAAGTAGAAGTTAAAAGCAATTGGCATTCAAGGGAAGAAGTGAGTTGGTTAATGGAAATGAGATTAAAGTGGAATTCGGGAATATAAAGAACATTGGTGAGGAAAAATTCATTGTTAAAGAAAATAGAGCCTGAGTGTTTGGCATAAAGAATTGTACCATTAGGAAGCTTAACAGAAATTGGGGCAATCCTTTGTGTGTAGTGAAACATTCAAGATAAAGGCATATATGGTCACTTGCTCCAAAATCTAGGATCCAAGTGAAAAAAGGAGATACATATTTACCTGATTTAGCAACACCTGAAACCATATGATGATGGTTGTCTGGTGGGGTTGGCTTACTCAGAGTGTTCACAGCTGAATTAGAATCATGTCTTGATGAATGAAGTAGGTGAAGCAGAGATTGGTATTCATCCTTTGAAAGAGAATATGAGGGCTCGGTTTGGACCACTCTAGCAGGTGTGGGAGGATACTCAATCCGAGGAATCTCATTGGATGATGTCGCGACCAACTGAGAATAAGAATTTGTTGTTCTTGTGCGATACCCAGGTGGAAAGTCATGCTTGAAATAGCATGTATCTATTGTATGATTGGTGCGGTTGCAATGGGTACATAGCATTTGAGATCGAGAATTGGCACGGCCCCTACCTCGTCCGTGGGACTGATAACCACGACCTTGATTGAAATTGGAGGCGACTAGTGCTGTGGAATCAGGTAAAATTTGGGGTTTTCGTTCTTGTTGGAGAACCATAGAGTAGGTTTCATTAATCGAAGGTAATGGGTTCATGATGAGAATTTGGCTTTGAATGGGTTGATACGTCTCATTGAGACCTTTCAAGAAGCAAATGACGTGTTCTTTATCCTTATATTGCTGGACAGATTTACTCAAATCACAATTACATAGATGGATGCAAGAACAAGAAGGGGTTGGGCGCAAAAATTCAAGTTCGTCCCATACAATTTTCATATCTGTGAAGAATGTAGATAAAGAACGCTCACCCTGTTTCATGGAGTGAAGCTCATGTAGTAGATCGGACATGCGGAAGTGATTCCCTCGAGTAAAGTGAATCCGGAGATCAAGCCACAAATCCCTAGCTATGTCAAAAGAAGCTGTGCTTTGTGAAATCTGTGGGGATAGTGTTCGTGTGATCCAAGAGACCACCATATGATTGCAGCTTTGCCATGCATCGAACAAAGGATCGGTTTGAGCTGGCACAGAAAGAGAACCATTGATGAATTTAAGCTTGTTCTTGGAAGAAAGAGCTCAGATCATCGCGCGACTCCAGTGGTAGTAGTTTTCACCATGAATGGGCGGTTGAACAAGAACGTAGCCCGGGTTTTCACCAGGGTGAAGAAAGAACGGGCTTGATGGGTTTTGGGATGGGTCGGTTGGGGGTGGTTGAGGCGGTGGTGGTGGTGGATCGTTGTTTGAGCCGATGTTGATGGTTGATTTGGGGCTTTCTGGTGGGGTATCGACGATGAAAGCAGAGGCCAAGAAAAGGAAAGATATGCGGAAAAGAGTCTATGCAGAAAAAAAGAATTGTATATTGAAAAATGCTTAAAAGTTCAATATAGCAGAAAGGGTTTATATAACACCTATGATGGAAGACTTAGTGTAAGGCTTAACTGCCTAACAAACTTAACAAAAATAATGGATCTAATTAACAGAATCCTAACAAACTTGACAAAAATAATGGATCTAATTAACAGAATACTAATCAAATAATAATAACTCTAATAAAATGCATAAACAGAAAATGCAGAGAAGGGAAGGAGATAACAAAGACAAGAGATCAATAATAGATCTGACGCGTCTCACTGGAAACACATCGTCACTGTGCGAACGCCGTCGCCGTGACGAAGCCAATCGTCGAGCGCCGAAGAGGAGCTGCAGTTGTCGTCCGCCACTGGTCTGACCGGAAACGCGCCGTCATCGTGTTTCGTGGGGAAGGTAGCTGCCATGTCTCCCTCTCGTCGTGGTTCATAAAGAATGAAAGAAGTTCGTCGTACGTGTGAAAGAAGTTTCGTTTTCAGAGGAAAGAAGAAAATAGGGTAGGCCAGAGTAGGAAGAAAGGCGGAGGAGAAGGAGAAGGAGAAGAATAAGTGATGTGGGATTGTGGGGGTGTGTGCCTAGCATAAAGAAGGAAGGAGAAGAAATTGTTTTTGAAAGTTATAAGGGGAATTTTATCATTTCACACTTTAAAATTAGAAGTGTGGGGTGGATGGGGCATATGGAGGGGTTTATGTAGCAGGCCCAAAAATATAATGAACAAGGGTTGTTATTTTTGCTAGACACATCTTGCTCCCTTTTATTTTCTTTTGCTTTTCCAAAAATTCCCTTAAGCCTATAATCCTTTCTCACCACATCACACATCCGGAAAACGTACCCTTCCTTCCCCGCCCTTCATTTGCAGCTCCTACCCCACCCTTTCCTTCGCAACACCTCCACCACACACAGGGTATCCCCACGCGGCGCCTCCACACCGTGCCTCCCACACAGACGTGTTGCGCCTCCACACCGCGCCTCAGCTCCGCCTTCATCTCCTCTTCGGACTCTTCTTCTTTCTATCGCTTTTGTTTTTTTAAAAATCGTTAGTTTCCAGAATTTGGACTCCGGTTATTCTCCGGGCGTTCATTTCCGGACGGTTTCATCAAGTAGACATGTATTGAAGTTGAGTAAAGCCTCCGGATTTTCGTTTTCGGACATGATCTGGATTCCATTTTCCGGAATGTTATCGGAGTTGTTTTTCCGGATTCTATCCGGAGTTCAAATTCCGGATGTATTCTGGATTTTATTTTCCGGATGTATTCCGGATTTGATTTTTCGGATTCATTCAATTTTTTTGTTAAATGCTTTGAAAATTGTAATGAATGTCAATATGCATCTAGTTATTATTACTGAATGTTAATATGCACCTATTCAAATTCCGGATGTTTACTGAATGTTAATATACAACTTGTTATTATTATTGAATTTCTGCATTTAGCTTATTATGCAGCGTGGTGCGTACTCACTCTGGACAGGGGCCTCCTACTGAACGTCGGTGACCGACGGCCTCTGCACGTACACAACGTGCTGCTGGTAGTCATGCTTTTGTGGCTCAGTAGGAGGATGAGGTCGTCGTACATGATCCTGCTCCGGAAGTTGAGGTCCTTGTATAGCTCTAGCAGGAGGATGATGTTCCTTTACTAGTTGAGTGTTTCCTTGGAGGCCCTGAGGATACATCTGTCCTTAGGCCATTCGGTGAGCATGTTGTACATGCTCTATGGAACGGACATGTAAGTATCCACTAAAAGTTATTATTATTATGATTTAAATTTGGATTTAGTTTAATATTAAATAAATTGTTACCATTGACATTTTGTACGATTCTATGGTTGTAGGAGCTTTGTGAGTTGAAGGTGGTCACACACGGACGGAAGCTAGCAAAATTCCCGTGCAACCATGATCAAGTTGAGATGTATGTTCATGACTCTGGCTTGGGGCCCCTCTTGCACTGCTCGCATAGCACTGTTGACAAGGGGTTGTTGTCAGCCTTTATCGAGAGGTGGCACAAAGATACATGCACCTTTCACTTACCGTGTGGAGAGATGACAGTTACTTTGGATGATGTCTCGAGCCTATTGCATCTTCTGATCACTGGTGCATTTTTCACACTGCCTCTCATGGACAGGGACACTGGATGTTTGTATTTGGTTGATCTTTTAGGAGTGGAACAATCAGAGGCAAAATAGGAGACATATGCGACTAGAGGTGCACATGTTCGCTTTAGCTGGCTCCAGGATGTCTATCGGGTTCAGTTGGAGCAAGGGGAAGTGGAAAATGTGGCCAGAGCATATCTATTACATTTGGTGGGCTGCACTATTTTTGCTGATAAGAGTTCTACATATGTGGATGTTGCATTCTTGGAACTCTTCCGCGACCTTGACTCCTGCAGAAGGTATGCCTGGGGTGCAATTGCTCTGGCATACCTATACGATCATCTAATTGATGCTATTCGACATAATGTAAAGCAGTGTGGAGGTTATATGACCCTATTGCAGGTATAATTATTTTATATTAAATTGCTTATCTTTGTTATATTGTAAGCCATTTAGTGACACATTACTATCATTTCAGGGATGGATATTTAAGCATTTCCAAAGCATTGGTAATCGTAATATGGCAAATGGATACACCGAAGATTCGCCTGGAGTACACACCTGTGAGGGGTGATGGGGCTATCCATCCTTTTCGGGTTTCCATTGACTAGTTGAGAGTGGATGAAATCATATGGATGCCATATGAGGCTCACAGGGAGCATCGACCATTTGATGACATCTCGTTGTATTCAGGTTTCATCAGATGTGGCCGATTGAGGCACCCCTATTTACCTGAGAGGGTGTTGCGACAGTTTGGCCATGTACAGAACATTCCTCGGTCACCTCTTGATGTAACCGGTATCATGTTGTCATTAGAGGAGATACATGTTAGATGGTCGCATACTGCTGATTGGGTGGTTTTCAGGGGACCACGTGTTATTGGGCCAGCGCAGTGTGCCCATGGATACATTCAGTGGTACCATAGGATCTCCCATCCTTACTTGATACCTCCGGGTGAAGGAGCTCCTCCTAGGGTGCCAGACATCAAGCCAGAATTGGAGGTTGTGACAGTTCTAGGAGTTTTGGTCAACAAGTGGTGAGTTTATGTATATAAGAGTTTGTATTTGTTTCAATAAGAGTGTGTTTAAGTTGGAACTTGTTTTGACACGATGTTTGCAATTTCAGGAAAGGTTTGAGAAGATACGTGACTTACTCAAGGAGATGCTTGATAGAAGGATGGTAACCCAAGGTATCGATGCTTGGGAGCACATGCGTTCAGCTTTGACACTAGCTCGTGGAGGGATTCAGTTTGGAAACACATATCAGAGGAGGAAGAAGTCTCGATCCAGGTCCTCCACTAGTTGATTAGTTGTAGATGTTTGAAGTCCTTAGTTAATGGCATTGTTAAGCCATTTATTTTGTTCATTAAACTAGTTCCACAGTTAATGATGTTATGATGTTGCTATATTTTGTTTTACAGTTAAAGTCCTTGAGAGGAACTTTGATACTATATTTTACTCAATATTATGATGTTGCTATATTTTGCATTACAGCATCATTAAATTATTGACATATTAGGAATTATTAAATATTTTTATTGAACTATTTTTATTTTGGATATGTTTTAAACTAGTTAATAATATAACGACCATGATCAAGTTAATAGTATAAACTGAACCATAATATTTAAATTTAGTGACACGCTCTAAATTTATGCACAGAAATAAATGTACTCAAAAATATGAAGCATAATATTTATACATCCAGTCAATCACCCACGCTCAATAGAGTGGATCATTGTACCCAAAAAATTAAGGAAAACATTTATACATACAATCAATAACCCATCCTAAATAGACTGGATCTATGTACCCAAAATAGTAAGGATAACACAAAATATAAAGGTCCTTGTTTATATATCCAATCAATCATTTGTAATATCCATCCATTCTGGTTCTTTTTGTGCTAACAATGAGTTGAAATGTTGTAAGCGGCGAACATATGGAATTTCCCATGCACGAGCATCTGGATAACAGAATCTATGCCACCCGTAACCAACAAGGGGTAACGGGCACTCGTCCTTCAAAAAGACATGTAAAACAATCAAAACTAAAGAAAGTTAAATAATTGATACAATTATCATAGTAATTGTACATCAATAATGTCTTATTATACCTGTACAAAGTGACAATTATGCATAAGAGAAATGCAAATTAGTCTGTGACTTGAATACGATGATGGTGGCCTACTTCTTAAAGGAAAAAAGGTATTGCTTTGATGAATGGATAGGGCAATTAGGACAACATTATATCTTGAATCAATTGCGTAACACATGTCCGGTATGCTCATCCATTTTTCTTTGGATACAACCGTTTGGCTTCCAACATATAGTGATTCTATTCGATCTAGCATTGGATATGCTCTCTTGCGTCTAGTGGATTGGCCTGGCAGTTAGGAGAAGGGCGAGTTGATATGCTCTCTTGTATCGAATGAAGTGAATCAACGTGTTCAAAATACAAAGGATCACGTTTAGTCGACCTAGCAAACTTCGCTGCATTACCTTTTGGTGCTCCTTTTGTTCAGACCTGTAAAAACACATAATGAAACAAGATTAATGGAAACCCTTTCTAAATCGTTATACATAGACAAGAATTGAAGGATTACCTTCTCGGGTGGTGGACACATTGAAGTTGTATCTGGATATGCAATTTCACGCAGTTTAGTTTTCATTGTAATTTTTTCCAGATAAATCAAGCTCCTAAAATCAGTTATTCAATGCATCTAGCTCATGCGGCAACGATAGCTCTGACAATGATTCGTCCAACCCTTGGTATGCAAGGGTTAACCTCCTCCAATGAGAATGAACTAGCTGCAAAGGAACAGAGTTACCCATCGTGCTATACTTACCAAGTTCACATGCACACGATAGCCCATGTGTCCGTCTAATTTTGCAACCACAAACAGCACTGTTAATCCCGACAATCTTAACTCGTTCAAACTCATCGGCAATATGATTTATGTAACACATGGGTGCTGACGATGGCGGGGAGTGGTCGCTGGTGCAAAGAGAGCACGGACAAGGAGCGGCTCCTGGCATGCTTCTAGGAGGATGGATACATGAATGAACCGATTACACACCCGAATGAGAGGGATCCTGAGACTGTGTAGGTATGGGACTACATAAGTTAAGGAATTCCGAGACTGTACAGGTATGAGACTGTACAGTTAAGGATGACTTAAAGGAATTGATTGGTACTACCTATACAAACAAGATGCATCTTCTTTTCGGTAGCCCGTCACTTAATAACTCCACAGTTAAGCGTGCTTGACTTGGAGCAATTCTAGGATGGGTGACCTCCTAGGAAGTTTTCCCAGGAAGCGTGTGAGTGGGGACAAAGCACGCTGAAAAGACTCGTGTTGGTCTGTGGGGACAGTCGTCAATCCATAGAGCAGTCGGGGATGTTTCAAATGGTATCAGAGCGGCACCTCTCACAATACGGTGTGGTTCGGGGACGAACCAGGCGGAAGCTGGTGGGCATGTAACACCCGAGTGCTGACGAGGGCAGGGAGTAGTCGCTGGTGCAAAGAGAGCACGGACAAGGAGCGGTTCCTGACAAGCTTCTAGACGGAGGGATACATGAATGAACCGATTACACACCCGAATGAGAGGGATCCTGAGACTGTGTAGGTATGAGACTACAAGTTAAGGAATTCCGAGATTGTATAGGTATGGGACTATACAGTTAAGGATGGATTAAAGGAATTGGTTGGTACTACCTATACCAACAAGATGCATCTTCTTTTCAGTAGCCCATCACTTAAGAATTCGTCCTCGAAATTCGCTCACACCTAATCTAGATAGAATAAATGGTACGACAGACCCCGATGATGACTTGATGCACCAACCACACTGGAATTTATCTAGCGCAACTTCTAAGGTAATATACAAATAATGATGATGGATTTAAACAGATATGCACAAGTCAAGATCCAGAAATATGATAGCAAACAAAAATCAAAGAAATGAAATATGACATGCAAACAATTTAATTACAACACCAAATACAAGATTCTGGGTTTCTATTTAAATCTGAACAACCAAAATAAAATAAAGAAATTTTACATGTACAGTAACGGTGAACACATTATAGCAAGCATACTCCTTTGATTTGATTTTAATATATTATTTCCTATTATATTTCGTGCATACTCTTACGGACCCGGATTCCCTGCAATCAAGGAATCCACATATTCATACATGCAACTTAATTTGTGGTCAAGATTTCATCCATCTATTTTTATATCAATATATTAATTAATTAATATATTAATAATACATAAAATTAAATCAATGACCAAGATCTCCCTGCAGTCAAATTGTGACTGCAGGAAATTCATTTCCATACTCTTACCAACTAAATATGTTAAGTCTCACAGAAAATAATATATTCACACACAATCAAAATCTTATCATTCATTCTGGAGGATTATAGCAAAAACACAATTTGGTAACAAATTTTTTCCCGTAATCAAACCCAATGCAATTACATCAAAATGTAAAAGAAAGGATAAGGTGTAACATTAAAAAGATCACAACTATGTTTTAGTACTCATAAATTGGAATCACAAAGATCAACTCGTACAGTGCAACTACTAAAATATAACTATTAGAATGCCTTTAGAGGAGTCAACAGTCAAGTCATCATGGCATGTGAATACTAAAACATTCACTCCAGCAGTAAAATAAACAACTTGAATCATTTCAAATTTTAAAATCAGGAAGCAAACATATTTTAAACACCATTTAGGTGAATTTTTCGTACACCAACTATCAAGGATCATTTTCTAATAAGTTTTTTTAAAAATAATAATAATAATAATAATAATAATAATAATAATAATAATAATATTAACAACATGAATAAAGTTCCAACAAGGAGAACATCCACCAATTTGATTATTTTTTTATATATACTTCTATGTTTTGAAAACATTCCAGAGTACTAATTAACATATCAAGACACTAAAGAAAAAAAAATTCAAACCCAAAAACAAAATGTTTTTTACATCCTCATATATAATCAAAATTGAAGCGGAAAGTTCACAAATAGTAAAAAAAAATTGCTATGTAAAGTCTCGATTTTTCTACTTATGCAAATGAATTCAGAATGCTACAAAATTAAATGGTATAACAAGTACACATACAAGTTTATTGCAATATTTTTATTTTACTAAAAATCATTGACAATTATTACAGAGAATTCATATAAGTTTTGAACTGAACTCATAAAACTTCAGCACACATTACTTACTATAATTAGCGACTCATAAAGCTCAAAACTCATTAAAACATTTTAAAAATTGGTATCTAAGATCCTAACACATATATAAACAATTCCAAAGGAGCATCATGTTAAATCTCATGTTGATGTTTTTCTTTAAAAAACAATATAATAAAATAATCAAGCAGATTCGATTCCAACATAACAACATAAAACATGATATTGTTATCAAGCTTCTTCTTATGGTGCATGTTTCAAAACGACTAAATTGCTCTATGATTTTAAACACTTAATCCTTAACATATTATCATCGTGAGGAACTCAGAAAATATTCAAAACCACCATACAATCACTTAGAAAATTATAGAATCACACAACAAACTCAAAAGGTTCATACCACACATATGTACATAAACACTTATAATCAATTATATACTTAACCATGATTCTTGGACTAAACATGAGGCTCAAGAAATCAAGTTAGTCACCAAGAAGTCAATTAGTCACGAAAAAACATGTAACACACATCACAATATCATGCTGACACCACCAGAAAGTAAAAGAAGCACAAGAAGTCAGGTACAAGTACGAACACATAAGAAACTAGTCACTGGATTTAATACGAAAAGCATAAAGGTTAATTGTGAACCCGATACATCTTAGTTACCCCTACTTATACGATAATCCTATCATTATGTGCTCTCTTAAAATCTTTTCTCTAAGACTCCCCTCCTTAGGAACAATGGTCATATCCTTAACAACACTAGACCACCAGTAGATAGTGTATAATTCCCTTAACCCGAAGGTTGCAACTCTTGATCCAAAATTTGCCCTCTCTTAAACAGTCTCTAAAAGAATTTACCACAAATTTTTAACTCGTCAAATTCCAAGCCTAAAGCAACAAGAAACACGTGCTTTTCATATTCCTATGCTCATCTAATTGTCCCTTAAGTTCACTTAGCACTAGAGGTACTACTGTCAAAATATCATTCGCCTCTATTATAACCAACAATAAGACCAAATATCCTTGTGCCCCTCAACTAATCACTTAAGACAAAGTGTAGTAACTACGTTATGACAAAGCACAAAAGAGTTCATTACGCATTTATTATTAAAATAAATATACACAATATATCACATACATATGCAGTTAACTTGTTTGCCGAATAGAAAATTATACTAGTTCCCTGTTTGATTTACATGTACAATAGAGACATTAATTATGATAATCAAAATAAATTTTCAGAACAACAACCAATCTCAGGTAAGACTTCAATCACAATCAATAATTAATTAAAATCAACAACATGTGAGAAGTCTTATACAGCAAAGAACAATCTAAACAGGAAGTGGAGGTAACACGGTTATCCTTCGCAAGAATAACAACACACAGATCAGGGCAATCAAGTAGCAATCAAAACACAACCCTTGCCTTTTAGTCGCCATAAATCTGTACAACACCAATCAAATATTGGGTTGGCCAGGCCCAACATCTAAATGAATAGCACGCAGTATTTATAACTCTGACAGCAGTCATATGCGCCCATGTTTTAATTTTAGAAAAAGCCCCACTACCAAAGTCTAATTTAGGATTGAACTGCTCAGATACCATAAATGTAACGTCCTTCATTACATTAGTAACCAATAGTAAATTCACACCTCAAAAACGATTAAATAAAAATTTTCATAAATATAATTGGCTTAAAATACCTCAATAATTATTAAAATAAAATAATGATACTAAGTCCTTACATAAATAAAATGTTTTGCCTCAAAACCTGGGCGTCCACTAAAAATAACCCAACGATAAAATAAAATAATATGGTTCTAGCCATAAGAGGCTCTTTATTGAATATAATAATAACTGAATATAATAAATAGCTAAACCAAAGTACTAAGTCTTCAAGTCTCCTCAGTCTTAGTGAAGTCATCCTCATGCTCTAAAAACAACACTTTTACTGAGATTCATAATCCCAGTGAATAAAAATAATTTAATAAAAAATGTTCGCAAATAGTATTGTTCTCAACCGGTACGGTAGCCGGAAAATCAGCCATGGTATCCGCAAAATATATACATAAAAATCCATTTAGATCAAGCAAAAATGGTTCAACATCATACATAATAAAAAGAATACCTCAGTAGTAAAAAGATTCACATCTCAACTATTTAATCATGTCAACCATACGTACTTTATGCAATACAATTCCATGAATGTGACTCGGTGATTCTCGGAATCACATGACTTGACTCATTGGTTCCCAAAACCGGTGTGAATCCCCTATCTACTAAGGTCTATAAGCTCGTATCTATGCAATGTCGTCCCATTGCCTTCCCCATAGATGGAGGTATCTAATATTTCATCCCAGATGTGAATATTTTAATTATCTGATATCTCATCCCGGACGATGATATCTCTCGCCTTCCCCATCCCAGATGGAGGTATCTAATATTCAATCCCAGATGTGAATATTTTAATTATCTGATATCTTATCCCGGATTGTGATATCTCTTGCATTCCCTATCTCAGATGGATGTATCTATTGTTCCATCCCAATTAAACAAAAAAAAAGGATTTTAATCCATCGTATACTATTTCATTGAAAACTCCCTAAATTTGTCATTTTGGTTTCAAATCCCAAAAATTATTGTACCATGGAAGGGTGAGAAAATATATTTTTACTCACCTCTTGTAGACCTCCAAAATTTTATTAAACGTGAAGGAACAATTCCTCAGTAAATCTACTCTTCTAATCTACAAACTCCATTCAGTTGCGCGCTATTACCCTTTTTAATCTAATGTTGTAATACTAAGAGGCATTACACGAAGGACGTTACAATTTAGAGCACTCCTTGAAATAAATCCATTCAAAGTGATGTATAATCGATTATTAAATCTATGTTCCACTACGTTTATACTTCTCTCGAATGATGCCTTTATCTCAGTATGCTGCAATATGATCATGTTATTCATGGCATCCCAACAACTGCACAAGTCCCCCATGCTATCTTGAATCAATGTCTTCAACCTCCCATGTGCAGACTCAACCCTGTTATCAAACACAACAAAAAAACATCACATAAATAGACAATCATAATAAAAGATGAATTTTATTCTACCATATATTAATGCTTTAATATAAGAGACACTTGTTTGTTGTTGTGTTCCCAAGGTGCATCACTCGATGTATCCATGCTGCGACAAATTTTTCCTTGTGAGGAATCAACAACGTATTTTTCACGTAGTCACCAAAAATATGAAAATTATAACATATATCTTCTAAGTTCCTCAAACGCTCCAAAAACTCACACTCAGTAGAGGAGTCCATAATACTATCCCAAGCATCCATCACAATGTCCCACTTCTCCTTCGGGTGCACTATCATCTTGCATTTGGCCTTCACATTCTTGACAATGTGGAATTGACATAATAATTGAGTTGAACTAGGAAAGACAGTGTGAACTGAGACGCCCCGACGTCCCACTAAAGAAAATCAAAAATATTAAGACCTAATTTCGTTATTATCGTTAAGCTGATATATTAAAACAGAGGAAAGAGTAAAAAAAAACTTAAAATATACGCAACATATATACATACATAACATATACACCTCAAGACCTTATACAGTACAGTATAGGGAATCCCATCAGTCTGATCCCAAAATGTACAAACTGATAATCAAACAAAATAAAAACAACATCCTAAAGAGATAAGACGCACTGGCCATTCTGTACTTAACTATAAGGATCCACTGCTCGTCCTCCAACGTTTGGCTCATACGAGGTCCCATCAAGCTCCTCCATAGCTGGCTCCCCCGTAGGATCTTCTCATCACGATCACTAAAAAATAAAAAATAAAAACATATGCAATATAGAGAAGACAGGGATAAGAAACCATATAACATCAAACGTGGAAAGCGTTTAGAAACATTTAATTAAATAACGACACACTAAACATCCGTCTCCCAAGTATAAATATATGTAACACAATCATCCTCAATCCACATCTAGGATCTTTCCTCTACCCTCCATCATGATGCAATGCAAATGCTGTATGAATAATCTCCTTAGGTATCGGCCATATCCGGATATCACAACAATATAATCGACACGTCCTAGAGTCCCCGGCGCACACCCTCGTCCGCAGATGGAGGGTGCCCACGCAAAGCAATGGCACTATAGCTACACAACCCGGTGCACACCTCTGGACCATAATCCAGGATGCTCATGCAATGCATGAACTATAGCTGCGACTAAAATGAAATCATCTCTGGACAGTCCGTCGTTAGCCTATCCCCGGGAATTTTCCCTCCAAGGCATAGACCCCACTCGACCATGTTTCAGGTCCACTTGACCATGTTTCAGGTCCTTCAGATCACAGACCATGTTTCAGGTCACCCCCTAGTGCCCTAACCGCTCATCATAATCTCATAGATAACCTCAAAATAATCTCATCTCATCAATCTCAGTCACATATCACGATAATCATCTCGCTTAGGCACTGCTATCACATATAGTACCCAAATACATCCTCGTGTCTCAATATAACTTATGATTTACTCAATCCTCTAAGCACAATCATAACACTCATCATATCATCATAATCATCATCATGTTATCCAAAATCATCATCATATATCATCATGTCATAATATCATTTCCAAATAATAAATACAAAAATATAACAACAACAACAACAACAACAACAATAATAATAATAATAAGTATAAACACTTTCAAAAATAATTACAACACTCATGATATCATACATCAAGTACCAAGTTCAAATCAACCAATCAAACAGACAATCATCACATAATAAAAATAATATATATCTATACAGCGTAACAACGATAAACGCACAATTTCTATATCATCATCGGCACCACTGAGTAGTCCCCAATGTGGTATAGACATTATCTGTTACTCGCTCTTATGTAGGGTTTGGGTCTCCCTATGCCATTATCTAATTAAATGTAACCGCGCCGTTTCTGACGTTAAATAGTTTCTTTCCCCCACCTGGGATGTCTTAGGCTAACTCTGGAGCAATGAAACAAACCCCCTCTCAACCTCTTAGTTGCTGCCACGTAAAGAACTAAGGCCTCTGAGTCTCCAAAAATTCACCTGAACACATCATTGTGAAGCATACATTACAGGGAATCCTAATCTGAAAACGGAATCGAAAACCGATAGACGGATTGAAAGATAACCTCAATACCATCGCCCACGGCATTTCGGCATAAAAGGACATAGGCTTACATTAGCCTAATCAAGAAAAGAAAGATAGGATAATGAAGTAGACGTCATGAGGATCACAACGGTATAATCAGAATTTTGATAGGACGAACGGATTGACCGGAACTCTCTCCGGAATTTTTGTTCCTCTCACGGCCTCTCTCTCTAACTCTCTTACTCTCTTTCTTTCTACGCTCCCTCTCTCTATCTTTCTATTATCTCTTTTCTTTCTTTTTTTTTGTACACTAACTTAAAAAAAATGTGAAAAAGAAACCAAGTTAGGAGGAAGAAAGAATGTAGTTGGCGTGGAACTTAGATGGCCATGTGACATGTTGCTTCAATTTGCATGGAGTACTTAGTGAGAAATGAAGGAATTAATCCACGAAAAGGCAAGCAGCTGCGTGTTTCATTGGTGATCAAAGAATTTACATGCAGAAAGAAAAATGACAAGGAGGAGGTGGCACCTCCTTATATGATGCAACCAACTTTTGTTCAAGGTGGAGGTGTCTTACTTGCTTAAATCTGCCGTGGCCAAAAACAATCACAAGGTTACAAGTTATTTTAATTTAATTAATTTAGGTTAGAACTTTTAACTATGGCATAGTTAATTAAGACTAGTACTAATTAATCATAATGAGTAAAACTTGAGTAAATTAATTATAATCATCTAGCTATGATTAAGATTTATATCTATGACTAATTATCTTTTAATGTTGTTGATGATAAACCACCTTAATTAAGAATTTAAATTAAGGTGCTTGCCTAATGAAAATTTTGAGTTGCTTAAATTTTATTTTGAACTTACATATGAGTTTGGATTCTTAAAAATTTTTAGATTTATCTAACCCTCATTCCCATCTAATTAAAATATCTAATTTTTATTCACGAAAGATAGAATGTTACATGAACTGCGTTCATCAGAGCAATGTCTCTGTCGGTCAATATTACTTGAGGTATTGAATCTTCAGATAGAAATAGACCTCGTAACCTCTGTAATGCCCAGATGAAATTATTACTTCGCTCAAATACCAAATAAGCAAATCCAATGGAGAATGTTACCTCTTTAGAGGAATGATAAGCCTCTGGCTTATCTAGTTTTATAACTAGTAAGACCATGGTTTTTGTGCTAATTATTCGAGTTTAATCTCGTTTTCGCCCCGATTTGGATTTAATTGTCCTCAAGCAACATTTTGAGTCTCTTAAGTAGTTTGAGGATATTTTAGTTAATTTTGAGTCAAATAAAGCATCTAATGCTATTTTATGTTTTCAGGTTAATGAGAAGAGCAAAAAGGGAAGGACAAACACAGTCAGAAGCCATCACGCCCAAGCCGTGACACTGGTCACGGCCGTGATGAGCTAACCAGGAAGACCAGAAAGGATCACGGCCTGCCCGTGACCAGCATCACGGGCGTGATGAGAAGGACCCTGAAGCACAGAGAGTATCACGGCCTAGCTGTGATGTAGGTCACGGCCGTGACAGATCAGGATCCATGGACAGAATTGATCACGGCCTAGCCGTGATGAGCATCATGGTCGTGACAGACCAAAATTTGAATGCACGCCCTTGGCAGAACACGTCACGGCCGTGACGCGCACCTGATTTATAAATAGTCCCAAGGCAGAACAGAAGGGGAGATTTTGGAGACCTGGAGCAGACTTAGAACCCTATGGGGGCGACGGCTAACCCTAAGGGGACGTTCTCTGAACAAGGGGCTGCGGTGACGGCTGTGGAACCCTTCCATGGATTTCTTCTTCTCCTTTATCTCTGCTGTTTTAATTTCTGTTTTATCTATGATTAAGAATAGCTAAATCCCCTTGTTGTTGGGGTTGGATGTTTGCTTTTCTGAACTTCGTTGTATTGTGATTTGGTTTTAATGCAAGTTTCTAATTCTTTACGAGTATTTGATTCTACGCTTAATACTTTTCTTGACATGATCACCCAAGGAATGATATGTTGCTTTGATAGACAATTGACAGATTGATGTTAAGGCATGCTCATGAATCAATTGCCAAGTAGTTCATGAATCTAGACATAGGTCTTGGGGTGCTTGCAATCTTATAACTCTTGGCCCTTTATGCAAAATCTCAGGTTAATCCACCTAAGACATTAGGGTTTAATTTGGGATTTTAGGCTCATTCCACCTAAGACATTAGGGTTTGAGTATTTCAAAAGGCTTGATTGTCATAATTGAATTAGGACTTGTGTTAGTAACCATGTCATTGCAATCAAGGGAGGATTAGTGTAGTCCAACCCTGACAACTTTAACCACATTTCTTTTGCCTCCCAAGTGTTTGTCAAAAATCCCAAAAGACCAAAAACATTTTAATTGCATTTTTTTTCTTATTTTATGTTTTGATTACTCTTCATGCCATAGTTTAGTCTAGATAGTTGTTAAGTTTGTGAATTGGTAATTGGCAACCGATCCCTGAGGACGATATCCGGTCTCACTGATTTATTACTTGTTTACGACTGGGTACACTTGCCTATTTAAAAATCGTATCAAGTTTTTGGCGTCGTTGCCGGGGATCAGTTTTGCCAATATCATTAGTAACAAAGTAGACAACTACTTTAGACATTTTTGCTTATATATGTTTTTTGTATATATTTGATTTTTTTCTTTTGTATAGACTTAATCTTTTCTTTTGAGTTCTGATTGTGCAAGATGGTTGCAATTCATGGATTACAATTATTATTATCCACCTGATGAAGAAATGGAGATGTCTAAGCTACAGCCGCGGGTAGATATCCTACAATTGGCCATGGACATCCAACAAGTGAGTAATGCATTGTCTAGGGTGGCAGCCTCTCCTCCACCATTGGTAGGCGATTTTCAATGGGGAAATCAATATCCCAACACCTACACTCCATGGCGTGGGAATCCTCCATACAATGCTTGGATTGATCAAGAGGAACAGTGGGAATCTTCCACACCTGCATATCAACCACAACCATCTCAATGGTATGATAAGCCATCACCATTGGAATTCATTCGAATTTGAGAACTATTCATGGGTGTTGGAGAATAAAAAAGAACACAGGGAGGGGAGGGGGGGAGGAAAAGGTGACCAGTGAGACGGGCAGGGGGCCTTTTTTTTTTTTGGGTTGATTGTTGTGTCGGTGAGCTTGATGGAATTCAATTAAATTTAGCATAGATTGATTGCATGACATATGTTGATTGTTGATGATTTCCCCCTAGGTTTTTGGTCGCGTTGTCGCGCACGCGCCAAAAAGCGAGCGGTTTGTAAAAATGTAGTTTAGGGCGACAACTCGGATATCGTCTCACAAGGACTCTTAGGTTGCTATTATTAACAGAAAAAGTCAGAATTGGGGGGTTTTAAGATTTGGAACTAAATTAAGAAAACAAGCAGAGAGACAACGCAAACTAAAAATTATCAAATAGCAAAGAAACGATTAACCTACTGTTCTCGGTTTCCCACTATCATTGGTTCACATAAATCCAAGCCCTAAGCAGATTCTAATCCCTTTCGGTTGTAGCAACAATTAACAAACGAAATCACTACTACAGATATATGTTCCTATTCCCGAATTAAACAAACGGGGTGAAGCCCTCATGAACTAAACGAACATGAACGAACACACGCGAATTAAACAAACGCGATTAAGTATAGGAACATAACATCACCGAAATGAATCAACACAACACTATACACTCCTGAATTAAACAAACAGAAACATATAGCATCGCATTGAAAAGAGAATAGCAAACAAAACAGGAAATAAAGAACCTCAAGTGTAATTGAAACCAATTACAGTAGATTAATCTAAGGAGACTAGCTCTCCATTACAAAAGGAAAACAAAACATATCTAAGAAAAGAAGATAAACTACAACTACTACTAAAGCTAACTCTCTAAAAGCTAGCTCCCCCTCTATTAGTTCTGCCTAAAAGGCTTAAATACAGGTTCTGGAATCAGCAGACTCGCGAGGCGAATAATGCGAACAGTCTTCAGCGTTTGGTCTTCTCGCGAGGCTAAGCACGACTCACGGGGCGAGGAATGGAAAAGTCATGCCCTCTGGTCTTCATCCTCGCGAGGCGAGTAAAATGTTCGCGGGGTGACACAGAAAGGATTGCAAATTTCTGGCACAGTCACCTTCAGGTTCGCGAGGCGAATGATTACTCGCGGGGCGAAAGCTCCAGATTTATTTCTTTTTATTAACCTGAAAACAGAAAATAGCAGTAAGTGATTTATTTGACTCTAAATTAACTAAATTAACCTAAAAATGCTTTAAGGACTCAAAATGCTGCTTAAAGACAATCAAGTCTAATTTGGGCGAAAATGATATAAAATTAGCACAAAACCATGGTCATACTAGCTATAAAACTAGATGAGCCAGCGGCTTATCAGTTTTGAAAATTGAAAATTGAAAATTGATCCCCATGTGAAAAATTGAAAATTGAACTTTGAGAAATTTTGTTGTGATTGCATGATTTACGATAAGTTTGGGGTGAAGGGATGCACACATTAGGAATTGAATCTCGGTCAAACAATTTGCGAAAAATGTCCAGGTGAGGAATTTGAGCCTCCAACATTGTTTTTAATTGTGTGAATCACTTTTAAGTTGCACTTTCCCGGATTTGCTTGAATCTCTTCATGGTTTGCATGTTTATATGGTTGCATCAAATGATTTAGGCAATTTTCTTTGAATTAGCTACTTGGACTAAAAAGAACCATCCTTAATGCATGTTCCGTAGTTAGCCACATTGAGCCTAATGAACCTATTTTTTCTTGATGACCTTAAGTTATAAGCCAAAAAAAATCTGGAAATAAAACATGTTAACCCAATCTTAGGATTTGGAAATCATGGATGCTTAGCAAGAGAAGGGTTGTAAGAAACTAAGTTTGGGGTGGCTACAAGGGTTTGATATGTTATTCTGGGTTGAGAAAAAGAAAAATAAAGGTTGAAGCCAAAGGCAAAAAGAAAAGAATTGCAAAAAGAGAAAAAAGAATTACCAAAAGAAAGGGGCAAAATAAAAGGGTGTCAAAGGAAAAAGGTTGTAGCCACCCAAAGCGTCAAAAAGAAAAATGTAAAAAGGAATTAGAGTGAAAATAATGGTGTACAAAGCTTCATGCTCTCTTAATTCCTAGGGATGTAAAGCCTAGTACCTTTGATTATCCTACCTTTAGCCAGGTCCCATTACAACCTTTAAAAGACCTTTTGATGTTGCATGCATGTTTTCGTGGGAACCATTTTTGAGATGAAAATAAAATTCATGGGAAGTGCTCTTGAAATGTGAAATTGAGTGAAATTTGATAGCCTAGACACTTGAGTGAATGAGTGAAATACTAAATGCCCTTGTGAGGAAGGCAATTGTTTGAAATTGGTGATCTCCCTCTTGTGTGTAACTTGGATCCTTTGCTTAGATTGACTATTGCATGAATGATGAAATTCTCAATTGTTTAAAGTAAATGAATGTGGGGATTACTCTGATGCAAAGGGGGAAACATTGAAGAAGTTTTGTTTTGTTAAAATTGCATGAATTTTGTGCGAAATTGATTGAATCCTTTAAGCTTGCCAAGTTTGAGTCTTTTTTAGTTTTAGTTTTCTTGGGGACAAGCAAAGTTTAAGTTTGGGGTATTTTTGATAAGCCTCTGGCTTATCTAGTTTTATAACTAGTAAGACCATGGTTTTTGTGCTAATTATTCGAGTTTAATCTCGTTTTCGCCCCAATTTGGATTTAATTGTCCTCAAGCAACATTTTGAGTCTCTTAAGTAGTTAGAGGATATTTTAGTTAATTTTGAGTCAAATAAAGCATCTAATGCTATTTTATGTTTTCAGGTTAATGAGGAGAGCAAAAAGGGAAGGACAAACACACACTACAAAAAAAAGGTTGTTTAGCGACCGAAAATAGTGACCGAATTTTTCGGTTGCTTTTTGCGACCGAAATGGCGACCGATTGTAGGATCTACATGAAGTACTGATTAGAGATAATACTGCGACCGAAATAGCAACCGAAATAGAGCGTAGCAGGGTTATCGGTCGCTATTTCCGTCGCTAAATAAAGGAACTTAAAAGTCAGTAATTTTATTCCTTCTTAGCGACCGAAATAGCGACCGAATTAAATGCAACGGTTGAAAGTCAGAAATTTTATGTATTCTTAGCGACCGAAATAGCGACCGAATTAAATACAACGGTTAAATTTTATTTATATTTGCGACCTATATTAATTCGGTCACTGAACGGCGCGTAAAAAAATTAAGATCGCGCGTGTTAGCGACCGATTTAAAACTCCGTCGCTAAATTTATGAATTCAAATTTCAAATTAACTCATCCCGCGACCGAATTTAGCGACCATTTTTTATTTAAGTGATTGGTGACCGATTTAGCGACCGATTATTTCGGTCGCCAAATTATAAATCCATAAAATCGTGAAATATTTCCCTTCTTCCTCATTTCTGCCATCTCTTCCTTCCTCACCCATCTTCTTCTCCCTCGTGTTCAGGCCGCCAGTACTGGTCACCATCGCCACCACCGTGCAGTGCGTACCGCCACCACCGCCGTCTCCGGTAAGCCTCCATCCTCCTCCTCCTCTTCTTCCATCTCTTCCCTCTTCCTCTCCTCTCTTCCTTTCCCCTCTGCTTCCTGCTCTGTTTTTAATCCCCCCCCCCTTCCGTTTCAGGCCGCCAACCAATACTCCGGCTACCAACACGCAGCTCTCCGGTCACCACGTACGCGCAGAGCTTCTCCTACCCTCTTCTCTCCTCATTTTGTGTATTCCCTGCTCTGCCTTGAGGTAACCATGCATGGACTCTCTATGTATCATTTTTTATTTTGCTTCATTGTTTCATTTCAAAAATTTTGTGGATTGTATGTATTTCATTGCTTGCTTTATTGCTTACTACTGAGAAGAGCTACTTGTGTATTTCATGTGAGTTGTGAGTTGTGATGATCATTTGTTTTCATGTGTCATTATTTAATCACTTCTATTAGGATTAGGAAGCTCTCATTGAGAAAGCACGAGAAATCTGTTTTTGTAACTTTTTTTTGAATGCATCGAAATATCAAAAGTCAAGACTGTGAGATTAGAATTGATGTTTACTTAAGCCACAGAATGCCATTGCTTTGCTGTGAGACTTGAAACATAAACAGGTTTTGGTTTTTTGTTGATTATTGACGTACCAATTTAACGGGAAAATTTAATCGAGAACCCTTCTGGTTTGCTTCTTGTTGAATTAGTCGGAAATTACCTTCCATTTCAAAGATCTTAGTCTTTGATTTAGATTCGATTCTGCTTTGTGAAATGCATCTAAATTGGTTAGTGAGGATGTGTGCTATGGATTTTCAATTTGTTTTGTGCTAGGTGTCTACAATTTCAAACATGGATAGTTCATGGCTATAGTTCAAACAAATGACCAATACTGAGGCAGTTGTTTGAAGACCAATCTAGTTTAACATGTCCAGTAACAAGATTGTCCCTGTGTTAATGATGTGTTTTCTATTAAATATGGAACTTGTAATTTCTGGTCTGTTTATCTTTCCATATCTTGGCTGAATTTATGTCTTTGAATATCTCACAATAGTATGATCTATAGCCTCTGTGATGCAGCTGTTTACTTGCTGTGAATAATTTCATATCGTATTGTACGTGTATGCATTCCGATTGTATTGTATTTTGATTCGGTTGGAATCCATGAATTTGTTGGTTCTTGTTTGAATCTGTTTCAAAAATTTCAAAAGAGGGTTTTATGGATTTCAAGTTCTTGTTAACTTCTTTGTAAACAAAAAAATATTCTTTGTTGGAGTATGAAATGATCTAAAACATTATTGTAGTCTGTAATTCCAAGAGAGCTTTTCACTCATTTTGAATCGGATTCATTTGGTAATTCTACTTATCTCTTTTCTGTTTGATGATGTAAATTTATTGAAGGCTGGTACTTATATCTGAGCATGTTCATACATTTGGATTGCTATGAAGAATAGTTTATTCTCTTTAAAATAAAAATCTTTCAATAACAATGAATCAATGTAATTAGAATAATTTGATATGTATTTATTGATAACTTGTTTGGAAATGATTATGGAATCATATTTGTATATATTGATAAATTTATTGATAACAATGCTAGTATGCTACATGGATCTTTCCATCTTTTCTTATTATCACTTGATGAAGTTTAGACATATGACTTGTTTTCCTTATCGTTTTATCAGAAAATGGACCCGACTAAATGTTTTGAGACAGCCATCCATATAGACCAGGTACAGTATCTCATCAACTTAAGAATAACGATCGGATTCACGTAATGATGGTTAAGGCATAAACTAATCATTTACTAAATTGTTCTTGTGTATTTGCAGGATTTAATTTCAATCCCGCGATCATTCTACTGTCGTTGGGGACAACAAATACCGCGTGTTGTGACTATTGAAGACAAAAGCGGAAATCTGTTCAATGGGAATATAGTAATCCATGAAGATCGCCCATATTTTGCAACATATACAAATGGTATCAGGGAGTTGTATTTGTTGTCCACTGGTGCATTGGCAAAGTTTAAGTACCTTGGGGTTCTCGTTTCTACATGTTCATCCCTTTGGAAGATTGATGAGTTTTGATATTTTGATTAGTACTTATTGACTGTGGTGTATTTTTATGTTTTGATCATTAATTAGTACTTGTTAAACTTTTTTTTATAAACCATTATTAAACTTGCGTTAATTAATGTATATGTTTTCTTGATCATATTGACTGTGGTGTTTTGGATCGTTAGTACATCATATTTACGTTTTCTATTTATTTAAAAAAAATATTGGTGTATTTTGTTTATATCAGAAATTAAAAATCAATGGGGTAATAGTTGAAAAACTATATTTGGTCGACAGGATTGTCACAGGAAAATTAAAAAAAAAAATCAAAATTTGCGACCGAAATAGCGACCGAATATCGGTCACCAAATTAGGCGAGTTGGGTATGCGACCGACTATACGGCGACCGAAATATATACTTTTGAGACCGAAATATCGGTCGCAGATTTGAGACCGAAATATAAGTTCGGGCGCTAAACATTTAGCGACCAGGGTTTCTGCTACCCCCTTAATTCGGTCGCTATTTCGGTCGCTATACAGTATAGCAACCGAATTATCATGTTTAGTGACCGAAATATTCGGTCGCTAAACAACCTTTTTTTGTAGTGACAGTCAGAAGCCATCACGCCCAAGCCGTGACACCGGTCACGGCCGTGATGAGCTAACCAGGAAGACCAGAAAGGATCACGGCCTGCCCGTGACCAGCATCACGGGCGTGATGAGAAGGACCCTGAAGCACAGAGAGCATCACGACCTAGCCGTGATGTAGGTCACGGCCGTGACAGATCAGGATCCATGGACAGAATTGATTACGGCCTAGCCGTGATGAGCATCACGGTCGTGACAGACCAAAATTTGAATGCGCGCCCTTGGCAGAACACGTCACGGCCTGGCCGTGATGGCCATCACGGCCGTGACGCGCACCTAATTTATAAATAGGCCCAGGGCAGAACAAAAGTGGAGATTTTGGAGACCTGGAGCAGACTTGGAACCCTAGGGGGCGACGGCTAACCCTAAGGGGACGTTCTCTGAACAAGGGGCTGCGGTGATGGCTGTGGAACCCTTCCATGGAGTTCTTCTTCTCCTTTATCTCTGCTGTTTTAATTTCTGTTTTATCTATGATTAGGAATAGCCAAATCCCCTTGTTGTTGGGGTTGGATGTTTGCTTTTCTGAACTTAGTTGTATTGTGATTTGGTGTTAATGCAAGTTTCTAATTCTTTACGAGTATTTGATTCTATGCTTAATGCTTTTCTTGACATGATCACCCATGGAATGATATGTTGCTTTGATAGACAATTGACAGATTGATGTTAAGGCATGCTCATGAATCAATTGCCAAGTAGTTCATGAATCTAGACATAGGTCTTGGGGTGCTTGCAATCTTATAAGTCTTGGCCCTTTATGCAAAATCTCAGGTTAATCCACCTAAGACATTAGGGTTTAATTTGGGATTTTAGGCTCATTCCACCTAAGACATTAGGGTTTGAGTATTTCAAAAGGCTTGATTGTCATAATTGAATTAGGACTTGTGTTAGTAACCATGTCATTGCAATCAAGGGAGGATTAGTGTAGTCCAACCCTGACAACTTTAACCACATTTCTTTTGCCTCCCAAGTGTTTGTCAAAAATGCCAAAAGACCAAAAACATTTTAATTGCATTTGTTTCTTATTTTATGTTTTGATTACTCTTCATACCATAGTTTAGTCTAGATAGTTGTTAAGTTTGTGAATTGGTAATTGGCAACCGATCCCTGAGGACGATATCCGATCTCATCGATTTATTACTTGTTTACGACTGGGTACACTTGCCTATTTAAAAATCGTATTAGGTAACACCAACAATTTCAAGTAACAACAACCGATACTTGTTGGTTTTATAAGTGCTGTCAATGATCAACACAATAGGGAATGCATTCATAAGTTTTACGGCATCTGGATGTGTCGAAAATATATCTCTAACAACATCGGACATGTCCAGCCTTCTATGCCAACACACATACTTATCACGCTCACATAAATACAACAAATGTTGCATTTCTGTTTTAGGGTCTCTTTGAGATATTCTTATATCTTGCCGCACATTATACAACTGTTTGATGGAGGTGCAATTATTCATATTATGCTCCTTCAATGTGAACATTATGTGTCTTGCCTTAACCAAGCTCTTTGTCATATCTTCGACCAAAGACCTCTCTTGGACACTTAGGCGAGCAACATATGCATGACCAACCAAGGTGTCCGCTAACTCATGGTTGTGAAAGCGCCACACTACATTAATTGTCCATCCATCACCATTTTTCAATGGTTTTCCTCTTAATTTGAAAGGACATTCACATTTCTTAGTTCCAGTCACCTTGCGAGCTAACTCCTTTTTGTATGGTCTATACTTCCCACCCCTTTCACAACCAAGAATCACCACCGTCGTCCTTCTTTTACCTCCCGTGTCTGACCTGTGAATGACCACAACAACACCACTCTCCCTACCAACTTGTCGAGCCCAATTCGACATATCATCTTGAGAAGGAAATACCTGTCAATAAAAAATTAGCATGATGTTATAATGTTCACACATATTCATAACATAATACTAATAATATTTCATTATTCAACCACCTTTGTAGTAGTGAATGCATCACTACAATCAACAACATCTTTTACATTTGGAACATCCATACTCTCTATGCTCACATGATTCTGGAAAGAAAAAAAACATAAATAGAGGATGAGTTTGAGTCAAGAAGAATAATCAAGGCAAATGACACTTTACATCTCCATCTCTTCCCATATTAATTGACATGTCCATGTCCTCAGTTAGATTGCCAAAATAGTCTTCCATGTCCACTGAAAACAACATTAAAACTAGATCATAACAAATAAGAAGAAGACAACATTAATTTGATTAAGAAAAGTTGAATTCTGGAGGAACAAAAAGAAAAAAAACTTCCGGAAACTGAATTCCGGAGGCATATTTTGCAACATGAATGTAAATATTAACATCCGGAAACTAAAATCCGGTAGAACAAAAAAATAACATCATCCGGAAACTAAATTCTGGATGTGTACAATCTAAAACATTAAGTTAAATTAGCGTCCGAAAATGGATTTCTGGAAGGTTTCCGGAAATGGGTTTCTGGATAGTTTCCGGAAATGGGTTTCCGGAAGTTCTCCGAAATTAAAATTCCAGAAATTACGAAAATTTATGTATGTGTTTCAGCTTACTTGTTGACGACGCACTTCTTCACCCTTCACACCATAACAAAAACGAATCAAAAGGAGCCCTTTGAACTTGCAATCCACTCTCAAACAATTTGAAAACACTCACAAAACTCACCCTTTCATTGTTGTGTGTGACAATGGTGGGTGTGGTGAGAATGGTGGGAGGGAATGGTAGTTTTCTGGTGAGAATGAAGTTAGGTGTGGGGAGAGGGAACTGTTTTTTCTGGTGTGGGTGTTGGGTGTTGCTGTTGCCGTGGGTGTGGGGTGATGGGGGAGGGAGGTCAGCTTACAAGAGGGTATTTTTGAAAAGAAAATAGCAAAATCAAGTTGCAAGGTGCAACCAGCAAAATGCAAGGTGCCAATAACAATGGTCAATGAACAAAACCGATTGAACTTGCCTAAAATAGGAAACCGGCCGGTTCATAGCCCAACAGAATTTATTATTTGGAGTTCCGCCGCAGCAACTCGCCGCCAGACCGTGCACCACCAGCTCCAGTCAGCCACCGTGCACGAACCAGAAGTTCTTTAATCTACATTTTCATTCTCCTGCTTTCTCAGTGAAGCAACACGAGAAACAAACAGTTGCTTGCACGTTCTTCTGTGGACCCTTTCTTCTTCTTCTTCTTCTGAAGCCAGCGCCATTCACTTTGTTACTCTCTCTTCCCTTTTCTTCTCTTTCTGATTAAGTAGCAGCCCATCCTTTATTTTTCTGATATATAAACCAAGGTAAGCTATGCTATTTCTTATTCTACTACAAAATTTTCATCTGGGTTCTGCTTATTTTCACTTAATTACAAATGGGTTTGTTGAAAATTTTGATTTTGATGGGTTGAGATGGGTTTTCAGAACCTCCCCTCATTCATTTTTCTGTTATATTTTCAGGTGATATTTTTGTTTTGGATGAATATTCTGCTGTACTTGATTTTGTTTACCTCAATAGTGATGCTTGCTTATAATTATCATCCCCCAGATGGAATTTGTTGCATTCCTTATTTTCGTTGATCTCCTTAGATGATTGGTTTCCTTGTTAATGTGCTTTATAAGTGTCTATTTTATATTAGAGTCAGTCTGAAAGCTTAATTTTGCACCCATTTGCGTACCATGTGATTGGTCTTGTTAGGCCTTAGGAATACCCTCCGTGCATCTTACTTTTTTTTTTCCCTGCTTGATGATGCTTGTGATGTAGATAATATAAGTTTAAGTTTGTATTTGTAGATAATATGTCTTAATCTTACTTTAAAGTTGAAATTTGTTAGTTGGATTTGTTGTTGTGTGCTTGTTTACACACCCTAGTTCGACCACCGGTTGAACCTTGAACCACTCTCCTTTCCAGTCTTTCGGTTCAACCAATTTTTTGAAACACAGTTTCTCACACTTTCCTCTTACCATGCGACGCGGCTTCAGTAAAAACAGGAAGAACAGCTCGACTGAGGAAATAAGCAAGTCAGGAGAAGGGTTACCAAGTTACAAATATCAGCCGTTCATTTTATCTGCCATCCTCCATTTCCTTTTCAATAGTCAGATTGGAGTGCGCACCGATAAATGCTTTGAGTTGTGAGTTCTGTTCTTGTTAAATTATTATTATCAACGAAGCCTTGTTCTCTTTGGCAATCATGGCATCTCGACCAGAGGTGGTAGCACCGCCTGCGATCTTCTACGATGATGTTGAAGCTCGCAAGTACACCTCTTCTTCCCGTATTGTTCAAATCCAGGTTCTTTTTATTCCCTCTTTCTTTTGAAATTCATTATAAGTTGATATTAGATTAATCTGATTTGGTTTATGTTAAATATTAATTGAAAAAAAAAAAAACGAAGGCAACGCTGTCTGAGAGAGCCTTGGAGCTACTAGCATTTCCCAAAGACGATGTTCCTAAATTACTCCTTGACATTGGTAAATTCACTATTCACTCATTCATCATCATATGATTATGGTTGATTAGGAGTCTTTGATAGTACTGGTGTCCCTTCTGTAGGCTGTGGATCAGGACTTGGCGGTGAGATACTCTCAGAGAACGGACACCGCTGGATTGGCTTAGACATTTCACCATCAATGCTTAGTATGTTTTTCGATCCTTTTAACGATTTTATTATGATGCACTGTCTATATAAAAATGTTTCTCATCCAATGTAAAATCAAAATTAAACTTTCTCTTTTAAATATTTTTTATCCTTACAATCCTATCCTATGTATTTTGCATTTGGTTTGTTAACATATATGTTTTTTATCTTATAGATATTGCATTGGAGCAAGAGGTTGGCGGCGACCTTTTACTTGGTGACATGGGTCAGGTATATTCACCTCAAGACTTTCAATTTCTTTTCAGGATTGTTTAACAAGTTTCCCTTTTCCATGTTTTTTCTCTTTCGTGATTTTTTTTAACACAATAGTTATGTGCTTCTAATAACTTATTCCTAGGAAATAAGATGCTCGTTGACTTGCATCTTGCGACCTTATTGTCCTTCTTTTCCTTTGTCTCTGGTTTCAGGGTTTCAGGCTTTGTCCCAGAGTTATTGATGGGGCCATTAGTATATCTGCTGTTCAGGTGTGCTTTCTTTGTTTTGTTCATAATTCAAATGTCTTATTCTTTGGAACTTATATTGGGAGATTGTGTCTTGTTATTCAGTGGATGATGTGTGCCTTGAAATTAAATTCAACATTGCCTTAATAGAGAGTTCTTAGGAGTAACCAAGTGAAGCAGAAGTATACATGCTCTAGAACCAACAGACGAACCACAAAGTGAGCACCACATTAAATGTGAAAAAGTAAAGCCTTTGAGAAGAAGAGCTCTTTAAGACTATTGGGGGGGGGGATATTTAGTTATAGTGTGTCAAGACTAACCTTACATATTTCAAAATGCTAATGAAGAAAATTTGTTAGGCCTCGGGGTATAGTTGGCTCAGTCCAATTTAGTCTTGATCCTTGGGTTTGGAAGACTTATAGTAGAAGAAATAAGAAAGGAAAAAGGGCTGGGGTAGAGGGGTAAGTGTGGAAAGGAGCATTGCTCTGGGGTATTGCATATTCATTTTCTATAATACATTTTCTTTCTTCAGTAATACACTGTTTTCTACCCTCTCTTTTTTCTGATTTCTGACAAAATTCTAGTTTGAAGTTTGTATCCCACTTTGGTTTTTTTTTTCTTCATGTAAATAAGGGATGTTGTCTACCAAGCTTGGCTGGGTGTCTCATTTTCACTCTTAATTTGTTGGACTTTTATATGATGATGTAGTGGCTATGCAATGCTGATAAATCCTCCCACAACCCACGGTGAAGATTGAAGTATGTTTTTTTTTTCCTTACTTATCGTACGACATTTCATTATTTCTAATTTTCTATACTTGTGTATTTTTTAGTATTTTTAAACTCTATGAACATGGAAACTTGCACGGTTCTTTCGCTTATTTTTACATGTTACTATGTTTTCATTGGACTATGCTGGATTTATCACCTTTACTCTGTTGCTCCAATAACATTAACCTCAATTTCTTTTTTAGGGCTTTTTTCACTTCTTTATATAGATGCTTAACAAATGGTGCCAGAGCAGTATTTCAAGTCTATCCTGAAAATATAGACCAGCGTGAATTGATTTTGAATGCTGCAATGCGTGCTGGATTTGCTGGTGGTATAGTTGTTGATTTCCCACACAGGTATGAACAAATCCTACAAAACTACCAGGGATCATTCATTTGTTTCATGGAAAATAATATGCTAGAAACATTTTCTAATGTTTTTTCTGTTGTTATTATGCACAATATCTTTTTGGTGCTGTGATAACATTTGTTGGTTATTGGAGTCATGTGACAGACTATCAGTTTAGTGATAATGAATACATAATATTTTTACATTTTTCTGTAGTAAAGTAAAATAATATTATGAAGCTTAAGTCTAGTGTGTGATCCATTCTCTATTCACGTGTCACCACTTATTTTGCATAACTATTTTTGCAAGAAGGGTCTGAACTTTATTAAATATTTTTTCTTAAAAAGGATCATCTAAAACTGTATACTTTCGTCACCTGAAAAAGAGCTTCCCTAGTTCCCTAGCATACACTTTGGTAGGAAAGGATGGAAATAGGATGATCTCAATTCCACAAATGTTTAATGTATCTGTACATACATTGGTGCAGTGTTGACTCACTCCAGGCTTCTCTAAAGTGAGTAAAAGTGTAAAGTGAGAAAGTAAAAATATTTTCACCCTTGATTAGTTAAAGTGGGTTCAGATCTCACTGTACACTTTTACTCACTTTAGAGAAGTTTTATCCATAAATTTATTACCAATGGTCAACCCTCTAATTCACTCCTATCTTTTACCTTTATTATATGCAAACTCCTAAAGAAAATGAGAATATTTGGTTCCAAAAGGTAGTTTTTATTGTTTAATGTGGTTTTTGGCTGTGATTTCTTTTGAAAGGCATCTTTGCCTATCCTTCTTGACATGGTGTTCCACTAACTGGATAACAATTGTCTTATGATAGTACGAAGAGGAGAAAAGAATTTCTTGTTCTCACATGCGGTCAACGATCAATAAATGCATCCATGCCCTAGGGTAAAGATGAAGATGGAGAGAGTTGCTCTGATGATGACAGTGAAGATGAAGAAAATCGAACAGTAAGTCTTACAACACTTATGAATTCAATTCAGGGCTTTACAAAGCACCTGGCATTGATTTATGCTTTATTTGATTAGTTTGGTTGTATTTATATATCACTATACCAATTAATAAATCTGTTACAGATTTTGAAAATAAAAATTATGTTGACAAGTTGCATGTTACAACTACTTTACTCTATTAAGCTAAAATAGAAATACTGTAGGTATGTATCTCAGACAGAAATAGACCCCGAAAGAAACAGAAAAAGAACAAGAGTGGCAAGGGAAGGGAATGGATACTGAGGAAGAAGGAGCAGATGAGAAGAAGAGGAGATGCAGTTCCTCCATATACCAAGTACACCGGTCGGCTATGATGCACAGATACGATACGAGTATCAGATACGATACATATCCGATACGTCGATACGTCTTTTCCTAAAAAATATAGGATACGATACGTTTGGGATACGTATTTAAATATATATAAAAAATTCACATAATATATATAATAATGATGCATAGTAGCGTCCCAGTCATTGAATAAGTTTCAATTTGAAACTTTCAAATTTCAATACCTAGTTGGTGGTTTCAATTTCAAATTTCAATATCTAGCTGAACCGTTGAAGAAGAAAGACGAGCCGAATCTTTAAAAAATAATAATAGCAAAGTGAAAGTTTGAAGATGCAATAAAAGAGAGACATCAGATGATATAGGTGAAGAAAATACATAGGTATTAGGAGCTGGATCTTAAATTGCATTTGTTGCAATGAAAGAGTGGGAGTTGAAGTTCCAACTCTCAAATCTGAAGTCATGATGGTGAATAGTCACTTTCATTTAAATGTATCCGAGCCCCCATTTGAACGTATAGGAGTGTGTCAATGGAGTATCGGAGTGTGTCAACGGAGTATCGGAGCGTGTCGATGGAGTATCGGGATTTTTTCTTTTTTTCTTTTTTAAAAAGACGTGTTCGATACTCTTTTGACACGTATCGATGGAGTATCGGTATCGGATACGTATCGGATAAGGATACGGCATCCATTTTGGAGTATCGGTGCTACATAACCGGTCGGAAACGAAGGGACCGCTTTTGATCTTATTTGGCATTTGCCTCACAGTTTTGCACATACTTCTGGTCATATTTATTAATGAGGATCACAAACTGCATCTCGCTCTGGGACGAGGATCTACTGTTCCGTTTTGGTATATTACACCATGTTCTCACTAATAATATATTACCATATATTCTACTTTTTAAAACTACATAAAATTTAACTTAAGTGGCAAGATGTTATTGGTGAGAAAAGGGTGTGGTAAACCAAAATGGAACAACAGATCTTCATTCCTTGCTCTGGTCCCAACCCAAATGACATGCTTACAAGCATAGTGAAAGTTCCTGCAGTAAAAAATGTTGAAATAACAGTTTTGGGATCCCGAGCCATTGTGCTTGAGATTGCGTTTTTTATTTTTTAAAATACATATAATATTATGAAGTTGCATGATTTTGTATGGGTTTTTAAAATACAGATAATGTTACAGAGTCTGAATTTTTGCTTATATGAGTTGGTATAAGCAAAGTCTGATTTTTTGCTTAGATGGGGGGCTTTGAGGCATGGCACGCAAGTTTGCAAGGCCTACACATACTTCTACACAGTGTTATTAAAAGCGGACCGGTCATTGACTCGGTCAGGGTATTGAGTCAATGGATCATTGATCCAACCGGTGAGTCATTGGTTGAACCGTATGAACCGGTATATATTAAATTTGTAAATCTTGTTTCAAACTATGTTTATATATAATGTTTTCTGCATGTATACCAACAAGTTGCGGTGGTTATGTTTATATATAATGTTTTCTGCATGTATACCACCAAGTTGCGGTGGTCCAGTGGCACAGCTCTTCCTTGTGTATTGCCTCTACCCGTGTTCAATTCCAAGCATGTCATTTTGCACAATTTTGCTTGTAAAAACTCACTCCTGCGTGCTGATGTCAGCACGGACTGCATAGTGATGTCACCAACCAGACCGGACCGAGAGTCTACAGAGGATGAACAGTTTTTTAACAACAGAATGGGATATCATACGGTGTCTTTTTTGGTTTTTGACATATTTTCGATATGCGTGTATATAAAGATGATAAAAAATAAGTGAAGTAGAAATAAATACATATGTACCCAAGAGAGCTTGGATGAGATGGCACAGATCTCTTTCAGCTTAATCAGGAGTCTCAAGTTCGAATCTTGGCCCTGAGAATGTAACAATGTTAAAACTTCTGAGGAAGAGCTTTGTAGCCTTTGTGGTCCTTCCCGGCTCGAGGAATTAGTCTTCGCAGTTGCGTGCGGAGGATACCCTGAAAAACTAAAAAAAAATAAAAAATACATATGATGTCACATACGGTATCTAAATTTTGATGTTCCAATAACATAACTCATGTGGGTGTGCAAATTTTAGACGTAGGTTCAGCCTAACAATAATGTCCATCATTTATGCTCTCAAACTATGTGAGTTTTAGTTTTAGTTTTAGTTTTTTTTATGATAAGTGCTACTTTCTTGTAGTTTTATGAATAATTTTTTAAGGCAATTATATATTTTGATAACAAAATTCTTTTAGAATTATAGATGCTTAGGCTATATGAATGTACTTAAATTTTCTAAAATGATTTTATGCATTTTAATTATCTACATAACTTTATATCTGATAACAAACATTTAATAAAATATTTATACTTAAAGCAAATTTAAATATCTATATTAATAATATATTTAATAATATAATGTGAACTAATACTTGAAGTTAACATTGTTTTTTTTTTTCTCTACACGCTAAAGTTATCATTGTTATTAATGCTTCTCAAGTCAAATTTACGGATTCGGATTGTGTAACTTTAAGAGTTGAAAGTTACGTGACTTTCGATCATTTTGAGTTGTTGGATTAATCTTAGGGTGACAATTATTCTATTCATAATTCTAATTTAATAATTATGACTTTTATTAAATTTATTTTTTTTGTCATATCCTTTATAATCATAATATTCACAGTGATATTTCATATGTTTATTGCATGTATTAGTAACTTCAGCTTTTAATTCATATATTAATTCTTTTAGTATATCTTGATTAGTTAAATCTAGCATACTTAATTTGTGTACAAACTTTTCTATATTTTGAGAATCCATAATTCTTTTTAGTACTTAGCTCTGATACCAAAATGGTACCACCCTATTAATTTCTTTTTTTATTTTATTTATAATTTTATTTTTATATTCAGGATAGTATTTATACATAATTTGGATAGTGTTCATGCATAATTAGGATTACTAATAATTCATACCCATATTCACTTATAGATTCATCTATTTCTACTAATTCTTTGATTATTTGTTTTCGTTCTTCTTTGTAAAATGCTAACTGTACTCTTTGTTGTACTTGTTTTAGATAAAGTTCTTCTTGCCGATGTTGGTGTTTTAATTTGTTAATTATTATTTGCTTGCAATCTTTGGGTATTTTCATAGCTAATATAGTTAATATTTCCTGATCCATTTAATAATCTAATAAGTCATATTATTCATATATATATCTGATAATGATAGTCTATCATATTCAAAAGTCAATCATATTTCTTCCATGTAATTTCATTCTATATCTAATGATATATGTGCTAAATAATAGTCTTCTTGTCTATACTGAGCTTTTATTTTCTCAATTATGAATTGTTTACAATCGATAGGTAAGTTCATCACTAAAACACTCATTATTTCTTTCTCTGTTTGGTCATCAAATTCTGAATATATTTCCATTAGTTAGTAGATCTGGATGCATTACTTTCTTGTTTTATAGTTTTTCTGGTTTCCTCATAATTTTCCATATTTATTAATGCATTTTCTTTTTCTATTAGTCGTCTTTCAATCCATTTTCTATATCTATTATTTGGGTCTTTTTCTGTATAATAATCTAAGGTTTCTGCAAGGTTTCTTATTTCATTTTTAATTTCATCTTTCCTTGATTTAAAGTCAAACATCCATAGTTCCTCTATATTTCACATATCCTATTTCTTAAATACTGAGCTAGGTCTCTCACTTGATTTGATAATTTATTAATATTTTCGTCTTCATAAGTTTTTTTTTGGTTCTGGAAAAGTAATTGGTTTTGGAATTAAATTTAATAAGTTTGGTTTATTTATAGAGATTCCTAATTCTGTTATCTCATTCCTTTTGGGATAATAAATTTTTCCTATTTCTTCAAATAATCTTGGTACATCTATTCTATCATTAGTTCTGAAGGTAATACTATGGTGAGAATTTGTTAATGCATAATTAACACAGTAAGTTATCGAGAAGATTTTATCTCCCGGTCTCATTAAATTGTTTCTTAAAAATCTATGCTCTAGAGTTAATGATTGATCTAATCTTTGGGTATCTAATGGTATTCCAATATTTGGGTGGATCTCAAATTTTAGTTTGACATAAGCTAAATTTCCTTCTATAACTCCTAGTATTTTATCTTTTGGATCCGTTATTTTATCATCTTTTAATATTAATTCTATAGGTGAATTTATTCCTTCCTTAAAAGTGGCTTTAATTAAAACCTGTGTAGCTCCTATATGAATATATCCTATCTTTCTTTTATGTTCTTCCTTTTTTAAATTCCTTTTTAATTCTGTTAATTTCCTTTTATTTAGCAATTGTATACAAGTATTTCCTTGTGCTTCTGATATATCAATAGGTGTTTCATTAATTATCTTTCCATAGTATATAATATTTTCTTTCTGATTAAATCTCTTCATTATTCCTCCAAGTTTTTTCATATTTGCATCTTTTGCTAAATTTAAGTCTTCTCTCTGTATTTTTTGAAATAATTTTGGATCTATTAAAATACTCCCTTCATAATTCTCATCTTCTTCAATAATTTGCAGGTGTTCTTATATCATTATTATATATATTTTCTCTTTCGATTTCAGACATTTTTATTTGCTAAAGTCTATCTTATAACAGGCTAACTGAAAAAGTTGATGAGTTATACCTGATTGGGATTTCTTGAAAACCAGTTTTGAATTCTTCTGCTCACTGCTGCTTCCGCTTAGTCAAGTTGAGTAAGATTCAATTCAGAGTAATTGGAGAATTTAGTAATTGGAAGTAATATTTATTAATGATAAGTAGAGGGAAATACATAGGAACATAATGGATTCACTCTCAAGAATCCGACCAACACTCCTAAGGAGGCTAGCATAATTCTCTATTCAAAGAGAACTTCTTAGACACGAGAAAACTCTGTTTTGCCTCGGCATAAGAGGACTTATTTATACACCTAAGGGTGCTGGGTAATTTACATAAAAGTACTTATTATCTACATCAGTTCTTCAATCAGACTTTCAATAATTCACATACTGACGTATGCACTTACGTCATTCTTTTATTATTGCATCGTCTGAGTCCTTATCTTCTCGCCGACAGTCATTATTGTCCTTTTTTGACACGTATCTTTCACACGCATGATTTCCATTCTGCTTTATCATCGAACAAAGTTGATCGAGGACAGCTGGACGGTAGTTCATTGATAGTCCTTGAAGTGTGTAGAAAGGTAGTTCAAAATTCGTCAGTAATGCTAAGTCTTTTTATTTAATTATTTTACCACTTGTCTTGATGAGAAGCAAAATATGTGGTCCCTTGTATAATGCTTTGATGAGGGAATCTTTGTCAGGACCCAACTTAGGCATTCCTGACCGGCCAAAATGAGACCCTGATGTCTCATTCCCAAGGCCCATCAAACATGTATAAGTCACATCGCAACATAGATAATTATATGATACCAACGTTGTGAATGCCTAATTTTGTCCGGGTATTTTTTCTTAATTAATATTTTTGAAAACAAAAAAAATAAAAAAATAAAAAAATAAATGCAAAAAAAAAATTATCCATTATAATTAGATGTAGCCCAATTTTATTCTTGTTGTTACAAGCCCATGATCCAAACCCAAATCAAAATACTAAAAATAAATAAATAAATAATAATTAAAAAATTAAAAATTAGAAGAGAGACGTTGGTTTTTTGCCTGTGATGCTTTTTCCCATCCTTGCTTTGTCCTCTTCCAATTTGAGGTAAACCAGCTTTCTCTTTTATTTCCCTTATTTTGTTTTCTTTCACTTTTTTCCAGAAAGAGGGGGGACAACATCCTTGCCCCTGCACCTTCCTGGCAGAGTAGTGGGAGCACCACACCATGACACCACAATCTGTCCAATTTTCGTCCTCCCCCTTTCAGTTCAAATAACAGCTTTTTGTTCTCTTGATCTCATCAGCATAAGGCAAAAAAAATTTAGTGTGAAAACAGAAGAGTTTAGAGCAAAGAACAGAGTCACAATTACAAAACACTTCTCAGAGCAGTAAAACAAATACTCAAAAAAAATTGTTCAAAGGAGGGAGAGAACCAGAGGCCGCTGTCCGGATGCTGCCAGGCCACAGTTGCGTGCTGTTGCTTCGTCCACTGCTGTCCGCGTCTCGCCCACCGCAGCATACGAACCTTTGTCTCCGTCGGCTAGCTCCGCCACCACAGCCCGACGCCCCTCCGTTCTGTCCAGCAGCGCGTCAACCGCTTCTGTCTCATCACCGTTCGCGCCCTCCGCCATATCTCAGGCCAGGAGCTTCGTCGCCGCACCAGATCCACCAACACCACCGAACCGGCACCATCTCTACCGCGGACTCCGCCACAAACGGCCAAACGCAGATCCGCATCTCCGGAACGACCATCCACCGCACGAGCCGCCGTGGGCCAGACATCCTCCCTCCGCCGTTGTCGTTTCCGTTCACGCATCCACTCCCCCTCCTTGGTTCTTCTCGTTTCTGTGGGTAACGAAGGCTAAGCCTCTGACGCTTTGCTTTTTACCTTCATTTTATTCTTTTTAATTTTTGTTTTATGTTATATACTTAAATACTTATTAGGTTATCACTTATCAGGTTCTAATGGTGGGCTTGTTGACCGCGCTGTCGCCACGTGCCAAAAAGAACTAGCGTTTACAAAATTAATGCAGATAGGGAAGCGACAACTCGAGTATCGTCTCTCAAGGACTCTTTAGTGTTGTTATTATTAACAGAAAATCAAAAGTTAGTTTTGGGGGGGGTTTTGGATTGAAATAAAATAAAGAAAACAAAACAATGAAAACAAAGCAGTTAAAGAGAATAGCAAATAAACTAAAGACGATTAACCCACTGTTCTTGGTTTCCCACTATCATTGGTTCATGCAAATCCAAGCCCTAAGCAGATTCTAAACCCTTTCCGATTGTAGCATCAATTTACAAGCGAAATCAATACTACGAGACATATATTCCTATTCCCGAATTAAGCAAACGGGGTGAAGCACTCATGAACTAAGCGAACATGATTGAACACACGCGAATTAAGCAAACGCGATTATATATAGGAACATACAATCATCGAAATAAATCAATACTAATCCTATACATATCTGAATTAAGCAAACAGAAACATATAGAACAGTACTGAAAAGGAATAGCAATTCAAATAGGAAATACAAAACCTCAAGTGTAATAATGGAAACCAATCCCAGTAGATTAATCTAGGAGACTAATTCTCCATTACAGAATTAAACACAAAAGTAAAGAAATAAACTACTGAAAACTACTACTACTGTCTACCAAAGATTAGCCAAAACTGGCTAACTCTGACTCCCTTTCAGTTCTGCCTAAGACTGTCTTATATACACGTTTCTGGAATCAGAGGACTCGCGAGGCGAAGCCTCTCTCGCGACGCGGAAATTGTGAACAGTCTGCGACTTTTGATCTTCTCGCGGGGCGAGCATATCCTTCGCGAGGCGAATCTCTTCAGATCCCAAACTGTAACGCCCGTGACCTTCAACATGCGCAAACCGTGATGGCTTCTGGTCTTCCAAGGCTCGCGAGGCGAATGGATGCTCGCGAGGCGAACGCTTCAACTTCAAAACTGCCACAGCCGTGATCTTCAACACGGGTAAACCGTGATCGTCTCTGACTTTTCAGGCTTGGTGACTCGCGGGGCGAGAGCTTCTTCGCGGGGCGAACCAGTTTTATTCCTTTTTATTAATCCTGAAAAACAGAAAATAACATAAGTACTTTATTTAACTCTAAATCAACTAAATTAACATAAAAACACTTTACAGACTCAAAATACTACTTAAGGACAATCAAGTCTAATTTGGGTGAAAATGATATAAAATTAGCACAAAGCCAAGGTCTTGACTAGTTATAAAACCAGTCAAACAGAGGCTCATCAAAATACCCCAAACTTAAACTTTGCTTGTCCCCAAGCAAACTAAAACTCAAAAACTTAAAAAGACTCAAGACCTGGCAAGCTTAAGAATTCAATCAACTTTCCACAGATTTCAAGCAATTTTTCAAAAGAATTTTTCTTTCAATGTTCCCCCCTTTCAAGCAAAGTAATCCCCACATGCATTTATTCTAAACAGTTGAGAATTTCATCATTCAAACAATCATTAATCTAAGCAGGGGATCTAAGTTACACACAAGAAGGAGATCACCAAATTCAAACAACTGCCTTCCTCACAAGGGAAATTTGTGTTCACTCAATCGCTCAGTTTGTGTCAGGCTATCAACATTTCACTCAGTTTCACTTTTAAGAGCACTTCCCATAAACTTGATTTTCATCTCAAAATGGTTCCCACGGAAAACATGCAAGCAACATCAGAAGGTCTTTTATGGGTTGTAATGGGGCCTGGCTAAGGGTAGGATATACAAAAGAACTAGGCTGAAGACCCTAGGAACTAAGAGAGCATGAACATTATTTACACTTTGAAATTCACTCAAGTTCCTTTCTTATTTTTTTTCTTTATGCCTTGGGTGGCTACAACCTTTTTATTTCTTTTTGGCATTTTTGCACTTTTATTTTTTTTTAATCCCAAACAACACATTACACCTTGCAGCCACCCCAAACTTAGTTTCTTGCACCCATTCTAAGATTACATGCTCTCCTAATCCTAAGATCGGGTTAACATGGTTTTCCAGATTTTTGACCGCTTATAACATTACGTTATCAAAAAGAAATAGGCTAATAAAATTAATGGCATATAAGGAACATGCATTAGGAATCGGTTATTTTTATGACTAATTAGTGTTGTTATTATTAAAGAAAATCAAAAGTTAGTTTTGGGGGGAATATGGATTGAAATAAAATAAAGAAAACAAAACAATGAAAACAATTTAAAAAGAATTAGCAAAAAAACATTTGGAGGCTAAAAACCTCACTGGACATTGGTTTCCAAATATCATTGGTTCATGCAAATTCAAGCCCTAAGCGGATTCTAAACCCTTTTCGATCACCCCAAACTTATCATAAATCAATACTATCATAATAAAATTCATATTCCCGAATTTTCAAGCATAGTGAAGGATCATTTTTAAATAAGCGAACATGATGGAACACACGCGAATATCAAACGCGATTATATATGGAACATTCAATCAAATCCATAAATCAATAATAATCCTATACAATACTCCGAATTAAGCAAATTATCAGAGCTTTATTAAGAACAAAACGAGAAAGAAAGCAATTCAAATAGTAAATACAAAACCTAAACTTTAATAATGGAAACCAATCCCAGTAGATTAATCTAGGAGACTAATTCTCCATTACAGAATTAAACACAAAAGTAAAGAAATAAACTAATGAAAACTACTACTAGTTCATTCCAAAGATTAGCCAAACTTGCAACTCTCGACTCTCTTGATGTCGGCTGAGCACTTGACTTATATGCACGTTTAGAATCGGGGGACTCGCGAGGCGGAGCCTCTCCCGCGCGGAAATTGTGAATCATGACCTTTTTGATCTTCTCGCTGAAGGGGTCTCAACCTCTTGCGAGGCGAATCTCTTCGGATCCCAAACCGGTGAATCCGGCTTTGGCCTTCAACATGCGCAAACCGTGATGGCTTCTCGGTCTTCCAAGGCTCGCGAGGCGAATGGATGCATCCCGAGGCGAACGCTTCAACTTCAAAACTGCCACAGTCAGGATCTTCAACACGGGTAAACCGTGATCGTCTCGACTTTTCAGCTTGGGTGACTCCAAGGAAGAGCTTCTTCGGGACGAACCAGCTTTTATTCCTTTTTATTAATCCCGAAAAGAAGAAAAATAACATAAGTACTTTATTTAACTCTAAATCAACTAAATTAACATAAAAACACTTCGACTCAAAATACTACTTAAGGACAATCAAGTCTAATTTGGGTGAAAATGATATAAAATTAGCACAAAGCCAAGGTCTTGACTAGTTATAAAACCCGATCAACGAGGCTAATCAAAATACCCCAAACTTAAACTTTGCTTGTCCCCACAAACTAAAACTCAAAAACTTAAAAAGACTCAAGACCTGAAGCTTAAGAATTCAATCAACTTTCCACGGATTTCAAGCAATTTTTCAAAAGAATTTTTCTTTCAATGTTCCCCCTTTCAAGCAAAGTAATCCCCACATGCATTTATTCTAAACAGTTGAGAATTTCATCATTCAAACAATCATTAATCTAAGCGGGGATCTAAGTTACACACAAGAAGGAGGTCACCAAATTCAAACAATCGCCTTCCTCACAAGGGAAATTTGTGTTCACTCAATCGCTTGAGTTTGTGTCCATCAACATTTCACTTCCACCTTTTAAGAGCACTTCCCATAAACTTGATTTTCATCTCAAAATGGTTCCCACTGAAAACATGCAAGCAACATCGAAGGTCTTTTATGGGTTGTAATCGGGCTTGAGGTGGGATATACAAAAGAACATGAAGACCCTAGGAACTAAGAGAGCATGAACATTATTTACACTTTGAAATTCACTCAAGTTCCTTTCTTATTTTTTTTCTTTATGCCTTGGGTGGCTACAACCTTTTTATTTCTTTTTGGCATTTTTGCACTTTTATTTTTTTTTCTGTTTTTTCTTTTCTCTTTTTTTTTCTCTTTTTTTTTTTTAATCCCAAACAACACATTACACCTTGCAGCCACCTCAAACTTAGTTTCTTGCACCCATTCTAAGATTACATGCTCTCCTTATCCTAAGATCGGGTTAACATGGTTTTCCAGATTTTTGACCGCGCTGTCGCCACGCGCCAAAAAGAACGAGCGTTTACAAAATTAATGCAGATAGGGAAGCGACAACTCGAGTATCGTCTCTCAAGGACTCTTTAGTGTTGTTATTATTAACAGAAAATCAAAAGTTAGTTTTGGGGGGGGTTTTGGATTGAAATAAAATAAAGAAAACAAAACAATGAAAACAAAGCAGTTAAAGAGAATAGCAAATAAACTAAAGACGATTAACCTACTGTTCTTGGTTTCCCACTATCATTGGTTCATGCAAATCCAAGCCCTAAGCAGATTCTAAACCCTTTCCGATTGTAGCATCAATTTACAAGCGAAATCAATACTACGAGACATATATTCCTATTCCCGAATTAAGCAAACGGGGTGAAGCACTCATGAACTAAGCGAACATGATTGAACACACGCGAATTAAGCAAACGCGATTATATATAGGAACATACAATCATCGAAATAAATCAATACTAATCCTATACATATCTGAATTAAGCAAACAGAAACATATAGAACAGTACTGAAAAGGAATAGCAATTCAAATAGGAAATACAAAACCTCAAGTGTAATAATGGAAACCAATCCCAGTAGATTAATCTAGGAGACTAATTCTCCATTACAGAATTAAACACAAAAGTAAAGAAATAAACTACTGAAAACTACTACTACTGTCTACCAAAGATTAGCCAAAATCAGCTAACTCGACTCCTTTCGCCCTCGCCTAAGACTGTCTTATATACACGTTTACGGAATCGGAGGACTCGCGAGGCGAAGCCTCTCGCGACGCGGAAATTGTGAATACCTGCGACTTTTGATCTTCTCGCGGGGCGAGCATATCCTTCGCGAGGCGAATCTCTTCAGATCCCAAACTGTAACGCCCGTGACCCTCAACATGCGCAAACCGTGATGGCTTCTGGTCTTCCAAGGCTCGCGAGGCGAATGGATGCTCGCGAGGCGAACGCTTCAACTTCAAAACTGCCACAGCCGTGATCTTCAACACGGGTAAACCGTGATCGTCTCTGACTTTTCAGGCTTGGTGACTCACGGGGCGAGAGCTTCTTCGTGGGGCGAACCAGTTTTATTCCTTTTTATTAATCCTGAAAAACAGAAAATAACATAAGTACTTTATTTAACTCTAAATCAACTAAATTAACATAAAAACACTTTACAGACTCAAAATACTACTTAAGGACAATCAAGTCTAATTTGGGTGAAAATGATATAAAATTAGCACAAAACCAAGGTCTTGACTAGTTATAAAACCAGTCAAACAGAGGCTCATTACTTGTGCAGCACGTTTTTTTATGTTTTTTTTTTTGTTTCAGTAGGATTTGGGCCAAGCAGAAGACAAAAAGAGAAATTTGTCCCTTTTTTTTAAAAAAAAAAAAACTCTTTGGGCAATGTCTATTAGGCCCAAAATTTTGTTTTTTTAATGTTTGTAACTAGGCCAAGGATGTAGTGAGGCCCATCAAAAAGAAACATAAGTTGTGGGCTAATCACTAGGCCTCTCTCATTTTTTTCTTTCATAATTCTGGGTCTAGTTAAAGCAAAAAAATTAAATAATAAAAAAAAAGACTCTTAAAAAAGATTTTCAGTTCTTTTTTTTTAAAAAAATCTTTTAAAAAAAATTAAAAAAAATCATTTCTTTCTTAAAAAAGAGGAGTTTGTTGTTTCTTTGTTCCTCAATTGAAAAATCCTTTTTTAAATTAGAAATTCCCTTTTCAAAAAGGGGTAAAATAATAAATCATCTTTTAAGATTTTTTGACTCTTTGTTCATAATGAAAATTCTTCCCAAATGAAACCTTTTTTAAAGAAATTCTTTTTTTGTAAAAAAATATTTTGAGTTCACGTAACAATTTACAATGTTGATGTATGATTTTTCATCCTCAAGTATTGTATGAATTGTAAGGGTTCATCGTATAGCTCCGCTATCTTTAACCCTGTGCAAGAGTGAATTCCTTTTTGTATACAATAATAAATGTTTTCAATTTACTCCTTTGATTCAATTTTATAAATTAAAATCTTTTGAATTCACGCAACAATCTACGACGTTGATGTATGAATTTTCATCCTCAAGTGGCGTATGAATTGTAAGGGTTTATCGCATAGCACTGCTATCTTGGGCCCTGTGCATAAGTGGATTAATTTCAAAATAAATCCATTTTCAAATCATTTACAAGAAATCAAATTCCCACTCAAAAATTAAAATCAATAGACCAACCAATTAAATCTTTTTCCAAAAGAACTACGTGACTTTGAGTTTCCCATCGCACTCGGGAATACGTAGGAGCAAGATAAATCATCTTGTCAAGCCAAAACTAATTTTTTTTTTCCTTATTTTTGTGTCTCCTTTTATTTATGAATAAATAATTAAAATATTTAAATTTATATTATTTAGGGATGCCCTATGGACTCGGGTGCCATGTTCAATCCCTTAGATTTGAGGTTGCTCTGTGGACTTATGTGTTATGTTCAACCTCATTTAGGTTTTATCAACAATAATTTTTAAAATACAAAACCAATAAATAAATACAAAATATTAAAAAAATAATAATTCTTTCTTGTAAATAATTTTTGGGGTAAAATAAATATTTAAAAGGTTATTAAAATCTTTTGCACAATTAACTTGAGGTACCGTTTTTAAAACGGGCGATGTAGGGTGCTAACACCTTCCCTACTCGTAACCGACTCCCGAACTCAAAATCTCTATGTTTTTTTAAAAAGACCAGTTTCCTTAAAATAAATGGTTTTTTCCAATGTTTTTCCCAAATAAAATATTGGTGGCGGCTCCTCTTTTTTTACCTTCTTTTCGCAGTGTCCGGACGGGACGGTCGCGATAGCTGGCGACTCCACTGGGGATTTTTGAGAGTCGGGCCTATCATAGTTGGTTGTGCAAATTTTTTTTTAAACGGCTTTGAAAATATTTGTTTTACCCTTTTTTTTTAATTTCCTTTTTTAATGCTTTCATAACCGCTTTTGTATATTCTTGCAACCTTAAGGTAGAGAACTTTTGTATTGGTGTTGTTTGTTCCTTTTTTGCATGTTTGGGGTAGTTTTGTTTTAATAGGTTTTTGTGAAGGTTTGTATGCTCCCATCACACACATCACTATCACATGTTGCACACACTTTTGGGCTCTATATCCGAGTCTTGGAATGTCATAAGATTAGAAGGGGCTTCAGTGATGTTATTGTGATGCTTTTGCGTCCCTGACAGTCACTGATTCTCCCGCTCGGATTGCTACCGGTACATGGACTACCATATTGTGACTTATTTGTCCCTGTGGTGAGGTTCATGGATTCGGATCCTTATCTTTTAGATGAGGGTAATCCGGGGACCATATGTTTAGGGGTCTAGATCTGTCCCGAAAGTCATGCACATAAAATGCCATTAGCAGCCTACCAAAATAGGGTCTTGACTTCAGAAGTCCCAACTTTAGGATATGACCTATGTAGGACATAAGGGAGTGCATTCCATCTTTTTCTGCAACATGAATAATCACATTTATATCTCATGCATCATAACGATTTTCTGCACGCATCCCACATGCACCTTAACATGCCACTCATTCGTGCATCCTGTTACACTCATTATTATATTGTATGCTCGTGCATGTAGTATTTTAGGCCATGCATCGTCAATATGTCATTCATTCATGCATCTTGGTACACTCTCATGCATAAGTAATTTTGCTTTCCAAATGTTATTAATAAAATAAAATTTCCCCTGCACAGATAGTTTGGTGAGAGATAACACCTTTGATAACAAGAGATGGAAAAAGTCAGACACACTAGCAATGCTCCAGCCACCAAGAGCTCCAGGGTGATTTTGAACTCATTAGAGAATCTGAAAGAGTTGAGCCAATCTTTGCCTCAAGAACATCGAAAAAGCTTCGTCAAGAAGTATGGAGGGATCTTGGACCTAATTTCCATACCGGTTCAAGCTACTGCTTTGAGTGCTCTAAGTCGGTATTAGAGCCCACATCTCAGATGCTTCGAGTTGCCAAACATGGACATTACACCCACCATTGAAGAATATGCTTGCTTGTTAAGGTTGTCAATGTAGAAAAATCCCACCGTGTACTTTTGCATGGGGCAATACTTGACCACTACAAGAATAGCAAGGTTACTAGGGCTTCCTGAAATTGAAGTGAATTTGACCGGGCACTCAAACTCGCAAGGGTTGACCCGAAAATTTCTTGAAAATCATTTGAGGAAACTAATGGATCGACAGGACTGGGAAACCTTTGAGAGGGTATTGGCACTAGCAATATATGGATTGGTTCTATTTCCATCGGTGCTAGACATGATAGATCAAGCAGCAATGGACGTGTTCTTCACAGTTGAAAGAAAGAAAAACCCCGTGCCGGCAGTATTGGCTGAAACGCTTTTGACTCTAGAATTTTGCTAGCGGCATCCAAAGGGGAATCTCAGATGTTGTGCACAGTTGCTCTATGTATGGGTCATGACTCACATGTACGCAAAAGGCTATATCAACCACCATTCAGATCCACTAAGAGGCTTCCATAACATCCTTACAAGACAGCTTAATGAAGAGGAATGGGAGAGCGAGTTTGACAAAGTGGAAAGAGACTCTTTTAAGTGGGTATGCCCATGGTACGAAAGTCAACAGGGGCAAGATATCATTTATAGTTGTGGTGACTATCCAAATGTTCCTTTGATGGACCCGAGAGGGTGCAAATCCTACACACCCGCCATAGCCTTACGATAACTTTGTTGGACGCAAACCGTGCCACGAGAAGAACAACTCGGTTGATGCTGTTTTCGATACGAGGATGGTGAGAATACCAAGTTGTTGACAAAAGAAGTTAGAAATGCATGGAAAAATGTGAGGATGGCGGGGAGATCACAATTGGACCGACCAATCCTAATCATTGTCTCAGAGTATGAAGCATGGAGAAAATCAAGGAAAGGTCCCGTCAACATTCCTGCAGAAAGCACGAAAGCTGAAGACCACTCCCATTCGGTAACTCAAATGACAGAACAACTGAAAGTCCTGGAATAACAAATGAAGGAAATGGAACAACAAAAGCAAGATGTCGAGTTGAAAATAGCCATTGGTCCGAAGGTTGTGAGAAGTTAACAAAGGAAAATGAACATTTAAAAGATTTGTGTGCAGATATCTCTGTAACCTCAAGAGTCCAGAAGAATACAGACAAGGTCCCGCCGAGCGTCATGACTAGATCTAGAATCTTGAAAGTAAAGTATTGTCCTTGACAATAGAGAGGCATCAACTAAGAAAAGAAAAGCGTTAGTTAGAAGAAGAAGTCATTCAACAAGGAGATGTGAGAAAGTCATTGGAAGTGGAAGTCAATCGACAAAGGGGAGTCAATGCCAACTTACAGAAGCAAATTTGTGCACAAGACATGATGACTGATGAATTGGTGCAAAAGGTCCAAGAGCTTAACATTCTATTAGTCGAAATCAAGAAGCAATGAGATTTAGGGTGGACCTCAGCAAAACACTATCATGATCAAGTGGTTCAAGCAATGAATACCGTGAAGTGGTGGAGAGAAGAGGTGCGAGAGCGAGGGATATATATTGACATATGGAAAGAAAGATATATGAGCATGAATTTGGAGCTAAACTATTGTATTCCGAATTTTGTCCAACGTTTTGAAAAGGCATAAAAATAGATTCGTGCGGACCCTATGCTTCGTCTCTCGGCTGAGTTGGATGATTTCATGCAAATGTGTGGACGGTTTGCTCGAGGGCTAAAAAGAAAGAGACCTAAGCTATTGACTTTAGGATGAAAATGTTGTAACAATGTAAAAAATTATGATGTAATCCCAATCTATGTATCGTTTTGATGAGATTTTAATGAAATATGTCCTTGCCTCCATAATTCTATGTATTGCTTTGAGGAGTTTTTAATGAAATCAATTCTTGCTCCTATGATTCCTTCGCATCCCAACTCTTGCACTTGACTTGCGACGACACCTATCGTGGAGCATGGTCTTCCTTTAGTATGTGGTCCACTACATCTTTGACTTATAGGATTCTTCCTTCTGTGCAAAAGGTAGGACGAGATGTCTCAATTCAGAATTGCTAGTGTGTTTGAGACAACGTCTATTGTGGAGAGTTTTTTCTCCCCTAGATTTGTTGTCAACTCCATTCCATCTTATGAGCACAATGCTCTCTGTGCGGGATGGAGGGACCATCTCTTGTATGTTATAAGGTGTTAACTCAAAAAAAAATATAATAATAAACTCTAAAGGTGATTTTCATAAAAGCTTTTTTGCATTTTTCCAACATTTTGTTCTCACTTTTGTTTTGATTAAAACAGTGTGTGGTTGTTGACGAATCTGGGCAAGTATACCCAGTCGTGCAAGTAATACGGTGGTGAGACCGTTTTATCGTTCCCACGAGGACTACAACAAGTACTAGCACGTACCAATTCAACTACTATCTAAGCGATTCATGGATTGAAGAGAGTTCTATGCTAACAAAAGTTAAAACCAACAAAATAAGAAAAACAAACTCTTTTTGTAATTTTCTCAAATACTTGGAAGGCAATAACAGAAGGTTTTCAAATATGATAAAAGATGTTGGGAGTAGGTTCACTAAACTTCATCCTCATGCAATGAAACAACTCACAAACAGTTTCTACTTCAATTATGACAATCAATCCACTAAACTACTCAAGCCCCGATCTCTCGGATGACAAGAGCCTAATTCCACTAATAGACCCTAATCTCTTAGGTGGCCTAGATTAATGAAATTGCATTAGGATTAGGGATTACGCGATTACTAGTAAACCAAACTCCATCTCTAGATGTAAGGGTTACTAGGTGATTAATTTCAGTTCCGGTTCTGATACGAACGTCTCCATTACATACCAAAACACTAATCGAGTCATGGGGGTGCTAGCCACAACAAGCATTAAGTACAGAAATCAACCACTCAATAACAAAGCAGAAACTGTATTGCAAGATTAAATCAAATACATGAGAATTCAGAAATAGCTACCCTAACCCCAACAATGGAGGTTTAGCTACTCATAATAATAATCAAAACCAAAGAAACATAGATGAAGGACAGAAGGGATTCCATGGGGGCAATCCTCCAGAAGATGCCTCTGGTTCCAAGAGCCTTTTGGGTTTCCAAACTCGTAGCTTCCAATGTCTCCAAGGTGTCCCTTCCCATTCTGCCTTAAACAGCTTAAAACAGGGGTTCTGAGTTTCGCACTCTCGCGGGGCGAGATGTATCTCGCGAGGCGAATATTAAACTTCTGGTCTACAGTGATTGGAACTCTCGCGAGGCGAGACACTGTTCGCGTGGCGATACAGAACAGGTTGCATTTTCCTGGCACAGTCATCTTTCAGGGTCGCGAGGCAAGGTGTGATTCGCGGGGCGAGACAGAAAGGATGACATTCTCATTGCTTTCCGGTCTGTCTGCATTCGCGGGGCGAGTATCCTCTCGCGGGGCGAGCATTCCCAGAATTTCATTCTCCACTGTTTCTTCATTCCCTTGGCTCTAAGTTAACTAGATTTTTCAGTGATTCCTGCAAAACAACACACAAAACCACCTTCACCCGTTCCAATGGAAAATCTAACAAAATCAACTAAATAATGCCTAAACTATATGACAAATGCATGCAAAAGTGTACATCAAACATCATGTAAAATCACACTATCAAATCACCCCAAGCTTATTCAATTGCTTGTCCTCAAGCAATCACCAAGGCCAGTAGAAGAAAATAGAACATGGATAGTGAACTAAGAACCCGAGTAAATGACTAATCCAAGTAATAGGCATTTCAAACAATTCAGCAAGAGACAATCAATTCAAGTCCAATTAGAGGCTTAGGTTCCTTAGACTCATATTCTCACTGATTTGGGCACTCTTGTTCACCTGAAGCTCACCCCAAGCTTGTTCTTTTGCTTGGCTCTCTTTCTCACCTCACTCAAGTGTTTAGGGGAATAAGACAATTCACTCAATTTTCCTCAAGGAATGAATCCTACCATAGGCTTGACTATCAACCAAATCTCTACTTTATTAATGAAAACAATTAAGAATCAAGAGGTCTTTCACTTGGTTGTAATGTGGCCATGGGATTAATCATTAGGTGGGGCAATCAATAAAAGGAAATTTCAAAAGGCTACACAACATATCAAGCATTGCAAAAATGACCTTCTAAAATACCCTTATGGGTTTTGATTCCTTTTTCCACCTTTCTTTTTCTTTTATTTCTCATTTCTTTTTGTCATCCCCTTCTCTATTTATTTTTCTTTTTCTTTTGTTTTTCTTTTATTTGGAGAATGGGAGATTTTTCAGCTCAAGAGAAACTTTTTTTTTCTGATTCTTTCATCCCAAACTTTTTTCAACAACCCTTTTTACCCTTTTGTAATACTTTAGAAGGTCCTATCAAACATTATTTATCAATAAATTTCAAGGTACCAAGAAAAGCATTCTTTTCATGTAGGCTCAAAATTGGGCACTAAGGGGTAGCATTTCATCATTCAAAGCTCAGAAGGCCAGAAAAATACCTATTGCCTCAATCATTTTCAAAAATGTTTTCAAAAATTTTTTTAAGCTTCAAAATGGTTTCAAGTCAAGTTCTAGAGAAAATCATCCAAGAGGAATACACTCTAACACAAAGAATGGGGTAGAATTAGTGAGTACCCCTTTGGCTCAAAATCTCACATTTTAGTAGTTCAACCATCAATGAGAAACACAAATCTATAGAACCATATGCTAATTATCAACTATAACAGATTATCTCAAGCATTTTCATTTGCAGCCTTATCACAAGAATAACAAATTTGGTTCAACAATTCACTATCACAAATTATTTGGCACTTAGTTCTCACAATTGGATGCATTATTCAGGCAAGGGGCAATCTAATAATGTGAACATGCAAAGCTATCATGCAAAACTATATGAATGCAATATGAACAAATGCAACAATACCCCTACCCCAAGCTTAAAAATTTACATTGTCCCCAATGTAAACAATCAAATTGGAGAGAGGAGAGAAATTGAAACGGCTTACCGAGGTGGTGACGGGTGTTGACTTTGCTTTTTCTTATCTTCTTGCTCTTCCCTCCTTCCTTATTACCCTGCAACCACTAGGCAATTCTCAATTTTATTATTTTTCCTCTTGAGCTTCTCAAATTATTCAAGAGGTTAAAATCAAAAACAAAATTATTAAGAAAATGAAAACAACTAAAGAGAAGGGTTAAGAAAAGTTGGGTTGCCTCCCAATAAGCGCTTCTTTAACGTCACTAGCTTGACGGGCTTCTTTCAATTAACCGGGTTTGGCTGGGCATAGAAGTGCAAGAGCACTTTTCTTCCATGGAAATCCTTTAAAGAGCTGATTTTGCTTATAGGGCCAACATTTGTGCTTCCCCTTTGCCCCTTTCACTCTGGGCCTCTTGCCCTTTTTCTTACTCTTTCCCGGTGGAGGTTCTGTTTTTACAAGATGAGCAGATCCAACTTCATCACCAACTGATACATCATTTGTCTTGAAGAGCTTCAGATTTGCTTTCATGTTGAGCTTTTCCTTCTTCTTAGGAGTAGAGGAACGGTGTTGATGTGCAACGACTTCTTTAGCTACTGTATCCACAATGTCCATGCGGAAACAATCTTCTTCATCGCTCGGGCGATGCATAGCTTCAAACACATTGAAAGTGACTGTTTCATCTTGCACTCTGAATTGCAGCTGGCCTTTTTGTACGTCTATCAAGGCCCGACCAGTTGCCAGAAAAGGTCTCCCCAGTATGAGTGGGACTTCTGCATCCTCCTCCATGTCTAAAATCACAAAGTCCACTGGGAAGATAAACTTATCCACCTTTACCAGAACATCTTCCAAGATACCATAAGGACGCTTGATTAATCTGTCAGCTAACTGCAATGCCATCCTTGTTGGTTTCACCTCTCCACCTCCAAGCTTGTTCAAAATGGAGAGCAGCATCAAATTGATACTCGCTCCCAAGTCTTTTCTGATAGCAACATTCCCAATAGTGCAAGGGATTGTAAAACTATCAGGATCTTTCAGCTTCGTAGGTAGCTTCCTTTGCAGTATCGCACTGCACTCCTCAGTTAAGGCAACCGTTTCACCTTCTTTAAACTTTCTTTTCTTCATGAGCAGTTCCTTCATGAATTTTGCATAATTGGGCATCTGCTCAAGTGCTTCAGCAAAAGGGATGTTGATCTGTAGCCTCTTGAAAATGTCAAGGAACTTGGCAAATTGTTCTTCTTTCTCTTTTTTCTTGCTCAATGGAGGATATGGCAACTTCACGTAATAGGGGATCACTTGAGGTTTGTCTCCATCCTTCAAAATCTGACTCTTAGTTCTCTTCAAAATTGAATTATCATCTACTAGCTTCTCCCTCTTGTTTTGTTCACTGACCTTTTCTTCTTCCTCAACTATAACATCTTTACCTTTTTCTTCTTTTTCCTCATCATTCAATTCCGTTTTTCCATCGACTCTATGATTCTTTACCAAAGGTTCACCGCCCACATTCTCAAGACTTTTTCCACTCCTCAAAACAACATCATTGCAATGCTCCTTCGGATTAGTTTGAGTGTTACCAGAAAAACCGCTGCTAGTTTGGTCCGCTAGGTGCTTTACAATATGGCCAACTTGAACCTCCAAATTTTTTATAGAAGCATCTGTATTTTTCTGGTTTGCCATGGTCAATTTCATGAACTGATTGAGGGTGTTTTCCAAGATAGAAACCCGGTCTTGAAGCGGTTGTGTAGGAGGAGGCTTGCTTGTTTGCCCGGCATCTTGATTCCAACCAAAATTTGGTTGATTCCTCCACCCTTGGTTGTTGCCTTGTCTCCCATAGTTCCCCATATAATTGGCTTCCTCATGGGAACTAGGTGGTGCCTCACATCTTCCATTCTCATGATCACCTCCACAAAAATCACATCTCATTACCTGTTGTGGTGGCATGGTCGTCCCTTGAACAGTTTGGAGTTGTTGTGGGAGTTGAGCTAGTTGCTTGGTAAGAGACTCCAATTGTTGTGCCATGAGCTGGTTCTGAGCCAACAATGCAGTTTGTGAATCTAACTCCAACACTCCCCTTCTTTGTGTGGGACCCCGATCATGATGCATCAAATAATCATTAGAGGCCATAGCCTCTATCAAAGTCAATGCTTCTTCTGCTGTCTTTGTATTCATGGAACCTCCAGCTGAGGCATCCAACATGTACCTGGTTGACGGCCTCAATCCATTACTGAATGTTTGCATTTGGGTATGATCATCAAACCCATGATTTGGACATCTCCGAAGCAATTCCTTGAACCTTTCCCAGGCGTCATACAGAGTCTCACCTTCTTGTTGAGCAAAGCTTATGATGTCACCCCTTGCCTTTACAAATCTTGAGGTGGGGAAGAACCTTGCCAGAAATTTTGCCTCTAAGTTGTCCCATGTAGTGAAGCTCCCCGTTGGTTGTGATTGGAGCCAAGACTTGGCTCTATCTCTTAGAGAAAAAGGGAACAATCTCAATCGAATTGCATCATCGGAGGCACCATTTATCTTCACTGTATCGCACAACTCCAGGAAAGTGGAGACATGACTGTTAGGATCTTCCTTCTCCAACCCAGCAAACTGATTTTGTGAAACCATGTTGATGAGATTTGGCTTGATTTCAAAATTGTTGGAGTTCACTGGAGGCCTCACTATGCTAGTGACATGCCGGTTGACATTTGTATTGGCATAGTCACCAAGTGTCCTCCGTGGTGGTGGAGTATCTTCACCATTCCCTGCCATCTTGAGTTCTTCTTGTTGATCTTGAGAGGTGGAAGTCTCTTGTTCTTCTCCTTGTTGTCTTAACAAATTCTGCTGTCTTGCTTGCTTCCTATTCTTCCTAGCTGTTCTTTCAATTTCTGGATCGTATAGGAGTTGGTCAGCTGGAATAGTACCTCGCATACAAAAACAGTCTAGCAACAAGAGTGTTAGTAGTAAAGGTTAGCACACAACAGCAAACACACCAGAAAAATGACAGCAAAAATAAAAACAACACAAAAAAATGACAGCAAACAGTTTATAAAAGAAAAGAAAAATTTTAAAACAGAAAAATTTTGTGCTCAAATTAGTAACCAAAATGGATATGCTAATATTGAGACGCAGTCCCCGGCAACGGCGCCAAAAACTTGTTGACGAATCTGGGCAAGTATACCCAGTCGTGTAAGTAATACGGTGGTGAGACCGTTTTATCGTTCCCACGAGGACTACAACAAGTACTAGCACGTACCAATTCAACTACTATCTAAGCGATTCATGGATTGAAGAGAGTTCTATGCTAACAAAAGTTAAAACCAACAAAATAAGAAAAACAAACTATTTTTGTAATTTTCTCAAATACTTGGAAGGCAATAACAGAAGGTTTTCAAATATGATAAAAGATGTTGGGAGTAGGTTCACTAAACTTCATCCTCATGCAATGAAACAACTCACAAACAGTTTCTACTTCAATTATGACAATCAATCCACTAAACTACTCAAGCCCCGATCTCTCGGATGACAAGAGCCTAATTCCACTAATAGACCCAAATCTCTTAGGTGGCCTAGATTAATGAAATTGCATTAGGATTAGGGATTACGCGATTACTAGTAAACCAAACTCCATCTCTAGATGTAAGGGTTACTAGGTGATTAATTTCAGTTCCGGTTCTGATACGAACGTCTCCATTACATATCAAAACACTAATCGAGTCATGGGGGTGCTAGCCACAACAAGCATTAAGTACAGAAATCAACCACTCAATAACAAAGCAGAAACTGTATTGCAAGATTAAATCAAATACATGAGAATTCAGAAATAGCTACCCTAACCCCAACAATGGAGGTTTAGCTACTCATAATAATAATCAAAACCAAAGAAACATGGATGAAGGACAGAAGGGATTCCATGGGGGCAATCCTCCAGAAGATGCCTCTGGTTCCAAGAGCCTTTTGGGTTTCCAAACTCGTAGCTTCCAATGTCTCCAAGGTGTCCCTTCCCATTCTGCCTTAAACAGCTTAAAACAGGGGTTCTGAGTTTCGCACTCTCGCGGGGCGAGATGTATCTCGCGAGGCGAATATTAAACTTCTGGTCTACAGTGATTGGAACTCTCGCGAGGCGAGACACTGTTCGCGTGGCGATACAGAACAGGTTGCATTTTCCTGGCACAGTCATCTTTCAGGGTCGCGAGGCGAGGTGTGATTCGCGGGGCGAGACAGAAAGGATGACATTCTGCTGTTTCTGGCTGTCTGCATTCGCGGGGCGAGTATCCTCTCGCGGGGCGAGCATTCCCAGAATTTCATTCTCCACTGTTTCTTCATTCCCTTGGCTCTAAGTTAACCAGATTTTTCAGTGATTCCTGCAAAACAACACACAAAACCACCTTCACCCGTTCCAAGGGAAAATCTAACAAAATCAACTAAATAATGCCTAATCTATATGACAAATGCATGCAAAAGTGTACAGCAAACATCATGTAAAATCACACTATCAGTGGCTTTTCTGAACAATTGCTCCAAGACACCCTTATCGCACTCGGTCACAGATAAGAGCCATGGCGGATGAACTAGAAGAAGTCCAAGAGATCAGGGATGAAGTCAGTCAAATCAAGGATCAGATGACTAAGATGATGAAGATCCTACAAGCAATGCAGAAGGAAAAGAACACAGGAGAACCCTCCAGCCTCGAACGAAGGACATCCGGCCACACCTCTCATTCCGGCCGGTCTTGATCAGATTCCTATTCAAGGCTTCAACCAACCAGGGGTCATGATGCCTCTCACTATTTATCCAAGCAACCAAACTCATCTTTCATTTGACCCGAACAATCCCCCATATGGTTTGCCTCGTGGATTTGTGCCACCAATGGCCCCCAGCCCACAAGATGGCATTCAAAACTTCGAACATATCACTCAGACACAAACCCCCGCCGATGCTGTCGAAATGCCACAAACACAAACTGTCAACCCTACAGATGGTAACACCCCGACAGTGACACTTTCTGCCAATCCAAAAAATCCACAATACACCCCACATTATGGACCCCAGGGGACTCAAATGATGCCAAACTTCGGGTCCTCCTACATGCCATACCCCTTTCGCCAGAATATGTACTGTGAAACTCCAGTGAATCAATCGGGAGGGAATTCCCAATCTAAAGAAAAGTTGGAAGTGTTAGAGGAGAGACTGCGGGCCATTGAAGGGTCAAATAGTTATGGTCTTCGGGATGCCTCAGAGCTTTGCCTGGTGCCAAATATTGTAATTCCACCAAAATTTAAGGTACCCGATTTTGACAAATATTGGGGAACCACTTGTCCCAAAAACCATTTGACCATGTATGTAAGGAAGATGGCATCATACGCTCAAGATGATAAGATCTGGATTCACTTCTTCCAAGACAGTTTAACTGGGACAGCTTTAAATTGGTACACGCATCTCGAATGGGCCCACGTTCGATCCTTCAAAGATCTAGCAGATGCATTCCTGAAGCAATACAAGTACAATATTGACATGGCTCCCGATAGGATGCAACTCCAAAATATGGCAAAGAGAGACACAAAGACTTTCAAGGAGTATGTGCAACGATGGAGGGAACTGGCTGCTCAAGTAGAGCCTCCATTGGCCGAGAAAGAAATTGTGGCAATGTTCATTGATACACTCTAGTCGACTTTCTATGATAGAATGGTAGGAAGTGTGTCATCGAACTTTTCTGACGTGGTCATTATCGGTGAAAGAATCGAAAGTGGAATAAGGACTGGCAAAATCACTGAGACTTCATTGGCAAATGGCCCAAAGAAAGCCCCGTTTGTGAAAAAGAAGGAGGGAGAAGCACATGCAGTAACCCTCGAACAAAAGAAATCGAACCAATTTAAACCAAACCAAACACCCGCCTTCCAAGCCCAATACGCCCCATATTACCAACCACCTCCATATCACCAAGCCAACCAGTCATATATCGCTGCCACCTCACAATTTCCAAATCCTCAACAGATGGCTCCTTACCGACCATCATACCTTTCGCAGCCTCAAACACACCCTACTATGCCACCTCGAATTATTCAACCCCTAAATCCAAACCCAAACACCAGCCAAACAAGACCACCATATAACTCGGAAAGAAAGTCAGTGCGTTTTGACCCGATACCCATGACCTACACTGAACTATTCCGTCAACTTGTGAGCAAATCTGTGCTAACTCCTATCCCGACAAGACCAATAGACCCTCCTTATCCAAAGTGGTATGACCAAAACGCTAAATGTAAGTATCACGATGGGGCCACGGGTCATTCCACCGAGAATTGTAAAGCTTTGAAGTTTAAGGTGCAAGACCTGATTAATGCCAAATGGTTGAGCTTTCAGAAGGATGCTCCAAATGTGGCACAGGGTCCTATGCCAAATCACGGAGTTTTGGGAGTCAATGCCATTGAAAGCTTCTTGGAACATACTCTCAAGAGTAAAGTGGTTGATGTTAGGACTCCTATGAGAGTTATTTTCAGAGAAATGTGCAAATGCGGATTGATCCAAATCCCGATCATGGAAGAAAAGGCCCTCGATGATGATATAAGGTGTGACTTCGACGAGAATATAGGGCATTCGATTGAAGACTGTGCTGAGTTTCGGCAAGTTGTGCAGCAGTTAATGGATATGAAGATTATCTTAATTGATTGTGAATCAAATGAGTATGGCATTAATATGGTTACTGAATCTACAATTTCCCCAACCCCAATTAAGATAACCCTTTTTACTGTTGTGGTTAATCCTCAACCAGTTCTTGAGCAAGTCACTCCGAAACCAGTGGTGATATACTATACTGAGAAGAAACCTTTGTCGGTTCCAAGTGGGCCAACACCAATTGTTATCCGAGTCCCAGGTCCTTTCCCTTTCAAGAACACTAAAGCAGTACCATGGAATATGATAGACAGGTTCAACCCAATCCTTCCGAAGGGACTACTGTGGTTACCAACATATCAGGAATTGGTGGAATGACTAGGAGTGGTCGCATTTATACTCCAGAAGTATTGCGAAGGGAGGGAACAGAAATGGAAGAAAAAGATCCCAAGGGGAAAGAGAAGGTGGAACGGATGTCGGCTGAAAAGGATACAAAAGGGGGTGATAATAAAAAGGAGGTATCTGATGAAGAAGCTGGTGAATTCTTGAAGTTCATCAAGCAAAGCGAGTACAGGGTTGTGGATCAATTGAATCAAACTCCAGCTCGGATATCTCTTTTGTCTTTGTTGATGAATTCTGAGACACATATGAGAGTACTGATGAAGGTGTTGAATCAAGCTCATGTCACTAATGACATCACAATTGACAAGTTCGATAACATCGTGGGTAATATCGTTGCTGATAATTATGTCACTTTCACTGATGATGAAATTCCAGCTGAAGGAATAGGGCACAACAAGGCGTTACACATTTCTGTGAAGTGTCGAGATCATGTCATGGCTAGGGTCCTCATTGATAATGGCTCTTCTTTGAATGTAATGCCAAAGTCAACATTGGCAAAGTTGCCTTTCGATGGAACTCATATGAAGTCAAGTACAATGATTGTAAAAGCTTTCGATGGCACCCGAAGGGAAGTCATGGGAGAAATTGAATTGCCCATTCAGATTGGCCCTTGCACCTTTGAAATACTCTTCCAAGTAATGGACATCACACCAACTTACAGTTGTCTCCTGGGACGACCATGGATCCATTCGTCTGGAGCTGTACCTTCCACATTGCACCAGAAAGTGAAGTTCATTGTCGATAGTAAGTTGATAATTGTTTCTGGAGAGGAGGATATGTTAGTGAGTAAGCCATCAACAACCCCTTACATTGAAGCTGCCGAAGAAGCTCTCGAGACCGCTTTCCAATCACTTGAAATTGCCAATGCCACTTATGTTGGGGATGGTGGTCCACTCTTGAAACCTCAGTCATCTAAAACGTCCATTATGATGGCTAAGGTTATGCTCGAAGGAGGATACCGACCTGGAAGTGGTTTGGGGAAGAATAGCCAAGGTGTCACTGACATCCTCATGCTCACTGAGAACAAGGACAGGTTTGGGTTGGGATATAAACCCACTAAGGCCGACAAGATGAGGGTTATAGAAGAGAAGAAAAGGAAGAGGTTGGCTCGACTGGAAAATCGTGAATACGAGGCTGAAAGGGTTCCCATCTGTGACATTCGACAGAGCTTCCGAAGTGTAGGGTTCGCATTCCTGGACCAAGAAGTAGCTGTTGAAGATGATTATCTCGCCGATCATGGTGTCAATTTGGTGTATCCATGCCCTCCGGATATAGAGCTCGACAATTGGGAGGTCATTGAGTTCCCCAGGACCATAGAGTTTTTTTCAAAGTAATTCTGTAATGCTTATCCTTTAGCTCTGCCCAAGGCTTTAGGAATTTTGTTGTAATGGGCTTACTTGTTTCCGTTTCAGTATGACTTATCAATAAATGCATGCATTCAATGTCTTTATGTTCTCATCTCTCTTTTTAATTTCGCTTTTATTCATCGTTCCTCACCAATAAATGCAGTTTCCCATATTTAACCTTTATTCATTCATCTTTCCCTGATAACTATCAAAATGCAGATCTAAAAGTGACTCTCTTGAAAATGACAGTGTTAGTAACTCAACGTACAATTTTGACTATCACATTGATCATACTGACGAGGTTGTTGATGATGACGGGGAAGTCCCTCCTGAATTATTGAGGTTGGTAGAACAAGAAGCCAGGGAAATTCGGCCCCATGAAGAGCCGAGTGAACTAATTAATTTGGGAAATGAAGACGATAAAAAAGAGGTCACGATTGGCCTTTCCCTGAAAGAAAAGGAGCGAAGTAGGTTGATCAGGTTGTTGATGGATTATAAAGATGTTTTTGCATGGTCGTGCCAAGACATGCCAGGGTTAGACCCTAGTGTAGCAGAACACAAACTGCCATTAAAGCCGGAGTGTCCTCCAGTAAAACAGAAGCTATGAAGGATGAAAGTGGAAATGTCTTTAAAGATCAAGGAGGAGGTCAAGAAACAACTGGATGCGGGTTTCCTAGAAGTGGTAAAGTACCCTCAATGGGTTACTAACATCGTTCCTGTCCCCAAGAAAGATGGAAAGGTTCAAATGTGTGTCGACTATCGAGATCTGAATAGGGCAAGCCCAAAATATGATTTTCCTCTGCCTCATATTGACGTTCTTGTAGATAATACTGCCCAACATGCATTATTCTCTTTCATGGATGGATTCTCAGGATATAATCAGATCAAGATGGCACTTGAAGATATGGAGAAAACTACATCTGTCACTTTATGGGGAACCTTTTGCTACAAGGTTATGCCCTTTAGCTTGAAAAATGCTAGGGCAACATATCAACGGGCTATGGTGGCTTTATTCCATGACATGATGCATAAGGAGATAGAAGTTTATGTAGATGACATGATCGCCAAGTCCAGATCCGAAGATGACCATGCTGATAATCTGCAGAAACTTTTTGAGCGATTAAGAAAGTTTAAGCTCCAATTGAATCCAGCCAGATGCACTTTTGGAGTGAAATCAGGCAAGCTTCTGGGGTTCATTGTTAGTCAAAGAGGAATAGAGGTTGATCCCGAAAAGGTTTGAGCAATCATCAACATGCCAGCACCTCGAACGGAGAAGGAAGTTCGTGGGTTTTTAGGAAGATTGAACTACATTGCCCGGTTCATCTCCCAACTAACTGCGACATGTGAACCAATCTTTAAATTGCCGCGCAAAAATCAGGTTGTGACATGAATGAAGATTGTCAAAGAGCCTTTGAGAAGATCAAACAATACCTACAGGAGCCTTCGTTCTTGGTTCCCCCAGTGCCGGGAAGACCTCTCATCATGTATTTAACTGTGCTAGATGAATCAATGGGTTGTGTACTGGGGCAACACGATGAGTCAGGAAGAAAAGAACATGCCATCTATTATCTAAGCAAGAAGCTCACCAGTTGTGAAGCCAACTACTCACTGCCGGAACACACTTGCTGTGCTTTGGCTTGGGCGGCCTGCCGTTTGAGGCATTACATGTTGTGTTACACTACCTGGTTGGTGTCCAAAATGGATCCAATTAAGTATATCTTTGATAAGACTGCTCTGACCGAAAGAATTACTCGCTGGCAAGTCCTGCTATCAGAATACGACATTGTCTATGTCACCCAAAAAGCAATAAAAGGGAGTGCTCTCGCAGAGTATCTAGCCAATCAGCCAGTAGAAGATTATGGATCGATGCAATGTGATTTCCCAGATGAAGATATAATGGCTTTGCTTGATCGCGAACAATCACCAGAAAAAGAAAAGTGGACTTTGTTATTTGATGGAGCTTCTAATGCCTTGGGGCATGGAATTGGGGCAATACTAATCTCACCAGAAAATGATTATTTCTCTGTCACTGCTAGGCTTTGCTTTGATTGTACAAACAATATAGCCGAATATGAAGCTTGTGCGCTCGGGGTCCTGGCAGCAATAGAATCAAAGGCAAGGTATATAGGGACTCTGCATTAGCCATCCACCAGCTAAGAGGGGAATGGGAAACCCGAGATGCCAAGTTAATCCCGTACCATGACTACATCAAAGGTTTGATTGAGCAGTTTGATGAAGTCACATTTCATCATATTCCCCGAGAAGATAACCAATTAGCTGACGCGTTGTCTACCTTGTCCTTGATGTTCAAAGTAAGTGATGAGAGGAACTTACCACTCATCAAAATGGAAAGTCGTGATCATCCTGCATATTGTCAAGTGATAGAGGAAGAGTCTGATCAAAAACCGTGGTACCATGACATCAAATGCTTCGTCCAAAGAAGGGAATACCCTTCGGGCGCTTCGGAAAATGACAAAAGAACCCTAAGAAGACTTGCAATAGGTTTCTATTTAGATGGAGATATTCTCTACAAAAGAAATCATGACATGGTGTTGTTAAGATGCGTTGATGCGAAAGAAGCTAAACGAATAATTGAGGAGGTCCATGAAGGATCGTTCGGAACACATGCGAGCGGGCATGCAATGGCAAGAAAAATCTTGAGGGCTGGCCAATACTGGTTGACAATGGAGGCAGATTGCTTTAATTTTGCGAAGAGGTGCCATAAGTGTCAAATATATGCTGATAAGGTTCATGCACCGCCAACTCCCTTGAATGTCATGACGGCACCCTGGCCATTCTCAATGTGGGGAATGGATGTGATTGGTCCAATCGAACCAAAAGCCTCGAACGGGCATCGCTTCATTCTTATTGCCATTGATTATTTCACAAAGTGGGTTGAGGTGCATCATATGCCAATATGACCAGGAATGTCGTGGTCAAATTTGTAAAAAGAGAATTAATTTGTCGTTATGGGTTGCCAAATGAGATTATCACTGATAATGCGACTAACTTGAACAACAAGATGATGAAAGAGATGTGTGAAAACTTCAAGATAAAGCATCATAATTCCTCCCCATATCGCCCAAAGATGAATGGAGCAGTTGAGGCTGCTAATAAAAATATCAAGAAGATTGTCCAAAAGATGGTGGTGACATATAAGGATTGGCATGAGATGTTATCTTTTGCTTTGCACGGCTACCGTACCTCTATTCGCACCTCGACAGGGGCAACTCCGTATTCTTTAGTTTATGGGATGGAAGCAGTACTCCCGATTGAAGTAGAGATCCCCTCATTAAGGGTATTGAGAGAGGCAGAATTGGAAGAAGCCGAGTGGATCCAAGATCAACTCGACCAATTGAACCTTATTGAAGAGAAAAGATTAGCAGCACTGTATCACGGCCAATTGTACCAGAAAAGGTTGATGAGAGCTTACGAGAAGAAAGTACTCCCCCGGCAGTTTCGGGAGGGTGATCTAGTGCTCAAAAAGATCCTACCAATCCAAAAGGATCACCGTGGGAAGTGGACCCCGAACTACGAAGGACCTTACGTTGTGAAAAAGGCCTTCTCGGGAGGAGCTTTAATCCTCACCAGGATGGATGGGGAAGATCTTCCACTCCCTATAAACTCAGATGCAGTCAAAAAGTATTATGCTTGAACGCATTTCCCAAGAAGAAGAAAAAAAAGGTGTGAAAAAATAAAAAGAAGAAAAGTTCGCTAGGCTGAAAATCTGAAAAGTCAGTCTAGGCAAAAGTTAGAGCAACCCGCTAGGCTAAAAACCTGAAAAGACGGTCTAGGCAAAAGTTAGGGTTCAAAAAATAATAAACAATGGAAGTGTCATCAAGTCGATGAACTGGGGCAATCGGTGGGATAGATGCATGAAGACCGGGGCAGATAGCATTCTCAGATGTTGATTAGTGAGCAGTCGATATGGTATAAGAGATACTAACACTGGTCATGGAAAGAGATGTCACTTGAGGAGATGTGTTTCCACTCCACAACCTTTTTTGCAATTCCATACTCCATTGTAATATCTGCTTTGTATACCTTTTCAGTCCAAATATAATGATATTGACTTCCTTTATTTTGTTTCGCTACCTTGGTCCCTTTTTCATAACTTTTGTCATTTGTGTGTGTGCATTCATCCTGATAAGTATATACAGAAATGTGAAACAAGTAATGTTTTTTTAAGCAGTTAGAATTCCTTAGAAAACCTTAAAAGGTCATGGCGGGCACGATGGTTCCCCTATGAAGGGCACTGAAGAAATGAATGAATATCAAGAATCAACTACTGGGATGATTATCATCAAGGGTGTTTACCATCAGAAAATAAAAGTGCAAGATATCCCTCCTCGAAAAGATGGGCCTTGTTTTATTTCATCCTCAAGATTGACTGTGATCGATACTTTTAAGGGGTCAATGATCTAATAATGAAAAGAAACAGCAAAGAAGAAATATTTTCTCATCAAAAGTATCTCTTGCATCGTACAAAAGTATAATAAGGGTTCTCATCATCAGCGTTCATTGTGTGTTGGATTGAAAGATAGTTATTTGAGTTTTCATCAATCATGAAAACCATATCATACATTGTCATTCCATCAATGAGTAAAACCAACACTCATGCATTGCATTTGTCTATCTGGCCTCATAAAAGAGCTTCTGACGGGCAATCCACCCCGTGAGCTAAATTTTATCTTTCTGTTCGAGCTTTTGACGGGCAATCCACCCCGTAAGCTCATTTTATCTTTTTGTTCGAGTTTCTAACGGGCAGTCCACCCCGTATGCTCTTTTATGTTTTCTATTCGAGCTTTTGACGGGCAATCCACCCCGTAAGCTCTTTTATCTTGCAGTTTCAGTTTCTGACGGGCAATCCACCCCGTAAGCTATTTTATCTTTCTATTCGGGTTTCTAACGGGAAATCCACCCCGTAAGCTCATTTTATCTTTTTGTTCGAGTTTCTGACGGGCAGTCCACCCCGTAAGCTCTTTTATGTTTTCTGTTCGAGCTTTTGACGGGCAATCCACCTCGTAAGCTCTTTTATCTTGCAGTCTGAGCTTCTGACGGGTAATCCACCCCGTAAGCTCTTTTATCTTTTTGTTCGGGTTTTTAACGGGCAATCCACCGTGTAAGCTCTTTATCATTGTTTTTAAGCTTAGCAGGCAGTCCACCGTGCAAGCTTTTCATGTGTAGACCATAGTGGGCAATCCAACCCGCTGGTTCTTTATAGGAAATCGCTTTGTAGTCACGGGTCCTTTGCTTGCCTACATATCCCGGCCAAAATTGGAGTTCATGTCTTTACTCGTTTCTTATAACGATAATAGGTTAACTACGGTTACACCTACTATCTAATAAGAAACAAGTAAAGAGGGGCAGCTGTGAACGCCTAATTTTGTCCGGGCATTTTTTCTTAATTAATATTTTTGAAAAAAAAAATAAAAAAATGCAAAAAAACTAAAAAATGTTCTTTTTTTGATCCATTATAATTAGATGTAGCCCAATTTTATTCTTGTTGTTACAAGCCCATGATCCAAACCCAAATCAAAATAATAAAAATAAATAAATAATAATTAAAAAATGAAAAATTAGAAGAGAGACGTTGTTTTTTGCCCGTGATGCTTTTTCCCATCCTTGCTTTGCCCTCTTCCAATTTGAGGTAAACCAGCTTTCTCTTTTATTTCCCTTATTTTGTTTTCTTTCACTTTCTTTCAGAAAGAGGGGGGACAACATCCCTGCACCTGCCAGGCAGAGTAGTGGGAGCACCACACCATGGCACCACAATCTGTCCAATTTTCGTCCTCCCCCTTTCAGAGCAAATAACAGATTTTTGTTCTCTTCCTCATCCTATATATACACATTATATTTCAGAGGGCAGGGGGGTTTTTCTTGATCTCATCAACATAAGGAAAAAAAAAATTTAGTGTGAACACAGAAGAGTTTAGAGCAAAGAACAGAGTCACAATTACAAAACACTTCTCAGAGCAGTAAAACAAATACTAAAAAAAATTTGTTCAAAGGAGGGAGAGAACAAGAGGCCACCGTCCGGTTGCTTCCACGCCACCGTTGCGTGTCGTTGCTTCGTCCACTGCTGTCCGCGTCTCGCCCACCGCAGTGTACGAACCTTTGTCTCCGTCTGCTAACTCCGCCACCACAGCCCGATGCCCCTCCGTTCTGTCCAGCAGCGCGTCAACCGCTTTTGTCTCATCACCGTTCGCGTCCTCCGCCACATCTCAGGCCAGAAGCTTACCCGCCGCACCAGATCCGCCAACACCACCGAATCGCCACCATCTCTACCGCGGACTCCGTCACAAACGGCCAAACGCAGATCCGCGTCTCCGGAACGGCCATCCACCGCACGAGCCGCCGTGGGCCAGACGTCCTCCCTCCGCCATCGTCGTGTCCGTTCATGCATCCACTCCCCCTCCTTGGTTCTTCTCGTTTCTGTGGGTAACGAAGGCTAAGCCTCTGATGCTTTGCTTTTACCTTCATTTTATTCTTTTTAATTTTTGTTTTATGTTATATACTTAAATACTTATTAGGTTATCACTTATCAGGTTCTAATGGCGGGCTTGTGCAGCACGTTTTTTTATGTTTTTTTTTTGTTTCAGTTGGATTTGGGCCAAGCAGAAGACAAAAAGAGAAATTTGTCCCCTTTTTTTTTAAAAAAAAAACTCTGGGCAATGTCTGTTAGGCCCAAAATTTTGTTTTTTTAATTTTTGTAACTAGGCCAAGGATGTAGTGAGGCCCATCAGAAAGAAACATAAGTTGTGGGCTAATCACTAGACCTCTCTCTTTTTTTCTTTAATAAGTCTGGATCTAGTTAAAGCAAAAAAATTAAATAAAAATAAAAATAAAAAAGACTCTTAAAAAAGATTTTTAGTTCTTTTTAAAAAAAATCATTTTTTGAAAAAAAAATGAAAAAATGAAAAAAAATCATTTCTTTCTTAAAAAAGAGGAGTTTGTTGTTTCTTTGTTCCTCAATTGAAAAATACTTTTTTAAATTACAAATTCCCTTTTCAAAAAGGGGTAAAATAATAAATCCTCTTCTAAGATTTTTTGACTCTTTTTCATAATGAAAATTCTTTCCAAATGAAACCTTTTTTAAAGAAATTCTTTTTTTGTAAAAAAATCTTTTGAGTTCACGCAACAATCTATAATGTTGATGTATGATTTTTCATCCTCAAATATTGTATGAATTGTAAGGGTTCATCGTATAGCTCCGCTATCTTTAACCCTGTGCAAGAGTGAATTCCTTTTTGTATAAAATAATAAATGTTTTCAATTTACTCCTTTGATTCAATTTTATAAAATAAAATATTTTGAATTCATGCAACAATCTACGACGTTGATATATGAATTTTCATCCTCAAGCGGCATATGAATTGTAAGGGTTTATCGCATAGCACCGCTATCTTGGGCCCTGTGCATAAGTGGATTAATTTCAAAATAAATCCGTTTTCAAATCATTTACAAGAAATCAAATTCCCACTCAAAAATTAAAATCAATAAACCAACCAATTAAATCTTTTTCCAAAAGAACTACGTGGCTTTGAGTTTCCCATCACACCCGGGAATACGTAGGAGCAAGATAAATCATCTTGTCAAGCCAAAACTATTTTTTTTCCTTATTTTTGCGTCTCCTTTTATTTAAGAATAACTAATTAAAATATTTAAATTTATATTATTTAGGGATGCCCTATGGACTTGGGTGCCATGTTTAATCCCTTAGATTTGAGGATACTCTGTGGACTTGTGTGTCATGTTCAACCACATTTAGGTTTTATCAACAATAATTTTTAAAATACATACAAAACAAATAAATAAATACAAAATATTTTTTAAAAAAATAATTCTTTCTTGTAAATAATTTTTGGGGTAAAATAAATATTTAAAAGGTTATTAAAATGTTTTGCACAATTAACTTGAGGTACCGTTTTTAAAACGGGCGATGTAGGGTGCTAACACCTTCCCTACTTGTAACTGACTCCCGAACTCAAAATCTCTATGTTTTTTTTAAAAAGACCAGTTTCTTTAAAATAAACGGTTTTTTTCCAATGTTTTTCCCAAATAAAATATTGGTGGTGGCTCCTCTTTTTTTACCTTCTTTTAGTAGTGTCCGGACGGGACGGTCGCGACAAGCGTAAATATCAGAGTAAATGATTATTCCAAAAAAACAAGCCAAGGTGGCCCCGAGTCTACATCTGGAGTTTAAATGAACCGAAACGGTTTACAACCAAAAAGGAAATAGTTCCAAAATTCAAACAATTGAAGAGGTATCTCATATGACTCAACAAAAACCAACGAAATAACCGAGTTGCAGCAACTGCCCATACTACTATTATGTGTGGCTCCCTGAGATGGATCCCTTCATGGAGTTCCTGAAGCCGAACCAAAAAGGGCGGGGGTGAGTCCCAGAACTCAGTGAGGGTTTATAAACACAATCAAATATATCAAATATATCAAATATATATATAAATAAATACATATGTCATGTCATACTTTACCACATACTCAAACCATTTCATCATTGCAAAGTTGCATTACAATCATTTAGCCATTGAGTAAGATGCTTGTTTTCCATTTGGAGTTGTTCACTAAAGTCTCCCACTCCGACAACCACATTTATACCCCGATCGGATCCGCTGACCGGCAAGTGACCTCGGCCACTGCGTAACTACCCACCAAACTCTGGGGTTCTTTCACTAGAGTCCCTTCTCCGACGGTCATATTTATATACCGGTCGAGTCCGCTGATGTAACACCCCCTTGGCGCTACATGTTGAAACTAAAAGACTGGAAATAATTATGTTGGTTGCTTTTGGAAAATATAATTTTCTCTATTTCTTAACTTCCTTAAAAATTAGTGATAAATTTTTTCTTTTCCTTTCCTCAAACGATACAACCTAAACCGTTATAATTAATAGACAACCGAATACATATATATGCATCAATAAGGTTTTACATATGGCCCTTTATATTACAATCATTTATTTAAGCCATATCATAAGGAAAACACACATAAACTAAACCTATATAGTAGTGGTACTACTTTCCAAAAGTAAACCTAAATCAGAATCCTACAGCTAGTCACACTTAAGAATACCCATTGGGAAGTCCTCACGAGAACTCCCCGCCCGCAGAAGTACCCAGGTTAGTCCTTCACACGCTTCCGTCATCAGCCTCGTCAAAGAGCAGGGAACGTATTCCCGTGTACGACATCAGACTCATTTGGCTCATCTGTACTCGAATATATATATGTAGAAGCATAGTAGAAACCCAACATGAAAATAAATAAAGCATGGGTGAGATACCATCATTGAGTTTCATCATGATAACTACATGCACGACACTCAAACAAACACCATGTATACATGTTATAAATATTTCCTACCAATGGGATTCATACCCGATCATCCACTCGTAATTTTTCAAAAATGCATGACACTTCAATATCCATTCCTATGAGTCTTGATCTTTATTCTCCGGAGATTCCTAACTTCCCTTCTTCGAGCAATGATTAGGCTACGATACCCTTAACACAATTGTCTCATGAGATCGGCCTCTAAATTTAGGTTTGGCTCCAATTGTTCAGGGAATATCACGATGTAGCACCTAAAATAATATTGGAATAGTTCCCTATTGAGTACATTCGTGCCGGGTAACCGAATTCCACGACCCGAGGTTGCAAGGCCTCAAGTATTCGTTGGATTTTCGAAGCCCGAATGTCCCTCAGACCCAAAGACCCTAGAATTTATCTTTGGTCCGTAACTAACCAATTTACCCAATTCACCCTTTGTGAAATTGTAGCTCGATACCCAAGGCATGTCTGCCCAAATATGGCATGTTTGCCAGACTATACATGTAAAATCCTTTGTTATCGTAATTGTTCTTTGTCTTTTGTTTTTCCTCTGTCGAGGCTTAAAGCTCCCGACTACCCTTCCTTAGGTATTCCAAGTCCTTTCCTTTCCAAGTGCAATTTCCTTTTAGGAACACTGGCCCGACATCTCGGCAATCTAGGTCCTTATCCTTTCCTTGATTTTTCCCCAAAAAAATTTTCGTTCTGTGAAAGACAAATACCAAAAACAAAAACTCCGAAAACTTATCCAAGTTTGTCGGAAATTTCCGTTGTTCTTAAATTCTTTTCCACAAATCCTTTTCCGATGAAATTCGTTTTTAAAACATAACAAAAATCATTTTTCCCTTAAATCCTTTGTTTTTATTTCTGAAAATTTGTTAATTCTTTTTTTTTTTAAAATCATTTCTAACCCATATATTTATTTTTCTCATGTAAAAAGATCGTTTTTCCTCATACTGTCGTTAGGTAAGGAAAAACCCTTATTTCTTGAAAAATTATTTATTATCAATCTTAAAACACTTTTTAAAATACATTTTCTTAAAATTAAGATTTTATTTCCATTTTTCCCGATGTTTTCGAAACAAGTGCGAAAGTGAAATTTTTACTACATCGTCTGGCGCGTTGCTCATTAACTTATTCTTTTATTAAAACTCATTAAAATATTATTATTTTTAACATAAAAAATTAAATCCACCAATTTTCAAAAACGTAATATTTCCCTTAAATTTTCTTAACGTTTTATCCTTAATTTTCAATAAGCACTGACCGGTGTCAGGCTTCCAGCCAATCATAAAAATCAACAGAAAATTTCATACAACACAATTTATCACATGCTTTCACAACCAAAAATAAATTCACACATCGCAATTTATAACATGTTTTCACAGATAAATCATGCATCACAGAATATTACGCAAAAATTTTAAAACAAACACCACAAACTACAACCATTAATTACAGACACACCAAACAATTAATACACATAGTTATCGAAGCTCCTCAGGCAAACTCCCCTTACCTTTGAAGATTCCAGTTCTGATTCAACGAAGTCTCGGTTTTTCAAATCCGGTTTCCTCCACGAACTCCGAACAACAACTAATAACACAATCCTTCACAAAACAACACATAACTAATTAAACTTTGGAAAAAAAACTATTTTTTTCCTATGGGTATGGTTTCGGCCCAAGCTAAGAAAATAGGTTCGAGGTTTCAAAATTCCACATACTCTTAGATCCATAACCTTAGAGTAGTGTAGAGCTAGCGAAAATTGCCATAACTTGAAAATGAAGAAAAATCATCAAACCCATTTTGTGGGTAGATTCGACCAACAATGAAAAAAATGGCTAGGGGTTTCAAAATTTTATATACTCTTGGATCCATGATCCTAGAGTAGTAGAGATGTATTGAAAATTACTAGAACTCAAAAATAATCATCCTATGATTTTCTACAATTTTTTGAAGACATACATGAAAGTTGAAGAAAATTGTTTTTGGACATGATTCAATGGAAAGAAATGGACTAGAAAAGCTTATGACTTGAAATTGGAACAAAACCTCCTCTATCCTCACAAGTGAGGTTTCGCCTGTTGGAAATTTTAGCCAAAGCAAGTCCCACATTGTATGGGAGCTAACTTGGAGAGCCCCCTTAAGCCTATATAAAGAAGCTTAAGGGGTGCTAACTAATCACACCAATCCTCACAAGAGAGAGTGAGAGAAAAATAGAGAGATCCTTAGAGAGAGTTTTCTCAGAGAGAAAAATAGTGAGCCAATTTGTGAGAGTGTTATCCACAAATTGAGGATACAATATTCTTGTATTTTTGTATTCCCATTATTGTTATAGTGGAAGTTTAAGCGGCCTACGGGTCTCGTAGTTTTTTCCTTGCTCACATTGAGGAGGTTTTTCCACGCTAAAAATTATCCGGTGTTATTACACTTATTTTTACGCTTCCGCTTAGTGCCTATTTTTTAGTTCAGAGGAGGGAAATTATGCTGGTATTTCCCAACAGTGGTATCAGAGCTCTCAGAGCTCTTGAATACTAGGTGCCGGATTTATAAGAAAATTCTTAGTATGCTCAATGGCTGCAACATTGTCTGATCTTCCACATCAGAAAAGAATTATTCTTGTTGCTGGAAATAAAGTGTGGTAGTGTGAAAGTGCATGCCTAGAAAAGTTCTGGCTAGGAAATACTTGGTATTTAAGTGTGTCTATGGACCCACCTCTCTTTCCTGGGAACTTCCTCGGTACGTACTGTTCACAAACTACAGTAATTTTCAGCATTCGGTACAAGTCACCTATACGACATTATTCACGTATAGTGTTATTTTTATCAAAACCCACCTGGTTGGAGGAGCTATTAGCCTGTGTAACTCAAGATGGAGGGTGCTATCACTCATGATGGAGACATGTTCAAGATGGAGGGTGCTATCACAAATTTCCCTTGTGAGGAAGGCAGTTTAAAACATGTTGGAGGCTCAAAACCTCACCTGGACATTTTTGCAAATTGCTTGACAGAGATTCTATCCCTAGTGTGTGCTTCCTATCACCCCAAACTTATCATAAATCATGCCATCATAATAAAATCTCAAAGTTCAGTTTTCAATCACATGGGGATCATATTTTCAATTTTCAAATCCTAGGGGGAAATCAGTCAACACTATCGTGCAATCAATCTATGCAAAATTAATCCAATCCCATCAACTTGCCAACACAAGACTTAACACAACTCCTGAGCTTCTCAAATTATTCAGGAGCCTTATTAAAAACAAAACAGAAATAAAGCAAGGAAAAGAAAATTAAAAAGAAGAAAGGGTTAAGAAAACTCATTAAGGGCGGTTCCACCAGGATCCCATTGCTTGTAGCATAAGGCCCACGTGATGGACAAAGAGTAGAGGTTCATTCCATGCTTCCATGACTTGCAGCCTTGATGTGGGGGTGAGCACTTGACAATTATGATGACTTCGCCGAGTGCAGCGGACTTCTCACTCCCCTTCGGGTCACAGCTGACCTCTTTATCTACAAAGTCTCCCCAATAGAAGTGGGTCTCAACCTCTTGGACTGGCCATGGTGAAAAATCCAAGGGTGCAAAATCCCGAGCTTTTGGTTCAACAGGGGGAGGTGGCAAACAGTTAGCTGGGGTTACTGGTGCTGCTTCATTTTCTGCATGGTCTTCATTTCCTGCACTAACAAAGTTATCACCTGCTATACATGCAGAAATTTCAGCACACACCACACAAAGGTTAGAGTTAGTGGAGTCAGTACATATATCACAATAAAATGAATCAGTAAAATCTACAATGTCTGGAAATTCAGCAATTAATTCATCCACCCCATTACTCTCAACACATGCATCTAAGACCAAAGATTCTTCTTTATCCTCAAGCACGGTGGAGCAAATGTTCTCCTGATCCTCCTGATGCTCATTTCCTATATGAACATGGCCCTCAACCTCATCTGTCTCCTGTTCCATATGGATGCTTTGCTTAACATACCTTTCAAAATAACATTCTACACACAAAGCAGTGCCAGAACAATAACAATCATCATCAGAAACATTATCAGAATCGTCATCAGAAATATTTTCAAGAATAACTTGTGACTCGTATGTTCTTCAAGGGGTCAGGGAGTTAGCATTGCAGCCGAGTTGGTGGTAACTTGATCAATTAGAGCGGACAACTTCGAGATTCAGCTTGGCTCCTCTGGTATTCAGCCTCCATCTTCTCATTGAAATTCAAGAAAGTTTGCTTCCATTTGTGCATTTATCTGTGCAGTCATCTGTTTGCACAGGTCCTCTAGGGAAGGTTCGGAAGGTGCAGCTCTGAAGGCAAGATAGTATCTACACAGGAAGGCTTCTTTCAAATCAAACCAGCTTGAGATGGAATTCTCATCAAGACAATACAACCAATCTCTTGCAGCACCTTCAAGTGAGAACTGGAAAGCTTCCATCTTGATGTGGTCTTCTGTTATTCCTGCAGGTCTCAGCATTATAGAACAAGCAATCTGGAATTCCCTCGGATGCTCCTGCGGATTCTCACCTGCAAAACCACTAAACCTTGGCAACCAGTGCGATAAACCAATAAAATCAGGAAAATATATGCATGGCGGTGGTTCATAGTAAGCATTAGGCATGTAATTTCGCATGTAACTATCCATGGGGGGTGCTAAAATTCACAACCAGACAATGCAGACAAAACTAATTTAGCAAAGAGAAATTTTTTTTTTAAAAATTTTATTTTCTGCTAATAACAACAAACCAGAGTCCCCGGCAACGGCGCCAATCTTTGACCGCGCTGTCGCCACGCGTCAAAAAGAACGAGCATTTACAAAAAATAATGCAGATAGGGAGCGACAACTCGGATATCGTCTCTCAAGGACTCTTTAGTTGTTGTTGTTATTAACAGAAAATTAGTAAAAGTTAGAAATGGGGGTTTTGAGATTGGAAACTAAATAAAGAAAATAGAACAATGAAAACAAAGCAGTTAAAGAGAATAGCAAATAAACTAAAGAACGATTAACCTACTGTTCTTGGTTTCCCACTATCATTGGTTCAAATAAATCCAAGCCCTAAGCGGATTCTAATCCCCTCCCGGTTGTAGCAACAATTAACAACGCAATCACTACTACGGATGTATGTTCCTATTCCCGAAATAACAAACGGGGTTAAGCCCTCATGAACAAACGAACATGAACGAACACACGCGAAATAACAAACGCGATTAAGTATATAAACACAACATCACCGAAATGAATCAATACTACACTATACATTCCTGAAATAACAAACAGAAACATATAGCATTGCATTGAAAAGAGAAAAGCAAATAAAACAGGAATTATAGAACCTCAAATGTAATAGAAACCAATCACAGTAGATTAATCTAGGAGACTAGCTCTCCATTACAGAAGGAAAACAATAACTAAAGATAAAACAAAAGACTAACTATTCTAAAAACTAGCCAAGAAACTAGCCAAAACTGACTAGCCTCCCAACCCAGCCTAACTATGACTAACAACTAGCCAAAACTGGCTAACTCTAGCTAAGACTCTTAAGTTCTGCCTAAACAGGCTTTTATACAACTCCTGAAATCCACGTCCTCGCGAGGCGAAGCACTTCTCGCGAGGCGAATATTACGAACAGTCTGCAACCTTTCATCTTCTCGCGAGGCGAGCATATATTCGCGAGGCGAATCTCTTCAAATTCCCAAACTGCAACGCCCGTGACCTTTCACACGGGCAAGCCGTGATCGTCTCTGACTTTTCATGGTTGGGTGACTCGCGAGGCGAGCTCTTCTTCGCGGGGCGAACCAGAGACCTTGCATTTTCTTGGAACAGTCAGCTTCGGGGTCGCGTGGCGAGTATAGCTTTCGCGGGGCGAAAGACTCCAGATTTATTCCTTTTTATTTACCTGAAAATAAGAAAATAACAGTAAGTACTTTATTCACTCTAAATCAACTAAATTAACCTAAAAACACTTTACAGACTCAAAATACTACTTAAGGACAATCAAGTCTAATTTGGGTGAAAAATGATATAAAATAAGCACAAAGCCATGGTCTTTATTAGTTATAAAACCAGTCAACCAGAGGCTCATCAATATGCCGGATGTGAAGACTGACAAAGATTGGGAGCTTCAGAATCGGAAAGCAGTGGCTATGATCCGGAAGTATATTGACCGAAGCTTGTTCGAGCATGTATCAACTTATACCAATGCGTATGAGTTGTGGACAAAACTTGAATCCTTGATTCAAAAGAAGACGCCCAGGAACAAAGCCCACCTTGTCAGACAATTGGTAAAGTTGGAGTACATGAACGGTCAAAATATGATCGAACATCTGAACACTTTCAAAGGCATTGTTAATCAATTAACAAAGGCAGGCATGAGTGTTGATGATGAGTTGCAAACTCTTCTACTCCTCAGTTCTCTACCTGAGAGTTGGGACACTCTAGTTGTCACTCTCAGCAACTCTGCTCCAGACGGAAAGCTTAGCATGGATTCTGTTACAGACTGTTTGTTAAATGAAGAGTCAAGATGGAGGGAAAGAGGTTTGAACAATCAGTTTGAAGACAATGTTGTTGAAAATAGAGAAATGAGTAAGAATCGTGGAAAATGATGTCATGGAAAATCACAAGGTAGGTCCAAATCTCGAACCAGACTAAATTGTTATTACTGTGGTAAAACAGGACACGTAAAGCCTGAGTGTAGATTCTTGAAAAGAGACCAACAAGCTGGAACAGTCCACCCTGACCAGATTGACCCGAAGAAGAAGAAAGAAGATGGAACAACTACTGCAGTGGCCTCGAATGATGAGAATATATTTCTTGTCGGAGAAGAAAATTATCTAAATGTTGCATCAGATGATTACAAATGGATAATTGACTCAGGAACATCCTTCCACGTCACACCTAATGAAGAATTCTTCTCATAATACCAAAAAGGAGAATTTAGTACGGTGAAGATGGGAAACCATGTCACAAGTAAAATCGTCGGTATTGACGAAGTAACTTTGATGACTGAGAATGGAAATAAGCTTGTGCTGAAGGTGGTCAGACATGTCCTCGAGATGCGTCTGAACCTTATCTCAGTGGGAAAGCTAGATGAAGTCGGGATGATAAACCAATTTGGTAGCGACAGATGGAAACTCAGCCGAGGAAGCATGATTATTGCTCGCGATAGAAAGGAAGGCTCTCTGTACATTATGTAGGAAAAGATATGCAGGGGGGAGACGAATGTTGCTCAAGACGCAACTAAAGAATTGTGGCATAGACGACTAGGCCACATGAGCGAGAAGGGTCTGGAGATCCTTGCAAAAGATCATCTCCTAAACATAAATGGGCAGCCACTTGAATCCTGTGAAGACTGTCTAGCAGGCAAACAACACAGAATATCTTTTAAAAAATCAGATGATGCAAGAAAAAGAAAGCAGATTCTGGATCTTGTTCATTCAGATGTTTGCTCAACGTCTGAAAGGTCTGTTGGTGGTGCTCAATACTTTGTTACCTTCATTGATGATCACTCTAGGAAGGTGTGGGTGTATCCATTGAAGAAGAAAGATCAAGCTCTTCAAGCTTTCAAGGAGTTTCATGCTTCTGTAGAATGAGCATCTGAAAGAAAACTGAAATGCTTGAGAAGTGATAATGGCGAAGAATATATAGGTCTGTTTGGGACATATTGCAAAAATCATGGGATAAGACATGAGAAAGTTCCTCCCAAGACACCTCAGATGAATGGAGTAGCTGAAAGGATGAACAGAACGATCGCAGAGAAAGTCAGAAGCATGCTTTCCCAAGAAAAACTTCACAAATAATTTTGGGGCGAAGCAGTGAAAACTACAGTTGATCTGATAAATCTGTCTCCTTCAAGACCTTTAAATGGAGAGATTCCAGATGAAGTATGGACTGGAAAGAAAGCCTCTCATGGTCACTCGAGAGTCTTTGGGTGTAGGGCATTTGTCCACATTCCTAAAGATGAAAGAGTAAAGCTAGATGCAAAGACGAAGGAATGCATATACCTTGGTTCACCAAGAGATGAACTTGGTTTCAGATTATGGGATCCTGCACACAAGAAGATTGTTCGAAGCAGGGATGTGGTGTTCTTTGAAGATCAAACGATCCAAGACATTAAGCAATCTGAGAAGCCAAAGCACAAAGTGATTTCTGATTCAAGTCATGTTGTGATAAACAATTCAGGGGGAGAGAATCCTCAAAGGAATGATGAACATGATTAGGAGGAACAATCTGATCAGACAGAACAACCTGACCAGATAGAACAAAGTCAGGATCAGATGATGGAGACTAATGAGACAGAAGAAGAATCTCAAGTAAGTCGATCCAGAAGAGCCAGACAACCATCAAGAAGATATTATTCAGATGAATATGTCAATCTCACTGATGAAGGAGAACCTCAAAGCTTCATAGAAGCAATTGAGACGAATGATAAGGAGAAATGGTTGCAAGCCATGGAAGAAGAAATGCAGTCCCTGAAAGAGAATCAGACGTATGACCTGGTGAGATTACCAGATGGACGAAAGGCGTTGAAAAACAAATGGGTGTTCAATCTCAAGACGGAAGAGAACAACCCAAACCCCAGGTATAAAGCAAGAATTGTTGTAAAGGGGTGTAACCAGAAGAAAGGCATAGATTTCGAAGAAATCTTCTCACCAGTAGTGAAGATGACATCTATTAGAGCAATTCTCGGTCTAGCTACAAAACTAGACTTGGAGATTGAACAACTTGATGTAAAAACAGCATTCCTACATGGAGACCTAGAGGAGGAAATCTATATGGAGCAACCAGAAGGTTTTGCAGAACCAGGCAAGGAACACCTAGTGTGTCGTTTGAAGAAAAGCCTCTACGGTCTGAAGCAAGCTCCAAGGCAATGGTACAAGAATTTTGATCTCTTCATGACCCAACACAATTTCAAGAAGACCTCCGCAGACCATTGTGTGTTTGTGAAGAACTATGAGAATGGTGAATCCATCATACTTCTGTTGTATGTTGATGATATGCTAATTATTGGGAAAGATAAGGTGAAAATAGCTGCTCTCAAGAAGGCATTGAGCAAGTCTTTTGCCATGAAAGATCTGGGTGCAGTGAAGAAGATTCTTGGAATGAAGATAACTAGAGATCGTTCTAGAAGGATGCTGTGGATGTCATAAGAAGACTATATCCAGAAAGTTCTTGAAAGGTTCAACATGCATAATGCCAAACCTGTGCATGTTCCATTACCTGGTCATCTCAAACTGAGTAAGACGCAATGTCCAGGGAATGAAGAATAAAAAGAAGAAATGAACAAGGTGCCCTATTCTTCTGCAGTGGGTAGTCTTATGTATGCAATGGTCTGTACAAGACCAGACATTGCTTATGCTGTCGGAGTTGTGAGTAGATTCCTATCAAATCCAGGAAAGGAACACTGGAATGCAGTGAAATGGATACTACGATATCTGAGAGGAACTGCCAAAAGCTGCTTGTGTTTTGGCAATGGAAATTTAAAGCTTCTTGGGTATTCAGATGCAGATATGGCAGGAGATGTGGATTCAAGAAAGTCTAGATTAGGATATCTAATTACTTTTGCAGGGGGAGCTATCTCATGGCAATCGAGACTACAAAAGTGCATTGCTTTAAGCACTACAGAAGCAGAATTCATCGCAATCACCGACGGTTGCAAAGAGATCTTGTGGATGAAGAAGTTCCTATAAGAGTTAGGACAGGATCAGGAAAGTTATATTCTCTATTGCGACAGTCAGAGCGCAATTCATCTCAGTAAGAACTCGACATTTCATTCAAGGTCGAAACACATCGATGTAAGGTATCATTGGATCCGTGATGTGTTGGAAAGTAAATTGCCGCAGATTGAGAAAATACACACAAAAGATAACGGGGCGAATATGATGACAAAATCTCTACAGAAAGAGAAGATAGAAGTTTGTAAAGAAGTTGCCGGCTTAGCATCAACTCCAAACTGATTCAATGATATTTTCCCTTTGGCTGAAGGGGGGAGATTTGTTGGAAATTTCAGCCAAAGCAAGTCCCACATTGTATGGGAGCTAACTTGGAGAGCCCCCTTGAGCCTATATAAAGAAGCTTAAGGGGTGCTAACTAATCACACCAATCCTCACAAGAGAGAGTGAGAGAAAAATAGAGAGATCCTTAGAGAGAGTTTTCTCAGAGAGAAAAATAGTGAGCCAATTTGTGAGAGTGTTATCCACAAATTGAGGATACAATATTCTTGTATTTTTGTATTCCCATTATTGTTATAGTGGAAGTTTAAGCGGCCTATGGGTCCCGTGGTTTTTTCCTTGCTCACATTGAGGAGGTTTTTCCATGCTAAAAATTGTCCGGTGTTATTACACTTATTTTTACGCTTCCGTTTAGTGCCTATTTTTGAGTTCACAGAGGAGGGAAATTATGCTGGTATTTCCCAACATCGGCCTCATATAGAAAATTGGGAAGGAAATTTTATTTTCACACATGCTCATGAATGAAGATACTAGGGATCATAACTAGTTCATAGCATTTGGAATCATATGAAAAGGATTTTTCTATGATTTTCTAGGAATTTCCGAAGTTCTAGATCTAAGAACTTAAACTTGATGATCATGGCAAAATAAATGGATCTAAGACAAGAATGATCATGAAAGAAGAATGGTTACCTCTTGAAGATTGAGGAAAGATGAAGGAATGGATCCAAAATTGCAAAAGAACCTTAAGAACCTAGGTTTTTCTTTGTTTTTTCTAAGTGTAGTTTGAAGAAAATGAGAGAGTGATGGGGAGAGGGGGGCTGATGTGAGTAGAATAGAGTGAGGGGGCAAGTATTAGTGAGTATTAAGGGTAGTTTAGGGTTTCTAAATACACTTAGGGGCATTTTAGTCTTTTTACATAATAAATATCTAAAATATTTTGAAATTTAATCATGACAAAGGTGAGTCATAAGTGGTGACTCACCCTACTCACCACAATCATGTGACATATGTCCCTTGGTGGCTCGGTGTCCAGTTCAGTCTCCGTAGTTCCGTTTCCGACTCCGTTATTCTCACGATTTAGGTTTTACGCCCGAATCGAGTATAATAACATATTTATTTTGAAAATTTTAAAAATAACCTATATCGTTGGAAATGATATATAAACGCTATCCATTTCGTTCACGGGTCAAAATTAGGTTTTCTGATCAGTAAAATCTTACTGTCAGTGAAAACACAGATCGGGTTCCATCTGAATTTTCAACCAAAAATTTCACCGTATACTTATAAAAATAAGTATGATATGAATATGACTTTAGTTTTCCCAAAATCATCTTCAAAGTTTCAGAAAAGAAAAATATAAACAGATGTTTGTTTATCGATACAGAAAATAGCAAAAACAGCAGAAAATCGGGGTGTTACAGCTGACCGGTCGGATACAAGTCTTACTCAATGTGCCCAACATCACAAAATAAGACAATTCACATAACGTAATCGTTTGCTTTGAATCCATCACGATCAAAGGATCCTTAGAAATAGAGTCGATATGCACTTCTCATATATTTACTAATCACATAATAATTCATTTACACCTTGTTTTCTCATTTGAAATACCACAATTCAATATATATAGACAAAGGAAAAATTCAAATACTGTCATATAATATTTTCTTTTAAACCCAGAAAATCAAACACAACGCAATTAATGCCAACACGATAAGGATTTATAGAATAATCAAATGATAAAAACTTCAGCATGTTACAGGACCAAGTACTAATATTGCATGGCATGAGGCACTCAATAAACATTGAAGAGTCTTGACTTAAGAGTTCAAGAATCGGCAAAGTAGAGTCCCAGTAACAAGAATTGCGTCGTCCAGACCCTTCTCCATTTAGGCAATATTTCAGTCACACAGATTCAAAAAGGCATCAACAACGCAACAATGATCACAAAAATCAAACACAATTTCACATGATTTAAGATTTCAGAATAAAGATTCATCAACCATCACCAATATTATTTTAGCAAATCTTTCTCTATCACATGCTACCAATAACCCCCAAATTAGACCCATCAAATTCTATTCATAAAACCTACATCCCCCACCTGAATCGACGAAAAAGAAAGGAAAAAGGAGAGTGAAATTGTACCCCTTGCACCAATAGCACGTCTCTATGATCTTGAGCTGTCGTGCCTTCTTCCCCTTTTTCTCCAGAGAAAACTGATTTTAAAAGTTAGGGTTCTCCAGACACTCTAACTCTCTTCCCCTTATTTTATTTCTTAACCATTATACTTACCGAAGGGTCCTACCACACTAGGGGTAAAATAAAAACAAAAAATATATCTCATAACTCTATTTTACTATGCTAATCTCTTATACATTTTTACAAATATTTATTATTATTATTATTATTATTTAAATAAATAACTTTTAACTTTGACCATCAGCGCTAATTAAATAAAAAAAATTTGTGGGTATTACAATCTTTTCCAATTATTTGACATTGGGTGAAAATGCTTGCTAGATGGTTGGCCAGAATTATAGTAATTTGGTCTTCATTGTAGTCTTCTCTAGTTGGTTCATCTCTCAAGGAGAAGCTATTGTTGCTTACTCCAATAAAGATTAAGTGCTTTGCAGGTTGCTTAGTGACGAAGTCAGGATAAGCTAAGTAAAATTTCAAGAAGATAGTCCTTTCTTTTGCAACATTTCTTTTGTAATTATGAACAGCTTCCTTCAAGCTATATGGGAACAGACTGATTTCTTCTGAATCTTTATTTAAATAAAGACATTCAATAAGTCCAAGTTGAAATATATTAAACGTCAGTATTGATGATGCTCCTGGAGTAATTATAGCTTTAACTCCAAATATATTTTGGTTTACCATGTAGAAACAATTAAATTTTTCTTTTTCGGACACGGTTAGTTCGATCTTTTTAGGTTTTCAGAGAATTTTTCTTTTGAAAACTGGACTTGAAGTTCATGGTCTTTTCTGGAAGTAATTTGGTAGTCATCTATGGAAGAAGGAATTCTTCCAAGTATTCTCATAGAAGTCTTTGGTTCTGGTGGATTCTTTATAGTTTCAGAAAAAGTTCTTGAACCAAGATAAATTTCTTTTCCCTTATTTTGTTTTTCCTGGTGATCTTTCAAAGCCTTTTCCGCTTCTTCTTGTGTTCGAAATCCTTTGTGATATACTCCAGAAATCCCTATACAATGAGGGACTTCTTTGTGCCAATCATCATAAATTCCTGGAAATGGTCCATTGAAAATAGTATACAATTTCTCCCTAGTGTTTTCCTGTACCTGCTGTTTGATTTCTTTCAAGACATCTTCTTCTGAAGATTCTCCTTTAGCCTGTAATTGAAGTTCTAGTACTTCAATATTGGTCTTGATCAGATCTAATTCCTTCAATTTCTGCTTCTCTAGTACTTTTTGAAGTTGTAGCTGCTTCTTTGTTGCTTCAACTGTTTGTTGCTCCATTCTCTTGATAGTATATCTGCAAGAACATTTTTATCTCCTTTAATATGGGAGATTGAGTAATTATATTCGACAAGTTTCATTTGTCATCTAATCAATCTTCCTTGCTTGTAAGTTCCTTTATGGTTTAAGTTCTTAAAACCCGTAACATAAGTCGAATCTGTTTGTACAATAAATTCTTTATCCAGTATATAGATCCGATGTTTTTCTAACATTCAGATTAGTGCTAGTGTTTCCTTTTCATGAGTGGGATAATTAATTTCATCTGAAAAAGCTCCAGACATGTATCGACATAGTAATTCCTTTTTGTATCCAGGGGTTTTGCCTTCATAACACCTCCCCAACAGTCATTTGAGGCATCAGTCTCAATAATAATTAAATCATCATCCGATGGATGATATAGCTCAGGAAGATCCTAGCATAAGTATTTCAAATTAATAATAAGTCTTTCATCTTCCTCGGTCTATGACCAGAGAGCATCTTTTTTTGGCTTCTGCTGAAGTACTTTCCTTTCTGTTGCAAGATTCTTAATAAAACCTTCATTTGAAATATATGTTAGTAATCCAAGAAATCTTTGCAAATCCTATATATCTTTTAATTTTTTTGAAAAATCTTGAAGCTTCCTTAATACATGTTGCTGCATAACAATTTTTCCTTTTTCATTTTCTAATCCTAAGTAATTAATTTTATTTTGAGCTAGAACATCTTTCTTTATACTTAAAACTACTCCATGCTCGAGACATTTATCGAGTACTAACTCTATCTTATTGAAGTGATCATTTATATCTCTATTGGTGAAGACTAATATATCATAAATATAAATAAGACAAAAGTCTTTAAATTCTTTGAGTATTGAATCCATTCTTCATTGGAAGATTCCCGGTGATTGCTTCATCCCCAATGGTAATACATTCCATTCATATTGACCTTGAGGACAACTGAATGTTGTTAGTGCTTTAGATTCTTCAGTTAATCTAATTTGGTAAAAACCTAATTTACAATCAAATGTACTAAATCAATTCATATTTCTAATTCTTTCAATAGTTAAGTCTTTTTTTGGAAGAAAATATGTGTCTCCTTTCATGGCATCATTTATTTGCTTATAATTAACTACCATTCTTCTTTTTCCTCTTTTGATTTCATTATGATCTTCTACATACACTACAAAAAAAAAACTATTTAGCGACCGAAGATTTCGGTCGCTAAACATGATATTTCGGTTGCTATACTGTGTAGCGACCGAATTAGCGACCAGATTAAGGGGGTAGCAGAAACCCTGGTGGCTAAATGTTTAGCGACCGAATTTGTATTTCGGTCGTAAATTTGCGACCGATATTTCGGTCACAAAATTATATATTTCGGTCGCCGTATAGTTGGTCGCATGCTCAGATAACCGAATTTGGTGACTGATATTCGGTCGCTATTTCGGTCGCAAATTTTGAATTTTTTTTTATAAAAATTTTCCTGTAACTTAATCCTACCGACCAAATTTTGTTTTTCAACTATTACCCCATTGATTTTTAATTTCTGATATAAACAAAATACACCAATATTTTTTTTTGAATAAATAGAAAACGTAAATATGATGTACTAACGATCCAAAACACCACAGTCAATATGATCAAGAAAACATATACATTAATTAACGCAAGTTTAGTAATTGTTTATAAAAAAAAGTTTAATAATGTACTAATTAACGATCAAAACATAAAAACACACCACAGTCAATAAGTACTAATCAAAATATCAAAACTCATCAATCTTCCAAAGGGATGAACATGTAGAAGCGAGAACCCCCAAGGTACTTAAACTTTGCCAATGCACCAGTGGACAACAAATACAACTCCCTGATACCATTTGTATCTGTTGCAAAATATGGGCGATCCTCATGGATTACTATATTCTCATTGAACAGATTTCCGCTTTTGTCTTTAATAGTCACAACACGCGGTATTTCTTGTCCCCAACGACGGTAGAATGATCGCGGGATTGAAATCAAATCCTGCAAATACACAAGAACAATTTAGTAATGATTAGTTTATGCCTTAACCATCATTACGTGAATCTGATTGTTATTCTTAAGTTGATGAGATACTGTACCTGGTCTATATGGATGACTGTCTCAAAACATTTAGTCAGATCCATTTTATGATAAAACGATAAGGAAAACAAGTCATATGTCTAAACTTCATCAAGTGATAATAAGAAAAGATGGAAAGATCCATGTAGCATAATAGCATGTTAAAATAGAACAAAGAAATGCAACTTCACATGCAACTTTACAGATTAGCAAACATAGTAGTTTTCAGGAAAGCAAATGCTTTTACGTCGTTTTGAAGGATGGTCATAGAGAGGACTTTTCCTACTGGAAATGTCTAGATAACCTATTAAAGATGGTCATCAACAACTATTTCTGGAAAGCTCCATTGCCTAGTGAAACAAATGAGTAGAAAACCAGAGTTGCTTTCATAATATTGTGTACAGAGCTGCTTTCTAATGTGAATAATGTTTGAATGATGACGACACGTCATGTGCTTGGCAAATTGTGCCCCACCCTTCATTTTATCTAACCCTATACTTAATCATTCATTATCTAAGACCTTGACCTTAAGGCAGAATTAAAGAAAAACCTCAAACTTCAAGAATCCTTCAAGCACATCCAAAATATTGAATGAGAATGCGTGCCCTGAGAAGGTATGCATGCTCATTAATATCGAATCTCAAATAGGAAACTAAGGCTTTCGTAGCTTAATAATTAACTCTAGCAGAAAATAAAACCATTGACTTATAATGATTGCAGCATACTTCAACAAATATATATTGAAGCATATTTCAATACAAAAATATAGTAACAAACATCCTATTGAGCTCCGCTCTCCACTAACAAGTAACACATAATTGTCAAACACATGCATAACTTCTAAATTAGCAACACACAACAAGCATCCCGCCTTTTTGATAGGATCACATCCTATTGAGCTCTGCTCTCCACTAACAAACAACAAGATATATAGTGTGTATAGGCCATCATTCAACTCACGAGAAATAGAGCAATGACCTATAATGCATAAATAAAATTGGTCCTGTCAAATACTAACATTTAAGAAACTAACATTTAAGAGTTTGTTGAAAGTCATTAGGCCTTTTACTTTTGTCCTCTCTTTCTGTGTTTTTTAAATCATTAGTGTGTATAGGCCATCATTACCCCTCTACATTTTATTCAGACATTATCACAGCTAACATTGGTAAGATTATATATCCTCAGTATGATCCAGTGGGTGTCATTGCCATTGCACACTATATTTTACCAAGTCAGATCAGCACTACAAATGAAAGAAATACACGAATGCATCTGGCAAAAGAAAAGAAATACAAAAAAGATAGCTTTCCACCTGCTGCAGCGCACAACCCCTTTATTGTTGTTCAATTATAATGTACCCAATTTACCCACTCACCTCAAGCATTCCCTGGCAACACCCAAGCAATTCATGCAACATTTCCAAATACATAGTATTCAAAACCACCAAAGTCACTTTCATTCCAATCCTCATTCTTTGGACGTGTTTTAATTCATGGTGAACCATAGTTCAAAATAAGTCAAGTAGTTGGGAACATGCACAAATTAGAGCAAAGGAAAATTACTTTTCTCAAGTATGCTTAGTAAAGATGTATTTGGATTCACTATCCAAATCATCTCACAATTGAAATAACAATGTACTTGAGTAATCTAAATAAGAGAAACAAGGATGAGCAAGCCTTAAAAAAAATATATTACAGGATTAAAAAAAACATAATCATTTTCAAGGGACCTTGACCTTGGAATTCAACGGTTCAAGAAGTTTGAAAACAAATGTTTCCTCCCACCATCCCCCACTTACCAATCTCCATTGAAAAAAAGGAATCTCAAAGGCCAGCCATTAATTAGCCATCGAATTTTTATCAAACCTTCATACATTCATATACCCAAAGAACAAATATAAAGTGTTCAACTCAACAATGAAAATTTACAAAATTTACAAGTTGGGGTTAGGACCCTTGCCTCCACATTGACTTGGTCTTCAAACTCATATTAAAATAGTCTTCCTTATGTCTAATACAATGTGCCTATAATTTACTAATTACATTCTTGGCTTCATATTTGCTTATTTTATGCAGGGATGGCCATGAAACTTATAGTAGTCCTACTTCAAAGCATTACAGTCAAAGAGATAGTGAATCAAGAGGAAGCTAACTTATATTATCTATCCAATAAGTTATTTAAATCAATATACCCCTACTGTCAAAATTTCTCTACTCTGGATTTCACTAGAACAACATCAATGATTAATTTGACAGCATAAATACCCATACTGATAGAACTTCCCTAAACCCTAACCTAAGACAGAACTGATCAGAGGAGACTGTGGGGGTGGTGGTTGCGCAAAACAGAACCCCTTCAGATGGTGGTGGTGACCGGAGGAGGAAGTGACAACACCTGAGAGAGACATTGAGAGAAACTGAGACAAAGAGAACCGAGCAAGAGAGAGAGAGAGCGAGATACAGAGAGAGAGAAGATGAGACCTTACCAAAGAAGGAGGTCACGGTGCTACAGTGGTGGTCGTGGTGGCGGTGGTGGCACGGTGCTGCTGGGAGGAGGAAGAGAGAGTGAGAGACAGAAAAGGAGAAATACAAAATGAAAAGGATAAGGGGAGAACCTTACCAAGTGGTGACCGGAGGAGGACGAGACGTTGAGGGGCGGAGCTGCGTGGTCGGAACAGGGAAGGGGCGGAGCTGCATCGCTGCGTGTGAGAGAGGAGAAGAAAAGAGAGAAATGGGGGAAGAGAAGAAGGAAATCGCGATTTAGGGATTTTAGTTTTAGCGACTGAACTAATTCGGTCGCTAAATCAGTCGCTAAATGAGTTAATTTGAAATTTGAATTCATAAATTTAGCGATGGATTTTTAAATCGGTCGCTAACACGTGCTGTTTTAATTTTTTTACGCGCCGTTTAGCGACCGAATTAATATCGGTCGCAAATGTAAATAAAATTTAACCATTGCATTTAATTCGGTCGCCAGTTCGGTCGCTAAAAAGTCATAAGTTTCTAACTTTTACTTTCCTTTAGTTAGCGACCGAAATAGCGACCGATAACTCTGCTACGCTCTATTTCGGTCACAGTATCAACTCTAATCAGTGTTTCATGTAGATCCTTCAATCGGTCGCCATTTCGGTCACAAAAAGCAACCAAAAAATTCGGTCACTATTTTCGGTCACTAAATAACCTTTTTTTATAGTGATAAAAGACTGGTGCCGAATGTTTACTTCTTGAAGGTCTAATTAGACCCTTTTTGTTCATTTCTTCAATATCTTTTGCAAATTCATCTCTATCTTGTTTTGTACATATCATAAGTTTACATTTTATTTCTTTTGTTGAATCTTTTAATCTTAACTCGATTAATTCAGTATTTTTATTATTAATTTTTGGATCTAAAGGGTTTTCACTACATACCTTATCTAAAAGTTCTTCTATATGTGCTGGAATTATTCTATTTGGTTCTAAATTCATTAATATTTGACGAATTTTTGTACAAATTTCACTAATTATCTCACTACGGTTCAGTTTACGAAACTCTGATAATTGAGAACAAGTACATTTAGAAAAATGAGTAATTTGAATTTTTATAATTTCTCGGTGTTGCTTTTGGTTCATATATGGTGTTTTTAAAGTTATATATTCCAAATATTGACAAAACGGTGCGTATAGTCTTAAGAAATTATTTTCAATAATCATATCTAGTCTTGTTTCCTGTTTGTATATTGTAGGAACTATAAATAATTTTTCCTGTATAACTCAAGTAATTCTTTTTGCTATCCAATATAGTGGATGTATTGATCCATCTGCTGTTTGTATTTTTAGTGGTTTCTCTAATTTTTCTCATTTATCAAAAAGTGCTTCTGTCGCTAGACAAAGACTTGCTCCAGTATCTATATAGATTTTTGTTTCTTTATTACCTTTTTCAACTAGTATTTTTATGTAAGTATTATTTGGATTCTGTTTCTTCTGAAGATAATTCATCTTCTGTATATACATATATACTTACTTCTTTATTGCTTAGTTCTTCTTCTAAAGGCTCAAGTTCATATACTTGAAAAACTTGTTTTATTAATTTTGATTTTTCTTTAAAATCTTTTTCTTTTCTTTGAGAACATTCATTGGCGTAGTGTCCTTCAACATTAAATATCCAACAGACACATTTCTTTTTTCTTTCGGGCAGTATTTTCTTGGTGTTAATTTCTTTCTTCTAAAATATTTTTTCTTATTATTTTTATAGTAGTTTATCTTTCTAGGATAAGTTCTTTGTAATTTTGGTTTCTTATAATATACCTACTTTTTCTTTTTAATTTCTCACAACAATATTTTCCTGGTTTCTCTATTTCTGGAGTGTCACATCAAATGACAGTACTTCCTCTGTTTAATTGCCTTATTGTTTCTCTAGCTAAACATTGTTCTCTTAATTCTTGGTATAAGAGTTGAATAACTCCTCTTAAAGTATTTGATGTTTCCTCTGATCTTGACTCCCATAATCTATTAATTTTCGAGTTAAGTGGATATGGTAGTTTGTCTATAAAAATATATTTATTTAAACACTTCATTCAATTGATATTAGTATTTTTGGTATTCACAGATAAAACTTTCAATTTGGTACATATCATAAATTTGCATTCTATTTAAATGTGATTTAGCATTTTCAAGTAAAGATTTATTTGCTTTTCTTTTTGTTCCATCATATTATATCCTAAAAATTCTTGATGAATTAATGTCATAACTAATTTAACATAGTCCATGTTGCTATCTACCATTCTTCCATATTGAATCCAATCTTCATCTTTAATTCCTATTAAAAACTTTTGTACATTTCCTGATGTTTTAAATGTTACAAAATTATTGGTTTCTATAAAGTTTAGTTTTCTAAATCTATCATCTGTTAAAATTATTAATATAATTTCATTAGTCCACTTCAAAAGTATTTCTTCTTTATTTCTTGCACAATCAAGATTTAATATATTTCCTGCATTAGTATTATCATATCGAGGTTTAAATTCTTCTTGAATTTTCATCCATTTATTATTCTTTCTCGCATATTCTTTATTATACATAGTTTCTTTTTCGTACTTATCTCAAGCTCCGCTGGGTGTATATTTATATTCTTCCCATTTTCTTTTAGGACTTTTTTCACTATATTCACATTTTTCCATTCTTATATAGTTTTCTTCAGATTCTGAAGAGGAAATATAATTTAATATTATTTCCTCATTTTCATTTTCTTTATCTATTTGATCAATATGTTCTATTCTATGTATTTGATTATTTTCTTCCTCAACTATCTTGAGTTGTTCTAATAATTGTTGAATTTCTTCTAGATCGTTTGATTTTCTTAATGTTTCTGTGTATTCTTCTTTTATCCTCTCCATGCAGACACCGGTGTAGGCATTTTTGATTGTTCACCACTTAGTTCTTGCTTTACTATTATTTTTTCTAGATCTTTTATTTTTAATAAATCTTCTAGTTCTTGTCTTGTTATACATTTATTATTTTCTTCATATTCTAAAAGATTTTCTAGTTGTTCGAGAACTATCTTTATTCTTTCAATATCTTTATTTTCATCTATTTCCTTTCCTTTATTTATATTATTTAGTGTTTCTCTGATATTGTTTATTTCATTTTGTCCTTTTTGTATTCTATTATAAGTATAATTTGTAATTTTATGGGTATTTTCTATTAATTGAATAATATTTTTATTTATTTTTTCCATAGTTTTTTCTATTATTTCGAATTTTATTGTCATTTCTTCGAACAAACCCATGATTATATTATTTTATTATTATTTTTGTCTTTTAGTAATTATATAAGATTCATTAGATTAATCTAACAATGAAGGATGATGGAAAGTTAGGTGACTTTCCTTTTCCAAAGTTAGTTTCCAAATTTACTAATCTATACTAAAAGATAATGGCAAAGTTCAAAAAAAGACAGTTTTTTTGTGTCAATTTTTATATATTACAAAAATACCCCTCACAACTATATATAATATCTACATCTATACTAATCTATACTAATAGATAATGCTAAATTTGAAAAATAGATAGTTATTTGATGTCAATTTTTTTTATATTACTTAACTACCCTTGACAACTTTACAATATATGACAGTTCCTATGTATCTTGCCCAAATATACAAAGTGAGAAAAAATTCTATGCGCGTCCAAGGGGAGAAGAAAAAAAAACTGACGGCAGTTGTGAAGTGCACCACATAACCGGCTATTACCATCCCACTCAGAGTAACATAACATAACCGCAACGGTCACGACATGGAGCGCCGCAGAGACAAGGAGGGAGGGAGGGAGAGAGAGAGCGAAAGGAGTAGGAGAGATTTATACAAGGTGAAAGAGAGTGGGAGGGAGAAGGAACGAGAGAGATTCATAATACGATGAAAGTGTGCCATTACAGTTTTCAAATATAGGAATCTTCTATTTGGCTCTCGATTTCAAATGGATGAAAGATGACAGTAGCGATAGTGGAAAAAGATGACGTTTGATCAATGCAAACAAAGACATGATTGCTCGCCCCGACGTCGTTGATCCCCTTGATATTTATGATATCCTCTTCTCTTCCTTTTTTATTTTAATATCCTCTTCTCTTCCTTTATTTTATTTTATTTTATTTATTTGCCTCTCACAGTTTTATTAATTTTGTGAATTAATTTATTTACTGCAAATCCTTGAGTTTTATTTGGGCAAATTTCTTGGCGAATATTAGGGATCTCGACGATGACAATTTGGGACTTATTCTGTGCATGATGGAGATGGGTATGTGACTCGCACTCAATCTATTTGATAAAAAACCTGAATGTCATTGCACTTAATTGTATTTGCCACTCTTTCTTTCTGATTTTTTTTTAAAACTGAATTCTGATAAAACGATGTTATTGACTTGAATTTGTGATTTGAGCAAATTCAAATGTAAATTGTAATATGTGTGTGTGCCTTAAGAGTCTCCATGTTCAATTCTATGCTTTATGTTATAGTAAGCACTTGGTGTGGTGTTATTGTCCTGAAGTTGTAATTTATGCAAAAACCATATATTAATTGTAATATATGCATGCCTTAACATCCCCATGTTCAATATTATGCTTGGAAAATCAAGCTGGTGTCACTGGTTAATTTCCTTGGCATTTTAGAGAAGTCGATGTTGTTTCTTTTTCCATGTGTGTGCATGCTCATGTGTGGTTGGGACCATGCAGAATTGTTGTAGGACATAAATGTTGATTAAGAATTTTATTTGTAAATATGAGAATTAAGACTAACATTTTATTGGAAGTGTATTTTTTTATTTGTTAATGATCTGTTGACTTCCTTCTTCATTTAGTAGGAAATTCATTTACAATAAATGGGTGAGGCTACAAATTTAAGCTTCTTGGATCATGTGACAAATGGTCTCGCATCAAATTCTGTATGCAAATATAAAAAGATTTAATGAAATCTTTACATGACGTGTATAATGTATTTGTTATTCATTATTTTGACTGTCATATCCATTTACAAGGATTTTAGCTGATAAAAAAAAAACTCATGATTTCATAACATTTTATGAAGTTAACAATTTATTTAAAAATTACCAGTCTTGTCTGATTTTATATCGAGCCTTTAATTTATTGCATTGCTTTTATATTGTTAAAATAGATTGATAAAAGTTACCAAAAAATTGATTTTAAGTTGTATTAATAGTGACTGAGATGCGTCCACTGATACTATCATATGGTTGCTGTGATTTTGCAACCTCATCATTCCCTCTGTGTATTGTGAATGGTGGATTAATACTTTATTGTGTATTTAGGTTTGGGAACATTGGTTAGTTATACATTTCTGTAGTTTTCATCCAGATGCTTCAATGGTTAAATCCCAGAGTAAGTTAATTTTTGTGTATCATCCATCTTTCCATCCGACATTTTTATGGAAAATAACTTTCTAATGGATGATTGTCCTTTTTCTTTTTATTGTACAAAAAATTTATTTACAGTGCCAGTAGCAACATTTCTTATGTGTTCTTTTTTTTTTTTCTTTTCTTTTTTAAACGTCAACTTTAAGCGAGACCTTATTTGAGCCTTGAATTATGGGATACTGATTTGGTGGAATTATCATTCTTTGATCTTTTAAGCCTTAATGTTAGTTCATGTTTGGATTTTTTATAATCTCAATTTAGCTGTAACTCATATCATACAATGGTTGTATTCCCTCAACATTACCATTTCTTTACCATTTTGCTTCCTTTTCCTTTTATGGATTTGTTATCTAAAGGCACGTCTGATTATGTGTAATGTGGCTCTTTGTGCAGTTGTTGTTAAAACAAAATTTAGTGCTTCCCTGTTGAAGTTGAACTGTGGGTGGAGGAAAACCCAAAGCAAAGAAGTAATATAAGTATAGATAATGAACTGATGATGTGTTGTCTATTCTTTTCAGGTAAGTGGCTTGAAAATAGGCAAATACGCTGCAGGCAACAAAAGGTGTTGGTGGCAATGAGTAGATTCAAACCTCGGCCACCAAAAGATTTGATAAATGCAACTATATAATTCCCTCGGTTATCTTTCAGAGGGTTCTTTTTTTTATAACTTGATTGGTTATTGGATTATGCTTCTTTGGGGTGTAAGGGAACTTAAGAAAATTTTGCCAGGATTATGGTTAAAGTAATTTAAGTGTAGAAAATGTTGACAGTATTATGGTTAAAGGAGTAACTATGATAACTATATTTATAGTGACTTCATTTATTGTGTTTGTTTAATTTTGAAGGAGTTTCTCCTTTTTTCCTCACAATTACATTCCCTCGCAACTATGCATGTAAATAAATAATCTTATTAATGTGATGATATAATTATATAATATGTGTTTACATTAAGAAGTCACATTATAAAGTCACAAAAAATACTTATTAAAAATACCAAACATACATAAGTGACAAATAAAATATTAGAGTGAATACCCTTTTTGGTCCCTTAATTTTTTTTTGGGATTCCATTTAAGTTCCTGGAAAAAAAACCTCACGATTGGTCCCTCATATTTCATTCCGTGAGTTCTTTTAATCTCTCTGTCAGTCAATGCGTGTTGACCACCATTAAGTGTCCGAAGTGTCATGTTATCTATCTAGGTGTATTGTTAGTATTTTCTAGCATGACATTGAATTTTAAAAAAAAGACCCAAATATGAGACATTTAATTAAAACAAAAAATTTAGATGTGTGTTAAAAACCAACAAAATTTCGAGCTCAATAAAGGGCAACAATGGAGTTAGGGTTTCGGTATTTGGGGAAGAAGATGACATATAACGAGCCGTTGGTTTTTAACACACACACACACACACACACACACACATATAAAATTAAATGCCTCATATTTGGGTTTTTTTAAATTCAACGTCATGCCGAAAAATACTAACAATACACCTAGATAGATAATGTGACACGTAATATACTTAACGGTGGTCAACGCGCATTGACTGGCGGAGAGACTAAAAGGGTTACAAAATGAAATTTAGGGGACCAACAGATGAGATTTTTTTTCCACGAACATAAATGGAATCCGAAAAAAATTTTAAGGGACCAAAAGGGTATCTACACAATATTATATACCAAAAATATGGGTAAAAATGAGTAAAAGCATTAGAAATATGGCCAGACAAGCACGTCAGTGCCGACGTGCCTGTCTTGCTGCTAGAAAAGAGACTTCACCACATATTTAACTTCACCTTACATATGTCTTTTTTTGATTATCTTAGATGTTCTATATTAATTACTGGTGTGTTTATATTTTATATTCTGTATTAATTGCTGTTTCAGCAATCATGATGATTCCCTCAGAGGCAATCTAATTATTCATGATGCTGGTGCTCATAAAAAAAAAAACATGGTTGCAGATACTAGATAGGGGTCTTCTGCGAGGCATCTACTCATGGACACTCCTCTTTTTCTTCTGCCTCTGTTACTCTTTCTCTGCCTCTTTGTTGCTTTATCTTTCTACAAATGAACAAGTTCCATTAATTGATCTTTATTTGCTTCTCTCATATGATAACCATCAATTTTTGTCCTTTGGGGAATTTCAATATTACTGGAAGTTTCTGCATATGGTTGAACTAATTTAACTCTTGCATAAGTTTGACTATGCACAAGTTGTGGTTAGTTCTATTTTGTCCTTTATAATATGTTGTCTTCCGTTGCTTGCATTGTTCTTTGACCGATGATCTTCTAATTTTTTTTAGATATTTTTAGTCAATAAGAACTCATGTTGAGTCAGTAACAATGCAACACATGGTGTGGATATACCACAATTTAGGTGGCACAGCAAGAAAAAGTAACTTTTTCTATTACAACTCAGAGACGACACCACATATTTAACTTCGCCTTACATATTTAACTTATTCCTATTTTCTGTAATGCAATTTTATCTTGTACTTAAAAACTGTCTTTTTAAAATTTGACTCAAGCTTTGAAAGGATTATAGGGATGATGATATTAAAGGTGTCATTTTTAATATCAGATCATTAAAGACAAAATAATCAACTTCACACTATTACATATATTTCACTTCAAACCATCTTTATAATAATTGATGTGTCAACAACATGCATAAAAACAAATAAAAGAAATAGAAATACGACCAGACAGACACGTGGGTGCATGTATTGCCGCTAGTACAGAAATAGGAATAGATTTGTTGGGCCAAAGAAAATCAAATCAATATACAGTTATTATTATTAGTTATATTATATAGTCAAAATAACCTTTCAACTTATGTCGAGACGACACCAATACTAGTTTTTTTCCTTTACGGTCACGTCAATGTTCTTTCTCTCTCTATACCAATGTCTTGTTGGTTGTAGGGTGAGTGAGTTTTGAAGATGTGAAGTTGGTAGCAAGGAACGAACAGAACAATGGATATTGATCACGCAGCGAAAGGACAAGAACTTCTGAAGAAAGCAGAGAAGAAACTCAACTGTTGTTGTTTTCCCTTGTTCGCTTCCGAGTCCAACTATGAAGACGCTGCTCAATTCTTCCATCAATCCGCTAATTCCTTCAAGCTCGCCAAATCATGTATCTCTTCACTTTTCTCTTTTATTTTATTTATTTTTCCTTAATGTATCATCATCATCATCATCATCATCATCATCATTATATCTTTGTCTTTCTTGGTTTTCTTGAAATTTTGTGTTTTTTGAGATTCCGAATGACCATTTGAACATTTGAAGGTTTTTTTTAAAAGAAAAGAAAAGAAATAAACAAAAATAGTGAAAAGTCTGAAACTTTTTCTGTTTTGCTATGTTGGGTTGTTTAGTTATTCTTAAATCACTATTTGAAATTTTGGGCACTTTCTTTTTTGTTTTTGTTTTTTCCATAAAAGAGTAGTGATAAGCTTGAAACTTCTCAGATTTTGTATATTGGGTTGTTTTCTTTGATTCCCATTTGATCTCAGTTTCTCTGAAATGAGGCATACTTTGGTTAATGATGTGTGTCTCAACATTTGTTCAGGGGACAAAGCAGGGTTAGTCTTCATCAAGCTGTCTAAGTGTCATATGAAGGTAGTTTCACTACTCACTATGATTTTTCAGACTTCAGATGCGAGTTTTGTGTTGTGCCATTGGGTTTATATATTATCAGTTAACCGGTTGCGATGATATATGTACAGTTAGATAGCAAGTATGAAGCTGCAAATGCTTATGTAGATGCTGCTCATTGCTACAAGAAAACATCCACAAAAGGTGCTATTCACTTTCTTTTCTTTCTTTCTTTATTTTTGTCTCGTATACATTGACTTGTTTTAGTGTTGATGAATACACCTATATATATCTGAATCTAAAATAACTCTCTTGTCTCTATTGTTGTTGTTGAAAATATGATTATAATCTGTCATTAATGTATAGGTTTAGGCATATCATATCATATCTTGTAAATAGGAATAGAATATCCTATATTCATTATGTAATTATTTCATTAAACCTATATAAAACGGATTCCGTTGTGTAGTTGTGACACACGGTTTCACCATCTCTATGCCTCTGTTTTCTCTCTTTAACATGGTATCTAGAGCCAGACAGAGGCAATCCTAAACCGTGCTTACCCGGTGGACCCACTGTTCTCTGGTGACAAATTTTCTTGGCAAACCGTGTTCTCATTCCGGTTTGCCCCTTTTTCACCACTTTGTGACGTCATTCCGCACCATTTTCAGCCTTCTTAGCCCTCTACCACCGTCAGTCGCCGCATTTTCCGATGACCCTTCCGTCCGACCACCCCACCATCAGAACCGCCCTGTCGTGCGCAGCCCACCCCCGAGACCCAGCCCCAACGGACGCCTCACGCGCGTCGTCGCGGCTTCACTAGCAGCGCGCCTTTTCGTCGGCGTGTGGAGGCATCGTTCCGGATGGTATTTCCGACGCGGTGGTCGCCTCTCTCCGTTTGTTCCAACGCCACCACTCCCAGGCCAATCCGAGCACTTTTGCTACTGACGCACTATGCACTTGCGCCGTTTCGGGTTTTTCAGGTCACGCGTTGTCGTCGTTTTGGACATTTGTTACTGATCTATGGCTTCCTCTACTTCCACAGATCCTCCTAAGACCATGGATCCTCTTAAGGCCTCTCCGACTAATTATAAAGATTTTCTCAGGTGGTTTGAGCATCGACAATCATCCGGATCCACTGCTTTGGTTGCACATACTAGTAACTCATCTGCTTGCATATCTCAGTCACCCTCCCTTGGTCCTTGGGTTCTTGACTCTGGTGCGTCTGATCATATCTTTGGTGATAAGGCTCTTTTCTCCTCTCTCTCTACATCAGGTTATTTACCTATTGTCATTTTAGCTAATGGTTCTCAAACCCAATCCCAAGGTATTGGAACTGCCCATCCTCTTCCTTCCCTGTCAGTTAATTCTGTCCTTTATGTCCTTGGGTGTCCCTTTAATTTACTCTCTGTTAGTCGTTTAACCCGTTCTCGTGATTGTTTGATTACCTTTACTAAAGATAGTGTTATTCTGCAGGACCGGAGTTCGGGACGGACAATTGGCACCGGATGTGAGTCTCATGGCCTTTACCAGCTTTCCATCCCGTCCCAGATTTGCTCTGCCACAGATTCCCCTCTTACCATACATGCTCAGTTGGGTCATCCTGGTCTCCCCAAACTCCAGAAATTAGTGCCAAGCCTTTCCAAGTTATCTAGTTTGCATTGTGAGTCGTGTCAACTAGGCCAACACACTCGTAGTCAATTTCCCGCTTGAGTCAATAAATGAGCTTCGTCCCCTTTTGCTTTAGTTCACTCAGATGTATGGGGTCCTTCTCGTACTGTTTCCACTTATGGGTCCAAATACTTTGTTACGTTTATTGATGATTTTTCAAGGTGTACGTGGTTATTTTTAATGAAAAACAGGTCTGAATTATTTTCAATTTTTCAGCAGTTTTATCAAGAAATTAAAACTCAGTTTGGTGTCTCCATTCGCTCTTTACGTAGTGATAATGCTCGAGAATATTTATCCCAACAATTTCAAACTTTTATGGCTTCCAATGGAATTCTTCACCAAATGTCCTGTGCTCATACACCTCAACAAAATGGGGTTGCCGAACGCAAAAATCGGCATCTCGTTGAAACCACCCGGACCCTTCTTCTTCATGGCAATGTTCCAATTCGATTTTGGGGGGATGCTGTTTTGACAGCTTGCTATCTTATAAACCGCATGCCCTCCTCTGTTCTTGATAACCAAGTACCTCACTCTATCCTTTTTCCCCATATTCCTCTCCATTCATTTCCGCCACGTGTCTTCGGGTCCACATGTTTTGTCGACAATCTAGCTCCTGGTCTTGACTAACTTTCGGCTCGATCACTCAAGTGTGTCTTCCTTGGTTATCATCGGACCCAAAAAGGGTATCGTTGCTTTTCTCCTACTCTTCGATGCTACCTTATATCGGCCGATGTTACCTTTTTCGAGTCTGTCCCCTACTTTGAGTCGACTCCCTCACCTCCTGAGCAACTTGAGTCGACTCCCTCACCTCCCGAGCAACTTTCTATAGTCGTCCTCTTCCTTCGGCTATTGTACCTTTCGAGTCTGTCCCACCGGTAACTCTGCCTGTGGATCCCCCAGTTGCTCGACCGCTGCAGACTTATCATCGTCGCCCACCACCTACCTTGGTGCATGTTCCTGCCGTTCCTCCTACAGCTCCACCTGCTGCTCATCCTGCTCCTGAGGCCATGATTTATTCTTCCCCGGCACCAACTCCTTCCCCGGATGACCGGATCCGGCCCCGCCGCCTGACCCAGACCTTCCCATTGCTCTCCGTAAAGGTATACGATCTACTTGTAACCCATCTCCTCATTATATTGCTTTGAGTTATCATCGTCTTTCTCCTTTGCATTATGCTTGTCTTTCTTCGTTGTCGTCTGTCTCTATTCCTAACTCTCCAGGTGAAACTTTATCTCACCCTGAATGGCGGCAAGCGATGATTGATGAAATGTGTGCTCTTCAAAGCAATGGTACCTGGGAATTGGTCCCTCTACCTCCAGGGAAGTCTTTAGTTGGTTGTCGTTGGCTTTATACTGTGAAGGTGGGTCCTGATGGTAAGATTGATTGGTTTAAGGCCCGTTTGGTGGCCAAAGGCTACACTCATATTTGGGCTTGATTATGGTGATACTTTCTCTCCTGTGACCAAAATGGTCTCTGTTCGGCTTCTCCTCTCCATTGCTGCAATTCGTCACTGGCCTCTTCATCAACTTGACATCAAGAATGCCTTATTACATGGTGATCTTGAAGAGGAAGTATATATGGAGCAACCACCTGGGTTTGTTGCTCAGGGGGAGTCATCTACCATGGTCTGTCGGCTTCGCAGGTCACTTTATGGTCTTAAACAGTCTCATCGGGCTTGGTTCAGTAGATTCAGTACTGTAGTGCAACAGTTTGGTATGGTTCGCAGCGAAGCTGACCACTCTGTATTCTATCGTCATTCGGGCCATGGATGCATTTATCTGATTGTTTATGTGGACGATATTGTCATAACTGGTAGTGATCAGCATGGCATACTACAGGTGAAACAATATCTCTCATCAATTTCAGACTAAAGACATTAGTAAGCTCCGTTATTTCTTGGGTATTGAGGTAGCTCAATCTAAGGGTGGTATAGTGATTTCACAAAGGAAATATGCTATGGATATTCTTGAAGAGACTGGACTATTGAACGCTAAGCCAGTTGACACTCCTATGGATCCAAACGTCAAACTTCTACCTAATCAGGGGGAGTCACTGTCAGATCCAGGAAGATACAGGAGATTGGTTGGGAAATTAAACTACCTCACAGTCACCCGTCCAGACATTTCATTTGCAGTCAGCGTGGTAGGCCAATTCTTAAATTCTCCTTGTCAGGACCATTGGGATGCCGTGATACGGATCCTTAAATACATTAAAGGTGCTCTAGGAAAAGGTCTCATTTATGAAGACAGAGGACATACTCAGATAGTTGGTTACTCAGATGCCGATTGGGCAGGCTCACCCATTGATAGGTGATCCACTTCTGGGTATTGTGCACTTATTGGAGGAAACCTGATCTCTTGGAAAAGTAAGAAACAGAATGTAGTTGCAAGGTCCAGTGCAGAAGCTGAATACAGGGCCATGGCATTAGTGACTTGCGAACTCATTTGGTTGAAATAGTTACTCAAAGAACTTCAGTTTGAAGAAACTATGCGAATGACGCTAATATGTGATAATCAAGCAACATTGCATATTGCCTCTAATTCCGTGTTCCATGAAAGGACCAAACATATTGAGGTAGATTGTCATTTCGTCAGGGAGAAGATCCAATCAGGGGACATCATCACTAGCTTTGTCAACTCCAATGATCAGCTGGCAGATGCCTTCACAAAATCTTTGAGAGGTCCTCGTATTAGTTATCTATGCAACAAGTTGGGTGCATATGATTTATATGACCCACCTTGAGGGAGAGTGTTGAAAATATGATTATAATCTTTGTCATTAATGTATAGGTTTAGGCATATCATATCATATCTTCTAAATAGGAATAGAATATCCTATATTCATTATGTAATTATTTCATTAAGCCTATATAAAACGGACTCCGTTGTGTAGTTGTGACACACGGTTTCACCATCTCTATGCCTCTGTTTTCTCTCTTTAACAGTTGTATTGATTGAGCTTGCGCTAAGGTTTGATAACTAACCATAAGTATATAATCCTGCAAGTATACCTGATTCTTTATATTTCGTTTCTTTCCATTTGTTTTCCCAGGGCAGTAGATATAAATTCCAGTATCTTAGCTAACTTGTTTTGCTTTTCTTTTGATGTTTGAAGGAGCTATTTCATGCTTAAATCAAGCAATAACTATCTTCACAGAGATTGGTAGACACTACATGGCTGCAAAGTATTGCAAGGTACCTTATGTTTTTATGGACTTTTCTAATCCTTGATGATATATGCCTCTTAGCATGATGCCTCCATTGTTGTTACTGCTTGCTGTTGTTGCTACTTTTATTGTTTAAGGTTCTGAGAAGGAGATTAAATTCTTTGAAAATAATGAAATTTTGCAGAGGAGTTAAATTTCTCTTTATGGATTTAGGAAATCGGTGAGTTATATGAGCTCAATCAAGATGTAGAGCATGCTAAATCATACTTTGAGAGGGCTGCTGAGTATTTTGAACTTGGGGATGGACCAACCTTGGCAATCCAGTGCAAACAGAAAGTTGCACAATTTTATGCTCAACTTCAACAGTGAGTCTTGTTCTTCATGTTCCCTTCAATGCAATTTTTCAGTAGCATGCTGGGAATTATCGTTGTTTAACTTCCATTTGCCTGCGTATCTTTTAGAATTCCATGTAACTTCTGTCCTTAAAATGCTAAATGCTATCAACTAATAGCATTGAGATATACATGACTTCTAAATTCCCTTTTGCACAAACTTCCCTATATCACAAGAAGCTTTTCCATCATTTATAATTACGGATGAAGTGGGTTATAAAACATAAAAAATTTGGATATTAATTAATATATTTGATATTTACCAGATATCAGAAGGCCATTGAGATTTATGAAGATATTTCCAAACAATCACTGAACAACAACTTACTGAAATATGGAGTTAGAGGATATCTTCTTAATGCTGGCATTTGCCAGCTTTGTCAAGGGGATATTGTTGCAATTGCCAAGTCCTTGGAGCACTATCAGGTTCTTTTTAGTGTTTCTTATTGATATTGAAATACTACTTTGACACTCATACTTTTAACATATTTTACTTTGATCATGTAGGACTTGGATCCCACATTCTCCAGAACTCGTGAATACCAATTTTTGGCTGTAAGTGGTGAAATTGTCTAGCAGTGTTGGCTCTGCAATTTGGTTTGTTTGGAATAACTCCCTGTTCCCCTTAAACCCCACACGAAAATTGGTCTTAATACTGCTTGTCTTGCTACTTTTGGTCATATTATTTTCATGATCGTTGTTTACTTTTATTGATTGTAAGGTGTTATCAAATTTCAGGATTTGGCTACTTCAATCGATGAGGAAGATGTTGCGAAATTTACTGGAGTAGTCAATGAATTTGAGAAAGCAACCCCACTGGTATATTTCTCTGCCAAGAAAAAATAATTCTCCTTACTTATTTGCTGAGACTCGAGTATCAAGAAAAATATCGTCACATGACATTCTCTTCTTTTAATGATTGCTGTAACTTATCTTAAAAAAACTGTTATTTTAGTATTTTAGATAAAGAAGTCACCAATTCTATTTTTCTCGACCTAAATAAAGATTTTGATTCACTGCTTTACAGAAATCATATACTAAATTCAAAAACCTTCATTTTCATATGAAGATCACAAAATGAGATTTTTCATATTATTTATACTGCATTCCATGACAATCTTCGTATTTCTGTTCTCTTGATCTTCCATTTCTTGGTTGTTTGCTAACAGTTGAGTCATTCTCATCTTTCCTTTTAACAAGCTTACCAATTACCCACTACCTTAGAGCTTAGATATGACATCTTCATTTCTTCTTTTGTGTCTGACCATACATTTATTTTAGCATGTTTGTCTTCACTGCATTCGTTCAACATGCTCAGCATTCTTGTTTGCATATCTTCGTGGAACTATTTGAACGCATACAATAGTTATATTTTTGTATATGTTCTTGGTATCATGATGGAGTTTGGTGAATAACATGATAGTATCAAGGTGCCTCATCTCCTTTGACAGCTTTAATGTGCAACTAATTCTAATTCTACACTGGTCTTGTGAGACTTTATAGCTATCCTCCTCCTATAAAATTCTCCATGTTTCTAAGTTGCATGTTACCTGACCGTTTCAATGCAGGATTCTTGGAAGTCAACCCTTTTATTGAAAGTAAAGGATGCTTTGAAAGCAAAAGAGATGGAAGAGGATGATTTGACTTGAACCAATCACAATTGAATTTCTGCCAATGGAGTTATCAAATAGGTCTCTATACTTGTGGTGATGTATAGTTCTTGACTCTCTTCCTCTCTGGGTTGCGGTCTATCTGCTGATTGATACTGGTTTCTGCTCCATATGCCTTGTTTATGCGGCTGGATCTCTGCTCTGCAGTAGGAATTTTTTCTCTGTTAGAGGATGTGGATGTGGGGACTGTACAAGTGTTGGAAGATCTTTGCATCAAGTAGATTAGCTTCTATCTCATGTGGCAGTTGGCTTATGCTGGTGGCTACACTGGATCTGCTTCTGTCTTGGCTGATTTTTAGACAATTTCTATTATGTCCTCTTCTGGTGTATCAGTGTTTCTTTGTAATGGGTTGTTGCAGTCTTCTATGTGGTTGTTTTGTTGCCCTGGGATTTGTCTTGCTGTGTATTAGGGTGTTGGGTGTTATCATTTTGTGGTGCACTACTGTTCTGTATTTTTGACTTGCCAAGCTTCCTTTCTTTAGCACATCTTGTGCTGACTTGGTTGCTTGTTTCTTATAAATTCATTTGGCTTTTCTAAAAAAAAATAAATAGGTCTCTATACTTGTAAAAAAAATAATTTAAATAGGTTCTTAGAATTTAATTATGCTTTTAGTTAGGTCCCTACTAATTATAAGAATTCACAATTAATTTCTATATTATGTATGAGCAACAAAAATGGCCTACATATGATTAAAGGTATCTAACTCTTATGTTAATTTTCTTAAAAGTCACACATAGGATAATTTATAATTAATTGATAGTGTAAAAAAGTTTATACTCACAATGATCAGAATTAAACTACTTTTCTTGTTATTTGATGCAGGTCATGGATGCTCTATGTTTGTATAATCCGAGAAAGTCACAAAAAGGTTTCTTCCAAGCCTTTATCCTTGAGCTATAGAAGGGATATGATCGGATCCATGACATCAGGAGAGGCGTAAGGGGGATTCGAACCCGTTCCCATAAGGAGAATAGAAATTTAACTCCGGATCCTTAACCACCTGTATCAACTCTTGTTGGGATCATAAGTATGTTTTAGTAACGAGCAAAACCGTTGTCGAAAACTTGATGAGTACAATAAACTCTATTACAAGGCAAAAAAATTACTTTCATCCTCTAATTATATTTTAGTTTCGAAATTCATCCTTTAAAAGGCAAAAACATACTTTTTTTCCAGTAAAAAAAAAAACATACTTTTAGGTTTGGAAGTCATCCTTTAATTAAATCGGAGCCTCTTTTTTCTTTCCATTATAAAATCATTTGTTGATTCCTTTTAACTAAAGAGACAAATATTAGCATGCTAGAAACCCAGTTATTTTTGTATTGTACCGTTTCATACTTTCATGCGTCATTCCCCTTGGCACTTTTAGCCAATGTAATGAGACTATCATTAGCAGACAAGGAAAAGAGTTATGGAGTTAATGTATGTTTTTATTCTTATGATCAGGTTTTCTCACACTTGCGTCAATTAATACTTCATACTTGATGTGCGCAAATATGATTACTTTTAACCTTTAGCAAAATCTATTAATATTTTTCATGTTTTTCTTTTTCTTTTTCTTTTAAAAAAAAGAGATATCGATAATTCATTAACTACCTTCTTCAAATAACTTTATTTTTCTAGAAACACACGAAATTCTATCCTACGTAAGAGAGATTATTGTACTTTTGAGAAAGGTTAAAGTAATGTTTTGGTCCCTATACGTGATATCGATTTTCAATTTGGTCCCTATACATAAAAAGTTATCAATTTGGTCCCTATACGTGACACTAATTTTCAATTTGGTCCTCACCGCTAATTGGTCCCTATAAGAGGACCAAATTGCAAATTATTGTTACAAGTAGGGACCAATTCAACAAAAAAATTTGAAATCGGTCCCTACATGTGATAATTATTTTCAATTTGGTCCCTATATGTGATAATAATTTATAATTTGGTCCCTCTTATATAGGGACCAATTAGCTGTGAGGACCAAATTAAAAATCAGTGTCATGTATAGGGACCAAATTGATAACTTTTTTCGTATAGGGACCAAATTGAAAATCGATATCACGTATAGGGATCAAAATATTACTTTAACCTTTGAGAAATTATAGCAACATATTCTCTAAGACTCTTTTTTCGATGCATTTCTTCCCATTAGTTGAAATTCATTTGGATCCTACAAAATTCAAGTAAGACTTACATAAATTGGTGGGACTCATTTCTAAAATAGTGTAACGACATGAATTATAGATTATATTGCTAACACTCCTCAACTAAATTTAATATATCCAAATTGTGACCATAGCGTTTTGGACTTACATTAAAATGAGCATGTGATATGTCAAAATAACATATTTAGGCCACAAAAAGGTCTTTATAATTACTTTAGTATTTCATCAAAGAAAAAATAATTACTTTAGTATTAAGGTGAATGTCTTATCTTTGATTGGATTAGGGTGACAAAATATATAACTATAAGATGAAAATAGCTAATATGTGACTTTTTTAAATCATCATGTAATTATTATGTAATTTTAAATTTTAATTCATGTATGATTATATTATCAATATTTATTATATTGATATTATTGTAATTGAATTCGACTCCTCTAAAATAAGGTTGTATCTAAAACGAGAAATAAATGTATATTCACCCTTGATATAATAAAGTGTATAAAGATTCCAACTCATTAAATAATGAGGAATGATTTTTCAATACAAAAATGGGATAACAATTTGGATGATTAACGCAATTCAAATACCTGATTAATTAGGTTCGGTAGATGATTAATAGATATAATAAAGTGACAACTCATTAACTATCCACTGAATATAATTAATCACGATTTTAAACATCATTAATCACAATCTTCAGACGTTCAAATAACGAAGATATCAAGTAATGTGTGTACCTATTGAGTGAGCTACCATTAAAGTGAAAAGTTGTTTGACATAAGTTAAAAGTGATGAGTTGGCATGACTAGGCTCATAAAAATAGGAGCTAAGCAACTCAAATCAATTGTATCATTAGAGATGCTTTTATATATATTGTGTGTTAAATCAAGTGTATTTTAAATTAATAAATAATTATTCTAATTAATTAATATCAACAACAAACTTAAAGCATTGCAATAATGGAGGTATTTGTGAGTCCACTAGTGTTGTTGGTGCCGTCCCAAAAACCATTTTCTAATACCTTAAATAACTCGAAACAAAACAGTGCTTTGGTCAGCAATGTTGTTCCACTTCAAACCACTCTTGTTGTTGATGATGAGGATAACAGCATCATCACCATATTGGTCTCACCACTGAACCTTGTTTTCTGAAACACACCTAATTGAATTCTGATATTCCATTCCATGGCCTCATCGATTCCCCACTTGACCCTTCTCCCTCACCATAGCAGCAGCAGTAGGGCCTTGTTTGGAATTGGTGGTCGTGTACTGTCATATGGGAACTCACTGAAACTCTTCAATTTGAAGCAGAAGCTGAGAATATGTTACACTCCTCGTGCTTCCACTACTACTGAGGTGGTTGGTGGTGGAGTTCTTGAGAAGGAAGAGGAAAAGAAGGAGGAAGAAGGAGGGAGGGTCTTAAGGGTTGCTCTCATTTGTGGTGGTCCTTCTGCTGAACGTGGGATTTCCCTCAATTCAGCTAGATCAGTTCTTGATCACATTCAGGTATATACAAAGTTTTTTATATTGTGAACCAATCACAAATCATCTTACGTGTGATTTTTAAGATAGTGATGATAAGAGAGACATTGTAATGATGTGATCACATCACAGTTTATGATTAGTTGACCGTGTAAAAAAATCTTTACATCGACAATGTTTACCATTACCAATATATAATGCTAGATTCTGATAAAAGTTACACAAAATAAGTTAATCTATAGTGTGTTTCCAAATCAGGAGAGAATAATACTTGAAATCTAGTAGCTAGATTTCATGAAGAATGAAAGATAAAAGCTAATTTTGCAATTCAGAGAGTAATTGTAACTGTCACTTGGGTTTGAATTTCTTTTTTAAAAAACTTAATCTGTCTTTTGTAGTTGCAAGTTGCAACAATATGTGATTCATTTTCTTCCATAAAAAAAGAGGTAATGGTAATATAGGGGCAGTGATTCTTAAGTAAATCTGTAAATGTATGCACTTATGCTGTAAACGGCTTAGAGGCATTTTCTATTTACTTTATTTCATCATATTTATTAATCTAATATCTTGCAGGGAGATGATTTACACGTAAGTTGCTATTATATTGATTGCAATCTCAATGCATATGCAATATCTTCTGCTCAGGTTAGTTGCAAAGTGAAAATGTTTGAAAAATATATATATGGAAAAGTTGATTCTCTTATGCATGCCATTGTTCTTATTTCGATGTATTTTTTACAGGTATATTCCAACACTCCAGCAGATTTTGATTTTAAACTTGAAAGGTTAGTAAACCCCTTTAAATTAGGGAAAATTACAATGATTTCTTGGTAAAAATTTTTTTTCCAATTTTGGAACAATTAGCTACAGAACTGGTTAGCAATGTTGAATTGACTTAATAAATCACTTGTGTGGTTAATTGTTCCTAAACTAATAATATTTTTACCAAAAATTCCTTTTTTGTAACTTCTCCTTCAAAGTATGGAATAAATACTCAGAAAAATATAGTATGGAATTATCTAAATTTCAAATTCTAAGTATAAAGATTGCCAATTATTGATTTTGCAGCCTTGCTCGAAGTTTCCAGACTTTGGCTGACTTGGCAGAGCATCTCGCTACAGCTGTGGACATAGTTTTCCCAGTTATACATGGTCAATTTGGTGAAGATGGTGGCATTCAGGTGCTGTATATATATAAGGATTTCTTATAGGTTATAATGAACTTGTCTATTTATGAATGATATTTCTCTGTGATAAATATGTTAGGAATTACTGGAAAAGTATAATGTTCCATTTGTTGGCACAGGATCAAATGAGTGCCGTCAAGCATTTGACAAGGTATAGGACATATTAATTTGTTCTCCCTTTTTTCTGGTACATGTATTTTGTCCTCTACTCTTTACAATAACTGGACTGTAGCCCCACATATTCAGCTCAAAGACTGGTTTATGTTTTCTTACCCACCATAGTTAGGTTAGATTCTATTATATTTCATGACCATCATTTACTAAGGCAGCTTATTAACTTTTGGCGTGCAAAATCTTGATGCTAAGTGTGGCTGATAAGAAAAATCCTAGGGGAAAACCTATATATAGACTTTTCAAAACTAAGGCATCCTCAAGTTACTTTATATATAGCAAGATGACCGCCTTTATCTTCTTTATTAATCTTCTGTTACTTACTAGTTTGACTATACTTCCGGTACTAATTTCCCCCCCCTTAAAATTATTGCCAGTATAAAGCATCATTGGAGCTCAGCAAGCATGGATTCATAACAGTGCCCAGTTTCTTAGTTGAGGTATTGAAAAGTGTTTTGACAATGTTATTGTTTCACCTTGCAATTAGGCAATGAAGATGTTTAGTTATGTGTTACAAAATTGTGTATCTGCTAATGTTTTTAAATGTTAGATAACACAGTCGATGTTCATCTTAGTTCACATTCACAACTATCTGATCACAATTTCCAAAAATTTTTAGTTACATACTATGGGATTTTATGACATTATGATGATGATTAGGGGTATGGAACAAACAAATCAGAACTATTAGAATGGTTTAAAAGACACCAGCTGGACCCTGACTTGGGGAAAGTTGTGGTAAGGAACTCGATTTAGCTCAGGCATTAGTGATTCTTCGTTTACTCATTGCGAAGCAGTTTGATATGCTTACTGATGTTTCAAAATCTGATGTCTCAGGTAAAACCAACAAGAGGAGGATCAAGCATTGGTGTTAGAGTAGCATATGGTGTGGCCGATTCTCTTGTAAAATCGAATGAAATTATATCTGAGGTATTTTCAGTCTATTTGGAACATGAATAGGAGCAGGAATTTTATAATTTGACAACTTTTATTTAAAAATATGCAATTAATATTATTGATGAATATATAGACAAAGTAAGGAGCATGATTATAATGAAAATTAAGGAGAAATGCATATTGATTATTGACCAGAAGTTTGCTCAGTAAAAGTTTACGCCTTTTTCTTTAATGTATGTTAACTTGTGGCATTGGTCATTGATGTTGAATGTGATAGGGAATTGACAATAAAGTGCTAATAGAAATATTTCTTGAAGGAGGTAGTGAGTTTACAGCCATTGTCCTTGATGTGGGATCTGGTTCAGATCGTTGTCCTGTTGTACTACTTCCAACTGAGGTATGTTTTGCCTTTTCTTCCCTAAGATTTCTTGTTCATTCACTGCAATTCTAAAATGTTGATACTTGTTTTTATTACTCTGGAGGGAAAAGTATCTGAAATAGGACAGCCATGAGGGAATGACCATTTCCCTCCAAAGTTGGATGGGATGGCAATTCCATTCAAACTAGGTTGATTGGAATTAACTTTATACATTGTCTTTCCTAAAAATGACAAGAATATCCTCTGCCATGATCCGCGCCCTCACTCCTGCCACAACCACCATACTTGCTGAACAGTAGTTTTGTCATTGAAAAAAAATTCTTTTATACTATTCTTTGATAATTTGGTCCACCAAATATAAGGTTGGAATGGAATAGTTAATCTATTCTTGACTGCATGAAACATGCTAATTATAGTGATTATTCCACTCCTTCCATTCCCATTCCCAATAAAATAATTCTGGCGAATCAAACTGAAGCTTAATGAATTCGTTTTTAAAAATATAAGATAAATAAGAATAAGAAAATAAAAGGAAATTACAAATTGAGTTAGTATGATGTACTTTGGGATGATTCGTGACGGAAAATTCAGTGATAATAATTGGAATCAGTTGTATTTGCAAATGAATTTCAGTTTTTACACATGGCAGTTGCAGCTGGCTCTTGCCTAATGAGTACTCCATACTCAATAGTAATAACACAATTTAGATGAGCAGGTGGAGCTTCAATTCCGTGGTTCAAATGATGTGAAAGAGAATGATGCAATATTTAATTACCGTAGGAAGTACCTTCCAACCCAACAGGTCAGTAGTAGTGTGTATTGTTCTATATGCACACAAGATATACTGCACATGCTTGTATGAAATGGTTGGTTTTTTTTTTTTTTTTGGGATCATGAAATGGTTGGTTTTTAATATCAGTAGAATGAGTATTTTGTTTAAGTCAATGCCAGCTAGTGCCTTTCTAATCAGATGAAAAATATTTTCTGCACAGGTTGCTTATCACACTCCACCTCGATTTCCTTTGGATGTAATTGAGAATATTCGCAAAGGAGCATCTCTGTTATTCCAACAGTTTGGTCTGCAAGATTTTGCACGAATTGATGGATGGTTTTTGCCTAATTCAAATTGTAAGTTATCATCTTCAGAAAGTGAGTTTGGAAGGACTGAATCTGGTACCATAATATTCACTGACATTAACCTGGTGAGATGATTTTCTTCCTTGGGAGGAATGCAGATAATATCTCTAGTAGTTTTACTACTTAAGTTGGTTGTTCATTAATGCTGAATATTAAATTCATTGCATGTTTCAGATCAGTGGTATGGAACAGACCAGTTTTCTATTTCAGCAAGCATCTAAGGTACTTCTGGGTTTTTATGCATCACATTTCTTGTATTCGATATTCATAGTTCTTTATATTTTAAGATATCGCTATGTCATGGTCATGTGTGTGCGTGATAGATATTTTAAGATATTGCTATGTCATGGTCATATATGTGCATGATAGATTCCCGCATTGGCTAAATACCAATGTGTGGAATGCTATACCATTGAAGTCCTTGGGCTCTTCCACCTTAATAACTAGCTTTTGGGGTATGGTTCTCCCTTGGGCTCGAGTACCCTATCAATTAGTATCAGAGCAGTCCGCTAACCTCCACGGAAAGGGCTACCTGTCCAGGGCCAAGAGAGGGCCCGCCTTTTGGGGTGTGGTTCTCCCTTCCACTCAAGTACCTTATTGGTGCGTCTGTTTGTGCATTCTCATTCTTTCTTTTAAATTGACCTTTCCATCCTAGCGTGTTTTTAAGACATGTCAAATAGCTTTATTTTCTTTTATGGGGATTATATCAAAGCTACCCAATGTTACATAAATGCAACTTTAACAGCCCTCGTTGAGCAGTGTACGGCTGCCTTCTCCGTTTCTTGGTGACTAAATGTTCTGTTCTGCATCATGCCATCTTATATATTCCATGCAGGATCATCTGCAAATTATGAAATGACCAGTTAAATCACATTTATATGATAAAATTGATTGTTTTTTCTTATTGATACAATTTTCATTCACTGCATGAAAAAAATTGTCTTGTCTCTTATGTTATTCAGGTTGGTTTTTCTCATACAAATATCCTTAGGAGCATTATTCACCATGCTTGCTTGCGATTTCCAAATATCGCAACAGCTAGTGGTATATTAGGTCAGGTTCCAAGCATATCAAATTCCTCAGAACTTAACAAGTCACTTCCTCGCCATGAAGGAGCTCGAAAAGTTTTTGTCATTTTTGGAGGAGACACATCAGAACGGCAAGTATCTCTTATGAGTGGTACAAATGTTTGGCTCAATTTGCAAGCTTTCAACGATGTAAGTCTTGACAATCAGGAAGACCTAAAGCTACTACTCAGTTTTCAGTTTACATAATGGTTTGGTGGTTCTTTCGCTACCTGAAAGGATTAATTTCAAGCAAAGTGCATTATGTATGACATGTCAAAAACTAAAATAGTAAAATTATTGTTCTTACAGCTTGAGGTAATTCCATGTTTGCTTTCCCCAACAAGTGAATATGCATCTGGTGTGGATGTGGGCAAGATGCCTGATGATGTAAGGAATAGAACAGTTTGGTCATTACCGTAAGTATTGATCATTTTTTCTCACTCAGGATAAAAGAAGATTTCATATATTTGTTCTTGATTTCTATATATGCCATGGGAACAACTAGTTTATTTCAGAGTTGTTAGAGATATAAACCATTCCAAAAGCTTTTAAGGGAGTTGGACCTTGCATGGTTTCAAAGCCTCTGTGACTAAGTTGTCATATTTGATCCTTGCCACCTGCATTCTTTGTAATTAAATTAAATTTCAGCACCAGGTTAATTAAGTTGGCATGTGTACTTCAAGCGCAATGGAATCTTGCATGAGGGGGATTGTTAGAGGTCAAAAACCATTATTGGACTTCCATCTAACAGCTTAAACTTGTAGAAAGTGTTGGTCCAGGACAATAATTTTACATTCTGCTTTCAACTTTTCCCCCTAAACTAACGATAGGCATTAGGTTTTCCTTTTGAATTTTTACTTGCATGCATGCCTTTCTCTCAAACCATTTTGTGGTCAAGAAAGTAAAAAAAAAATTTTGTTCTATGAGATTCTAAAATTTGCAACTACAATCTAGAAATATATCCAATTATTTGCACATTCCAGTTTAGAATCAAGCATTTATCTAATAGCTTGACACAGGTACTTAATCCTTGATCAGTAATAATTGAGATGATTATGATTCATGCATGTGACCTTCCATAAAGTAATTCAAACGATATGATTCAATGGTAATTATTTTTGTACAGCTATTCTCTTGTCCTACGACATACTACTGAGGAGGTACTTGCTGCATGCATAGAAGCAATTGAGCCAGTTCGGGCTGCACTAACATCTGACCTACGGAAGAAAGTAATGAATGATCTAATGGAGGGTTTGAAAGATCACAATTGGTTTAAAGGGTTCGATATTGCTGACGAACAGCCTATGAGATTTTCATTGGAGCAGTGGATCAAGCTAGCTAAGGAAGTCCAGGCAACAGTTTTTATCGCAGGTATGAATAACAAAATGTTTTTTTCTAGTGATTAAATTTTTAACATCAATTTCTTTGTTAATACATGATAAAAAGATTTCATGGACATTGGGGGTTCATTGTTAGCTCTTAGTGTCAACATGGAGTGAGCCTCACACTCACACATCATCTCAACAAATATGGGATTTGGTGGTTAGAACTCTTTCAGTATAATCACAAGTTGTTGGTTTTTTTAATTCTTGAGGTAGAACCAAAAAAGGTTTTTTGGGGGAAAATGGTTTGGTATAGCCATGTGATAAAGCCAACAATAATCGTGAGGGTGACCCATTTAAAAGTTGTTTAAATGACGCTCATTATTTGTTTAAATAGTGATACTGACTACTGACCAACATAGGACTAGGAGGCATGTTTGTAACAGTTTTCTGATGGTTTAAATGTGTAGTTCAACTTTAAAGGAATACAAGGAAGGTTTATGAAATTGACTGTGCAATGTGCATGACTTTACAAGGCTAAATGTTTGTTACTTACAGTGCATGGAGGCATTGGAGAAGATGGTACACTTCAATCTTTGTTGGATGCTGAAGGAGTTCCTTATACAGGTTTGTTAACCATTGGGTATGATGGCATCCACTACTGGTTCAATATTTTCTTTTTCTTTTGTCTTTATCCCTCTTTTATATTCTGTTAAAGGTCCTGGTGCAATGGCATCAAAGATTTGTATGGACAAAGTTGCAACTTCTGTTGCTTTAAAGCATGTATGTTTCCCTCATTCAAAATTTTTTTCCTAAAAGATAAAGAGGAGTCCTCTTAAATTACTTTCTCAAATTGACATGTTTTCTGACGGTACATTCTAATATCATGTTAGCTTGCAAATTCCGGAGTTCTTACCATAAATAAGGATGTCAGGAGGAAAGATGATCTTATTCATAAGCCCATAAATGATATATGGCATGACCTAACCCACAAGCTACAGTGTGAAACATTATGTGTCAAGCCATCAAAAGATGGATGCTCAACTGGGGTTGCACGACTATGGTAGATTTATAGCTTTGTTAGTATATCTCTTTTTCATGTGATCAATGATGTAATGATAATCAAATATTGCATTGTTTACCATGCTTATAAAACAATTGTTTTACTACTTTGCCTGCTCTTCTAATTTTATGCAGCTGTTCTGAGGACCTTGCAATATATGTAAAAGCTCTGGAGGACTGTCTACTACGGATTCCTCCGAATAACTTATCAAAGGTATAGGATAAGGAATAAGGAATATTTCATCAAGATTTCATTTGTTGAGCAATACTGTATATGAGAGAGAGGGAGGGGAAGAAAGAGGGAGAAAAAATATTCGCTAAAAGCAGCTAATGACTAATGAACGGTGTGGCCATAATTTCTATATTTTTTTTTTGGTTACTCCATAATTTCTATTTATAATATTGTTGTGTCCATCCAAAGTATAATATGCCATATAGAGTGTAGTACAATCAATACTTTCCTAATTAGTCAATATCATTCATTCTTCTTCCTTCTCGTTCTCTCCTTTATCTAGAAGATTTATCTCTACAAATGACAACACTGAAACTCAGATAAATCTGCATTTATTTGTTGTAACTGTCATTTCATTTGGCACTGTACTTGAGCATCAACTTTTGATTTTATGACATTTTGTCTCTTTCTTTTGATTGATGTATAGGCACATGGTATGATTGAGATGCCAAACCCTCCACCAGAACTTTTGATCTTTGAACCTTTCATAGAGACAGATGAAATAATTGTGACATCCAAATTTAAGAACGAGACTGGTCACGGCCTCATGTGGAAAGGGCACAGCAGATGGGTGGAAATAACAGTTGGTGTCGTAGGGAAAACGTGGATCAATGCACTCATTAAGTCCTAGTGTAACTGTCAAGGAAACTGGTGATATTTTGTCACTGGAGGAGAAGTTCCAAGGTTGGTCTTCACAGAATTACCTAGAAGTTAATTATAGTCTTTATCTGGTAGAAGGATTATTGCAATTAGCATACTTAAAATCAATCACACTTGGAGGATGTAAATTGAAGTGGCCAAAACTTAAAATTTACAGCATAATGCTAGAAATTAGTGACTGTGCTACTGTAGAGTAATTGAGTTGTCAAGCTTTAGGTATCTAAGAAGAAAACTCTAAACTAAAAATATGTAGAAGATGCTTTGGTGTTTTGATAGAGCTCAATGGTGTCGATTGATCCATGTATTTAACCCCAAGATAAGGCTTGATCATTGTTGTTTTTGTTCGTGCTGTTTGGGATCCCCAGCAGCCCGGGTGTGTGTTAGTGTGTGTGAAGGCCACTTATGTTTCTTGTTTATGTTTTTTCTCCCTTTCTAGTGACTACAAGTCTGCAACTGCTTGCAATGGCTCATCCTTATCCTTTAATTGTATATTGTGTGGCAGGTGGAACTGGCATCAATCTGACTCCTCCACCCTTGTCAATTGTGAGGTATGTTAAGGAGATTCCACATTCTGGTGACTAAAGCTTCTTTGTGGCTTTGTGTAACTTATTCTTTGAGTTTTATCACTACGTTGGCATTGAAATTCCATATTTGATGAGTGCACGGTCTTTTCTGGCGATAAGCTGTGTCTTTAAGAGCTGATTTCAGCATGCGTATAAAGTACCTTAAAACTTGCGGCAGGGTTCATATTGTCTGCTGCATTATCAATTACTGTACCTTAACTGTCATTATCAATTAAATATATATCATGCTTGCCGCCTAAACTAAGCCTAGATCAGAGATATTACCTGACAATGTTTCTGATGGGATGTAGCGGATGGTTTCCTCCTTGTGCAGCGGCTTTATCGGCAAAGTGAGGGGTGGTGTACCTATAAAGGCACTCTGATGATCAAGTTAGACAGTATATAAGTAGATGTGAATGTATGTCAGAATAGATAGATTACCCATATGACTTCACCTAGTACTTATAGGGCATAGGTTGGCACCTAAGGATAAGCTCCTATATGGCTGTAGGTAATTGCGGTTCCATCAATGCCAATCATCAGGGATTGTGGCTATAATGAGTGGAATGCGTGGTGAGACCGAGGATGCCGGAACAGTTGTTGGAGACACAGACAGGAATTGTTACCTGCGAATCCCGGCCGCCCAAGTGCTAAGGCATTTGCCTCCTCAGATTTAACCTTTTGGTGCTGGATATGCTCTTGTTGGGCTCCAGGCCAGAACAGCTCCTATTAGTGTTTTCCCCAAAGCACTATAGATTTGTTGAAATACGTTGTTTGGAAATGTAGAACCTTCATCTTTTGCACTTAAAGATGGTGACATTGGCATTTCTATGCTGACACTAGTTCAAGATTCAGTGTCAGAAAATTTCTTATCGAATTTAGATGTCCTAATTTATATTTAAGTGGACATGTGTCAAGACACGTTCTGTTGTGCTATTACTATTCACATAAAGATTATACTGTTGATAGATTGTTGTTTCTTCAGAATGCATTGATGTTGTGTTGTGGCCTGCATATTTCGCAATAAATTCTTTTTAAGGTTTCTTTGAACGGGATTTTGAATTATTTTTATCTTTTTCTTCTTTGTTACAGTGAAAAAGCTTTGGAGAGATGTAAACATAATATTGAACTCATTGCAAACACTCTACAATTAGAAGGATTTTCACGCATTGATGCATTCATCAATGTTGACAGTGGAGAGGTTTGTTAATTTCCTTGTTGGGGCATTTTTCTCCCTCTACTCAGATGCAGTGAGTGAAAATAAAAACATTTCTATGTTCTATCCCAATCCATTTTCAGTCTTCTGTATTTTCCACCTTCAAATTTTTCACTCAAACAAGCATAACCGTGGTGTAAGACATGCATCACGCCTCAATGTATTTCGAGCTTTTTAGAATGCCTAAAGAAAAAAAAAACTCTGGATATATGTTATGAATTATCACATACTTGGTTTACTAATGGCAGTATTCTTATAATTGACTTAAGTTGTCAACCATTTTACTAATATATGCTGACCTGCTGGTATGCTAATTCTTGTTCAAGTGCATCGCAGTTTGTTTCAAGAGTCTATTCTTATAAGAGAATGTCATTACTAACTATTTGAAATGAAAACAATCACTTGTCTTATACAAAAATTGTGTTTCAATCACTTATTGTCATCTTATTCCCTGAATAACTTACAATATTTGTAGGTTTTGATTATAGAGGTAAATACTGTGCCTGGAATGACACCTTCCACTGTTTTGATTCATCAGGTAAATCCGTGTGATAGTATAATTCCTTTTCTTTCCTTATCTTTTCAAGCGTGTATGTATGCACTTTTGTGCCATAATAAGAAGTTGAATGAGGGCATTGTTCTACATAGCATTTAAAATCAGTTAGTATATTGCAAATATTATTGACATGAACTATATGGAGATGGAATTGGAACCTTACTTTTGGTTCCAAGTGCATTTAAAAGTAAAGGTCTATATAAACATTTGAAGCAATTTTCTTATTTTGGGGTACAACTTAAAGCACCCTTCTGATTTAGTAAGTAATGAGACATAACACCATCAACATGACACATAATTCTAACTGGTCATTATGTGCATATTTCAGGCACTAGCAGAACAACCACCATTGTATCCTCACCAGTTCTTCCGTACACTTCTTGACTTGGCATCTGAAAGGACCATGTAAATCTCTTCAAAAGAATGTTTGCATTGTGTCCATCAAATGCTCTTATCACCAGGAGTTATTCTGTAGCACCAGAAGACATTTATGTGGAAGTTGTTGCCCTTAATAATGGGAAACTTATGTTTTGATTATATTTTATTGCTATTTAATGTTTTTAATCTCCTTAAATTCAAATTTCAATAACGTGCATTTGATTCAAAGAAATAAAACTGTATTCCATTAGTATGCAGAAATGGTGCAGAGTCTTTCAAACACACACTGGTGCAGATTTTGTCTCCTTACACAATTCACTGTGTGTTTGGAAACACATGTGTTGGGTTTTGGGGTCACGAAACATCCAAAGCAGTGAAAGCACCATGAAAGCAAAATACAATAACAAACGCAAATCACTATAACAAGAACTAATCGAAAACTAACAAGAGATAAAACGGTAAAAGAAGATGAACACCCGAGATTTTAGTGGTTCGGCCACACATGTGACCTACGTCCACTGGAGAGAGAGCAACAAATCTTCTTCTCCCCTTCGCTATCTTGATACCAGAGATACATATAAGAACCGTGCTTGCTGTAATGTGTTTTCATACATATAATTTTGAATATTGTTTACAGTATATATTAGTACAAAATTGTAACAGACGCTAATAAAAAGGATTCTATTAAAGGCAATTTACATCCTATTCATAGCTAATTGAAAACCAATCAACGTTTTGATACGTTGTCCCTAAAATCACGGAAGCTATGATCTTATTGCTTCTACACGCCCCCGCAAGATGGAGGTGTCTTCAACAACTCCAATCTTGTCTTTGAGAAAATGATGTCTTGTTGAGGAAAGTGGTAGTGAGCAAATTTGCCAATTGATGACTAGTGGGAACATCAGATACAGTGAGCTTCTTGGCTGCAACTAGGTCCCGAACAAAGTGGTAATCTATGGCGACATGCTTCATACGAGAATGGAAGACAGGATTTGCACATAAGTAGGTTGCACCAATATTGTCTGAGTAAATTGTAGGAGCTGAATTGGGAACATCGAGTTCCTGTAGTAGGTGTTGCAGCCATAGGCTTCAAAAGTGGTTGTGGCAATGGCTCGGTATCCAGCCTCTGTGGAAGATCTGACAACAGTAGCTTGCTTCTTAGATGACCAGGAAATAACATTTGGTCCAAAGTAGATTAAAGCACATGTGGACTTTCTATCCAATGAGTCACCAGCCCAATCTGCATCACAGAATGCAGTTAGTGACAGATTGGAGGACCTTTGAAGATGAAGACCATGAGTAATGATGGATTTTAAGTAACAAAGTATTCTTTTCAAGGCCTGCATATGAATTTCAGTTGGAGCTTGCATGTGTTGAGCTAACTTGTTAACAGGAAAAGCCACATCAGGTCGAGTGATTGACAGATAGTGCAAGGAACCAATAATGTTACGAAAAAGAGTGTTGTCATAGGTTGTGGAATCTGGAACAGTAGTTGAGCAGAAATTGGTTGCTATTGGAGTGGAGACAGGCTTTGCTTCAGTCATGTTTGCCTTCTGCAGAAGATCTTTTATATAGTGACACTGACTAAGAAATAAGCCAGATTTAGTAGGAATGATTTCAACACCTAGAAATTGACTTGGATGGCCAAGATCCTTAAGAGAGAATTTCTCTGCAAGGGAAGTCTTGAACTCAGAGAGAAAGCGTGAGTCATTTCCAGTGAGTAATAAGTCATCAACATAAATCAAGAAATATGCAACAATGGAACCTGATTTATAGATGAATAGGGATGTATCTGGCTTTGAATTTTGAAACTCCCAATGCTACAAAAAATCACCCAGGGCATGAAACCAAGCACGCGGTGCTTGTTTAAGTCCATATAATGCCTTCTTGAACTTGCAAACATAGTTAGGAAGTGAGGAATGAATAAAACCAATAGGTTGAGCCATGTAAACATCTTCAGTAAGAGTGCCATGGAGAAAGGCATTATTAACATCCATCTGAGATAGTGACCAGCCGTTGGACAGATCCAAGCACAGAACCAATTTTATTGTTTGCGACTTAATTACAGGACTAAGCGTGTCGTGAAAATCAAGGCCAGGTCTTTGATGAAATCCTTTCACTTCTAATCGGGCTTTGTATTGCGAGATGGAGCCATCTGGATTCCTTTTCAGTCAAAAAACCAATCAACGTAACCGTGCTTGCTGTAATGTGTTTTCATTCATATAATTTTGAATATTGTTTACAATATATATTAGTACAAAATTGTATCAGACGCTAATAAAAAGGATCCTATTAAAGGCTATTTACATCCTATTCATAGCTATTTGAAAACCAATCAATGTTTTGATACCTTGTCCCTAAAATCACGGAAGCTATGATCTTGTTGCTTCTACAATACAAAGCATGCTTTACAATAGAAATCTCCCTCAACCCTTGTCTATTCTTGTATACCCATGAATCACACATCATGCTTCCAAGAACTACACTCAAGGTTAATATTTCTACTCCTATACACCTTTTCTCATCTCTCACAAATCATTATGTGATTCTCTCAAGATATAATTGCCTGTTACATGATATGTATTTATAGACTTTTATAAAACAATCAATAATAGCTTGATGAGTCATCAATCCATGTGAGTCTCGATCAATCCTTGTGAATCTTGATCAACCCTTGTGAAGCTTTAAGTTGTCCAAGTTAGTTATGGTTAACTAACTAACCAACTTCATATTGTTGATTTAGAGGCATAACTCAACAAAATCACGTTTGTTGGTTTGGACATTTAGCAGTCATGTGTTTTTTTATTTTTCTAAAATTTATTATACTTCTATTATTAAAGTATAATCTGGTTTTATTTTAAAGTTTGGATTTTACGTGTGAATAAGCAGAGACACTACCAAAATCCTCATCAGCGAGGCCTTTCAAATTACAATGTAATTAACCATGGCAATAATTTAGAACTCTTGGTGTCCCTTTCTTTTTGTTGGTTTTTCCATTTTGACGGCTCTTCCAAAGCCATTCCGGAATAAGCAAGAGGCAAACAAGTATAATGAAAAGGATATACAATAATATACTTATATATAATACATTATTATAATATAATAATATATGGTCGTTTAAACTTAATTTAAAGCCTTCTACTCCTTTTAATTCTTTTTCCTCAGCTACTCTTTTATTCTTTAACTTTCAATTTGATTATTATGTGCCAGTTTGTTTTATAGTTGGGAGGCACCAAAACTCCGTTTGGGCTCCCAAAACCAGTTGTTACAGTAATTTCATGCATTTGGGTACGAAACTTAGTTGAAAATAATTGATTTCTGATGGATCAAAACTGAGTTTTGTGGAACCAAAAATTTCTAGCTTTTCCGTTGAAAATAATTGATTCTAGATGTAGGACCCACAAAATTCTACATATTTACACCTCAAAAGTGATTTTACTTTATCATCCAAACAAAATCAATTCTTCTAAACCCACTTTTAAAATATTGTTACCAAACATAAATCAATATTTTTAACCTTAATATTTTTAAAATCAATTCTTCTAAAATCAATATTATCAAAATCTAAAACAAAGCGACTCTATTTTTATTGAACGGTCGATCAGGTCCACAAAAGTCAAAATATGTAATCAAGGGAAGGATTTTATTTTTGTCTAAACCCAGTGTATTTCAATACTATCAACGAAGGACTAATCACTATTCACGAGACGTACGTGGCTTTCGCTGGCCAAGTATTATTTTCATACTGTCAGGAATCGAACTCAGGAACAAATCGAGTCGACCTCTAGAGTATCCCAGAACAGGCCTTACAACTGCAGGACCAAGATGCTTGATTAATTAAGGGGAAGATTAAGTTAAAATAAAAAAAAATTTAAAAAAATTAAAAATAAAAAACTTATATTTTAAAAATTTTAAGATAATAATAACATATAAATGCCATGCCCTCCACCATCCCTAGGAGCCGCTCCATATTAAGAATTCAATATTTCTCAAAACTAAGTTCATCTATATCATGAATAAACAATGGTATATCAATCAACATATGGTTGGTTAGAGTAGTGATGGGATCGAAGGGGTTTGATGATTCACTCTTGTGTATAAAGAAAATCTTCCAGATCATCAATATAGATTAGTCACTATTTACGACATTGGATATTTGATACCAGCCACATCACAACCAAAATAATAATAATAATGGTGTATCTATCTATTAAGTTATCAAAAGATTAAGATCATCATACAATTAAATAAATGATAGATACACTCTTTTGTATTCATTTCACAGATTATATACATCATGTTTCATAGGCATAGCTCTTCAATTAACCACAAGGCCACAACCATGAGTTGTGACTAGCTAGATGGCTAACACTAGTCCCGGCAGTGACCTTCGATAAAGGTCACGAGGCTGGCTCTGCCACAATGGCAAGCCATCTTGCCTATGATCTTCCCACCCTGCTGCCCTCAAATCCCTCACCACAAGCCATGTGTTAAAGTACTCTCTAAACTGAGTTATGACACCATTTTTCAACATCCAAACATGCACCCAATAGGCCTTACCTTCCCACCCTTCAGCTATCACACACTCCCCTAGGGCACTGACTCTCCTTGGCTCAAACTTGAACCCTTTGTTGTGAGGTGTTTCCCCTGTGAGCACCCTCATCATGTGTTGGCAATGTGGGGGGCCATGGAACCACCACTCCAAGTCACTTGCTACCAATTTGACCACTATGTCCATTGTAATTCCTTGTCCCAATAGTGCCTTGTAGAGGATTTCCACTGTTGCCTTGTTTTGCATTTCCACCTTCAATAAAGCCTTCTCTGGCACCACAATAGATTCCATGTTTTTTGAAATTTTAAGGAAATGGTACTTCCACAATTCCACTCCCTTGTGTTGTGAATGTCATGATGTGGCATTTTATAGGCCTGGCTAGGCTAGGAAGGTAGATATGTCCAAGATTTTCGGGGCATTATTTTTTTGTCCAAGAAAATATAGACGGTTGAAAATGATTGATTTAGGGTGAATATTTTTTTTTATAAGCAAAAAATGTATTAACGTGGAGTACTTGGGATATTCCAATCCATATATAAAAGCACCATTCGAGAAAATTGTGTAAAGTTGATTCTGCCTCCTGAAAATAGAAGCTTAATCAAAAGCACAAAAAGACCCCAAAGAAGAAAAGAATTACAACCATAACCTTAGCCCCACAAATTACAACCAAAAGAAGGCCAAAGCTGGACTGATTTAGAGTGAATCATTATTTTGGTCCTTGAAATTGTAAGACGATAACAAGTTGGTCCCTCACATTAAGAAATAGGAAAAAATGCCTCTCAAATTAAAAAGAAACTATATCATGTTAACCCAATTTGGCGATGTTTTTTAATTTGAGGATCATAACGTAATGCGTATTTTTCAATTTGGGAGATATTTTTGTCTATTTCTTAATGTGAGTGGTCGATTTAGACCGGTAATTTAGGGTCTGTTTGTCTTAAATTTTGAAATAATTAATTTTGGAAGAATTGAAAAAATAAAGATTGAAAAAACATTTACTTCCATAAAATTCAGTTTTGTCCACCAAGAATCAATTATTTTTAACTCAATTTGGCTTTTAAACACTCAGTTATTGTAGCAACCGAAGTTTGGGAGCTCAAACTCCGTTTTGGGTGTTGACTAAACAAGTACTTACTCCGTTAATTTATGAGGTGGGGGGATTGGAGGGTGTGGAATAGCTCCTAGACATATGGTTAATGCTCCATATTTGAAATGACAAAATGTGTCACGTCCAAACATACATATAATGATAATAATAATCATAAGCTAAGTAAGTTGCTTTTTTGAGGAGATAACGATGTGAACTTGTTCTATACGTATGTAATAGAGCCAAAACCAAATTTGGGGATCATTCTATAATATGATTAGTCAACCAATGTGGGGTGTTTGGCTTGTCATGTTGAAGGAGTCATTATTTTGTTGGGATCTTTTACGTATAATCTAAAAGTACTATGAAGTTAAATTGATGATTTTGGAATGTACCTTCCTTTCTTTTGTCCACCATATAGGCAACTTGTGTTGAATTATTATACATTCATTTTGTGATTAATATTAATCAATTATCTAAAGGTGTTGTCTAAGGTGTACCACCCACCAAAGTGGTGTAGGGGTGCACCACCCACATATCATATTGTAGGTCAATTGTTTTGCTGAGTGGATTATTGAAGAGTGTTTGACTTGTGACAATTGTCAACTAATCAATCATAACGTGACATGTGGGTGATGTACCACTGCACCACTTTAATAGGTGGTGCACCATAGTCTTCACCTTATCTAAAATATGCTTTTGAATTACTGATATATTGATTATGAAAATTATTATTTAATTATAGCATTTAATTGATTGATGGGTATTGTGCTTGATCTTTTGTTATGGATGGTTTGTGATGAGTTGAGTTTTTCACTTTGATTTCTGTTGAAATATATCTACTCTCTCATCTGAATAAGAAATATTTACTATAACTCAACATACACTTATAAGGTAGAGAGCCCTCACGTTCTCTCAATTCATCATATCACAACTCTCAACAACAAGAAGATGGATCCCTTCTTAATACCATATACATGCTTTGGTCTCAATCCTTTTTGGCTATATAGATGCACGTCCAAAATTCACTAAAAGTGGGTTTGTTGAAGCTACTATTAGTAGCTTTTGAACTCCAAAAATACATTTGAGCCCTTTCAACCACCGTTCCAAACACTCTATTAATGGTGAAATGTTTTAATTGTGTATTACATGATTAACCTTGGATCTAAGTTTTAATATACTATTCCATCAACTTGCTCATAAAAGCATCTGTAAGTTGAGTTAGAAACAAAAGAATTTGCCGGTTTCTCCAGAGTGAGGTTTGAATATTATAGTATTTGAGCACAAAGGGGGCAAAACAGGACCAAGAAGTTTTGAGATTTTAATATTGTTACCTCTCATAGATTTTAATGTTATCAAAATTGTTTCATTCAACCTTCAATCTGAGCAATTGTCCTTAGCACCTATTTGGTGCTGGCTGCTCTTTCCCTACCACCACTGGTCCTAAAATTAATGTTGTAATATGCCTCCACCAATGGCAAATTATAGTGGAGACACAACTTGTTAGTCTCCGTGTGGGGATGGCCATTATATTATACACTGAACCTTGCCTTTGAACCCATTTAATTTGTTAGCTCACTCCTAGTTAGTAGGACCATATCTTGATACAGTTGACATGATCACAGTTAGGGGCTGAGAACAATATGAAGATGGCATTGTCGTTTGCAGCAAATGGACACATACACTACCTTTGACCATTCAACTCCATTTATACCTTCACCTTCAGAATCTTCTGGCAGACTGTATTTGTTCTTGTTTATATTAGACATCGTATGTGTTTATTTTTATCTCTCACTTATTTTTTTATCATTTTTGTATACACATGTCTTGGAAATACATAAAAAATCAAAGGAGACACCTTATGATATCCCAATTTTGTGTTAAAAAAAATTTCTTGTTTCACTTATACTATGCTTTAGCTTAGTTTGATATTACATTCATCTTTAAAAACGAACGAAGTTTAAAAAATTGGATCAAGGATGACATGGATGTGAGGGATTTCCAAAATAATGGTAGTCCAAGACACCAAGTTGGAAAGAGGTTGAAGGACACCAATAGGTGTGTCTCTTCATGGCTTTTAAATATTTCCTAATAGGTGTGTTTTTTCATGATTAAATGTGTTCATTCATCAAGTGTACGTTCATGAAAGGTTGCAATCATTCTTTCAAATACATGAAAGGTTATTTCATTCACCAAGAGGCATAAGTTGACCTATAAATAGAACCACTTGTGCATGCAGAATGATGTCTGAAAATTGGCTAAACTTCTGCAAGCCAAATCACTTCCTTTCTTCCCTTAATGCACAGAGAGAATTAAGGAAACTATTATTCTGTAAAATGCCATTGACGATACGCTTGGTTTAGGGTGTGCAAACCAAACCAAGGTTCTCCATTGTATCATGAAGTGGATTCGCCGGTTATACCTGTTGCATCCAATCTACGAGAAGAGATTGGTGGGGGCGAATCGAACCTAAAGCCTAGTGTTCTTACACGCCTTGGAGGGTGCGCATGTCACTTGTTCTTATCTTTTTTGTTGCAGACCAGACCCCACATTATCCAACAATCTTTAGGTTCGATTTTCGTTTTATAAAATGGTTGCAAAATTGAAGGAGATGACATTTGACATTGTCAAAGTGGAGAGTTTTGAGGGTGGAAACTCCGTTTGTTGGGAGAAAGTGATGAATGATCTTTTTACTACAATGAGATATGAGAACTCATATGCTTCATCAAAACATTTTTATTTGTGGCCATGGTGAAAGGTATACAATTACTTTCTATGGCTATAATATGCTTGGTGTTCTAAATTCATTAGTGTGCAATCTTAAAGGCATTATTTGTTTATGTTAAATTTAGCATCTGGTGTTAGTGCCTTAGATGTATGATTTAAGATCTACTCAAGCATGGAAATTTTGATAAGTATGAATATAGTTGGTGTATGATACATGCATGTATGTTGCTCTATTTTGATAGAAAGGTCTTAGATATAAATGATTATATCAAGTGCATGCATTAGTAAAATTGTTTCATGCAAGAACCAATTAATTTTAGAGTTGATAATCTTATATTATATGCATGATTTTGTGAATATAAGATGAGAGTTGTTTCTTGATTTTGTAGAAATTATATATTTTTGGATGTATTTTGGAGTGTTCTAAGTTGTTAAAATGGACATCAATGTTCATGAAGAAATGTTATAGAAAACTTAGTAATGATTTTAGATCATTGTTTTGTTTGTTTTCTAACATGAATCCAATACATAAAAGCAATGGAAATATCTTTCTTTTTGGGTCGAATGCTCAAAAATGGCTGTGGGTCACGAATGGGTCGGGTGAACCCGGTTTCCAAAAAATAGGTCCCAGAAAGACGTAAAAGTAGCACCTGTTCAAACGGTGAAATAGAATTGATAACCAAGTGTTATTACCAACGTATGTGTTGTCATATTTTGGAGAAAACAGATTTAAAGTTAACAGTTGTGTCCAGCAGGGTTTGAACTCGCGACCCATGAAATGAAGAGAGAGGGCGTTTACCACCAGGCCTAGGACAGATGACTGTTTCTAAATCTTCGTTAATAAAATATATGTATCTGAAACCCATTGATAATATTTCCTGGTCAGACATGATTTTAAATGATTATGAATGCTTGTTAGCAATAATTAAGGAAATAAATTTTAGACTGTTAAAGGATTCTTACCCATTAATTTGATGCTTATATATATATTAGTATATAGAATGGGTAAATTCAAATTGTTTGTCATAAAACATTTATCAAATTCTTTACGAGTTATAGAATAGGAAAATTCTATAGTCCTAGTTATTATTGAGTCTACTAGAATGATTGACCAAACAATTGCACCTTGTTCCCCACAATAAAATAAAATAGTTGAAAGGAAACATAGGATATTAAAAGAACTGGTAAATGCCATGATATCCTATTATGGTCTAGCAAAAGGTTATTGGGGAGAAGTCGTGTTGAAGGCTTGTTAGATAATAAAAAGAGTTCCAAACAAAGAAATAAAATAACCTCATATGAGCTCTGAAAAAGTAGAAAGTCCAATCTCAAATTTTTCAAAATTTGAGGTTGTAGGGCAATAGTAAAAGTTCTTGAACCAGAAGAAATAAATTGTGTGAATGGGGACTTGAATTTGTGTTCCCGGGCTATGCTAAAATTAGCAAAGCATATAGATTCATGGTTATGGAATCTAGTGACTCATCCTATTAATACAGTAATTGAGTTTAGGGAAGAATCTTTCAAGAAGATAAGTTTAACTCAATTCCAAATCACAAGGATAATGTTCATAGTAATGCACATGATCCGAAAAGCAATGTATCTAATAAAGATACGTTGGTGGGTTTAGAACTTAAGAGAAGTCACAGACCTAGAAAAGAGAAAACTTATAGACCAAGGTTTTTCATGTTCCTTGTTGAAGGAATAAGAGAATGCATAAACAATTATAGGCCAATATGTTACAATACAGAAAGTGATCCAGACATATTTAAAGAGGCAATAAGTCTCAAGATCCCGCTTCCTGGATGAAAGCTATACAAGAGGAAATAGACTCAATAATGGAGAATAAAAGATGGAAACTAGTAGACCTCCCACCCGGTTCTAAACCCATAGGTTGTAAATGGATTTTCAAAAGGGAAATGAAGGTAGGTGGAACTAGTAATACGTTTAAGGCAAGATTAGTTGCTAAGGGATTTACTGAAAGAGGGCATTGACCATATACATATGCACCGGTGGCAAGAATTGTCTCAATTAGAGTGCTATTGGCACTTAGATCCATCTATAAGTTTGTCATCCATCAAATGGATGTTGTATTCCTAAATGAGGAAATAGATGAAGAGGTGTATATGAGACAACCTGAAGGGTTTGTGGTTAATGGTCAAGAAAAGAAAGTGTGTAAATTGAATAAGTCGTCGTATGGACTAGAATAAGATCCTAAGCGACGGGATCAAAAGTTTGATCAAGTTGTGCTAGCTAAATATAAAATAAATAAATCTGACAAGGGTATTTATAGTAAATTCCATGGAGGAAAAGGGGTCATGATTTGTTTATATGTTGATGAAATATTAATATTTGGTACTGATCTAGATTAGGTTGAAGAAACTGAGAGGTTCTTACCTAGAAATTTTGACATGAAAGGCTTAGGGGTAGCTGATGTGATTCTAGGAATTAGAATAATAAGAGATAGTGAGAATGTAGGTTTACCCCAATCTCACTATGTAGAAAAGGTATTAACACTAGTGCAGAAAAGGGATTCCACATCGGTTATTTTTGGCTTTTCACATCGGTTTTGAAACTGATGTTGAAATGACCGATGTGGTTTATTGCCACTTTTCACATCGGTTTTAAAACCGATGTTAATAGTATATTTTTAACAGCGATTTTGTCTCTAACCGATGTGGAAAATTAATTTGTCAATTGGTAACCTATTAGAAATTTCACTTTCCACATCGGTTTTAATGAGAACCGATGTGTAAAGTGAAATTTTCACATCGGTTTTGGAAAAACCGATGTGTAAAGTCTCATTTTTTTTATTCTCTTATTTACATTTCTGTAATTCATTTCCCCTGTTTTGAGAATGCAGATCAATACCAGAATAACATACTGTAAATATTCTAAACACAATCACTTTTGTACGACAAAAACACAACTAATATATACTGAATTTATTACGAATAATACATATGTACGTTCAATTACATTCAGACAACAAAGATAATTAGAAACCAAAAAGCTACATGATATATTATAGATTTCATATCAAAATACATATGATCAGTCAAAAGTACACTATATCTAGTACATGATAAGTTTTTAAACTAACTACATATATACAAACTATGGTTGGTACACTTCAAGAAAGAAAGTTGCCCAACGCCTCTTTATGTTGATGATGTCGGAATCAGATAATGGAGTTGGATTGTTGAATATCTGCAAGTTTAATTGGACAAAAGATTATATCTTTTAAGTAATAAACTAACATAAAACATATAACGAATCTATAACTATTACTTCTAATTGTGTCAATTAACATTTACCTCGTGCCATCTTTCAGTGATCTTGGAGGAGATAATTTCCAACATCCACTGCATCACATAGTAGCCACATTCCCATGATCCACGTTGTATACGTGACTACGTACAAATGAAACCCAATTAGAATATGAGCAATTAAATAGAAATCAATAATTATACCCACTGCATTTGATGCATTTTAACTAATAAATATCTTACGCTAGGAATAATCCATCTGATAGCCCGAGTACGCCTTTCACCACGCAACATGTGGTTTGCAGTAATAGACCTATCATGACAAAAACATTAATTAAAGTATATCTAATAGATTTCAGATAATTAAAACAACTGCATTACTGATTATAAAGTATTTTAATGCTTACGTTTCGATGATCGTCTTCAGTGCATTCGCCGGCTTATTTCCCAATGAGCAGAAGAAGACCACGACGTTCATCCTAGGGTACAAGATCAACAGTTGCCAATGCTGGCTGTATTTGCGGAACAGGTAGTGACTAAGTCATATATAGTTATACTTAAATAACCGGTACTTACTTATTGAGATAAGGCGCAAGGTAGATTTGATGATCGTCTCGGGCAAGTATATCACGTATGGTGGTGACCGGGTCTTCTGATGCTAGGAGAACATCACCCTGAATGAACATGGGGTCAATGAACCCATAAAGGGCGAGGTTACCATGATCAACTAACATACGATGCAGATACCTAATATATTGGAAAAACGTGTTAATTATCATAGTATGAAAAAATTAATTACTTAACTTATGAATAAAATGTACTTACGTGCACTATAACGATATGTGTGCAGAACTAGCCATTTCTTTATTGAGTACCATCTCCATAAGTTCCTTCTTTGGGATATATAGTTCATCACCTGGATCGGCATCATGTTCCAACCTTACCAAGGCTGCGTCATTCTCCATGGTGACAACCTCGTATAGCCGTAACTTTAAAAACATCACCATGGTCAGTGCCCCTTTGTCGATCCCCTAAACAACATAGATATATATTAGTAATCACAGATAATTAAGTTATTTAATTCGTAATTAAATAAATGGTCAAATGAATACCTTGGCAGAGAGCGGACATCTCTCGGTATTCCCGGATCCGACCTTTTAGGCACAATATCATTTCCAACATCCTATAACGAATAAAAATAAAGCATTATCTTTAAACAATAATAAATTATTTCAACTATGAATATAGAAAAACACAACTAACTGGAATACCTCGGATGCAACAAGAAAGTTGACCAGTCTTCTTGGCCAAAGGATGAAGTTACAGGGGCCCGACCCACCTGTTTGAACCTCCTCGGTGGGCACGGGGACTCGAGCATCAAGACATCTCGAATAATCTCAACAACGACCCTCAGCTGATCATCCGGTAATAAACGATGGTGTATGGTATTACCTAAGTTATTATGTGCCCTCCCCAATGCCACTAAGCGGCGATGATGATGATCATCAACATACAGCTCACACCTATCAGGGTCGTCATCATCATCATCATCACCATCATCATCATCATCATCATCATCATCATCATCATCATCACCATCACCATCATCATCATTTTCAGGCTGATGAGGAGGATCACATGAGCCCTTAGTGCTCACATGGACAGAGGGTTGGACACCGACTGTTATCTGCTGGGACATAGAAGTCAATATTACCATCTGCTGGGCAAACTGCTCGGCCAACTCCTGTCGAAGCTCAGCTGCAATCTCCTGTTTTAGCCGTGCTCTATCTGCATCAACATCCCTGTGGCATTGATGTGAAGATGAACCATGGTATTGGCGAATGCCGACGCCCCATCCAACACCAATGACACGGCCCGGGTGGTCTGGTTTACCGATGGCAGCAGCTAAGATATCCTCGCATCCTCTAGGAACAAAGGTTCCTTGGGTTACCTGCTCGTCCAAGGCAACCTATCACATAAAATATTAGGTCACATTACAATTCGGTAACAATCTTAAAATGACAATTACAATTCAAACTATACTTACAATCTTCTCAGCTACTTGGCGGGCCTCCTCAGATGTATATTGTCCTGTTTTACTTTGTCGGGCCCTCTTCCATTTATGATGGCGTGGGGGTGGAGGTGGATCAACAACCTCTGGACGATTTTCAACATTAGGATCCGCCTGAGATGCTTCTTCCTGACGTGCTTTCTTTTCCTCTTCAACCATTTTCTGAATAAGCTTTTTATATCCCCCACGAGACATGACGTGGGGGTAGACATTCTTGCTTTGGTTTTTCTGCCCCTTTTTCCTCTTCTCCTGTTATCAATAGAAGACAATTAAATTACATAAGTAAATAAAATTAATGAAATTACATAAATTTAGAGACAAATCATATAAGTTAACCTGAAAGCTGGGATCATGTCGGCTCTGAACAAAGCGATCCCACGTCGCCTGGTCAAGAAACGGGTACACCTCAAGTGGGTTCTTTTTACATTTTGGATTGAATACATAGTATCCGCCTGTGTCGGCCTTAAAACCCCTCCAACGCTCACCAAAGATACTTTAGCAAACGCTTCTTCATAACGTACGTATCCGGTATGTCAAAGGTCAGCTACATTAAGACCAAAAGAATCAACGAATTACTGTATGATATTATTAAGATAAAAATAAAGTAGATACAGACAAACACAGGACGTAAAAGTATAGATACCAAAATACTCTCCCATATCTGATCCTTCACGTCCGCCGGTACATCTTTCCAAATATCAATGAGTATACTAGGCCTGCTCCTAGCAAGACTCGCCACAAAACTGTTAAATTGCTCTGCCATTGACCCAATAGGATTGCGGTTATTATCAAAGTCTATTCTTATCCTTTGATTTGAACTACGGTTGGCAGTCAAATTCCTCATTCGTGTGGCACGTCTACCCTTTCTACCAGTAGACGGGGTCTCCGACCCGTTGCATGAAGGAGGGATATCCTCACGATCAGTCATGTATACCTGTTTAAACAAAAAAAAAACTTGTTAGTATGTCAGGATAAATATCAAATATAACTTATAAATATCGATCAACGTACGTAAACATAACTTATAAATATCAACGTAAACATATAATATGCCTTTAAACATAACTCAAACTAAACTTACTTTGTGGTCAATTAGTAAAGTTCTCCCATAACCCTTCTTGGTGATCATTACGAGTAGCATGTACATCATCCACTTCATTTTCCTCATTGAAATTAGGCACTCGTGTTGAGAAAGAAGGAGTATCAGAAATATCAAGAGTTGAATCGTGATTTCCCTCACTACCATTATACATGTTTTATCCCTGGTCACGCCAGCCCGTGATGTCCATCACGGCCGTGACATGCCATCTGAACCAGACCCTTACAGGCAGAACTGATCACGGCCTAGCTGTGATGGTGGTCACGGCCGTGACAGACCAACCAGTGAAGCAACCTCCAAGGCAGAGTCCGTCACGGCCTAGCCGTGACAGGCATCACGGCCGTGACGCGTGATACCACCACTGGAAAAATCCAGTCTTGGAGCCATTTCCACTATGGTGGATTAGACATAGATTCCCACTTTATAACACTTCACACACAGAACAACACAAGTATACACAGAACAAGGACTCAAGACACAAACTTCATCAAAGGGGTCACAACAAGGCACTAACACACTCATGACAGAGCCTAGACAATATTTTCAGCAGAGAGAACATACCAGAGTTGTGAAATGCTAAGAGACCGGAGTGGTGGTTCATGAGTAACGGTCCTCTTCGCAGAAGCACGAACGGAGTGGTGGGTCTCCTTAAGTTGCAGGCGCAGCAACCAGTATAAGCTAGGGTTAGAGGTCAGGACTTTCACGGCCGCCGCTGTTGGTGTAAGCTAGGGTTGAAGAACTGGCGCAAATATTCAAAGAAATCAAAACGAAAAGGAGGGAGAGTGAGCTCACAGGCATGCAGATGAAAAGGACAGATGAAAAGGTCTCGGCGCGAAAATGAAAAGGGGGAAGAGGGAATTAAAAATGACAGATAACAATACACATCGGTTAATAAAAAACCGATGTTATAAAGTTTTACACATCGGTTATTTTACAACCGATGTTAAAAGTTATATTATTTATTTCCTTAATTTTTTTATTCGTTTTTCCACATCGGTTTTTAAAAACCGATGTTAAAACATACACATTTCCACATCGGTTATTACAAAACCGATGTGTTAAACTATGCATTTTTTAAATTTTTATTTTTGGTTCAATTTTCAACATCGGTTTAAAAAAAACCGATGTTAAAACCTTTATAACATCGGTTAAATATAAAACCGATGTTAAAAATTTTTAATTTAATTTCAAAAATGCCACCGCCTCCTTTTTCACATCGGTTTTTCTAAAACCGATGTTAAAACCCCGATGTAAAAAGTATATTTTGCACTAGTGTGAAGAAATTTAATCACTTTGATTGTCAACTTATCACTACTCCCTATGATCATAGCATTACTTTAGTACCAAACAAAGGTAGTCTAGTAGCACAACTTGAATACTCAAAAGTAATTGGATGTTTAATGTATGTCATGACATGTACCCTACCAAACATTGCATATGTTGTAGGGAGACTAAGTAGGAATACAGGTAATCCAAGCAAAGACCATTGACATATTGTCCAAGAAGAGTATTGAAATACTTGAGGGGGACAATGATTATCCTTCGAAATTAGAAGGATACACGGATGTCAATTGGATAAATTATATAGAAAACCATGCTTCAACAAGCAATTGAGTCTTCACAATTGGTGGGGGTGCTATTTCTTGGGGTTTCAAGAAATAAGACGGCATTGCGGTTGCCCACCATGGCTGTAAAAATTTATAGCACTCGGCAAAGAGGTAACAAAGAGATTGAATGGCTCGAGAAATTTGTTGTATGAGATACCAATTTTAATGGTGCCGATATCCATACAACGGGATAGTCGATTAACACTATCAAGAGCATATAGCCAGGTTTATAATGGAAAGTCCAGAAACATTGGTTTAAGACATAGTTATGTCGAGGAACTAATTGCAAATGGAGTAATATCCAAGGTCTTTATAAGACGGAAAGAAATCTTGCATCCTTGGACGAAAGGACAGACAAGTGATATGATGTGGAAAAACATCATTAGGGATGGGAATCAAGCCCATATCTACACGATCACCAATGGTGGAAACCCAACTCACACTTGAGTAGCATCAAGTCTTGAGTTCAATGTGGCCAAAGTACACTATGAGAGTGATTGCAAGTACATGACGAATAGATACATCCCAAGGTTTAAAAATACTTGGATACCATAAGGACAAAAGGAAAAGGGTGAGCTTTTGCTCTTAATGGACCTATAGCATATGTGTGCTGAGGTGCCCAACTTATGGGGGTGCTTTTGGTAAAGTCCACCTATACGAGAGTGAAGTGGGGCCGCTTCTTAGAGTTGGGCTTGACTCTGTAAGCTCTCATAAAAAGGATACACGACACAAGCCTTACCAAATGTGTCACACAACCACGTCGTTCAATGGTACCGAGATTTCATGTGTAAGTCATACACGCTTGTTCTAATGAATATTTGGTTCAAAGCTTGTCTACCAAATTATTTGGGGATGAGTGAACCCATGACTTACTAAGCAAAGGTTCAAATCCCCAATATACCTTTATCTGAAAGCATGCGATTTTCGGAATAATGGGATTTGGGTTTATTTTGAAAATGGTGGGGGATTGTGGGGGATTTCCAAAATAATGGAAGTCCAAGACACCAAGTTGGAAAGAGGTTGAAGGACACCAATAGGTGTGTCTCTTCATGGCTTTTAAATATTTCCTAATAGGTGTGTTTTTTCATGATTAAATGTATTCATTCATCAAGTGTATATTCATGAAAGGTTGCAATCATTCTTTCAAATACATGAAAGGTTATTTCATTCACCAAGAGGCATAAGTTGGTCTATAAATAGAACCACTTGTGCATGCAGAATGATGTCTGAAAATTGGCTAAACTCCTGCAAGCCAAATCACTTCCTTTCTTCCCTTAATGCGCAGATAGAATTGAGGAAACTATTATTCCAGTAAAATGCCATTGACGATACGCTTGGTTTAGGGTGTGCAAACCAAACCAAGGTTCTCCATTGTATCCTGAAGGGGATTCACCAGTTATACCTGTTGCATCCAATCTACGAGAAGAGATTGGTGTGGACGAATCGAACCTAAAGTCTAGTATTCTTACACGCCTTGGATGGTGCGTATGATACTTATTCTTCTCTTTTTGTTGCAGACCAGACCCCATATTATTCAACAATGGAAATGAAACCACTTTACTTTTTCAGTGCAAGACTAGTTTCCTCTAGAAGATTTCGGACCTTTTGCCTATTTATATTAGATTTGTCCCATAGCAAAGTAACTTGTAGCATATATCACTCTCCTTTAAGGTGTAAAGAAACGCTTAAACAACAAAGAGAAGGAGTGATGGACAGAACCTCTCTCTTAATAGAACTCAAATTTTAATTTTTTGGTGAAAAACGAACCTGATCTAATTAAGAAAATTAAAAGGGAAAACAATATATATAAGTGTAAAGCAACACAATGACAACCAATAACATTTGAATGAGATGACGTGGTCACTTCTAACTTAATCAGTAATCTCAAATTTGAATCCAAGTTCCGAGAACGTAGCAATGTTAAAGCTTTTGAATGAGAGTTTTGTCGCTCTTATGATTCTGCCCGACTCGAGAGATTAACCTTCACAATTATACGCGATATACTTTGAAGAAGGAAAAAAAAAACAATACAATGACGTGTCTTGTGCATCATCTTTAATTCATTTTTTTTGTTTAAAAAAAGTGTTATCAACTATAACAGTATGAATGGAAATTAGAAATTAATTTAAATAGGGTTTCTAAAACAGGGTTGGGTTAAGGTCTTGTATCCATATTTCGTATCACCCACTTATCCACCCATATATAGTAAATTTTGGATCAATCAAAATGCCATATGCGTTTGATCAAAATTTCAAACTTTTTAGTTGTATTTCTACTGTAGTCAAATATATGAATACAATATATTGTAGTATAGTATATGTATTTTTTGTATTCGCAAATTTAACTCATATTAAAATAATATTTTTTGATTAAAAAAACTGATTATATTGCAAAATAATATTTTAATATGAATTAAAATAATGTTCGTTGTCAATAATATTTTACAATATAATCAATTTTTTTAATCAAAAAATATTATTTTAATATGAGTTAAATTTGCAAATACAAAAACACATATATTATATTACAATATACTGTATTCATATAGTTTGACTACAGTATAATACAACTAGAAAGTTTGAAATTTTGATCAATCTATATGATAATTTGATTGACCCAAAATTTATCATATAAATAATATAATAAGTGATATTAAATGTGAGTGGTACACCATAACCCAACCCTATAAAACAATACTCTATTAACTATAATCAAACAAAGGGAAAATGAAACGAGTGGTGAACTGCAACTTATACGTTCCATCAATTATATATATATATATCATGATTGGAGCCCTTCCTATATATATATATATATATATATATATATATATATATATATATATATCATGATTGGAGTGGAGCCCTTCCTTAGGTTGAAGCCTTTCTTCCAGACCCGACAATCTGATGTCTATTTCTTCTGGTATAATTAACAAAGGAAAAATACATAAAAGGACAATAATTGATGATTCTATGGATACATGCAGGCTACAGCTCTGCAACATTAATAACGAGCAACAGTTGGATACAACTATGCATAAAGGGAGTGGATTCTATCGTATGAATTTTTCATATGACAAGGTTAGACGTTAAAAAGGACCCCACCAGTGAAGCTCAGCTAAGATTTGTGAAATCCTATTTAATGATTTTTGTGTATGTTTTTCGTTATTATTTAAAAAATTCACATGAAATGATCATAAAGTGCGGATGGAGTCAGAAAATTTCCACCAGTGAGGCCAAAATCTAATTTATATAATATGAAATAACATTAAAAAAATAGTTTAATTTTTATATATTGTTAATATAATTTTTTTTATATAAACATTCATCAATATCTTGATAAATCAACATAATTGTTACTGTCATCTCATAGTTATTAAAATAAAAATATATATGTCAAAATATTAGTAGATATCAATGTAAAAAAAGTTTACACCGACAACATATACTACTTTAATCCATAAAAAAGTAACTAATATATAAAAACAAATTATATGATATAAATTTGATAGCAACTTAATATAATATAAACTACTCAAATATATTTATAGCCAACTTTTAAATAAATATTTCTAAAACTTTCACTTCTTCAATCATGCACGACGACATTTCATAGAGTAAAAATCATCTATTATCATATATGGTCTATTTTTATTAATTTATTTTTTAATATAAACAATTGTATCTATCTCATCATTCTAAAAAGATGTAATTGAAGTGTTTGAAATTATACTTATTATAATTAAATTTGAGTTAATTTTTTTTTATAAGAGTTAACTGTTTTATATATATATATATATATATATATATATATATATATATATATATATATATATATATATATGTGGGGAGGGAGTCCATGGCAATCCTTCATCCCCTCCCTCCTCCCTGATAGGAAGCCACATATGATACAAATCATTAAACTTTCACAAATAAATAGATAAATATGATTCTACATTTAAATAGGCCAATATGACAATAGGCGAGTCTGACAGGCATTGTAGGTTTTAATTAGTCTGGCCTCTTTGCTTACATAGATTTTTTTGAAAGTCTTGACCTAACATTTTTATTAAATAGACTATATCAGACTAGGTCTTAAATAATTTAGGTAATAATATACAGCCCTGACAAGTGATTTTTCCTATTTCCACCCCTACTCTGCTCAGTAAACAGCGCACAAATCATAGCCCACATACAATGCAATTTAATTGTGACAGAACAACAATGCATATGAAAGTTCATGGATGGGAATTGAGAACCAATCCACTCTATCATCTCTTGTCAACATTTTTCTGAGACTATATGTATTCATTTCATTTTATTTTAGTCATACTAAGTATTGATAAGAATACAGAAAATCCATAATGAGCGACATGCATTAATGGCTAGTCATGGCATTTACCTCCTAGCTCCATTATTGGTCCATTTAAATCCTAGCTAGCTAACTGAATGATTGAGGTGACTATATATTGTTAGGAGAAGGATCGCTTTCAATCCAGAGAAACCTGATGATTGTACAAACGAATGATACCACTTAATTGATGTCAAGTTCGTGTACATCCATATTTCAAATACAACTTCGTTACACCTAGTCAATAAAACAACATAACTAAATAAATTTCTCGGTATATAAACTTCACGTGTATAAGATTTCTTTAGTGCAGCAGTACAAGGAATCGATGATTCGATGTGGATTTTATCGTCTCTGTTTCAACTCAAAAATCAATTAAAAGAGAGATTAAAATAATTCAAAGGAAAGTTTTGTGTAGAATTTGTGCTCCAAATTTGTAGGACCCCTATACATTGTAGGGTTCTAAAAGTTTGGTGATTAGTTGCTTTCCGTTCGAGCAGTATTGACCAGTTGATACTTTAGACTTGAGATGGGGTCAGCCCGTGAGAGGTTCTTGTATATTATGAGTCTTACACTAAAAAAAAAACCTATTTAACGATCGAAGATTTCGGTCGCTAAACATGATAATTCGATTGTTATATTATGTAGCGATCGAATTAAGGGGTAGCAAAAATCCTGGTTATTAAATGTTTAGCGATCGAATTTGTATTTTGGTCGCAAATTTGCGACCGATATTTCGGTCACAAAATTATATATTTCGGTCGCCGTATAGTTGGTCGCATGCTCAGATAACTGAATTTGGTGACTGATATTCGGTTGTTATTTCGGTTGCAAATTTTGATTTTTTTTTTAAAAAATTTTCCTGTAACTTAATCCTACAGACCAAATTTTGTTTTTCAACTATTACCCCATTGATTTTTAATTTCTGATATAAACAAAATACACCAATATTTTTTTTGAATAAATAAAAAACGTAAATATGATGTACTAACGATCCAAAACACCACAGTCAATATGATCAAGAAAACACATACATTAATTAACGCAAGTTTAATAATTGATTATAAAAAAAAGTTTAATAATGTACTAATTAACGATCAAAACATAAAAACACACCACAGTCAATAAATACTAATCAAAATAACAAAACTCGTCAATCTTCCAAAGGGATGAACATGTAGAATCGATAACCCCCAAGGTACTTAAACTTTGCCAATGCACCAGTGGACAACAAATACAACTCCCTGATACCATTTGTATCTGTTACAAAATATGGGCGATCCTCAAGGATTACTATATTCCCATTGAACATATTTCCGCATTTGTCTTCAATATATAGTCACAACACGCGGTATTTCTTGTCCCCAACGACGGTAGAATGATCACGGGATTGAAATCAAATCCTGCAAATACACAAGAACAATTTAGTAATGATTAGTTTATGCCTTAACCATCATTACGTGAATCCGATCGTTATTCTTAAGTTGATGAGATACTGTACCTGGTCTAAATGGATGGTTGTCTCAAAACATTAAGTCGGATCCATTTTATGATAAAACGATAAGGAAAACAAGTCATATGTCTAAACTTCATCAAGTGATAATAAGAAAAGATGGAAAGATCCATGTAGCATACTAGCATATTAAAATAGAACAAAGAAATGCAACTTCATATGCAACTTTACAGATTAGCAAACATAGTAGTTTTCAGGAAAGCAGATGCTTTTACGTCGTTTTGAAGGATGGTCATAGAGAGGACTTTTCCTACTGGAAATGCCTAGATAACCTAGTAAGGATGGTCATCAACAACTATTTCTGGAAAGCTCCATTGCCTAGTGAAACTAACATTTAAGAGTTTGTTGAAAGCCATTAGGCCTTTTACTTTTGTCCTCTCTTTGTGTTTTTTAAATCATTAGTGTGTATAGGCCATCATTACCCCTCTACATTTTATTCAGACATTATCATAGCTAACATTGGTAAGATTTCTACATTTCATACTCAATATATGCAACAGTCTCATGATTTATATTAGTCTAATTTCATCATTCATACATAAGTAGATATACCTCATTATCCTCAATATGACCCAGTGGGTGTCATTGCCATTGCACACTATATTTTACCAAGTCAGATCAGCACTACAAATGAAAGAAATACACGAATGCATCTGCCAAAAGAAAAGAAATACAAAAAAGATAGCTTTCCACCTGCTGCAGCGCACAACCCGTTTATCGTTGTTCAATTGTAATGCACCCAATTTACCCACTCACCTCAAGCATTCCCTGGCAACACCCAAGCAATTCATGCAACATTTCCAAATACATAGTATTCAAAACCACCAAAGTCACTTTCATTCCAATCCTCATTCTTTGGACGTGTTTTAATTCATGGTGAACCATAGTTGCAAAATAAGTCAAGTAGTTGGGAACATGCAGAAATTAGAGCAAAGGAAAATTACTTTTCTCAAGTATGCTTAGTAAGATGTATTTGGTGTGAGGGATTTCCAAAACAATGGAAGTCCAAGACACCAAGTTGGAAAGAGGTTGAAGGACACTAATAGGTGTGTCTCTTCATGGCTTTTAAATATTTCCTAATAGGTGTGTTTTTTCATGATTAAATGTGTTCATTCATCAAGTGTACGTTCATGAAAGGTTGCAATCATTCTTTCAAATACATGAAAGGTTATTTCATTCACCAAGAGGCATAAGTTGGTCTATAAATAGAACCACTTGTGCATGCAGAATGATGTCTGAAAATTGGCTAAACTTCTGCAAGCCAAATCACTTCCTTTCTTCTCTTAATGCACAGAGAGAATTAAGGAAACTATTATTCTGTAAAATATCATTGACGATACGCTTGGTTTAGGGTGTGCAAACCAAACCAAGGTTCTCCATTGTATCCTGAAGGGGATTCGCGGTTACACCTGTTGCATCCAATCTACGAGGAGAGATTGGTGGGGGCGAATCGAACCTAAAGCCTAGTGTTCTTACACGCCTTGGAGGGTGCGCATGTCACTTGTTCTTCTCTTCTTTGTTGCAGACCAGACCCCATTTTCTAACAATCTTTAGGTTCGATCTTCGATTTATAATAATGGTTGCAACATTGAGGGAGATTACATTTGACATTGTCAAAGTGGAGAGGTTCGAGGGTGGAAACTTTGTTCGTTGGAAGAAAGTGATGCATGGCCTTTTTAGAACAAGAAGAGATGAGTACTCCTAGACTTCATCAAAATATTTTATCTGTGACCATGGTGAAAGGTACACAATTACTTTCTATGGCTATGATATGCTTGATATTCTAAATTCATGTATGTTCAATCATAAAGGCATTCTTTATTTATGTTAAAATTAACATGTGGTATTAGAGCCTTAGATGCATGATTTAGAATAAAATCAAGTATGTGAATTTTGATGAACATAAAAATGTTTGGTTTATTATGCATGCAAGTATGTTGCTCTATTTTGATAGAATTTGTCTAATATATGAATGATTATATCATGTGCATGCATTAGTGGATTTGATCCATGTAAGAACCAATTAATTTTTGAAGTGTTCTAAGTTGTTAAATTGGACATAGATGTTCATGAAGAAATGTTATAGAAAACTTATAATGATTGGATCATTGTTTTGTTTGTTTTCTATAATGAAAATCATGTAGATTTATCCTAGAACATGTTTAGACATGAATACAAAACATAGAAACCATGAAAATTAGTTTAGATTGGGAGTGAATAATCAAAAATGGAGTGGGTGGGTCGTGTGAACCCGGTTTCCAGAAAACGGGTTTTATTGACCCGGTTGATAGTAGAAGGTGATGCTCAAAAGTTGTATCTTTTAGGAAGGGTGCATCGTGGTTAAAAGTTATATATATAAAACGGTTCATTAATAATCACCGTTGGTTTGTTGGTGGAGTGTCGTCTCTGTTTCCATGCAGTGCACGAGTTCAAACCCTCCCAGTTGCAACTGGGAACGTTTTTATTTTAGACAAAATTATGTGAATTGAAAAAGTGCGTCCGCTGGGGTTTGACCCCGCGACGCATAGGAAGAACTGGAAATGTCTGGTGTGTTAACCGCCAGGGCCAAAGAACTTAACAATTGGGTTGTAGAAAGTATTTATATCGAGAATATTTGGTTAATATTTCCTATTTGTTTCTTGCATAAATGATTTAAAATTATTATGAATGCTTGTTAATAACAGTTAAGGAAATGAATTTTATACTGTACAATAACTCTCAGTTACCCATTAATTTTGATTATTATATATGTTATTATATAATGTCGGTAAATTGAAGTGGTTTGTTATTTAGATATTTATTAAATGTCTTAGGAGTAATAGAATATGAGAATGTTATTATCCTAGTTATTACTTTGAGTCTACTAGAATGGTTGACCAAACAACTGCACCTTATTCCCCATAACAAATTAGTATAATTAAAAAGAAAATTAGGATATAAGAAGAAATGGTAGAAGCCATGGTATCCTATATTGGTCCAACAAAATGATATTGGGGAAAAGTCATGTTGAAGTCTTTTTATATAGTAAATAGAGTTCCAAAAGAAGGAACAAGATAACCCCACGTGAGCTCTGAAAATAGAAAACTCATTCTCAAATTTTTCAAAGTTTAAGGTTGTAGGACAATAGTAAAAGTTCTTGAACCAGAAGAAATAAATTATGCGAATGGGGAATTGAATGTGTTTTCCCGGGCTATGCTAAAATTAGCAAAGCATATTGATTCATGGTTATGGAATCTAGTTACTCATCCTGTAAATACAGTAATTGAGTTTAGGGAAGAATCTTTCAAGAAGATACGTTTAACTCAATTCCAAGTCACAAGGATAATGTTCATAGTAATGAACATGATCCGAAAAGCAATGTATCTAATAAAGATACTTGGGTGGGTTTAGAACTTAAGAGAAGTCAGAGAGCTAGAAAAGAGAAAACTTATAGACCAAGGTTTTTCATGTTCCTTGTTGAAGGAACAAGTGAGTCCATAGACGGTTATGGACCAATATATTATTATATTGAAAGTGATTTACCAACATTTGAGGAGACGAAAAAGTCTCAAGATGTTACTTTCTGGAAGGAAGCCATACAATAGAAAATTGATTCAATAAATGGGGAATAAAATTTGGAAATCAGTAGACCTCCCACCTGGTTCCACAACAATAGGTTGTAAATGGATTTTAAAAAGGAAAATAAAGGTAGATGGAACCATAGAAAGTTTAAGGCAAGACTAGTTTCTAAGGGATTTACACAAAAGGAGGGTATTGATTATTTTGATACATATGCACCTATGGCAAGAATTGTTTCAATTAGAGTGCTATTAGAACTGACATCCATCTATAAGTTTGTCATCCATCAATTGGATGTGAAAATGTCATTCCTAAATGGGGAATTAGATGAAGAGGTGTATATGACACAACTGAAGGGTTTGTGGTTAATAGTCGGGGAAAAGAAAGTGTGTAAATTGAATAAGTCGTTGTATGAACTAGAATAAGATCCTAAGCGATGGGATCAAAAGTTTGATCAAGTTGTGCCGATTAAATATAAAATAAATAAATCTGACAAGGGTATTTATAGTAAATTCCATGGAGGAAAAGGGGTCATGATTTGTTTATATGTTGATGATATATTAATATCCTGCATGCTGATCTAGATTAGGTTGAAGAAACTGAGAGGTTCTTATCTAGAAATTTTGACATGAAAGGCTTAGGGGTAGCTGATGTGATTCTAGGAATTAGAATAATAAGAGATGGTGAGAATGTAGGTTTACCCCAAACTCACTATGTAGAAAAGGTATTAAAAAAAAATTAATCACTTTGATTATCAACCTATCACTACTCCCTATGATCATAGCATTACTTTAGTAAGAAACAAAGGTAGTCTAGTAGCACAACTTGAATACTCAAAAGTAATTGGATATTTAATGTATGCCATGACATGTACCCAGTCAAACATTGCATATGTTATAGGAGACTAAGTAGGTATACAAGTAATCCAAGAAAAGACCATTGACATGTTGTCCAAGAGTATTGAAATACTTGTTGAGGGCAATGAACTATAGTTTAAACTATAATGATTATCCTTCAGAATTAGAAGGATAAACGGATGTCAATTGGATAAATTATATAGAAAACCATGCTTAAACAAGCAGTTGAGTCTTCACAATTGATGGGGGTGCTATTTCTTGGGGTTTCAAGAAATAAGACGGCATTGCCGGTTCCACCATGGCTACAAAAATTTATAGCACTGGCAGCAGGTAACAAAGAGATTGAATGGCTCAGAAATTTGTTGTATGAGATACCAATTTTAATGGTGCCAGTATCCATACAATGGGATAGTCAGTTAACACTATCAAGAGCATATAGCCAGGTTTATAATGGAAAGTCCATGAACATTGGGCTAAGACATAGTTATGTCGAGGAACTAATTGCAAATGGAGTAATATCCAAGGTCTTTATAAGACGGAAAGAATTCTTTCATCCTTTGACGAAAGGACTGACAAGTGATATAATGTGGAAAAACATCATTAGGGATGGAACTCAAGCCCATATCTACACGATCACCAATGGTGGAAACCCAACTCACACTTGAGTAGCATCAAGTCTTGAGTTCAATGTGGCCAAAGTACACTATGAGAGTGATTGCAAGTACTTGACGAATAGATACATCCCAAGGTTTAAAAGTACTTGGATACCATAAGGACAAAAGAAAAAGGGTGAGCTTTTGCTCTTAATGGACTATGTGCTGAGGTGCCCAACTTATGGGGGTGCTTCTCCGAAAGTCAAGTCCACCTATGTGAGAGTGAAGTGTGACCGCTTCTTAGAGTTGGGCTTGACTCTGTAAGCTCTCATGAAAAGGATACACGACACAAGGCCTTACCAAATGTGTCACACTACCACGTCGTTCAATGGTACCGAGATTTCATGTGTAAGTCATGCACGTTCAAAGCTTGTCTACCAAATTATTCGGGGATGAGTGAAACCCATGGCTTACTAAGCAAAGGTTCAAATCCCCAAGATACCTTTGTCTGAAAGCATGCGATTTCCGAAATAATGGGATTTGGGTTTATTTTGAAAATGGTGGGGGATTGTGAGGGATTTCCAAAATAATAGAAGTCCAAGACACTAAGTTGGAAAGAGGTTAAAGGACACCAATAGGTGTGTCTCTTCATGGCTTTTAAATATTTCCTAATAGGTGTGTTTTTTCATGATTAAATGTGTTCATTCATCAAGTGTACGTTCATGAAATGTTGCAATCATTCTTTCAAATACATGAAAGGTTATTTCATTCACCAAGAGGCATAAGTTGGTCTATAAATAGAACCACTTGTGCATGTAGAATGATGTCTGAAAATTGGCTAAACTTCTGCAAGTCAAATCACTTCCTTTCTTCCCTTAATGCACAGAGAGAATTAAGGAAACTATTATTCTATAAAATGTCATTGACGATACGCTTGGTTTAGGGTGTGCAAACCAAACCAAGGTTCTCCATTGTATCCTGAAGGGGATTCGCCGGTTACACCTGTTGCATCCAATCTACAAGGAGAGATTGGTGGGGGCGAATCGAACCTAAAGCCTAGTGTTCTTACACGCCTTGGAGGGTGCGCATGTCACTTGTTCTTCTCTTCTTTGTTGCAAACCAGACCCCATTTTCTAACATTTGGATTCACTATCCAAATCATTTCACAGTTGAAACAACAATGTACTTGAGTAATCTAAATAAGAGAAACAAGGATGAGCAAGCCTTAAAAAAAATATTACAGGACATAGATGGATTCAAGTTGTATTGCAGGGAGTAACATAATCATTTTCAAGGGACCTTGACCTTGGAATTCAACGGTTCAAGAAGTTTGAAAACAAATGTTTCCTCCCACCATCCCTCACTTACCAATCTCCATCGAAAAAAAAGAATCTCAAAGGCCAGCCATTAATTAGCCATCAAATTTTTATCAAACCTCCATACATTCATATACCCAAAGAACAAATATAAAGTGTTCAACTCAACAATGAAAATTTACAAAATTTACAAGTTGGGGTTAGGACCCTTGCCTCCACATTGACTTGGTCTTCAAACTCATATTAAAATAGTCTTCCTTATGTCTAATACAATGTGCCTGTAATTTACTAATTACATTCTTGGCTTCATATTTGCTTATTTTATGCAGGGATGGCCATGAAACTTATAGTAGTCCTACTTCCAAGCATTACAGTCGAAGAGATAGTGAATCAAGAGGAAGCTAACTTATATTATCTATCCAATAAGTTATTTAAATCAATATACCCCTACTGTCAAAATTTCTCTACTCTGGATTTCACTAGAACAACATCAATGATTAATTTGACAGCATAAATACCCATACTGACACTTCCCTAAACCCTAACCTGAGATAGAACTAATCAGAGGAGACTGAGGGGGTGGTGGTTGCGCAAACAGAACCCCTTGAGATGGTGGTGGTGGCCGGAGGAGGAAGTGACAACACCTGAGAGAGACATTGAGAGAAACTGAGACAAAGAACCGAGCAAGAGAGAGAGAGAGCGAGATACAGAGAGAGAGAGAAGAGGAGACCTTACCAAAGAAGGAGGTCACGGTGCTACAGTGGTGGTCGTGGTGGCGGTGGTGGCACGGTGCTGTTGGGAGGAGGAAGAGAGAGTGAGAGACAGAGAAGGAGAAACACAAAATGAGAAGGATAAGGGGAGAACCTTACCATGTGGTGGCCGGAGGAGGACGAGACGCTGAGAGGTGGCGATGCGCGGTCGGAACAGGGAAGGAGCGGAGCTGCGCGTGAGAGAAGAGAAGAAAAGAGAGAAATGGGGGAAGAGAGGAAGGAAATCGCGATTTAGGGATTTCATTTTTAGCGACCAAATTATTCGGTCGCTAAATCGGTCTCTAAATGGGTTAATTTAAAATTTGAATCCATAAATTTAGCAACCGATTTAAAAATCGGTCGCTAACACGCGCTATTTAAAATTTTTGCGTGCCGTTTAGCGACCGAATCAATATCGTTTGCAAATATAAATAAAATTTAACCGTTGCATTTTAACTCGGTCGCCAGTTCGGTCGCTAAAAGTCAGCAAGTTTTGACTCTTACTTTCCTTTATTTAGCGACCGAAATAACGACCGATAACTCAGGTACGCTCTATTTCGGTCGCTATTTCGGTCGCAGTATCAACTATAATCAGTGTTTCATGTAGATCCTACAATCGGTCGCCATTTCGGTCGCAAACAGCAACCAAAAAATTCGGTCACTATTTTCGGTCGCTAAATAACTTTTTTTTGTAGTGTTACACTTCTCCACCAGACAAATAAAAATATAATAAAATTAAAATTCATATATTAGACACTGTATTGGAAATTGCTAAAATCAAGGATTAATTCATATATTTTTCATTTTGTTCTTTAATCCTATTAATTGTTTCAAATTCGTGATGTTTTGGTCTCATGGCAAATAATAACTCATTAAAAAACACTTCTCCATTAAGAATGCAACATATATACGCCATCAAATAAGCATGTCATTGGATTAAAAATAACATGAAATACCATGATTTATATGTGAACACCCCTAGCCCTGGGAGTCAGGGATGAATTTTTCAGAATAATTTGATTTTGGGAGTCCTGTCCTAAACATTATCAGTCTAAACACATTCACTAACACTGCACACACGGCCCATAGCACAATTGGCAATTGCTTGTGGACCTGTGGTTCATATTTGAAATAGTGGGCTTTGAAGAAAACTTGTTTATTTTCCTCTACTGTATTGGGCTATGAAGAAAACTTGTTTATTTCCCTCTACTATATTGGGCTATGTTATAGCACAATGAGAACCATTTATAATTGGCTTTACTTTGATTTGAAGGACCAAAATATCTGAGAATGTAACTGGGAATATTGTGTATAAAAAAATATTGATATTTATTTTTAAATATGACTTTATAGTCCAATACACTAGACACAATCAATCTTTAGTACATCTAGCAAACTAGTCAATTGCTTTGTTGGAGGAATGTAGGAATATCTGTAAAAGAGATATGGTGGTTAGAACAAAGGATGTCTCAGATATTCTCAGTAATAGGTTGAACTCTTCCCTAAATAAAGGAGTGGCATCCTTGCATGCTTGGACAATATATTCACAGAATCTGATTTTATTGTTGTTGGAAAAGAGGAAATGGAAACTGCACATGGGGTACCACATCAGTACCGTTTAGGCCTTTTTGCTTTGCACCTCTTTCTTCAATGCACTTTTTCTACTACCTCTGGTCTTTCATTCTACAATGGTTGGGGGCTGACTTACAAGCACCAAGAATCTATAAACAATATTTTTGTCTCTTTCATGGATGCGGCAAATTGGGAGGTAAATAGGGGTGCTTGGATATTGGTGTGGCATGCGGCTGTTTGGTGTATTTGGGAGCTTAGGAATGACATTGTGTTTGAGAACGATAAGGTGGATATGATTTATTTGTTGGACATAGTGAAGGTGTGTTTTTTGAGATGATTTACAGCTGAATATCATTTATTCTTTTTCTGATTGGTGCATTGATCCGGTCAGTTGTGTATGTAATCTAGGACAGCAATGTTAGTTTGATTTACTGTTGCTCGTTCTAGCATTAAAACTCCGTGTATATGGGTTTGTGAGTATCCCTTTTACTCTTTTAATATCACTTTTAGGCTTTTTCAAATAAACATCAAACAAATCCTCACCCTAGAAACAAAAATACTACACTCCAAAAGTGGTCAAGTGGATGATTGCACACCTATTTACCGTTTAGGCCTTTGTTCATTAGGGAGACTCTCTAGGCCTTTAAGAGATGTGTAAGGCCATGTCAATCTGGCCACATCCCTCGCCCCATCTCTCTATTAAATAGAAGTCAGGTGCACATGAAACCAAACAAAAACAATGCTAACATTACATTATTTAATTATTACACTCTCTCTGATACATTTCCTATCATTATATGAATTTAGTAGATCATACATGAAATTCACTCAATGATAAAAAAATGTGTGTAAAGATTATATGGCTAACATGCTCAAAGACTAGACAAAGAATCCTTGCATATTTGCACACAGCAGCCAAGAAAAGCTCCAGTTCACAGCACCGTGCGTGTTGTGGGATATCCTCAACTTGGTAATTGGTATTGAATCGCCATCTGTCTATTTACAAGTTTGCTAGCACTACTCTTACAACTTTACATGATTTACGGCACCTTCGACATTGAGTGAAGATTGCTGCATATTAATCTATGGGGAATGCTCTGTTTTTAGAACATTGGTTAAATAATTGAAGGAACAATATTTATATGGGAAATTAATGTATTTATTACTTGAAAAAATGTTAAACTTAGATTTTCAATACAATTTTTTTTTTATGTTTCTTAACTAATACTCTCTTAGGATACTCATTAACACTATTCTAATGAGCAATGATTTTTGTGTGAGGGATTTCCAAAATAATAGAAGTCCAAGACACTAAGTTGGAAAGAGGTTGAAGGACACCAATAGGTGTGTCTCTTCATGGCTTTTAAATATTTCCTAATATGTGTGTTTTTTCATGATTAAATGTGTCCATTCATCAAGTGTACATTCATGAAATGTTGCAATCATTATTTCAAATACATGAAAGGTTATTTCATTCACCAAGAGGCATGAGTTGGTCTATAAATAGAATCACTTGTGCATGCAGAATGATGTCTGAAAATGGGCTAAATTTCTGCAAGCCAAATCACTTCCTTTCTTCCCTTAATGCGCAGAGAGAATTAAGGAAACTATTATTCTGTAAAATGTCATTGACGATACGCTTGGTTTAGGGTGTGCAAATCAAACCAAGGTTCTCCATTGTATCCTGAAGGGGATTCGCCGGTTATACCTGTTGCATCCAATCTACGAGGAGAGATTGGTGAGGGCGAATCGAACCTAAAGCCTAGTGTTCTTACACACTGATGAGTGTGATTTCACCTCATTTTCCATGTATATTTCTGCATGCATTTGCATATAGTTAGGCCATTTTAGTTTGATTTTGGTTAGTTTTTCCTTTGGAACGGATAAGGTGGTTTTGTGTGTTGTTTTGCAGGAATTTATGAGCAATTGCCCAAGATTTGGCCTTGATAAGGCTTGGATGAAGAGAGAGCCTGCAAAGAGAAGAAATTGTGCAAAGCAGAGTTTTGAATATTCGCCCATGAGATCGGATCTCGCCACGCGACCACGAAGCCCACTGATCGATCAAGATCGGCCTTTCTGGTTCGCCTCGCGAATAACGTTTCGCCTCGCGACCCAGAAGACTTGACTGTTCCAGAATCTGCACCCTTTCTGGTTCGCCTCGCGAATAACGTTTCGCCTCGCGACCCAGAAGGCTTGACTGTTCCAGAATCTGCACCCTTTCTGGTTCGCCTCGCGAATAACGTTTCGCCTCGCGACCCAGAAGGCCTGACTGTTCCAGAAATTGCACACTTTCTGGTTCGCCTCGCGAGTTATCTTCAAGCCTCGCGAAAGGACGAATCCTGAAGCTCAGATTTTTAATATTCGCCTCGCGAGAGTGCATTCGCCTCGCGAGAGCACGAAACTCAGAACCCCTGTTATAAGCTGTTTTAGGGCAGAACTGAGGGGGGATTGGATTGGAAAAGAAAGGAGGCGGCTAGAAACCCTAAGAAGGCACTCTCTGCTCCTGTGGCTGCTGCTGGGCAATTTCCATGGAGTTCCTCCCTTGCTTCATCTTTGTATCTCTTCCTTTCCCTTTTACTTTGATGATGTGTAGCTAAACTTCCCTTTGTTGGGGTTAGACAATGGTTTTTCTGATTTTGGTTGTAACATGAAGTGATTATAATGCAATTTCCTATTTCTTTATGAGTGTTTGATTCCATGCTTAATGCTTTCCTTGGCTTGATCACCCTAGGAATGATATGTTGCTTTAATAGACAATTGAAAGGTTGATGTTAGGGCATGCTCTTGAATCAAATACCAAGTAGTTCATGAACCTAGACATAGGTCTTGGGGTGCTTGCAATCTTATGAATCTTGACTCTTAATGCAATTTCTCATATTAATCCACCTAAGACATTAGGGTTTAATTTGGGATTTTAGGCTCATTCCACCTAAGACATTAGGGTTTGAGTATTTGAAGAAGATTTGATTGTCATAATTGAAGTAGGAATTGTGTTATTTACCATTTCATAGCACCAAAGGAGGATTAGCCTAGTCTAACCCTAACAATTCTATCCATTTATTGTTCACATTTCTGTTTGCCCACTACGTGTTTGAAAAAATACCAAAAAGAACAAAAACATTTTATTCTTGCTTGTTTCATTAGATGTTAGAGCTACCTTCATTCCAAACAAGATTCGCGTAGATAGTAGTTCAATTTGTGAAGTGGTACTTGACCACGATCCCTGAGGACGATTTCCGGTTCTTACCGTTTTATTACTTGCAACGACCCGGTACACTTGCCGAGCTCGTGTCACACGCCTTGGAGGGTGCGCATGTCACGTGTTCTTCTCTTCTTTGTTGTAGACCAGACCCCACATTTTCTAACAATCTTTAGGTTCGATTTTCGTTTTATAAAAATGGTTGCAACATTGAAGTATATGACATTTGACATTGTCAAAGTGGAGAGGTTCGATGATGGAAACTACGTTCATTGGGAGTAGGAGATGAATGATCTTTTTATGACAATGAGAGATGAGTACTCATATGCTTCATAAAAAATATGTTTATTTGTGATCATGGTGAAAGATACACAATTACTTTTCATGGCTGTGTTATACTTGGTATTCTAAATACATGTGTGTACAATGCTAAAGGCATTCTTTATTTGTGTTAAAATTAACATGTGGTATTAGAGCCTTAGATGCATGATTTAGAATAAAATCAAGTATGTGAATTTTGATGAACATGAATATGTTTGGTTTATGATGCATGTATGTATGTTACTCTATTTTGATATAAAGGTCTTAGATATATATGATTGTATCAAGTGCATGCATTAATGGATATGATCCATGTAAGAACTAATTATTTTTAGAGTAGGAAATCTTATATTACGAGTGTATGATTTTGTGAATATAAGATGAAAAATGTCTCTTGATTCTTTAGAAATGTTTTGGATGTGGTTTTGGAGTGTTCTAAGTTGTTAAAATTGATATGGATGTTCATGAAGAAATGTTATCGAAAACTAAAAAATGATTGGATCATTGTCTTGTTTGTTTTCTATAATAAAATCATCTAGATTTATCCTAGAACATGTTTAGACTTGAATCCAAAACTTAAAGATGATGAAAATAATTTTAAACTTGAGAGAATGTCCAAAAATGGTTATGGTTCGTATGAACCCTGTTCCCTGCCAAACGGGTCTTGTTAACCCAGTTGGAAGTAGGAGGTAACACCCAAAACTCGCATCTTATTGGAAGGTTGCGTTGTGATTACATGTTAAATATATAAAAATGGTTTACCAACTGCCAATCCTTGCGTTGGTCTGGTGGTGGGGCATTGTACGTGTTTTCCCGACGGGTCTCGAGTTCGAATCTCAGAAAATGACGTTTTCGAAAATTTTGGTTTTTAAACAAAATGTTTTAAAAGGAAAAACTACATTCGTGAGATTCGAACTCGCAACGCATGGATGGACAAGAAAAGCGGGTTTACCACCAAGCCAGGGTCAGATACATTGTTAACATGTTCGTTACTATTATATATGTATCTAGATTACTTGGTTAATATTTCTTGTTAATATCTTGCATACATCATTAAAAAAATTATGAATGCTTGTTAGTAATAGTTAAGGAAATTAATTTTAGACCATAAAAATATTCTCATTTACCCAAGAGTTTTGATGCTTATATATGTTATTATATAGTGTGGCTAAATAGAAATTGTTTGTTAAATAGTTTAGGAGTTATATAAGAATATGGTAATTTTGTAACTCTAGTTATTTTGAGTCTACTAGAATAGTTGACCAAACAATTGAAGCTTATTCCCCACAACAAAACTGTATAGTTGAAAGGAAATAGGATATTAGAAGAATTGGTAAAAGTCATGGTATCCTATGTTGTTCTAGCAAAATGATATTGGGGAGAAGCCATGTTGAAGGCTTGTTAGATAGTAAATAGGGTTCTAAACAAAGGAACAAGATAACCCCACATGAGCTCTGGAAAATAGAAAACTCATTCTCAAATTTTTCAAAGTTTGAGGTTGTAGGGCAATAGTAAAAGTTCTTGAAACAAAAGAAAGAAAATATTAGGTGAAAGGGGAATTGAATGTGAGTGTTCCCGGGCTATGCTAAAATTAGCAAAGCATATAGATTCTCAGTTATGGAATCTAGTGACTTATCCTGTTACAACATTGATTGAGTCTGGGGATTTAATATTTCAAGGAAATAGGTTTAACTCAATTCCAGGTCACATGATAATGTTCATAGTAATGCACATAATCCGGAGAACAATGTATCTAATAAATATACTTTGGAGAGTTCATAACTTAGGAGAAGTTAGAGAGGTAGAAAAGAGAAAACGTATAGACCATGCTTCTCATATTCCTTGTTGAAGGAACAGGAGAGTCCATAGACAGTTATGGACTAATCTATTATTATACAGAAAGTTATCCATAGACATTTGAAGAGGCAATAAAGTCTCAAGTTGTCGCTTTCTGGAAGGAGGCAATACAAGAATAAATGGACTCAATAAATGGGGAATAAAATGTTCAAATTAGTAGACCTCCCACCTGGTTCTAAACCTATAGGCTGTGAATGGATTTTCAAAAGGAAAATGAAGGTAGACAGAACCATCGATAAGTTTAAGACAATATTAGTTGCTAAGGGATTTACACAAAAGGGATTGTCTATTTTGATACATATACACTTGTGGCAATAATTGCCTCAATTAGAGTGTTATTGGCACTTGGATCCATCTATAAGTTTGTCATCCATCAAATGGATGTGGTATTCCTAAATGAGGAAATAGATGAAGAGGTGTATATGACACAACCTGAAGGGTTTGTGGATAATGGTCAGGAAAAGAAAGTGTGTAAATTGAATAACTCATTGTATGGACTAGAATAAGATCCTAAGCGATGTGATCAAAAGTTTGATCAAGCTGTGCTAGCTAATGGATATAAAATAAATAAATCTAACAAATGTATTTATAGTAAATTCAATAGTGGAAAAGGGGTCATGATTTGTTTGTATGTTAATGATGTGTTGTTATTTGGTACTGGTCTAGGTGGTAGAAGAAACTAAGAGTTTCTTATCTAGAGATTTTCATATGAAAGACTTAGTGGTAGCTAATGTGATTCTAGGAATTAGAATAATAAGAGATGGTGAGAATGTAGGTTTACCCCTATCTCACTATGTAGAAAAGGTATTAAAGAAATTTAATCACTTTGATTGTTAACATATCACTACTCCATATGATCATAGCATTAATTTAGTACCAAATAAAGGTAGTTTAGTGGCACAACTTGAATACTTAAAAGTAATTGGATGTTTATATATGCCATGACGTGTACCCGGGCAAACATTGCATATGTTGTAGGGAGACTAAGTAGGTATACAGGTAATCCAAGCAAAGACCACTGGCATGTTGTCTGAAGAGTATTGAAATACTTGAGGGGGACAATGAACTATAGTTTAAAATTTAAACTATAATGGGTATCCTTCGGTATTAGAAGGTTACATGGATGCTAGTTGGGTGACTTATACAAGAAGATCATGCTTCAATAAGCAGTTGAGTCTTCACAAATGGTGGGGGTTCTATTTCTTGGGGTTTCAAGAAATAAGACGGCATTGCCGGTTCCACCATGGCTACAGAATTCATAGCATTGGCAGCAGTAATAAAGAGATCGAATGGCTTAGAAATTTGTTGTATGGGATACTAATTTTAATGGCGCCAGTATCCACACAATGGGATAGTAAGTCAATACTATCAAGGTCATATAGTCAGGTTTATAATGGAAAGTCCAGGAACATTGGTCTAAGACATAGTTATGTCGAGGAACTAATTGCAAATGGAGTAATATCCAGGGTCTTTATAAGACGAAAAGAAATCTTGCATCCTTTGACGAAAGGATTGACAAGTGATATGATGTGGAAAAACATCATTAGGGATGGGAATCAAGCCCATATCTACATGATCACCAATGGTGGAAACCCAACTCACACTTGAGTAGCATCAAGTCTTGAGTTCAATGTGGCCAAAGTACACTATGAGAGTGATTGCAAGTACTTGACGAATAGATACATCCCAAGGTTTAAAAGTACTTGGATACCATAAGGACAAAAAGAAAAGGGTGAGCTTACAGAGTTGGGCTTGACTCTGTAAGCTCTCATGAAAAGGATACACGACACAAGGCCTTACCAAATGTGTCACACTACCACGTCGTTCAATGGTACCGAGATTTCATGTGTAAGTCATGGACACTTGTTCTAATGAATATTTGGTTCAAAGCTTGTCTACCACTTTATTTGGGGATGAGTGCAACCATGGCTTGCTAAGCAAATGTTCAAATCCCCAAGATACCTTTGTCTGAAAGCATGCGATTTCCGGAATAATGGGATTTGGGTTTATTTTGAAAATGGTGGGGGATTGTGAGGGATTTCCAAAATAATGGAAGTCCAAGACACCAAGTTGGAAAGAGGTTGAAGGACACCAATAGGTGTGTCTCTTCATGGCTTTTAAATATTTCCTAATATGTGTGTTTTTTCATGATTAAATGTGTCCATTCATCAAGTGTACATTCATGAAAGGTTGCAATCATTCTTTCAAATACATGAAAGGTTATTTCATTCACCAAGAGGCATAAGTTGGTCTATAAATAGAACCACTTGTGCATGCAGAATGATGTCTGAAAATGGGCTAAATTTCTGCAAGCCAAATCACTTCCTTTCTTCCCTTAATGCGCAGAGAGAATTAAGGAAACTATTATTCTGTAAAATATCATTGACGATACGCTTGGTTTAGGGTGTGCAAACCAAACCAAGGTTCTCCATTGTATCCTAGAGGGGATTCGCCGGTTATACCCATTGCATCCAATCTACGTGGAGAGATTGGTGGGGGCGAATCGAACCTAAAGCCTAGTGTTCTTACATGCCTTGGAGGGTGCGCATGTCACGTGTTCTTCTCTTCTTTGTTGTAGACCAGACCCCACATTTTCTAACATTTTGTAAACCAAATAGTGTCCCCTTTGTTTTTTGAGTGTATATTTTTGAGAAGCATGTATATAGAGAAAATAAAATGTAAGTAAGTGATAGAGATAAAAATATATAATATCATATATGGTGTTCAAAATTTATGTTCAAATATCACAACTCATTCTTAATCTATTTGCTATTTATATGTCCTTACTAGCTAAGCTACACAGTAGAAGTACTCCAATTTAGCTAGGCGGTCCCTGAATCCGGGCACATGAGGCATAAGCAAATTCGAAATCCGTTCCTCAGAGTGTGTTGATTTTTGAATGTTGGACAGTTTTCCCTGTCTTCAAGGCCTTGGTGGATAATGAGCTGTCCGTGAGAGTGTAATTAGCAATCACATGTTTTTTAGGATTACTGGTCTTTAAAGCGAGTAAAAATATAAAGTAAAAGATAAAAATCATTAACCACTTGATTAAGCACCGCAGCCCTCTCTGAAGCAGGATCATAAGTATAGATGAATTATTTTCGTATCATAAAAACAAAGACATCATAAGGTGTCTTTTTTACTTTTTGAGTGTATTTTTGAGAAGAATGTATATAAAGAAGATAAAAAATAAGTAAGAGATAAAGATAAATATATATAATATTACATACGGTGTTCAAAGTTTATGTTGAAATAATGTGACTCAAAACTAAAAGTGATAGGTGGAGACCACAAACTTGTGAATGAGACATGGACTTGACCATAAGGACATCGAGTTGGGAGCAAACCTGCTTGACTTGACTAAGAAACCTTATTGATGAGAGTGATGCGGCTATCTTTTTTTATGCAATACAATGCTAGATCGTTGACGTTTTCACGTCTTGTCTAGCTTCCATCCTCGTACATTGCACATAACCCGAATCATAGTATCTTACATTGTCCAACCAAATGCACTTTCCCATGGCTCATAGAAGTCAACAAGACAATTCTATCCAGTGCTATTATGTTAAAAATATCATTAAAAATATCAATAAATAAGATTAATACCCTTAATATAACTAAATTGAATAATGTTAATGGCACATATTTATATATGTATTACTTTACATTTATATAATTTTCACTATCTAATTATAATTACTTTATCCCATTTTTTAACATGTACCTCAAATTGTGTCAAATATCCAAAACATGAGAAATGTGATACATTTGAATGTGCAACTATCATTTGTCATCTAACTTTTCTCATTTCTTTGACTCATACCAAACATCTCTTTTATTCTTCATAAAAGCTTCTGTCAAGGAATTTCACCACGTTACTCCAAATCAAACATACTCCCACTAAACTTCACTAAATATTCGTAATACTAGACATTATAGGATGTGCTTATCTGCAGCATGCAATCCCAGCCTTACAAAATACTTTATGTAGTATATGAAAATATTAATGTAAAAATCTTAACTTTTCTTTTCAACCTTTAGATGTTGATGGCATATCCGACATTATATGCTTGGTAATTCAATACGATCAAAATGAATGTTTAAGGCTTCAAAAATTATGTGGAAAAAAAGGCTTCAAAATTTATTGCAAGTATGCTGATATATAGAAAATCATCATACAACTCGACACAGAGGTGGCTGATCTTATTGATGGCCATTGGCAAAAATAAGGAACATGGACACTACAAAAGTTACAAGCCAATACAATTTTTGAGGTAGTGACTCCTCCATCCACAACAAGATTATGACCACTAACATACTTGGATTCATCACTAGCAAGATAAAGTGCAGCCTCAGCAATATCTTTAGGCCTTAAAGTTGCTCCTCTTAAGTTGGCAAGCCCTCTCACAAACTCCTCAGTTTTCTCTACTTCCTCTGGTAAAGGCAATCCAAAATTCTTGCCTACATTATCTTCTTCTTCTTCATATTTAGCTCTCCATCCATTCACAAGCATGGATGTGGCCAACCCAAATGGAGAAATGGAATTGACTCTTATCCCATACCTATCGAGAAAATCAATAATTATTATCTATCATGACAATAAGAAAAGGTTGTCTAGCCTTACTACAACTTTGAGTTGCAAATTCAATTGTAAATTGAGTTGCAAGTTCATATTAGAATTGAGTTACAAACTTTGACTTGAGTTGCAAATTTTGACTCATGGATTACTTAGCTTGATTGACTTTCTTTATTTATGTAATAGTTTATTAGGAGACTTTGCCTGTAAATAGCATATGATGTACTTTGTTTTAGTGTGTAGAATGAATTAAAAGCAATTGAATCATTCTTGCTTCCTTGTTATGTGAGTGTGTGTGTGTGAGAGAAATTTGTTAGCTTCTTGCTACCATTTTCTAAACAATACCTTCCCAATTCACAAGCTGTGTTCTTTGTGATCCCAACTATGGCATGCTTTGAAGCTGTATAAGCATGTGGTCCAAGCCCTCCCATTACACCAGCTACACTAGCTGTGGAGATAATGCACCCAACTCCTCTAGGAATCATCACCCTTGCTGCATGCTTTATCCCCAAAGCCACACCCTTCACATTCACACTCATGATTCTGTCAAACTCATCAGGGTCAAAGTTGACAATGCTTTTTTGGGTCTTGGTTTGGTTCCCAAGCATCCCAGCATTGTTGAACATGATGTCAAGTTGTCCATAGTGAGAAACTGTGGACCTGATCAATCTCTCAACATCTTCTTCTGAGCTAACATCACAGTGGACATAGATAGCTGAAGGAGATAGTGACTCTGCTAGCTTGGTTCCTTCTGCATCTTCAACATCAGCAATCACCACATTTGCACCATGCTTCACAAAAAGCTTCACAGTTGCTTCCCCTATGCCTCTAGCACCCCCAGTTACAATAGCAATTTTGCCTTCCAACCTATAACAGTATCAAACATTACATAACAACAAAAAATAAGAAAATTAAAATAACTCAAGAATATGCTCAAGTAGTCAAGTTTGTTCTTTTTTATGTGCTTAATCTAGCAGGATTAATGCAATATATCTAATTAGAAATTAGATTATGCTTAAAAATGTTAAGTTTATATGTATATTATGGCAATGGAAAACATATAAAAGGTGGTTTTTTTGCTCCTTAGGACACGGGTTTCTGAATCTAGGTCCGAAACTGCAATATAGGTCGCGACGTAGTGATCTTAGTAGTCTCCAAAACTATATCTCAAATGTAATTGCGGTTATATTTTCTCGCAATTATCTGCAATAACGGAAAATACGTGATTGTAACTGCAATCATGACCGTGACCGTGATTTAAAACCCTGGTGGATCTATTGGATTGAAAAAGATTGAAGAGTGTGGACTATTCATTCATGGGGTGGAAGACATTTTCATTGTTTCTGAATCTTGAATCGACAGATTTTTCAATATTGCAACCAAAAAATGGTTGGTAAAGTGAAAAAAAAGAAATAGAGAAAGGTATAATACAATACTTTGGATATAAAAAATTTAGTACCTTTTAGATGAAGAAGAAATGGGGTCTGTTGACTGGAGAGGAACTCCTTGAAGGGGTTTGTCAGGCACTACATCAGCTGAAACCATGGTTGAGAATTAAGAGATGTAAGGAAGCTAGAGGAGAAAGAAATACAGAGAAGCAGAGGGGCTTCACGATTTTGCCAAGTACGTGGGTTACAAGATTTTTGGTTTATCAAAAGAATAAAAAAACGTCGGGGTTATAGGTTACACGAGCAAAACTAGCTTTATTTATACATGTGAGAATTGTGGGTGGATTTTCTTGGATAGGGTGCATCCAAATTTGTTTCTTCTAGCATCAAGTAGGTGTTGTAAAATTAAGTATACTAGTATTTTTGCACCCGTGCGATGTACGAGTCATTAATTAATATTATTATTGATAGTATTGTTATCATTAATAATAATTTGAATTGTGACTTTATATGTATGAATTTTTTTTTCCTTTATCCCAAATTAAGTCCACTATGTCAAACATTTTCTTGACTTATTTTACGCATTGCTTTCAATATTTCATTCTCACCCATAATGGTGGTACTCATTCATCTCCAAGGCTTTTTATTTATAGACAGAAGTGATCAGCAAAAACCTTGAAACAATTTTATCTATAACCTGAGTGCAAAGAATTGAATATTATTTTTATTTTAAAATGATATTACAAAACGTAATGTAACACTATGTGTTAAGTGTTCCTCTTTGATTATTACTAATGATCAACTAATCATCTTAAATCATGTGGTGCTGGCACGTGTCACTTTATTAGAAAATCATCAATCCCCCTTATTAATTAGTATAGATATAGATTTATTATTTAAAATAAAAAAAAAACAAAGGCAAGGATGTAGAAAAAATAGATTAGAAAATATGAATAGATCTATCTCTATTTATGTCAATTCAGAGATTGTCATGTTTGACTCTCGATACATTGTACCTTTACCGGTTTGTAAATATTTTAAAAAATATATATATAAATTTTAGAAAAATAAAATAAAAAATAAAAAATAAAAAAATTTCATCAGTTGACATGTGGCTTGCACCATTGTGCTACACTAAAATAAGCATTTTCCCTTTTTAATTAGTATAGATATAGATTTATTATTTAAAATAGAAAAAACAAAGGCAATGATATAGAAGAAAAAAATACAAAATATGAATAGCTATGTCTCTATTTATGTCAATACAGATATTAGAAAAATAAAAAGTAAATTAGAAAAAAAATATAGTTAGGGAAAGAATTAAAAAAAATTAGAAAAGTATATAAAAAATATTTTTTAAAAATAGGAAAATAATAATTAGAAAACAATATTAAAAAAAAAATAGGAAAATAAAATTAATTAGAAAACAAAAATATTTTTATAAAATTCAATTATAAAAATAAACATTTAAAAAAATTAAATTAGAAAAAATACTAATTCGAGGAAAAAAATAATTTTTTAAAAAATATATTATAAATAATATACGTTTAAAAAATAAATAAATAAATTTAAATAATCCAAAATAATCCATCAGTTGACTACTCCTTCTACTCTTACAGGAACGGTAGAAGAAAAGTTGTTAATTGATTAAGTGATATACATATTGAATACAAAAATATATATAAATATTAAAATATAGTAATTGGTTCGGTTCAAAAATAACTAAATTAATGATCATTAGGTTTGGTTCAATTTGGAGTCGTTAAAAAATTAATTTTTTTAAAAATATTTTAAAGAATATATGTTTGAAAAATAAATAAATAAATTTAAGTAATCCAAGATAATCCACCAGTTGACAACTGTTTCTACTGTTACAGGAACAATAGAAGAAAGGTTGTTAATTGATAAAGTGATATACATATTGAATATTAAAATATATATAAATATTAAAATATAGTAATTGGTTCGATTTCAAAATAACCGAATTAATGACCACTGGGTTTGCCTCAATTCGGAGCCGTGCACAAAAAAGAAAAAAAAAAGAACCAAATTAATTGGTTGGTTCGAATTTTCAAATTCATCGAATTATTGGTTCGAGTCTTACGATCCTAAACTTTTTCGAAGAACACGTTAGCTTTGCTACCTTTCCTGGCTAAAAATATTTAAAACAAAAAAAAATTATAAACTTTAAAAAGTTAATAACAATATCCGAACCAATTAAAATTGGTTTGGTTTGGTTTTGTTTGGTTTGATTCGAACCGGAAAATACTAATATATATATATTTATATTTATATTTATATATATATATATATATATATATATATATATATATAAAATATAAAAAAATTTAAAATTTAAACTATTAAATTATATATACGTTAAAATATAAGTATATAAAAATTAAAACATCATGAACACGACACTTTACTTTTACAGTTTGCCAATTTATGATTGGTTGACAGTGTAAAAAAAACTTTACAATCTCAGTTTATACAAATAAATTCAAAAAAAAAATATTAGCAAAAAAAAATTATTCGGAAAAAAATTTTAAAAATTAAGGAAAGGGTAAAAAAAAATTTTAAAAAAATAATTATAAAAAATATTTTAAAATGAAAAATAAAAAAGTAAAAATTAAATTAGAAAAAAGTTAAACGAAAGATAATTAGAAAAAAATTTATGAAAAAATTTATTTAAAAATAATTAGGAAAATATAGATTTTAAAAAGTTAGAAAAATAAATTAATGATAAAAAAATATAAATTAATTAGAAAAAAAATAAATATTTAAAAAAAAATTGAAAACTATATTTTAAAAAATTATAAAAAAAGTAAATTAGGAAAAAAATTAGAAAAAAGTATATAAAAAATATTTTTAAAAAACTTAGGAAAATAATAATTAGAAAAAAAAATTCAAAAAAATTGGAAAAACATTAATGAGAAAAAAAATATTTTTAAAAAAATCAATTATAAAATAAACATTTAAAAAAAGTAAATTAGAAAAAACTAATTCACGAAAAAAATACATTTTAAAAAAATTATGAAGAATATATGTTTAATAAATAAATAAATAAATTTAAATAATCCAAAATCCACTGGTTGACAACCCCTTCTACTGTTACAGGAACAATAGAAGAAAAGTTGTTAATTGATAAAGTGATATACATATTGAATATTAAAATATATATAAATATTAAAATATAGTAATTGATTCGGTTCCAAAATATCCGAATTAATGACCATTGAGTTTGGTTCAATTCGGAGTCGTGCATAAAAAAGAAAAAAAAGAACCAATTTAATTGGTTCGTTCAGATTTTCAAATTCATCGAATTATTGGTTCGAGTCTTACAACCCTAAACTTTTTCGAAGAATAGGGTAGCTTTGCTACCTTTCCTGGCTAAAAATATTTAAAACAAAAAAAATTATAAACTTTAAAAAGTTAATAACAATATCCGAACCAATTAAAATTGGTTTGGTTTGGTTTGGTGTGATTCGAACCGGAAAATATTAATATATATATATATATATAAAATATAAAAAAATTTAAATTTTAAACTATTAAATTATATAAACATTAAAATATAAGTATATAAAAATTAAAACATCAAGAACATGACACTCTACTTTTATAGTTTGCCAATTTATGATTGGTTGACAGTGTAAAAAAAACTTTACAATCTCAGTTTATACAAATAAATTCAAAAAAAAAATATTAGCAAAAAAAATTTATTAGGAAAAAAATTTAAAAAATTAAGGAAAGGGTAAAAAAAATTTAAAAAAAATAATTATAAAAAATATTTTAAAATGAAAAAGAAAAAAGTAAAAATTAAATTAGAAAAAAGTTAAACGAAAAATAATTAGAAAAAAATTTATGAAAAAATTTATTTAAAAATAATTAGGAAAATATACATTTTAAAAAGTTAGAAAAATAAATTAATTAGAAAAAAATATAAATTAATTAGAAAAAAATAAATATTTAAAAAAAATTGAAAACTATATTTTAAAAAATTATAAAAAAAGTAAATTAGGAAAAAAATTAGAAAAAAGTATATAAAAAATATTTTAAAAAAACTTAGGAAAATAATAATTAGAAAAAAATATTCAAAAAAATTGGAAAAAAATTAATGGGAAAAAATTATTTTAAAAAAAATCAATTATAAAATAAACATTTAAAAAAAGTAAATTAGAAAAAAACTAATTCACGAAAAAAATACATTTTAAAAAAATTATGAAGAATATATGATTAATAAATAAATAAATAAATTTAAATAATACAAAATAATCCACTGGTTGACAACCCCTTCTACTGTTACAGGAACAATAGAAGAAAAGTTGTTAATTGATAAAGTGATATACATATTGAATATTAAAATATATATAAATATTAAAATATAGTAATTGATTCGGTTCCAAAATATCCGAATTAATGACCATTGAGTTTGGTTCAATTCGGAGTCGTGCATAAAAAAGAAAAAAAAAGAACCGATTTAATTGGTTGGTTCAGATTTTCAAATACATCGAATTATGGGTTCGAGTCTTACAACCCTAAACTTTTTCGAAGAATAGGGTAGCTTTGCTACATTTTCTGGCTAAAAATATTTAAAACAAAAAAAATTATAAACTTTAAAAAGTTAATAACAATATCCGAACCAATTAAAATTGGTTTGGCCTGGTTTGGTTTGGTTTGATTCGAACCGGAAAATATTAATATATATATATATAAAATATAAAAAAATTTAAATTTTAAACTATTAAATTATATAAACATTAAAATATTAGTATATAAAAATTAAAACATCAAGAACATGACACTCTACTTTTACGGTTTGCCAATTTTTGATTGGTTGACAGTGTAAAAAAACTTTACAATCTCAGTTTATACAAATAAATTCAAAAAAAAAATATTAACAAAAAAAATTATTAGGAAAAAAATTTAAAAAATTAAGGAAAGGGCAAAAAAAAATTTAAAAAAATTAATTATAAAAAATAGTTTAAAAGGAAAAATAAAAAAGTAAAAATTAAATTAGAAAAAAGTTAAACGAAAAATAATTAGAAAAAAAATTTATGAAAAAATTTATTTAAAAATAATTAGGAAAATATAGATTTAAAAAAATTAGAAAAATAAAATAATTATAAAAAAATATAAATTAATTAGAAAAAAAATAAATATTTAAAAAAAATTGAAAACTATATTTTAAAAAATTATAAAAAAAGTAAATTAGGAAAAACAAAATTAGAAAAAATATCTTAAAAAATTAGGAAAATAATAATTAGAAAAGAATATTCAAAAAAATTGGAAAAAAATTAATCAGAAAAAAGTATTTTTAAAAAAATCAATTATAAAATAAACATTTAAATAAAGTAAATTAGAAAAAAACTAATTCACGAAAAAAAATATATTTTAAAAAAATTATGAAGAATATATGTTTAATAAATAAATAAATAAATTTAAATAATCCAAAATAATCCACTCGTTGACAACCCCTTCTACTGTTACAGGAAGAGTAGAAGAAAAGTTGTTAATTGATAAAGTGATATACATATTGAATATTAAAATATATATAAATATTAAAATATAGTAATTGGTTCGGTTCCAAAATATCCGAATTAATGACCATTGAGTTTGGTTCAATTCGGAGTCGTGCATAAAAAAGAAAAAAAAGAACCAATTTAATTGGTTGGTTCAGATTTTCAGATTCATCGAATTATTGGTTCGAGTCTTACAACCCTAAACTTTTTCGAAGAATAGGGTAGCTTTGCTACCTTTCCTGGCTAAAAATATTTAAAACAAAAAAAATTATAAACTTTAAAAAGTTAATAACAATATCCGAACCAATTAAAATTGGTTTGGCCTGGTTTGGTTTGGTTTGATTCGAATCGGAAAATATTAATATATATATATATATATATAAAATATAAAAAAATTTAAATTTTAAACTATTAAATTATATAAACATTACAATATAAGTATATAAAAATTAAAACATCAAGAACATGACACTCTACTTTTACAGTTTGCCAATTTATGATTGGTTGACAGTGTAAAAAAACTTTACAATCTCAGTTTATACAAATAAATTCAAAAAAAAAATATTAGCAAAAAAAATTTATTAGGAAAAAAATTTAAAAAATTAAGGAAAGGGTAAAAAAAAATTTAAAAAAATAATTATAAAAAATATTTTAAAATGAAAAAGAAAAAAGTAAAATTTAAATTAGAAAAAGTTAAACGAAAAATAATTAGAAAAAATTTTATGAAAAAATTTATTTAAAAATAATTAGGAAAATATACATTTTAAAAAGTTAGAAAAATAAATTAATTATAAAAAAATATAAATTAATTAGAAATAAATAAATATTTAAAAAAAATTGAAAACTATATTTTATAAAATTATAAAAAAAGTTAATTAGGAAAAAAATTAGAAGAAAGTATATAAAAAATATTTTAAAAAAACTTAGGAAAAGAATAATTAGAAAAAAATATTCAAAAAAATTGGAAAAAAATTAATGGGAAAAAAAATATTTTTAAAAAAATCAATTATAAAATAAACATTTAAAAAAATTAAAATAGAAAAAAACTAATTCACGAAAAAAATACATTTTAAAAAAATTATGAAGAATATATGTTTAATAAATAAATAAATAAATTTAAATAATCCAAAATAATCCACTGGTTGACAACCCCTTCTACTGTTACAGGAACAATAGAACAAAAGTTGTTAATTGATAAAATGATATACATATTGAATATTAAAATATATATAAATATTAAAATATAGTAATTGGTTCGGTTCCAAAATATCCTAATTAATGACCATTGAGTTTGGTTCAATTCGGAGTCGTGCATAAAAAAGAAAAAAAAAAAACCAATTTAATTGGTTGATTCAGAGTTTCAAATTCATCGAATTATTGGTTCGAGTCTTACAACCCTAAACTTTTTCGAAGAATAGGGTAGCTTTGCTACCTTTCCTGGCTAAAAATATTTAAAACAAAAAAAATTATAAACTTTAAAAAGTTAATAACAATATCCGAACCAATTAAAATTGGTTTGGCCTTGTTTGGTTTGGTTTGATTCGAACCGGAAAATATTAATATATATATATATATAAAATATAAAAAAATTTAAATTTTAAACTATTAAATTATATAAACATTAAAATATAAGTATATAAAAATTAAAACATCAAGAACATGACACTCTACTTTTACAGTTTGCCAATTTATTATTGGTTGACAGTGTAAAAAAACTTTACAATCTCAGTTTATACAAATAAATTCAAAAAAAAAATATTAGCAAAAAAAGTTATTAGATAAAAAAATTAAAAAAATTAAGGAAAGGGCAAAAAAAAATTTAAAAAAATTAATTATAAAAAATAGTTTAAAAGGAAAAATAAAAAAGTAAAAATTAAATTAGAAAAAAGTTAAACGAAAAATAATTAGAAAAAAAATTTATGAAAAAATTTATTTAAAAATAATTAGGAAAATATAGATTTAAAAAAATTAGAAAAATAAAATAATTAGAAAAAAATATAAATTAATTAGAAAAAAATAAATATTTAAAAAAAAATTGAAAACTATATTTTAAAAAATTAGAAAAAAGGTAAATTTGGAAAAAATATTAGAAAAAATATTTTAAAAAATAAGGAAAATAATAAATAGAAAAAAATATTCAAAAAAATTGGAAAAAAATTAATCAGAAAAAAATATTTTTAAAAAAATCAATTATAAAATAAACATTTAAAAAAAGTAAATTAGAATAAAACTAATTCACGAAAAAAAATACATTTTAAAAAAATTATGAAGAATATATGTTTAATAAATAAATAAATAAATTTAAATAATCCAAAATAATCCACTGGTTGACAACCCCTTCTACTATTACAGAAACATTAGAAGAAAAGTTGTTAATTGATAAAGTGATATACATATTGAATATTAAAATATATATAAATATTAAAATATAGTAATTGGTTCGGTTCCAAAATATCTGAATTAATGACCATTGAGTTTGGTTCAATTCGGAGTCGTGCATAAAAAAGAAAAAAAAAGCACCAATTTAATTGGTTGGTTCAGATTTTCAAATTCATCGAATTATTGGTTCGAGTCTTACAACCCTAAACTTTTTCGAAGAATAGGGTAGCTTTGCTACCTTTCCTGGCTAAAAATATTTAAAACAAAAAAAATTATAAACTTTAAAAAGTTAATAACAATATCCGAACCAATTAAAATTGGTTTGGCCTGGTTTGGTTTGGTTTGATTCGAACCGGAAAATATTAATATATATATATATATATATATATATATATAATATATAAAAAAATTTAAATTTTAAACTATTAAATTATATAAACATTAAAATATAAGTATATAAAAATTAAAACTTCAAGAACATGACACTCTACTTTTACAGTTTGCCAATTTATTATTGTTGACAGTGTAAAAAAACTTTACAATCTCAGTTTATACAAATAAATTCAAAGAAAAAATATTACCAAAAAAAAGTTATTAGGAAAAAAATTTTAAAAATTAAGGAAAGGGCAAAAAAAATTTAAAAAAATTAATTATAAAAAATAGTTTAAAAGGAAAAATAAAAAAGTAAAAATTAAATTAGAAAAATGTTAAACGAAAAATAATTAGAAAAAAAATTTATGAAAAAAATTATTTAAAAATAATTAGGAAAATATAGATTTAAAAAAATTAAAAAAATAAAATAATTATAAAAAAATTTAAATTAATTAGAAAAAAATAAATATTTAAAAAAAATTTGAAAACTATATTTTAAAAAATTAGAAAAAAATTAAATTAGGAAAAAAAATTAGAAAAAATATTTTAAAAAATAAGGAAAATAATAATTAGAAAAAAATATTCAAAAAAATTGGAAAAAAATTAATCAGAAAAAAATATTTTTAAAAAAATCAATTATAAAATAAACATTTGAAAAAAGTAAATTAGAAAAAAACTAATTCACGAAAAAAAATACATTTTAAAAAAATTATGAATAATATATGTTTAATAAATAAATAAATAAATTTAAATAATCCAAAATAATCCACTGGTTGACAACCCCTTCTACTGTTACAGGAACAGTAGAAGAAAAGTTGTTAATTGATAAAGTGATATACATATTGAATATTAAAATATATATAAATATTAAAATATAGTAATTGGTTCGGTTCCAAAATATCCGAATTAATGACCATTGAGTTTGGTTCAATTCGGAGTCGTGCATAAAAAAAAAAAAAACCAATTTAATTGGTTGGTTCAGATTTTCAAATTCATCGAATTATTGGTTCGAGTCTTACAACCCTAAACTTTTTCGAAGAATAGGGTAGCTTTGCTACCTTTCCTGGCTAAAAATATTTAAAACAAAAAAAATTATAAACTTTAAAAAGTTAATAACAATATCCGAACCAATTAAAATTGGTTTGGTTTGGTTTGGTTTGATTCGAACCGGAAAATATTAATATATATATATATATATATATATAAATAAATAAATAAAAAATATTAAATTATATATACATTAAAATATAAGTATATAAAAATTAAAACATCAGGAACATGACAACTCTATTTTTACTGTTTGCCAATTTATGATTGGTTACGGTGTAAAAAAACTTTACACTCTCACTGTATACAAATAAATTCAAAAAAAAATACATATTAGGAAAAAAATTAAAAAATTAAGGAAAAAATAAAAACAAAAATTTAAAAATTAAAGCAAAAATTTAAAATAAAAAAAGTAAAAAGTAAAAAAAAAATTTAAAGTTTTTTGTTTTAAAAAAAATTTATTTTTTTTTTAATAAAAAAAGGCAAAAATTGCTAGTGCTGCCATATATACGTACAGTAAAATTGTCTATCCAACTTTTATATTAATATAGATTTCAAAATTTAAATATGAAATTAAAATAAAACAAAATGTTTTAATTTTTTCTCTATTAACATTACTTTTTAAAGTTAACAAATTTAAGCCTTGATTCCTTTTTTTTTTTTATGGGTACAATGGAGAAAAACAAAACGAAGAAACTAGCTACGCAAGTAGGGGATCCCTAAAGCCTTGATTCCATTTTAATTGTTAGTCTGCTTGCCTTCCTTATTTCTCATGTGAAAAAACAAGGAACCTTGCAAATTGAATTGATTTCATTTCCAAGGTGTAACAATACATTAAGGGTTCGTTTGGTGGTCAGGATAAAAGAGACAAGATAGGATAAGCTATCATATTCTGTCTGAAACTGTTGTTTGATGAGCCAGCAGGATAGGATAAGTCAATCTTGTCACTTATCCTATCCTATCAATCTAGTTAAAATTCTATCCTGAGGGGAGGACTGGTTAGAACTCAACAGGATAGGATAAGGTGATTTTTTTTTTCGGTAACAAGTAGGATATGATGATTTAAAGTATAATAAAATATAAAAATATATAATATATAAAATAATTAAAGTATAATAAAATAATAATTTAAAGTATAATAAAATTTAACATGATTACCAAAAAAAATGTATAATAAAATATAAAATATTTAAAATAATAAAAACATTAACAATCAATTTTAAAATTTATTTTTATTTTATAACAATGCTAAGTTTGTTATTTTATATTATTTTTAAAAACTGTAAAATATAAAAATTATTCTAATAATTTAACTATATGTAAAGTAAAAACAAAAAATGAATATTTAAAAATATAAAAAATTAATTTTAGTTAGACAATATTTAAAAAATTTAAAACATTATATGTAATTTTATCATAAGGATAATTTTGTTTTTTATATAAATTTAAATAATGAAAATTATAAAAAAAAAAGTAAATCTAATAAAAGATGAAAACATTTAGAATAAAAACGAAAAATTTTAAAATTCATACTTAAATTATAATGTTGTTCAGTTGGTTATCTGGTGGACACCAAACGTCGGATAGGATAACGGTTTATACTGTTCATATCATATCCTACTCCTATCATGTTCTGTTATCCTATCCGTTCTTATCATATCCTGACCACCAAACGAGCCCTAAAGGCTTCTAAATTTTAGTTTAATTCATTCAAACCTTCTCTCCTCTTGGAGGGTGGCTTTGGATTTTACCTATGTGGGAATTGAGTTTTAAATTATTTTTTTAACAAAAAGGGTCTCATTAAAACCTTATGATGCAAAACCCTCCTTAGGGATAAAAACACCATAAGGAAAAAGAGTACCCTAAATTTATTCAAAAAAAAAAAAAAAAACAAAAGACATAGGGGGCATCAACCTTACCTATGCATAAAAGAAAACCCATAAAAGTCATTTGAACCTATAATTAGGATAACCAACTCTATCCCTAAAAAATGAATCATGCTGGAAAGGGGGAATAGAGTTCCACCATACAAAACCAGAAATAGAAAGACCAAAGTTTGTCAAAGCATAAGCACTATTATTCCCTTCTCTTGGAATATGAGAATAGACATAACCCATTCTATTAGCTAAGACAATGGCATTCCTCCACCGATTTCTCAATTGCCAAGGAACCACTTCAAATGACTTGAAGGAATGAATAACCAACATTGAATCACATTCAAGCCATATATTTTTCCAACCCTTTTCAAATGCCTTTTCAATTCCAATCAGCTTAGTAGACAAAGCATTAGAAGTCCCAATGTTGCAAGCAAAGCTGCCCAATGAAGATGCATACCGGTCCCTAAAAAGTCCTCCACAAGCAGCTGCTCCTGGAGAACCTTTTGCTGCCCCATCAGAGTTAAACTTTATCCAGTTATAGCTAGGAGACTTCCAAATTACTAAGGTTATTTCTGGGGCTTTCCTCAGTTTTACCTTTATGCACAGCTTCTGCAAAATTTCCTTTTCAACCTCATCCTGACAACAACCTTCAACAAAGTTTCCTGCAAAAGAGATGATGCGTGATTTTTAAAATAAAGGCAAGTGCACCTCGTCGCAATCAAGTAATACGGTGGTGAGACCGGTTATCGTATCCACAGGGATTGGATGTCAATTACCAGTTCACAAACTTAACAACTATCTAGACTAAACTATAATATGAGAGATTAAACAGAAAATAAAGAAATAAAATATTTTTGTCTTTTTGGACTTTTAGCAACCACTTGGTATGCAAACAGGGATGTGACTAGAATTGTCAGGGTTAGACTACACTAATCCTCCCTCAGTTGCAATGAAATGGCTTCTAACACAAGTCCTAATTCAATTATGACAATCAAGCCTTTTCTAAAATACTCAAGCCTAATTCCTTAGGTGCATTGAGCCTAAAACCCCAAATTAAACCCTAATTCCTTAGGTGGATTAACCTGAGATTTTGCATTAAGTCAAGACTTTTAAGATTGCAAGCATTCAACACCTATTCCTAGATTCTTGAACTACTTGGCATATGATTCATGAGCATGCCTTAACACCAACCTTCCAGTCATCTATCAAGGCAACATATCATTCCTATGGGTAGCTAATCCAAGGAAAGCATTAAGAACAGAATCACATACTCATAAGGAAATAGAGACTTGCATTAAACACCAAATCAAATACAACAAGTTCAGAAAAGTTTCATCTAACCCCAACAATGGGAATTTAGCTACTCATGATAAAAGGAAATACAAAACAGAATGAGAAAAGGGATGGAGAACACTCATAGACAAGCTTCCTCCATCTTCTCCCCATCCAAGAGCAGAGAAAACACCCCCCTATTTGGGTAGAAACCCTCTCCAGCCGCCAGCCCTCACCTTGCCTCCCAAAGGTCAGATCCCTAATTCTGTTGCAAAGGGGTTTATTTATAGATCAGGCCCGCGTCACGGCCGTGACAGCCATCACGGCCAGGCCGTGATGGTTTCTGACTTGGGCGCCTCTTCATTTACTGATTCATCACGGCCGTGATATCCATCACGGCTAGGCCGTGATCGTTTCTGACTTTTCCAACTAGCAGGTCACGACCGTGACAGCTTCTGACTTTTGGCTAAATTCTTTCTTCAGCTACTGCTCCCTCACGGCCGTGAGGGCCATCACGGCTAGGCCGTGATACTCTCTGCTTGGCTCAATTTCTTCTCTTTTCAGGCTCTAAGTCCTCCAAGCTTCATTACTGGCTAATTCTTGGGCATTTAATCATGAATATCTGCAAAACAACACACAATACCACCTTATCCGTTCCAAAGGAAAAACTAAACAAAATCGACACTAAATTAGCCTAACTATATGCAAATGCATGCAGAAATGTACATGGAAAATGAGGTGAAATCACACTCATCAAATCACCCCAAGCTTAAGACTTTGCTTGTCCTCAAGCAATCACCAAGGCCAGAAGATCAAAATAGAACATGGATAGTGAACTAAGAACCCGAGTAAATACTAATCCAAGTAATAGGCATTTCAAACAAATCAGCAAGAGACAATCAATTCAAGTCCAATTAGAGGCATAGGTTTCCTAGACTCACATTCTCACTGATTCGGGCACTCTTGCTCACTTGAAGCTCACCCCAAGCTTGTTTATTTGCTTGGTTCTCTTTCTTGCCTCACTCACTCAAGTGTTCAAGTATACATACAATGCGCTCCATTTTCCTCAAGGAATGATTCCTACCATATGCTTGACTATCAACCAAATCTCCACTTTATTTATGAAAACACCTAAGAATCAAGAGGTCTTTATTTGGTTGTAACGTGGCCATGGGATTAATCTTTAGGTGGGGATAACAAGAAAGGGATATTTCAAAAGGCTAAACCAAGTATCAAACATTTCAACACAAGACACCTTCTAAAATACCTTCTTGGGTTTTCAATACATTTTTCCACCTTTCTTTTCTTTCTTTTTTTTTTTTTTTTTTATTTCTCACTTCTCTTTTTGTCATCCCCTTCTCTATTTATTTTTATTTTTTTCTTTTTCTTTTTATTTGGAGAAGGGGAGATTTTTTTTTTTTTTTTTTATTCTAATCCCAAACTTTCAACTACCTTTTTCACCCTTTTTGTGATACTTTAGAAGGTCCCTTATCAAGCATCTTTCATAAAAATTTTCAGGGTACCAAGAAAAGCATTTTATTCATTCAGGCTCAAAATTGGGCAACTAAGGGTAGCATTTACACATTCAAAGCTCAGAAGGCCCGAAAAATACCTATTGCCTCAATCATTTTCAAAAATGTTTTCAAAAATTTCAAGCTTTAAAATGGTTTCAAGTCAAGTTCTAGAGAAAACAAACCAAGAGGAATAACACTCTACACAAAGAATGGGGGCAGATTTAGTGAGTACCCCCTAATGGCTCAAAAGCTCACATTTATCAGTTCAAGAACCAGTGAGAAACACAAGTCTAAAGAAACATATGCTAATCATCAACTATCCAAGATCATCTCAAGCATATTCATTTGCAACCATATCACAAGAATAAACAGAATTGGGTTCAAGAATTCACTATCACAGAAAATTGGCACTTAGCTCTCACAATCAGATGCTCAATCTAAGCAAGGGTAATCAATTCATGTGATCATGCAAGACTAAACCTATATGAATGCAATATTTACAATGCAAGCAAAAAGATTACCCCTACCCCAAGCTTAAAGATTTACATTGTCCCCAATGTAAACAATCAAGTTGGAGAGGGGAAAGAAAAAATAAAATAAAGCAAAAATTGGAACGGCTTACCGAGGCGGTAGCGGGTGTTGGCTCACATGCTTGTTGGCTTTGTTTCTCCCTGCTCTTTTTCTCCTTCCTTTATTCGAAATCTGAAGACACTTAACAGGATTATTAACAAACCTCTTGAGCTTCTCAAATTATTCAAGAGGTCGAAAATCAAAAACAAAAACTAACTAAAGGGAAGGGTTAAGAAAAGTTGGGTTGCCTCCCAATAAGCGCTTCTTTAACGTCACTAGCTTGACTTATTAAGAAGCATCCACCTGGATCCCATAACCTATGGTATAAGGACCAAGGGATGCTAACCATGCGAGATCCTTCACCTGGATCCCACAGTTTGCAGCAAAAATGTGGAAGTGAGCGCTCGAGATTCATGCTGACTTCTTCAAATGGGAAGCGCTTTTCAATTCCTCTCGGGTCAAAGATGACCCCTTTATCCATAAAATCTTCCCAATAAAAATGGGGTTCAACCTCAGGTAGAGGCATGAACTCCATTGTTGACTGCTTTAAAATGTGAGGTGGCAAACAGGTCGAGAGGATCATTGGTGCTGTTCTGGCTTCTGTACAATCTTCGCTCTCAGCATTGCCAAATCCATCACCCTCCAAATATGCAGAAATCTCCGCACAAACCACACAAGTGTTTCTCCCATCACATTCCACACATGCATGGGAACCAATAGCATCATCTAATTCCAAAAGTTTTTCATCATTCCCAAGCATGGTGAAGTAGATGTCCTCCACTTGCCTCTTCCTTTCAGGCTCCTTAGTCAAGGGTTCAAAGGGGAATGGTGCAACTATGTTCTCCAAAACAGGGTCTTCACTTCTTGACTCGGTTGCTCCCACTTCTTCTTCTTCCTCCTCATCCATTTTGGCATCATCTTCATCATCATCCATCAGGTTCCCATTTGGCATTTCGGATAGAAGGTTAGAGAGTTCCTCCATACGTACCCCGAGACTTCGAATGGCATCTTCTTGATTCTTTAATTCTTCCATTGTTGTTGCCATGAAGTTCTCCAAAACAGCCTCTAAGTGAGGTTGACTATCCGGGATAGGTTGCTCAACCTCGACTGGGAATGCGGATTTGAAGTTCTCCCAAGCAACTTCCAATGGGGATGGCTCATCATTCCAAGGTGTGGAAGATTCCCAATATTCCTCTTCATCAATCCAAGTATTGTTTGGAGGGTTCCCCCACCATGGAGTGTAAGTGTTGGGATATTGATTTCCCCATTCAGAACAACCTACCATTGGTGGAGGAGAGATTTGTGCCCTTGACAGCTCATCACTCACTTGTTGGATCTTTATGGCCAACTGCAGCATATCTACCCGCAGCTGCAGCTCAGATATCTCCATTTCTGCATCAGATGGCTGATAATAATTATAGTCCATGATCCTGCCAAACCAATCTTCACCTCACAGACAATTAAGCCCAAGATCAAAGAAACACAAAACAAATATATACAAAACTAACAAAAGAAAAATATCAATTATATACAGAAAAATAAAATAAAAAAAATGTCTAAACTAGTTGTCTCATTTGTTACTATTGATATTGACAAAACCAATCCCCGGCAACGACGCCAAAAACTTGATGCGTGATTTTTAAAATAAAGGCAAGTGCACCTCGTCGCAATCAAGTAATACGGTGGTGAGACCGGTTATCGTATCCACAGGGATTGGATGTCAATTACCAGTTCACAAACTTAACAACTATCTAGACTAAACTATAATATGAGAGATTAAACAGAAAATAAAGAAATAAAATATTTTTGTCTTTTTGGACTTTTAGCAACCACTTGGTATGCAAACAGGGATGTGACTAGAATTGTCAGGGTTAGACTACACTAATCCTCCCTCAGTTGCAATGAAATGGCTTCTAACACAAGTCCTAATTCAATTATGACAATCAAGCCTTTTCTAAAATACTCAAGCCTAATTCCTTAGGTGCATTGAGCCTAAAACCCCAAATTAAACCCTAATTCCTTAGGTGGATTAACCTGAGATTTTGCATTAAGTCAAGACTTTTAAGATTGCAAGCATTCAACACCTATTCCTAGATTCTTGAACTACTTGGCATATGATTCATGAGCATGCCTTAACACCAACCTTCCAGTCATCTATCAAGGCAACATATCATTCCTATGGGTAGCTAATCCAAGGAAAGCATTAAGAACAGAATCACATACTCATAAGGAAATAGAGACTTGCATTAAACACCAAATCAAATACAACAAGTTCAGAAAAGTTTCATCTAACCCCAACAATGGGAATTTAGCTACTCATGATAAAAGGAAATACAAAACAGAATGAGAAAAGGGATGGAGAACACTCATAGACAAGCTTCCTCCATCTTCTCCCCATCCAAGAGCAGAGAAAACACCCCCCTATTTGGGTAGAAACCCTCTCCAGCCGCCAGCCTCAGCCTGCCTCCCAGTGCAGATCCCTAATTCTGTTCAGTGCAGGTTTATTTATAGATCAGGCCCGCGTCACGGCCGTGACAGCCATCACGGCCAGGCCGTGATGGTTTCTGACTTGGGCGCCTCTTCATTTACTGATTCATCACGGCCGTGATATCCATCACGGCTAGGCCGTGATCGTTTCTGACTTTTCCAACTAGCAGGTCACGGCCGTGATGGCCATCACGGCTAGGCCGTGACAGCTTCTGACTTTTGGCTAAATTCTTTCTTCAGCTACTGCTCCCTCACGGCCGTGAGGGCCATCACGGCTAGGCCGTGATACTCTCTGCTTGGCTCAATTTCTTCTCTTTTCAGCCTCTAAGTCCTCCAAGCTTCATTACTGGCTAATTCTTGGGCATTTAATCATGAATATCTGCAAAACAACACACAATACCACCTTATCCGTTCCAAAGGAAAAACTAAACAAAATCGACACTAAATTAGCCTAACTATATGCAAATGCATGCAGAAATGTACATGGAAAATGAGGTGAAATCACACTCATCAAGAGACACTCGACTTTGCCATAGAAATGGCAGCATTTACAGATAATAATTTATTATCAAACCTAGCTCGATTCCTGCTAAACCATACATACCAAAACACATTGGTAATCGCAATAGTGATAACCTCAATTAGCTGCAGACTCCAATTATGATTAAAACTGATAAAACAGAGTTAATAGTGGATAGGTCCAAATTAAAGGAAAGGCAATCATTCAACCAAGACCATAAAGATTTGTCAAAAGAACAATGCAAAAATAAATGAGAAGTTTCATAATCATGGCCACATAGATTACAAACAGAAACCACACAGATGCCTCTGGTCCTTAAATTATCATCTGTTGGAACTTTATTATGAAGAATCCTCCATAATAGAAATGACTTGGATGGAGGAACATATTTTCTCCAGATCAATTTCCCCCAAGGAATACAAGGATGCCTAGTTCTTAAGTAAGAGCAAGCTTCCTTAAAAGATAGACTACCCGAGCTACTATTTATCCAGACCAGCTCATCCAGAACAGGGTGGAAAGGAATAACCATATCAGAAATATCATTTCTCATTTCAGCAGGTCTATTCAACAAAGATTGAGGAATTATCCATTTACCCCCGTGAATAAATTCCTTAACCTTAGCCTTAAGCTTGATATGTAGATTCTCAGGAATTTGCAGGTAATCCACCACAGTCTTATGAAGCCAAGAGTCAGTCCAAAAATTAATTCTTTCACCATCCCCAAGATGCCACTTACAGTTTAACAGGACAGAACTAACATAGTGTTTCAAACCAGGCCAGATTGAGGAAGTAACATGATACAGAACGGGTTTTGAATTATGAAAAACCCTGGCTCTTAACAGTTTAGCCCATTTTTCCTTAGAACTTAACAATTCCCAGCATAACTTGAGTAAAGAACCACTATTTATATTAGATAGAGTCTTTAATCCTAAACCACCTTCCTCCACAGTTCTACAAATCTTTGACCAAGAAACAGTTGAATATTTTCTAATAGAGACACAACCTGACCACACAAAATTCCTTAGCCATTTGTTAATTTCACTTAGTAAAGATTTAGGCCAAACATATATGTGGAATGAATAAATGAGCATACTATGTATAACAGACATTATCAAAAGCTTTTATGATATCAATTTTTAAAGCAATATTACCTCCAAAACACTTTTTGTCCAAAAGATTAATAGCTTCAGAGGCTACTCCTATGCAATCAGTAATTTTCCTATCTTTTATAAAACCTCTTTGGTTTTTCGTAATAATCTTTGGGACAATTCTAGCTAACCTCTCAGCTAACACTTTAGAACTTATCTTAAATTTGAAATTTGCCAATGCTATAGGCCTATATTGACTGATAGTGTCTGCTTCAGAACATTTAGCAATAAGGAGCACATTATTTGAGTTATAGTTAGGGAGAAGTCACCCTTGCTTAAAAAAATGACCTACAGCATTATACACATCCTTACCTACAATATTCCAATATTGTTGGAAAAAGATCCCCCCAAAACATCCGGGCCTGGGGCCCCATCCTTGTTCATACTAAATACAACATCCTTAACTTCATCCCATGAAGGTATAGCCACCATCATCAAGTTATCTTTAAAGGAGACTTAAGGACATATTACCTCTTCCAGCAACCCATTGTCCCTACTAACATTTTCAGCTCCAAAAAGATCATTATAGAACTGAACAATATGAGATTATATATCTACCTAATTATCCAAGATCTCATTATCCCTTCTTAATATAGAAATTCTTTTAGAACTATATATGATTTTAGTGACTTGGTGAAAAAAGCTGTGTTTCTATCCCCAAAAAGGTGCCAGTTTAACCTAGACTTTTCTTTCCAAAATCCCTCTTGCAAATGAAGAGCTCTATTGAGCTCAGCATGAGCTTCCAATTCCTGGATTTGCAAATCAACAGAATTACCAACCTTACATATAATGTTCTGCAGGGAACTGAGATTAGACATAGCTTGCTCCACCTTATTATTTACATCTCCAAAAATGTGTTTATTCCAAGTTTTCAAAACATCTTTTAAAATCTTCAATTTATTAGCTAAAATAGACATGGGACAGCCTATGACCTGCTGCTCCCATACAAAAGTAACTAATCCTAGACAATCATCATGTTCTGTCCAAATTTTAAGAAACTTAAAAGAAGAGGCAAATGAATTTACTTCCTCCTGAAAGTGTAAAATGATTGGATGGTGGTCAAACCTATGAGACGCCCCGATGTCCCATTAAAGAAAACCAAAAATATTAAGACCTAATTTCGTTATTATCGTTAAGCTGATATATTAAAACAGAGAAAAAAAGTAAAAACTTAAAATATCCACAACATATATACATACACACATAACATATACACCTAAAGACCTGATACAGTACAGTAGAGGGAATCCCATTAGTCGGATCCCAAAATGTACAAAATGATAATCAAACAGAAAATAAAAACAACATCCTAAAGAGACAAGATGCACTGGCCATACACTCTGTACTCAACTATGAGGATCCACTGCTCGTCCTCCAACGTCTGGCTCATACGAGGTCCCATCAAGCTCCTCCATAGCTGGCTCCCCCGTAGGATCTTCTCATCACGATCACCCATAAAAAAAAACATATGTAATATAGAGAAGACAGGGATAAGAAACCATATAACATCAAACGTGGAAAGGGTTTAGCCACATTTAATTAAATAACGGCACACTAAACATACGTCTCCAAAGTATGGGTATATATATATATATAACACAATCATCCTCAATCCACATCTAGGATCTTTCCTCTACCCTCCATCATGATGCAATGCAAATGCTGTATGAATAATCTCATCAGGTATCGGCCATATCTGGATATCACAACAGTATAATCGACACGTCCCAGAGTCCCTGGCGCACACCCTCGTCTGCGGATGGTGGGTGCCCACGCAAAACAATGGCACTATAGCTACACAATCCGGTGCACACCTCTGAACCCCGGTCAGGGTGCTCATGCAACGCATGAACTACAGCTGTGACTAAAATGAAATCATCTCTGGGCGGTCCGCCGTTAGTCTATCCCCGGGAATTCTCCCTCCGAGGCATAGACCCCATACGACCATGTTTCAGGTCCACACGACCATGGTTCAGGTCCCTCGTATCATAGACCATGTTTCAGGTCCTCCCCCTAGTGCCCTAACCGCTCATCATAACCTCATAAATAACCTCAGAATAAAGTAATTTCATCTCATCAACCTCATCATTATATTTCAAAAATCATCTCGATTAGACACTACTATCACATATCATATGCAATCTCCAATACATCCTTATGTCTCCACATAACTTGTAACTTACTCAACCTCTAAGCGCAATCATAACACTCATCATATCATCACAATCATCATCATATATCATCATGTCATTTCCAAATAATAAATACCAAAATATAATAATAATAATAATAATAATAATAATAATAATAATTATTATTATTATTATTATTATTATTATTATTATTATTATTATTATAATTATTATAATTATAAAGACTTTCAAAATTAATTACAACACTCATGATATCATACATCAAGTACCAAGTTCAAATCAACCAGTCAAACAGGCAATCATCACATAATAAAAATAATATATATATATATATATATATATATATATATATATATATATATATATATATATATATATATATATATAGCGTAACAACGATAAACGTAAAATTTCTATATCATCATTGGTACCACCGAGTAGTCCCCAATGTGGTATAGACATTGTCCGTTACTCGCTCTCCTGTAGGGTTTGGGTCGCCCTACGCCATTATCTAATTAAATGTAACCACGCCGTTTCCGACGTTAAATAGTTTCTTTCCCCCACCTGACAAGTCGTACGGTACTCGAAACGTAACGAAACGTATCATCCTTGAACCCTCTCAGTTATGCCCTGTGCCAAACTGAGGCCTCCCGCCTCCAAAAATTCACTTAAGCATCACATTACGACAAGTACGTTACTACGAGTTCAAATTCGAAAATGGAATCGAATTCCGATAACCGAAACTGAAGATAACTTAAGAAACGTAACGGACAACAATTCGACATAAAAGAGAGAGAGATTTACCTTCACTTTTAGAAGAAAAGAAGAAGAGGAAAGCGAAGATATCGTTGCCACGAACACAACCATGTACTCGGATTTGCAACGGGACGATCGAACCGCTCTAACTTTCGTCTAAAAGCTTTCTCTCTCTAGGTTTTTCTCTCCCTTTATCTCTAAACTCACCCTCTCTGTTTTCTAAACTTTCTGTCTTCTGCTGCTTCTGTTTTTCATTTGAGGTAACTTAAGTTACCTCTTGGACTTTTTCTTTTTTTTTTTTCAAATTCCTGGTGCTCACGCTCAGCGTCATGTGTCCTCGTGCATGGCACCACTTCCCCACGCTCAGCGTCAACTCCCCCACGCTCAGCGTGGCCTCTAGTTAGCAACGTTGACCTCGTACATTTCTTCGCGATCAGAGCTCGTTTGAAGTCCGATTGACCTCAAATTTGAGATATAGGCTCATCTAGACCTAATAAACAACCTCAAACCATCAAAAATGACTAATCTCAACCCTAACTCTAAATTTCTTGTTTCACACTCATACATCTTAAAGATGATAATCGGGAAAAACCCTAAGTAGTTTTCACGTTCAAACTCACTCGAGATGACTTCGTACTTTCCATGGAAAGGTTCCTAGACTTGAAACAATATCTTAAAAATTTAATCCAAGCCTTAAACCTAATCCTCTTGCTTAAACAAAATATAAAATTACGGATGTTACAACCTATGTCTTGGCAAAGAATAGCAAGATGAGCCATTCCATGTAGACAGCCAATCTTGATTACATATTACTCTATCTAAACTTCTTTCGGTTAAAGACAAACCCCTTCTTCTGTTTGACCAAGTATACTTAACACCCTTAGTATCCAGATGCAACAAATTGGAAGCATCCGACCAATTCTTAAACTCCTCACAAGAAATCCTAGAAGGAAGTCTAGTTCCTCTATGTTCATGAGCTCCTAGGACAGAATTAAAATCCCCAATGATGGCCCAAGGACCAGAAATAGCAAGCTGTTGTAAACTTAATAAACTTTTCCAAAGAGATCTCCTAGCAGAATATGTTGTAGCAGCATAAACAGTAGTAATACAGACCAACTTACTCTCCCAAACAATAGAAAAAGATACTTGTTGATCAAAAATAGTAATAATAGTGGGAGATAAACTAATATCACAAACACATCATAAATTTGGATTATCTCTATTATTCACAGCAAAAAGATTTAAATTTAAGTCAGACCAGAACCTGTGTGGAAATTGTTCCACACTTATCCAAGGTTCAGCAATAAACACTAACTTAGGTTTATTTTCCTAGATTAAACTCCTTAGAACTAATCTAGTATCTTGATTAGCCATTCCTCTAGTATTCCAATAAAGGGCCTTCATATTGAAGACTAAAAAGGCCTGCTTTGGACCTAGTATGCCTGACCACCTAAAGGTTTTTATTCTTCCTATTCAGATTTTTCTTTTTATTCCTGTCAATAGGGACAACAATGACCTTATGACTAACTGGATGGTCCACAAGAATAGAAGACACATCCAAATCAGCATCAGAGCCAGCATCAACTAACTCCAAGCCTTGGTTCCAAAATTTGTTAACAGTGTGCATATTTATGTGTACAATCAAATTAGAATTAATTGAAAAAACAAAAGAGTTACTGCCTGAAATCACATTTGTAGAACCTTGAAGTGTCCTTGTATCCTCCTACCTACCTGCACATGGATCCACTTGAGGCTCCATCACTGGGATAGGAGCCACCTCTACATCAGAATGATCCATAGATGTCCTTGTTTCCAAGATAGCAACTCCTCTAGCATTCCAGAAGTATAACAGTTTCATTTATCTACATTGGATTGGCCTGCTTTTGACCTTACTGATCTGCCTGAAACTTGGTTTTTCTGCTGATCACTAGAATTTTTTTTCTTCAACTTAATTTTCTGTGACTTTAACAAGACCTCGGTAAAAGCTTCATTTCCTCCCTGTTGAGGGTTATCAGCCTCTTCCTCAGTTTGATCATCCCAGAATTTCCCAACTATTGCTCAGTTAGTTTCGGCCACTTTGGCTAAATATTTTCCTTCCAAATTCTTTTTTCATTGCTGATGGCCTTACTTTGTGAATAAAACTTCCCACTAGAAACCTCAAAGACAGGAACATCTACCAAAAGTTGTTGATGCTCAGTCTCTTTGTCTTGTTGTAATGAAGATTGTGCCTCATTTCCTTTTTGAAGCAAAAATTCACCTTCAACTACCAAGCTTTTCAGTGAATTGGTCACCTCATGGTTTCCCAATGAATCTTTGGCATAAACCAATGAATCAGGAACCACCTCCCAGGAATTCGTAGAACCTTTGACAGTCCTGGAACTCGAACCTTGAGAAGAATGGTCTCCAACTTGATCCATTAGATTCCCATCACTTCCAAATTGAATCACTGCATTGTTATTATTAATCATTTCGACAATATGACCCAAACCATTAAGCTCAAGTGGCAGCTTCTTTACCAAGGGAATTGGAGCCTCATCCTCTATGGAAATTACTATTGAGTCCACTTTATTTCCCTCCCTATTTTGCATAACCAAATGATCCTTCTTCTGAGCCTCTGGCAATCTAAGTTACTCTTTCTGAGCCTGAGGCTGCTCCACAGGCTTATCTCCTTGCCTATCTTGCTTATCATTTTGCTTTGGATGCATTTCATGCGATTGCATAACAGGTTGTTCTTCAGAATGCTCCTCATGATGCCCCTCGGACTGCCTATCCTGTTGAACATTAGTCTTTGAACCAGATTGCTCACCAAAACCTTTACCCTCATCCCTAGAGGCAATCTTTAGAATTGGACCCTTTCTTGGCCCTTGCCCTGCATCATCCTTCCTTACCCCATTTGGACCCGATTTCCTACAATTAGACAAGTCATGACCAATATTTTGACAAGCAGTACAAAACTCAGGCAGCCTTTCATATTCCAAATACGCTTAGAAAGCAAAATCCTCCCTTTCTACTAATATCTTACCTCGAATTTTACACTTCTAATCAATGTTAATCAAGACTCTTGCATAATGACCAAAAATCTTTTTATTGGTTGCCTCATCTAGACAAATAGGCACCCCTAGGCTACCAGCAATTGCAAAAATTATCTTTGGCCTCCAATACTCTTGAGGCAGTCCGTAGATTCTTACCCAAACATGAGCATTGGATTGCTTTTGAAGATGTGGATTGAAGTCTATTGTCCAAGAGAACAATCTCAAGGTTCCAGGTGACAAATTCCATAATCCCACCTCTTACACACTCCTCAATTCTTCCAAAGAAGAAAAATAAAACTCATAAAAACCTTTCCCTAGGGATATCAGACTCCACTGGCCAATAGCTTTCCAAAGGGAAGTTAATTTGAGCCACAAGTCATTGAAAGACAATGGATTGTCACCTTTATTCAGCATGAATCTCCCATGAAGGTAATTTTTACATCCATCCACCCCGTGTAACACCCTGTTTTCCTATGCTTTCTGCAGCAGTAAATACATATTTCAATGTGTTTATTTTAGATTAAACTCAGGATTATTTTAATTAAACTAAAATCATTTTCTTGTGTTGTTATATCATACGAATTTACGGTAAAAATTTCGGTTGAAAATTCAGACGAAAGCCGGTCTGCGTTTTCACTGCCGGTACAAGTTTACTGTGCAGAAAACCTAATTTTGACCCGTGAACAAGACAGTTATTGTTTTTATTATGTTTCCTGCCACTTTGTTTATTTTGAAAATTTTCGTTCAAAAATAAAATATAATATTTTATTCGGGCGAAAACGTCGGAAGAATTACGATCGAAAAAGCAACCGGGTACGAAATTGAGCAGAATAGGAGACATAAAAGGCTTGAGGTGAGATGAAGGAGTGAGGTGACTCACTAGAGGTATGTCCTAAGCTACCTCCTAAAAAGTGGTCATGATGACACTTTTTGAAATATATCATATTATATTCTAAAAACCTATTTTTCTCTTTCCTCTTCAACCAAACATGGCACAAGGCCAAAGTACTAACTCCACCTTCTGTGAAGGTAAGGAGATTAGATGCTCGAAGAGGTATACCACGAACGTCCTCGTTTCCTCAGCGATGGAAGTCTAAGGTTATGAACACAAAATCACAAGTTAAAATCAAACAAGAACACTAAACCACAAGGTATAGGTTCGGCCAAGACTAGTTCTTAGGGTTAGAGATTCCCGAAAATTATACAACTCATCGATTTATGATCCTTAAGTGTTAGGAGTTCATAAACAATGATCACTTAACAAAGTTGAATTAAAATCCCACTAAGTTATAAACTTAGGGTATTCGGCCAAGGCTAGTAAAATAGGCTAGCTTTCAATAAACTTTCCAATCTCTTAGGTTTAGCATCCATATGTATTAAGGAGCTCAAAACCATGATCATTTTGGAAAAATAAGAACAAAGTATCCTAGGTCCATAACCTTCTAGGTTCGGCCTTCATAGGATTTATAGGTTAGAAATCTTTAAACTTTCCAATCTCTTAGACTTAGCATCCAAATATCTTAAGGAGCTCAAGTCCATGATCATTTTGGAAAACAATGGAAACTTAAACATTCCAATCTCTTAGACTTGGCATCCAAATATCTTATGGAGCTCAAGTCCATGATCATCTTGGAAAAATGAAAGTAATACATCCTAGCTTTAATAACATAGAATAAACAAGTTAGAAATCCTTAAACTTTCCAATCTCTTAGACTTAGCATCCAAATATCTTATGGAACTCAAGTCCATGATCATTTTTGAAAACAATGGAAACTTAAACATTCCAATCTCTTAGACTTAGCATCCAAATATCTTATGGAGCTCAAGTCCTTAAACATTTTGGAAAAATTAAAGTAATACATCCTAGCTTTAATAACATAGAATAAATGAGTTAGAAATCCTTAAACTTTTCAATCTCTTAGACTTAGCATCCAAATATCTTATGGAGCTCAAGTCCATGATCATTTTGGAAAACAATGGAAACTAAAACAGTCAAATCTCTTAGACTTAGCATCCAAATATCTTATGGAGCTCAAGTCCATGATCATTTTAGAAAAATGAAAGTAATACATCCTAGCTTTAATAACATAGAATAAACAAGTTAGAAATCCTTAAACTTTCCAATCTCTTAGATTTAGCATCCAAATATCTTATGGAGCTTAAGTCCATGATCATTTTGGAAAATTAAAAACTCAAACATCCTAGAACCTAAACACTAAGTTTCGGCCATCATAGGATGATGAGGAAAATATTCTTTGTTTAACAATAACTCTTAGGTTTAGAATCACAATGTAATAAGAGTTCTAAATCCATGATCAATACTTGGAAAGTTGAAACATAGTATCCTAGGCCTACTTATTCATATTTTTAGGCCATCATAGGAACAAGCTATAAAAACTTCCAAGATTTATAGATTCAAGATCAAGGGATAGTTAGATACTCAAACACATGATCATATTCCAAAAGTTGAAACAAGAACTTCCTAGGTCACAAATGCAAGCATTCGGCCTTCATTGGAAGAGATGGATAGAGATTTTTGTTTTACACAACCTCTTAGTATGTGAAAATATAAGTTAATACAAGACTATAGAAAGTGGTTTCAACTCAAAAGGAGTTTTCTACCATTTTAGAGAGATTCTAGAAGTTTAAAGCATATAAAGAACACATAAAGTAAACTAAGAAATAAAAGATGAAACTTGCAAAAAGATTCATATGAGAGCATTACCCTTAGTATAAGGAAGAACTTTAATGAAGAACTTAAGTAGAAAAGATGAATAAAAACTAAAGCTTTAAAAGCTTGAACTTTTAGAAGAAAGAAGAAGATGAAGGTTTAATGAAGGTTGAAGGAGGAAGATGATGAAGTGAAAATGAAAGGGGTATATATAGAAAGGGGAGAGAGTGCCACGAAATTGAGGAGATAGGAATTAGCTTGGAGAGCAAGTTTTGACCTTGTGCCTTGTTTGGTTGAAGAGGAAAGAGAAAAATAGGTTTTTAGAATATAATATGATATATTTCAAAAAGTCCATAATGACACTTTTTAGTAGGTAGCTTAGGCCATGCCTCTAGTGAGTCACCTCACTCCCTCATCTCACCTCAAGCCTTTTATGTCTCCTATTCTGCTCAATTTCGTACCCGGTTGCATTTCCGATCGTAATTCTTCCGACGTTTGTGCCCGAATAAAATATTATATTTTATTTTTGAACGAAAATTTTCAAAATAACCAAAGTTTAAGGAAACATAATAAAAATACTAACTATCTCGTTCACGGGTCAAAATTAGGTTTTCTGCACAGTAAACTTGTACCGGCAGTGAAAACATAGACCGGCATTTGTCTGAATTTTCAACCAAAAATTTTATCGTAACCCTCTACCATAAAGTAGACTATGAATATGATTTTATTTTAATCAAAAACACTTTCTAACTCTCAAATTTAAAATGTAATTTAATTATATTTTAACCGGTTGAACAACATAATTAAAATCACGTTGTTACATTACTACCCCTCTTAAAAGAAAATTCCGTCCTCGGAATTTACGTACCTTAGAAAAGATTTGGATATTGTTGTTGCATATCCTCCTCGCGTTCCCAAGTAGCATCTTCAGTAGTTTCATCCCATACGACCTTAACCAAAGCAATTTTTACCGTGAAGCTCCTTAATCTGTCTATCTGCGATCCTTACAGGTAAAACCTCATGCTCTAGATTCTCTCGCAGTTGTATAGACTCAAACTCAATGACATGTGAAGGATATGAATAATACTTTCTCAACTGAGAAACATGAAATACATCATGAAGGTTGGAAAGATTGGGTGGTAAGAAAACCTAATTTTGACCCGTGAACGAGATAGTTAGTATTTTTATTATGTTTCCTTAAACTTTGGTTATTTTGAAAATTTTCGTTCAAAAATAAAATAAAATATTTTATTCGGGCACAAACGTCGGAAGAATTACGATCGGAAATGCAACCGGGTACGAAATTGAGCAGAATAGGAGACATAAAAGGCTTGAGGTGAGATGAGGGAGTGAGGTGACTCACTAGAGGCATGGCCTAAGCTACCTACTAAAAAGTGTCATGATGGACTTTTTGAAATATATCATATTATATTCTAAAAACCTATTTTTCTCTTTCCTTTTCAACCAAACAAGGCACAAGGTCAAAACTTGCTCTCCAAGCTCATTCCTCTCTCCTCAATTTCGTGTCACTCTCTCCCCTCTCTATATATACCCCTTTCATTTTCACTTCATCATCTTCCTCCTTCAACCTTCATTAAACCTTCATCTTCTTCTTTCTTCTAAAAGTTCAAGCTTTTAAAGCTTTAGTTTTTATTCATCTTTTCTACTTAAGTTCTTCATTAAAGTTCTTCCTTATACTAAGGGTAATGCTCTCATATGAATCTTTTTGCAAGTTTCATCTTTTATTTCTTAGTTTACTTTATGTGTTCTTTATATGCTTTAAACTTCTAAAATCTCTCTAAAATGGTAGAAAACTCCTTTTGAGTTGAAACCACTTTCTATAGTCTTGTATTAACTTATATTTTCACATATTAAGAGGTTGTGTAAAACAAAAATCTCTATCCATCTCTTCCAATGAAGGCCGAATGCTTGCATTTGTGACCTAGGAAGTTCTTGTTTCAACTTTTGGAATATGATCATGTGTTTGAGTATCTAACTATCCCTTGATCTTGAATCTATAAATCTTGGAAGTTTTTATAGCTTGTTCCTATGATGACCGAAAAATATGAATAAGTAGGCCTAGGATACTATGTTTCAACTTTCCAAGTATTGATCATGGATTTAGAACTCTTAATACATTGTGATTCTAAACCTAAGAGTTATTGTTAAACAAAGAATATTTTCCTCATCATCCTATGATGGCCGAAACTTAGTGTTTAGGTTCTAGGATGTTTGAGTTTTTAATTTTCCAAAATGATCATGGACTTAAGCTCCATAAGATATTTGGATGCTAAGTCTAAGAGATTGGAAAGTTTAAGGATTTCTAACTTGTTTATTCTATGTTATTAAAGCTAGGATGTATTACTTTCATTTTTCTAAAATGATCATGGACTTGATCTCCATAAGATATTTGGATGCTAAGTCTAAGAGATTTCAATGTTTAAGTTTCCATTGTTTTCCAAAATGATCATGGACTTGAGCTCCATAAGATATTTGGATGCTAAGTCTAAGAGATTAAAAAGTTTAAGGATTTCTAACTCGTTTATTCTATGTTATTAAAGCTAGGATGTATTACTTTCATTTTTCCAAAATGTTTAAGGACTTGAGCTCCATAAGATATTTGGATGCTAAGTCTAAGAGATTGGAATGTTTAAGTTTCCATTGTTTTCCAAAATGATCATGGACTTGAGTTCCATAAGATATTTGGATGCTAAGTCTAAGAGATTGGAAAGTTTAAGGATTTCTAACTTGTTTATTCTATGTTATTAAAGCTAGGATGTATTACTTTCATTTTTCCAAGATGATCATGGGCTTGATCTCCATAAGATATTTGGATGCTAAGTCTAAGAGATTGGAATGTTTAAGTTTCCATTGTTTTCCAAAATGATCATGGACTTGAGCTCCTTAAGATATTTGGATGCTAAGTCTAAGAGATTGGAAAGTTTAAAGATTTCTAACCTATAAATCCTATGAAGGCCGAACCTAGAAGGTTATGGACCTAGGATACTTTGTTCTTATTTTTCCAAAATGATCATGGTTTTGAGCTCCTTAATACATATGGATGCTAAACCTAAGAGATTGGAAAGTTTAGTGAATGCTAGCCTATTTTACTAGCCTTGGCCGAATACCCTAAGTTCATAACTTAGTGGGATTTTAATTCAACTTTGTTAAGTGATCATTGTTTATGAACTCCTAACACTTAAGGATCATAAATCGATGAGTTGTATAATTTTCGGGAATCTCTAACCCTAAGAACTAGTCTTGGCCGAACCTATACCTTGTGGTTTAGTGTTCTTGTTTGATTTTAACTTGTGATTTTGTGTTCATAACCTTAGACTTCCATCGCTGAGGAAACGAGGACGTTCGTGGTATACCTCTTCGAGCATCTAATCTCCTTACCTTCACAGAAGGTGGAGTTAGTACTTTGTGGTGTGACAAAGAGGAGCTTCGAGTTCGGGAGTCCGGTGATAACCCAGGTGGGGGAAAGAACCAACCTATCGTCGGAATGGATAAGTAGTAGATTATATAATAATTGTGTAGGGCGACCTAAACCCTACTAGTAGTCGAGTAATCGACAAAACCAAAATCACATTGGAAACCTTTTCTGAAAAACCAATGGCGATTCGGGGATTGTAGGTTTATCGATATTAGGTTGATTTTATATTGTTGATGGTTTATTTGATTTTATTACCTCTATTGAATTGATTTTGTGCTATGTTTATGATATAGGAGTATTTTGATTGATATTGTGTTATGCATGATCTTCCTGGTTTGTATTATTATGCTTAGTGGTTTTTAAGAAAAGATATATATGTTGTCTAAGAGATGATTGTTTTGGGTGTGAGGATAATGATGATTTAGAAGTGTCTAACCTAGATGATGTATGTTAAAGAGGTGTTATGGCATAGAATATGTGTCAAGTTCTAATGGAAGGTTAAGGCACTAGGATGTTGTTAAAACGGGTTGGTGAGATTCAAGTATAGGTGTTGTTGTCCACAACCGTATATTGGTAATATAATGCACAAGGACAAAAGTGTATTGGTAATATAATACACAAAGACAAAAGTGTATTGGTAATATAATAGGCAATAACATCTGTGTATTGGTAATATAATACACCGTGTATTGGTAATATAATACACGTAAAATCAAGAGTTCTCGCGAGACCACTTCCACCTTAGGAAATAGGTGTGCAACTATGGTGTCTTTGAGCAGCATGAGATTGGGGGTGGAGGATGATATATTAACTTGAGGGTGATCTGTTAGTTATGTGCGTTGTTTGTCTGTGACAATTACTGTATGATTTACTATGACTCTTTTCCACTTTTTGATGATAAAAATGTTTCTTATTCCCTATGTTTCTGTATTTTTGTGCGTTACTTTGGTTTACGTTAGAAGACCCGATGGAAGGTTATGTTGTTGAGGAGCTGGACGGAACTCTGTATGAAACGGAGATTGCTGAGGAGTTGGATGGAACTCCTTACGAACCCGATGCTGGGGGTCGAGCTGTGATCTATGGCGATTAGAGTATAGACATTATGGTCAGTGTGTCTAAGGAGCATTTTTATATTTCCTCTAAGTATGTCTGTTATTAAGTTTATGCCTGTGAGGGATCCTACTGAGAGGATACCCTCAACAGTGTTTTGGTATTGTAATGAACAACTAAGTGTGTATTTACATATGTTAAAGTTATTGTGTTTTAAATTTGTAGAAGTTATATGATAATTAAATAAGTTTTTAATTTTTACGTATTTTCACGATAAGCACGCGATTAAGAATTGATTTAAGAGGGTAATTAATCTAATAAAACACCGGGGCACAATGGGGTGTCTCAACTGCATCAGGAAGTGGAGGCCAAAAGAACCAAAGCCAAGGCCAAGTCAGAAGATGTTACAACTGTGACACCCTAACTTGGGTCATCACATAGTTACCTGTTAACTCATCGCGGAAAATAAAACTTTAATTCGCTGGTTGCTTTCGGAAAATAATATTTTCTTAACTTGTTATTATCTCTCAAAAAGGTGATAATTTTTTTTCCTTTTCCTTTCTTTTTCGACCAACCCAACCACAACGTCAACATCATCAAATATGGATATGTAAACGTAACACACTTCTATACTACATCATAATGGTTTATACAACCCAACCTTAAAAAGTATAGGTCCTTCAAAACAAAACATAAGATAATTAAAACCCTACGCTGGTCGTAACTAACACTATGAAAGTAGTAAATAGCATCAACATACTCTGAACTAAATAGCCTTCTTCCTCTTATAGAAATCATATCCCTTGAGTGGTTCCCCTGAACTCCACAATATACAGCACAACAAGGTAAACCCAAAACAATAATGCAAGGGTGAGAAACCGATATATGGATTTAACTCGATAACTACGTGCGCGACTCAAAGGAAAGCATATAAACATATATATTTCCATGCAACATCAATTCTTAAATAAACAAGTAGTCATCACTAGGTCTCATACCCGATCATCATCATTGAAAATCATGCATGTACACTTCAATAATCGTCATCTAACTTTTACCTAATCTCCGGAGACCCCAACACCGTGTAAATGAGTTGATCAAGCTTGATAGCCAGGTATATTAGGCACTTCGTGGAATGGAATACTTTTTTCATCAAAGCACCATACGTACTTCGTAGCACGGAATACCTTATTCACCAAGGCACCGTACATAACTTTGTAGCATGGAATACATTATTCACCAAGGCACCATACATAACTTCGTAGCACGAATACCCTATCATTAAGGCATCATACATAGGACGTGGCATGAATACCCTATCATTAAGGCATCATACATAAAACGTGGGCACGTCTGCCAGTGAATGCATGTAAAACATTTTATTCTCGTCGTTTTCTTCGTGTATAATCTTTCCTTTGCCAAAGCTCAAAAGCTTACGACCAACGCAGTTCTCAATATCTTAAAATCTTTTATTATCAACACAGGACATGCAGTCTGAGTGCTTAGTCACGAAACCTTAGACCGATGCATCAGACTTAGGTCCGTGGTAGTAGAAAAACAATATTCGTTATTTACACCGAAATTAGGACATGAAGTCCACAGGCAGGACACACAGTCCAAGACACCGTAAGAACACTAGTACCCCGACGTCTTGGTTACTAAGTTCAATATCATCGTGCACATCGTTTGCGAAACATCGTTGTTTACACCGTTGGCGAAAAACTCAACTTCGGAAAAACATTTCAAATGGAAAATTCTTTTACAAAAGCATCAGATACTAAAATCTTTTCTAATTTTTGATGTTCCAAAAAGAAAGTCACTTGAGGCTCAAACTTAGTTTAAAACACGTACTGCCATTTTAGAAACACTTGCCGTCGATACTTTTCAAAATTGCCGTCGTTAAACATTTTTAAAGTCATTTAAGCCAAAATTTAGCTTTTTCCACTTTAATAATTTTCTAAAATCATAATTAAGTTATTTTTGAATATTATTTTCATAAAATAAATTTTTATAATATTACGGAATTTCTTACGTAAAAATCAGCAGTACAAAAATAATTTTACGGTTACGCCTTCATTGTGACTCATAAATTGCTTTTACACTAATAAATCATTAAAATAATAATATTTTCGAAAAATGTTTATTTTTCTCAAATAATTATTTAGACAAAATATACTCCCATATCTCTCAGTTAAACATTGAATATTCTCCATATATCTTCTTAAAGCTTTTACCTCGTTTAACTAATTGAGCACTGACCACTGTAAGGCTTCTCAAACAACATCCAACAACATCATTGTGATAATTAACCCAGGCAGATCATGCATCTCAATACTATAATATATTACTGCAGATAATTAATTAACAACAAATAATCAATTAAAAGCAGAAGATAAACACAGATAAAGTACCATAACTAACAACCACAAATAAACATACAGACCACAAACAAATAGCATATAGCCATTGGAAAAATCCCTCAGGCAATCCCCCCTTACCTCTTGAAGAACTAAGTTTCTGATTTCCTTTATCAAACGTATGTCAACTCCGGTGTCACGACTTACGTACGATCAACACACTTTTTCCTTCAACAAAAGACAATCATCCAAATTAAAACAAGCAAATAAAATCACTCACTCCTCTATGATAGATCACGGCCTAGAGAGGTTTTGTGACTAAAAATTTATAAACATGCTTGAGTCATTGGATTAATGATCCTAAGTACTTAAGACAATAGATTAGTGATTAAACAACAAAGATTGAACCAAAAACTTCCAAACTCCTCAAGGTAGGATTTCGGCCATGATACTTTATGGAGCTAGGGATTTTTGTTTGATAAGACAACTTGGATTCAATAAGGACATATATTAACAAGATGATAAACAAGATTACTTCCATGAAAACCAACAAAATCTTCCTAGTTCTCTAAGACTCAAATTAGGCCAAGGCATGAAAATAGAGTAAGAAATTTTAGTTTGACATAAGCACTTGGATTCAACATAGATACACGATAAATAGATGAGATACAAGATTACTTTAAAGAAAAATGAACAAAACCATCCTACACCCACATGGCATAGGTTCGGCCTTGAGAAGATACATGGTGATGAAAATTCTGTTTCCAACAATGTCTTGGATTATGATCATAGGGATGATAATAGGAACATAGAACTTGGTTTCACATTTTTAGGATTTTTCTATGATTTTCTAGAGAATTTCAAACTTCTAAATCTAAGAATGTAAAAGTGATGAACAAGGCATGAAACTCATGAATTTAACGAATAAGAAGACATAGATAATCATGGATTAAAAGTTTGCCTCTTGAAGATCAAAGGAAAACAAGTGAAATGATGAATCCAAGAAAAGATCAAAGATGGAAGCTTATGTTCTTATGACTTTGTGAAGCAAAAGTGAAATAGGAACAAAATGAAACATGAAATAGTGTTTTATAGGGAGTGGGCTGCTCCCAAAGCAAGGGAGTAAAAGGAAAGGAGGTGGCTTCTTGAAGGATCAAATTGCAATTATTTTGAAGGACTAGTTTGCAAAATTCCAAAAGTATAAGGACCTAAATGCAATTTCCACATAGTTTGTCATCATGGTGCCATGTGCACCATTAATGATTTCACATGGGTGACTCATGTATGACTCGATGGTATTATCCATTAACGGCTCCCGGAAATCCCGTAATCTGCTCTGTTGCTTCCCTGATTCAATATGACGCCCGGATAAAATATAATATTTCACTTTTTAGTGAAATATTTCAAAATAACCAAAATCTTAGGAAATTAAATAAAAACCTTAAGTTTTTCGTTCACGAGTCAAAATTAGGTTTTCTGAGCAGTATAATCATACTGTCAGTGAAACTCACAGACCGGGTTTCGCCTGACTTTTCAACCTAAATTTTTATCGTAACTCTTTACAGTAAAGTAGAGTGTAAATAAGGTTTCGGTTTCATTAAAATAATTTTCTAAGTCTCATATAAATATATAAACGTATTTATATAAATTTTCGATATTAGAAAGCAATGAAAAATCGGGATGTTACAACAACTGTGGAGACTTAAAACATATGGCTAACACTTGTCCAGTAAGAGGAGTTAAATGTTTCAATTGTAATTAAGTGGGTCACTTAGCAAGGAATTGTAAGGCACCGAGGTTTATAAAAGTTGTCAACAACACAAGAACCAATGACAAAGGGAAGAGTCTACATCAGGAGTAGTGTTGAAAACTTCACAACCCAGAGCAACTAGAACATGAACCCAAGATGTAGTTATGCATAGGAATATTATATGTAACATGTGTGTTTTAATGACTAGTACATGTTAAGTTTGTAATAGGATCTAAGTAGAATCATATGTAGGTACCTTTGTGTATTTGACTCTTCAAAGTCTTTTATGTTGCTGTTAGTCTTTTCAGTTGATATAGATAATATCTACGACTTTATGAAAATAAAGGTTTCTTAAAGGAAATTTATTCCAGTCCATTTTCTTTTGATTAATGAAATCAGTCTAGATGTTGCGATCAGTCCATATCTTTTCTAACGATTGTGATTTGTTTTCAAATTTCAAATGTGGTACCGATTATTGTGGAAATTTTTGTGAACTGTCTTGTTGTTGTTCGGGATAGAAACTTTCTTGATAAAATAAGTTTCTAGATGAGACTTAGTCTAGTCACTTTTACTTTTGGTAAAAGTGATTCAATCTGAATTTTATCGGACTGTTATTGTTTTTAAACTGTCATTTTTATAAATTCATTATCCAAAGAATAAATCCTCTTAAGGTTAGGAACTATCCATTTTGTGAGTCCCTAATTCTCAGGGAGTTCTCGTGGAAGAAGGAACTTTATTAGAATCATGGTTGTAATATTTACTAGCTATGCATTTTTACATCTACGAACCTGTTAAAGAATCTTTTATGCACAGGATATTCCAATATTCTTTTTAGATCGATAAAAATTTCTTTTATATACTTTCTTGTGAAAGTAAAACCTTAGGTTTGAGAAATCCTGTCTAGTTTTGAGTCACGAAATTTCGAGGACAAAATTTATTTTTAGAGGGGTAGTCTGTAACACCCTGATTTTTCCGCTTTCTAAGATCGGTATAAATATAAATAAACGTTTATATTTTTACCTGAAACTTAGAAAATTATTTTGGGAAAACCAAAGTTATATTCATATTATACTTATTTTTATAAGTATATGGTGAAATTTATGGTTGAAAATTCAGACGAAACCCGGTCTGCGTTTTCGCTGACAATAAGATTTTACTAATCAGAAAACCTAATTTTGACCCGAAAACGAAAATAATAGATTTTATATCTCATTTCCAATGATATAGGTTATTTTTAAAATTTTGAAAATAAATAGGTTATTATACTCGATTCGGGCGTAAAACCCTAAATCGAGTAATCGACGGAGTCGAGAACGGACGTGCAGAGACAAAACCCGACATCGGATACTGAGGTATCTTGCCACCTATGGTGGTGAGTCATATGGATGACTCAACCCATGTCATGATTGCTTTTATACAAAAATCTAGATATTTCTTTAAAATAGTGTAAAGACCCTTTTGCCCTTAGACCATTTTACCCTTGAACTTTCATTGAAATGACAAGTTTGCCCCACAATTTGTGGACACAAATCAGCCACCTCTCCTTCAACCTCAACCACATAATTTTCATGATTACCTTAGGGTAAATTACCAAAATGTCCTTAAGTCCTAACTTAATCACAAAATTGCCTTAATTGAGATTACACTTTTGTCCTTCAATTTTTATGACTTGGACCCTTTTACCCTCATTTACCACGGTCCAAACCCAATTACTTAGGCCATCATACTCATTTGTGCATCACTTCATCATCTTCCTCTCATTTTCTCTCAAAAAGCTCTAAGTTTCCATAGCCAAAAAGTGTGAAGCAACTACTTGATTCTTAGCTCGTTTTTCAATTCCAAGAGGTATATCATACTCCTCACACTTAATCATCATCACGTTCTTCATTTATTTTTGTGATTTGAAGTCTTGATCATATTTTTCAATTCCTAGATCTAGAACTTTGAAAATTCAAAAAAAATCATAGAAAAATCCTATGATCATGAAACCAATTTCTATGATCTTAGTATCCTCTTTATATTTAAGATTCAAGAGGATGCATTGAACAAAAATTTCTTGCCCATTTAACTTATTAAGGCCGAACCCTAACAAGTGTGGGGGGAGGAACTTTGTGCAATTTTTTTGGCCAATCATGTTTGATTCATTCTTTTTAGTACATGTATGTCTTAAATACATGATGTTGAATCAAACTCAAATTTGTAACCTGTTGTTTTGTTCATGGATGAAATTATATTTTTGAAGAGTTGAAAGATTTTGTTTCATTTTTCAACTTATGATAGTTTATCTTAACTTTACACTACTCCATGGTCATGGATCTAAGAGTATGTGAAATTTTGAGATCTCTAGCCTATATGTTGTGTCATAGCCGAATTAGGGTTCTTGAAAGGTTGGAATATTTTATTTCAATCTTTGTATTCTAATCTTCGTTTTAGGGTTTCAAGTGATTAAAGATCACTAATCCACAAGCTTAGGAATTTTAGAAATTTTTATCCATCCAAACACCACATGGCCGAACCTATCATATAGGAGCATAGGTGTATTTAGTTGTTTGATTGATAATTATTTGTTGTGTTTTGTTGAAGGATAAATTGTTGTGTGAGTCGTGTACGTGTTTTACGGAGACCGGCCGTTTGACGGAATTTCAATTCGACAAGAAAAATCTTCAAGAGGTAAAGGGAGTACCTGAGGGATTTTTTCGGTAACTGTATGTAATTGTTTGTGGTCTGTATTATTTGTGGGTGTAATTATTATGTTACATAGTTAGAGTCATTTGCTTTTCAATTAACTGCTTTTAATTATTTAATTATTTGTATTTAATTATTATTATATTTTGTTGCATGTCATTAATTACCATTTGCTATATTATTGGCATGATTGTTAGTGATGTTGTTTGTGGATCGTAAAGCCTGACAGTGGTCAGTGCTCAATTAATAATGAGGTTAAAAGCGTTAAAAAGCTTTTTATGGAATAATGAGTTTTAATTTATGAGAAATAGTAATATAATATTACTTAAGTATTTGGTTGGTTGAAAATGAGAAAAAGTTGAAAATAATATTATTTTAATAATTTAACAGCGTAAGAGTGTTTTATGAGTCATAGTGAGGACGTAGATTTATACAACAGGTTATTTCAGACAACTTGGATAAGTTAAGAAAGTTTTGTTTTTGGATTTGTGTTTCACAAAGCGAAAATGTTTTAAATTGAAAGACGAACCTAACTATCGAGATGTTGGTGTCTAGAGTTCTATGATATGGACCCAGGGTCCGAAAGGTAAAGTTATGGACTTGATGTCCTATAAAAAGTGATATTGATTTTTGTGCGCTAAAATCTACGAATCTAAATCTGGTGCATCGGTTTAGATTTCGTGATTTGCACATTTTTGACTTGGAGTCTATTTGTTTGGTTTGGACTTGGAGTCCTTTTTATTGGTATTATTGTTAAACTTAAATGTTTAAACCTTGGTTTGGTCGTGAGCCTTTGAGCCTCGACAAGGAAAGAATGAACACAAAGAAAATGATGCAAACAAAACGTTTTACATGCATTTTTTTGGGCAGACATGCCTCTACATGGGACTTGAATACTTGATGGCAAGTATTCATGAAGTTTTCATCACTGTGCCTTGATGGATATGTGATCAAGAAACCATATACTATGAATAGTAACCATTGTGCCTCATTTTGGACAGTGTTGTGGTTAATTTGAAACTTGCCTTATCTGGCGATGTTTATATTCTGCCTTATTCGGCAATTAGAGCTTGATCAGCTCATTTATTGGTTGGTTGGAGCTCCGGAGATTAGGTATCAAAGTTCGTTGATGAATATTGAAGTGCCATGGTTTTTAAAACGGCTACGACTGTCGGGTATGAAACCCTTTGATAAATATATTGTTTATCTTTGAATATTCATGTTAATTTGTATTTGAGAGTCGTGCATATGGTTATCGTTTTAAAATCCATATATTTGAACTCACTCTTGCATATACATGTTCTCCTGTCTTGCTATTGTACCTTGGTACATGAGTGCAGATGTTGCAGAAGAGTTCCTTAGGTCACTTGGAGACTTAAGTCCGGATTGCGGGAAGAGAAGTATGATTATAGGGATGATCACAAAGTCTTATCAGTGACTGTCTTGTAGAGCGACCAGCTTAGGATATTTTGAATTTTGGGTGGTATGTTTTGAAAAAGTTTGTGTAAGTATTTTGAAAACCTTTATATGGTTGAAATTCTGTTGTGAATAAGATGACAATTATTATTGTGTTATGCATGTTATACTCGAAGTATTCAGGGGAAATTGTTTTACACCCAGAGTTTCTGACTCCAAATAAATCAATTTTCCGAAAGCAACGAGCAAAATTCTTTTTAATTTATTTCCCCACGTGTTCACATAGTAATGCCCAAGGGGGTGTGACAATAGTATATACTAATTGCTCATTATTCACTCATACTATTCTAACTCATTTTTTTTTATTTCTTTAAAATTTTTAAATTTCGATTTTCATGTTTTGAAAAGTTAATATATACTAATTGCTCATTAATTACTCATATTAATGTACGCTATTAATGCTATCAAATCAAAACCTATTTTGATTGATTTTCAATATCATATTAATATGCTTTTATTTTGATTGATTTTTAATATCTATTTTGAGGGTCAATGATTTTATTAGTATATACATGATTCTCATTCAATTTTCTTTTATTTTAAAGAGTTTCGAATTTCAAAATTTAATTTGTTTAAATTAATCTAGTGAAATAGCTTCTCATATAATATTTTGGTCCAATCTTTCATTTTAAATTTATTTAAATTTCAAAATAAATTATTTTTAATTACTCAAATAATTCAAATAAAATTTTGTAGATCCCATTCTATTCTCTTTAATTTTAAAGAGTTTCAAAGTTCAAACTTTTATTTGTTTGGATTATTCTGGTGCAATAGCTTCTCATATAATATTCTAATCCAATCTTTTATTTTAATTTTGAAATAATTTTTTAAATTACTCAAATATTTCAAATAAAATTTTTTTAGATTCCCATTCTATTCTATTTTATACTAAAGAGTTTCAAAGTAAAAGATTTTTATTTATTTAGATTATTCTAGTACAATAACTTCTCATATACCATTCTAACTCTTTTTTTAAAAAATCTAACTCATCCTTTTAATTTATTTTATTTCTTAATTTCGAATTTCAAGTCTTAAAATGTTAGTATATATACTAATTGCTCATTATTTACTCATATTAATGTATGCTATCAATGCTATCAATATCTGTTTTGAAACCGATTTTCAATATCATATTAATTTGAATATATTTTGATTGATTTTCAATATCTATGTTGATTTCTATGCTTTTATTAGTATTTATGTACTATTCTCTTTTATTTTGAAGAGTTTTAAATTTCAAATTTTTATTGGTTTAAATTATTCTTGTGCAATACTTTCTCAGTTTCAAATTTCAAATTTTTATTTATTTAAATTATTCCGATGCAGTAGCTTCTCATATAATATTCTAACACATTCTTTTATTTTATTTTATTTTTAAAATTTCAAATTTTAAAATTTTATGAAGACAATTTCTTAATTGCTCCTTAATTACTCATAGTACATTAATTCATATTTATGTATTAATTAGCTCAATCAATTCATATTTGTATATCAACATGTGTTGATTCATATTTATTCATATTTATTGTTGGCAAATACAATGGGTAAACCAGATGTTGTATGGAACAACACATGGCCATTGCTATCAGATGGAATTCTATATCAACAGATTGGCTAACTTCTTCCTTATATTCAGGTAGTGGATACCATCAGTTTAGGATGTGTTCTGGTTCAGATTGGCGAGAGTGAAACAGAATTTTTCATTCTCTTTTTACTTTGGCCCAATCCTCAGATTTGCCATTGTAAAGGACGGAAGTTGGGATGAGGGGAGGAAATAGGGTTCTCAGAGGTTTGGGGAAAGGTGCACCAGGGGAAATGCCTTCATCTGGTTGATTTAACCAGGGATCATCGGCTTGTGAGGTGGTTGTTTGTGTTGGTTGGGGTGAGAGAGGTGTGGGAATATATTCGTCATTTGAAGAGGGGATAGGTAAATCATCTATCCTAGCTTCTAAACTAGATACAAGGTCATCTACTGCTAATTGAACAATATCATTAGCAGAGATAGTTACCTTAGGAGTTTTAGTTGACCTAGCTTTTCTTGCTGGTTGTCTCCTTGGTTTTGTTGGTACAGTTGAAGGATCAGGCACAACGGTCTCAGCAGCAGCAGCAGAGGTCTCCTGCTTCTTTAGGATAAAGCTGATAGGAATGCTATCATCATCAGCTTCCTCATCTTCATTATAAGAGAGGATAATCTTATTTGGCCTCTTTGCAGCAGGGGCATCAGAAGGCTCCCTGAAAGCAATCCCACTTGCTGGTCTTTTGGGGGCAGGCTTTCTTGTACAGTTGTCTTTTGCCTGGTTACCCTTCTAACCCCTAGGACTTCAGCATTATTCTGTTCAATCATCTCTTCTTTAGCCACCATTAATTCCTCAGTTTTAGCCATTGCAGCAGCAACATACATACTAAGGTTCATGTTGGCTATGTTCATCTTTCCAAAGTCTGCAGCAGACATTGGTTTATCAGTCAGTAACCTCGCTTGCTCCTCAGGAGTCTTAGCAGCAAGAAGCTCATATACTCCTTGAGCCTTGAAAATCTTCAAGAGAAGGTGGAAGAAAGGAAGTGCAAAGAGTATTTTCTTGTTCATCACTGCATCTCTGAATCTTCCAAAAAGGATTCTTGGAAGATTGATTCTTGTCTCTGTGAGAAGATGGCAGAGACAGAATTTGTGAAGAGATGAGAGGTTGTCCTTTGATCCAACCTTGTGAAGCACCACTTTGTTGAGAAGCTGGTGAAGGACACGAATGATATCCTTCATTTCAACAGCCTTCCACGAGTGAGTCATGACCGTGTCCTCCTTCATGAGACAGACTTCTATAGTCTCAGAGCCGCCCAAGTCTTCTTCCCAAGACTCAGTGAAAATGAGACCTTCTTGAGCACAGAAGATTGCTTCAGCAATAGTCTTTTCTGAGACTGTAATCTTCTTTCTTAATACAGTTGAGTAGAAGTCAGTTTTTTTCAGTTGGATGTTTCTCCAAAAATCCCTGACAAGATTTCAGAAAACAGAGACTTTCTCCGTGAAGAGTCCTTCCCAGCCACCTGCATTGACATATTTGCTTATGTCAAGATTGTAGTCTTATAGCACACTAAGGTTTAAATGATGCTCTATAGCTAAGTTGAGTTTGTCCATGTTGAAGGTTGAAGATGCCATTGTAGATGATTAACGAGCTTAGGGTTTGGAGAGCAGAGAGAGGTAAAGAGAGAGATAGCTCGAGAGATTATGAAAGCATAAAGTCTTTCTCAGAGGGAAAAGATTACTTTTAAAGGAATTCTGAATATCAAAAGGTTTTTGAAAAAAAAACTTTTGATATGACATGTCATTATGATAAAACGGCGTTGGTAACTTGGAACCATAAAAAGGTTACGATGGGATTGATGAGGGTAACTGACTCAGCAAGGAAAGATAAGCGTTTTATATAAATGTGTTCAAGAACAAATTAATATAAGCAATAAATGTATGCATAGATGAGTCCACCCAAGACTAAGGGTGGACGCGTAAATACATAGTTAGTGGACGCATAGATTTTACTTGCTCTGGACGTCATGACTAGTGGACGTGCAAAGAAAACATGTAATTGAAGACCAAATTAATAATAAATATACTAGCTTAATCCACATACAACATATTCAAATGCTTTCTTATAAAGATAAATCTGTCCTCAGCAAGAGGTTTAGTGAAGATATCTGCCCATTGGTGGTCAGTATCTACAAATCGAACACCAAACACACCTTTTTGCACATAATATCTAATAAAATGATGTTTAATTTCTATATGCTTAGCTCTAGAATGCAATATTGGATTCTTAGATAAATTTATTGCAGCTGTATTATCACATATAAGTGGAATACTACTTACAAATACATTGTAATCCTCCAATTGATGTTTGATCCATAGAAGTTGTGAGCAGCAGCTTGCAGCTGATATGTACTCTGCTTCAGCAGTTGATAGAGCAATGGTACTTTGCCTTTTGCTTGACCATGATACTAGGTTAGCTCCAATGAAGTGACATTCTCCACTGGTGTTTTTTCTTTCAATTCTATCTCCAACATAGTCAGCATCACAAAAACAAACTAATTTGTAATCATCATTTTTCTTAAAGCACAAGCCCAAATTAGTAGTACCTTTTAAATATCTAAATATTCTCTTAACTGTTGAGAGATGAGACTCTCTAGGATCAGATTGAAAATGAGCATATAAGCAAACACTGAACATTATATCAGGCTTAGACGCGGTCAGATGTAAAAGAGATCCTATCATACCTCTATATACCTTTTGGTCTACCTCTCTCTCTTTATCATCTTTGTTCAGTATTGAAGTGGGATGCATAGGAGTATTCATTGGTTTGCAATCATCCATCTTAAACCTCTTTAGAAGTTCCTTTGTATACTTAGTTTGATGGATGTACACCTCGTCCATAGACTGTTTAACTTGAAGTCCAAGGAAGAATTTGAGTTCTCCCATCATGCTCATTTCAAATCCTTTCTGCGTTAACTTAGAAAATTCCTTGCATAGAGATTCATTAGTTGCACCGAAAATGATATCATCAACATAAATCTGTACTATAATGAAATCTGAATTAATAGACTTTCTAAATAGATTTGTTTCTACTTTTCCTCTATTAAAACCATTTTCCATTAGAAACGAACTTAACCTATCGTACCAAGCTCTAGGAGCTTGTTTAAGTTCATACGATGCTTTCTTAAGCTTATAAACATGTTCAGAGTGATTTTTATTTTCAAACCTTGGAGGTTTCATGACATATACTTCTTCATTAAGAAAGCCATTTAAAAAGGCACTTGTAACATCCATTTGAAAAAGCATAAAGCTAGGATGTGCAGCAAACGATATTAAAATTCTTATAGCTTCCAGTCTAGCAACAGGTGCAAAAGTTTCAGTATAGTCTATACCTTATTCTTGAGAGTAGCCTTGAGCAACAAGTCTTGCCTTATTTCTCACAACCTTACCATCTTCATCAAGCTTGTTTCTGTAGACCCACTTTGTTCCAATGACTGACTTGTCTTCAGGCAGGGGTACAAGCGTCCAGACTTCACTTCTCCCAAACTGATTTAGCTCTTCTTGCATAGCAAGAATCCATCCTTCGTCCAGTAGAGCTTCGTCCACTGTCTTCGGTTCACATTCAGAGTCAATAGCAGAATCACTTTGTTCTCTGAAGGTTGACCTAGTTCTTAGCTTGTCATTGGGGTCACCAATGATTTGATCTTGAGAATGGTAATTTCTGAAATACCAAGATTTCTGAGCATTTTCTTGTTGAGAGGTAGACGTTTCTTGTTGATATTGAGAAGTGTCGTCTACTTGGATATCAGACTTGATTTATGGTTTCTCTCCTGAAATATTTAGATCAAGATCTGCAAAAGCTTCATCTAGATCTGATAGTCTCTTATCAGGTTGTTTGTCATCAAATTTTACATGAATACATTCTTCTACAACTAAAGTTCTAGAATTATAAACTCTAAAGTCTTTTGAAGTTTCAGAAAATCCTAGAAGGATTCCATTATCTACTTTAGCATCAAATTTACCAAGTTGATCTTTTGTATTCAAAATATAACATTTACATCTGAAAGGGTGAAAGTATGAAATGTTGGACTTTCTGCCTTTCCACAATTCATAAGGAGTCTTATTCAGAATAGGTTTAATGTATATTTTGTTCTGAATGTAGCATGCAGTGTTCACAGCTTCAGCCCAGAAGTGCTTAGGGATGGAATTGTCATTGAGCATAGTCCTAGCCATCTCTCGAAGAGATCTGTTCTTTCTCTCTACCACACCATTTTTCTGTGGTGTTCTTGGTATTGAGAAGTTGTGTTGAATACCACCTTCTTCACAAAACTCATGGAATAGCTCATTGACAAATTCTCCCCCACGATCACTTCTAATTGAACCTATACACATGCCTTTTTCATTCTGTACATGTTTGCAGAATACAAAAAAGACCTTGAATGACTCATCCTTGTGAGCACGAAACATAACCTAAGAGATCAAGACCATATTTCTTACCACTGACAGAGGCAGTCCTTGTTGGACCAAAGAGATCAAGGTGTAGCAATTCTAGTGGTCTGTTGGTACTAACAACATTATTAGATTCAAAGGAACCTTTGACTTGTTTTCCCTTTTGACATGCATCACAGAGAGCATCATATTTGAAACTAAGGTTTGGTAGTCCTCTTACAAGATTATGCTTTTTCAGTTTTGAGATTAATCTCAAACTTGCATGACCCAACCTTTTATGCCAAATCCATCGTTCATCCTCAATGGACACTAGACATGACACACTTTGATTTGAGAGGTCCTCTAAGTCAATCTTATACAGATTGTTTTGCCTCTGGGCAGTGAATAAGAGTGATCCATCAACTTTCTTGACAGAACATATATTCTTATTAAATGAAACAGCAAACCCACTATCACATAATTGACTAATGCTAAGCAGATTGTGTTTAAGATCATTTACTAACAGAACATTATCAATGGAGGGAAAAGGATGTTTACCAATTTTACCAATACCAATGATCATTCCTTTTTGGTTTCCTCCAAAAGTGACCCAGTCACTATCTTTGGGTCTAAGGTCTTGGAACATATACCTTTCTCCTGTCATATGTCGTGAGCACCCACTGTCCAAGCACCAGGACTTATGTTTCTTTCCTGTTGTTAAGCAGATCTGGAACAAGGATTATCTTATCTTTAGGTACCCAAATTGACTTGGATCCTTTCTTGTTAGTGATCATAGGTCGTGAATGCTTTGCATGCTTGTTATGTATGCATTTAGATGACACATGCCCACTTTTTCCACATACTTTGCAGTAAGTATTGGAAGGGCTTGGTTTTGACTTAGTGTACTGTGGACGGACTTTAGAGGTCTTATATTGTGTATGAAATATTGGTTTATTTAGAGATGCATCTTGCTTTCTTTATCATAACCAATGCCAGATTTGTCACGTGGTGATCTAGAATATCTTAATATAAGGTTTAATTTATCTGAGCTACCAACCAGTTTTGACAGAGAGTCTGTCAAGTATGTCACATCTTGTTTCAGTTTTTCACTTCACAAGAGCTATTAGACTTACACTTAGTCTTGTCAGCCAGACTAACATTGTTTGATTTTTATGTTTCATTCTCATCCTTAAGGTTTTGATTTACTGTGCAGACCTTATCATAATCTCTAGAAAGTTTAATAAACTTATTTTTGAGACTCTTATACTCTTTAGACAATATGCATGATTCATGCAGCAATTCATAAAAAACAGTTTGAAGAGTGGATGGATCAGATTCTATTACCTCAACATCAGTGAATTCACTTTCTGATGCAGTGTCAGCCATGAAGCAAATGTTTGTTTCTTCTCTTGCTTCATCTTCTTCATCTGAAGAAGACAAGTCAAGATCCTCCCATGTAGCCATCAAGCCTTTCTTCTTTTTGAAGAATTTCTTTTTCTCCTTCAGCTCTGGGCAGTCAGCTTTGAAATGTCCTGGTTTCTTACATTCAAAGCACAGGGGTGGACCTTTCTCCTTGGAATTATGACTTCTCCTTGGAGAATTTTTTGTTGAACTGCTTCCTTCTGAATCCACCTTTCTTTCTCCACATGTGTTGGATTTTTCTAGAGATGAAAGACAGTTCATTCTCATCTGAGTCATCTTCATTATTTGATGAATCGGCTTCATCTGAGGACTCAGCAACTTTAAGCATCTTTGAGGAACTAGCTTTCTTGGCCTTTAAGGCAATGGACTTTCCTTTTCTGGAGTTTTCCTCTTCATTAAGTTCAATTTCATGAACTTTTAATGATCCCAGAAGCTCTTCCAGAGAAAGAGTATTCAGATTATTTGCTTCCTGGATAGTAGTTACCTTAGGTCTCCACTGCTTTGAGAGACTTCTCAAAATTTTTCTCACATGATCTCTATTCTCAAAGACCTTTCCAAGAGACCCGAGACTGTTGGTGAGTGTTTGGAATCTTCCAAACATCTGATCTATAGTTTCATGATCTGCCATCTTGAATAGCTCATACTGGTGAACCAGCATGCTTATCTTTGATTCCTTCACTTGTGAGGAATCTTCATGAGCTAGTGCAAGAGTATCCCAGATTTCTTTAGCTGTGTTGCAACTATGAACCTTGTCATGCTCAAATCTAGTGATAGCACACATGAGATAGTGCTTAGCTTTCAAGTTTAGTTGATGTTGGCTTTTCTGTTCCTGAGTCCATTCAGCTCTAGGAAGTTGATGTTGGCTTTTCTGCTCCTGAGTCCATTCAGCTCTAGGAACTACAGCTCCAGCTTCACTCCTTGGCTCAGTGTAGCCATTTTCTATCAGTTCCCAGATGTCAGCATTCTGTGTATCCAAGAATGCTATCATCCTCTTTTTCCAATAATCATAATCAGCTCCATCAAAGAGAGGGGGTCTGTTGATAGCTTGTCCTTCTGCATCCATGATTGTAGGATCGTACTGCCTAAGCACTTGTTAGATGCTCAACCCTGTCAAGACTGAGCTCTGATACCAACTGAAGTTAGCACAAGCAAACACAAGAAGGGGGTTGAATTGTGTTTGTTAATTATTTTCACAAAAAAAACCTTTTTGAATAACTTTTTCACAAGCAGAAGATAAAAAGATTAAGGACACAAGGAATCCTTTTTAAAAGATTAACAAAACCAAAATCAAATCCCACAGTTAGTAAAAATAAATAAAACTGTAAAAGATAAGGGATAGAAAATTCACTCAGGTATTTTATCATGGTTCACTCTTTTCCAACCAAGAGCTACGTCCAGTCCGTTCTACTTGAAGGATTTTCTCCACTATTTCCAAATAGTTTCTACAATAAGTATTCTTCTCCTCTCTAGGCTACAAGTATTGCTTTCTTGCCAAGCCTCTTCAGGCTCTAACTCTAACAAAGATTTAAAAGTTGATCTTCTTAACTCACTAAGTGTGAGAATATGACAGTTTAAGATCAGTTGAATATTACAACAATATTCAAACTAATGAATACAGACTCTTGCTCTTGAAAGAATAATATAATAAATGATAATGGCAAAAGTTCGGATAGCAAGATTGTGCAGGCAAGAGTTCTCTTTTCTTCAGTATGAGGTCTTCAATTTATAGTGTCCTTCTTCTTCTCTTGTAATTCTTCAACGGTTACTTTGAATAATCTCGTTTAGAGATAGCATTAAATGCATGATATCCGTTGAGAAGCTTGATTTTGGCCATGTTGAAAAGTATCCTTGGTTATCAGAAAATCAAAAAATGAAGGCTCACTGTTCCGAGCAATTGTACCTTAAAAACTTTCTTTCCTCCTTTGTGTATACACTAGTGCAAAATATGCTTTTAACATCGGAGATTCCATATCAGTTTCTCAAAAACCGATGTGTAAAACGAGGCGGTGGCATTTTTGAAATTAAAAGCAAAGGATTCCACATCGGTTTCAAAAATAACCGATGTGTGAATATTTTCCACATCGATTATATTTTAACCGATGTCTAAAATTAAAACAAAAAAAATTTAAATTTTTTATCTTTCCACATCAGTTCTTTTAGAACCGATGTCTAATATATAGATTAACCACGTCGGTTGTATTATAACCAATGTATAAAATTAAAAAAAATTAGAATTTAAAATTTTTATATTTCCACATCGGTTCCTATTGAACCGATTTCTAATATAAATTAACCACATCAGTTTATATGTAACCAATGTAATAAATTTAAAAAAATGAAATTTTAAATTAAATCGTAAGTTTCTACATCGGTTAATATGGAACCGATGTGAAATATGACTAACCACATCGGTTTTTGGACAACCAATCTGTAATATTTGACAAAACCCTACTTTGTGTTTCTATTTTCATTCCCTCCATCTGTTTCACGCCCTCTTACATTCCTTTGTTTTTCATTCCCTCCCTCGTTTTGTGCTCGTCACTTCTTCCCCATCTCTCTCACTGCTCTGTGCTCGCCGTCCCTACTACTTCGCTGCCGCCTCCTATCTCTGTCTCTCCCTACTGCTTGCTGGTCTCCGCTGCTTCTGCTTCTGCTTCTCCCTCCATTCTTGCTCGCTCGGTCGCGTCCTTCGTTGTCACCTTAGCCTCGAAGCCCCTCTGCTTGCTCCGCCGCTTCGTGTCGTGACCCTGTAGCCTTCGCTTGCTCCGTCGCTTCCTGTAGCCTCGAAGCCCACTGTCTGACGCTTGCTCCACTTGCTCCAACGTTTGCTCTGCTTGCTCCGCCGCTTAGTCATCTCAGGTAATGCACCTCTTATACCATGTTTCTAAGGAATCTGAGCATTGGGAAAGTACAATGGAAGCTTCTTCAACCCATTTTGATTTTTTGACTAAAGTTTCTCATTTCAGGGTTGTGCAAAGGGCTTGTTGTGGTACTAGTTAGTGGTCACATTTGTGGTTCAAGCTTTCCCTTCAACTGTTACCTATCTTGCCCTCATTCCTTGCAAGGTACAATATTTACATTGAACCTTAACTTTGGTCGGTAATGGTTTTTCCATTTTTTGGTTTTGGATAAAAGTAAATGAATTGGAAGTTGTTGATTTTTTGTTGATTGGGATTGAAGAATCATGAATGCCGAGTTATTATTTTTATCCAATGCTATGTGGGGTTTGTTGTAAGTTTGGTGTGTGCTTAAAAATGTGTTCAAAACTACAGTGATGAGTTTTCTTCATGTTATGTAAAACTTTTTCATGAATATTTTTGCCTTCTTTTGAGGGTGTGGTAATTATTACCTATTGCTTTGTGGTTTTTGATTATCAGGGGTGTTATTAGTCTCTTTGTTTGAACCTGACTTTGATTATTGGAGTCTAACTGGTGGTTGAATTTTCGATGTTCAAATTATGGAACTCTTTACTTATCCTACAACTCTTCAAAGATGACTATTAATTGTCAATGCCTTTAGACAGTTATTTTGTTATTATTTTCAGTTTGTGACTTAAAAAAGCAGTTGGTATATTAACTATTGCTTATTTTGATTTTTGTTTGCTTTGATTTAGGGATTGGAGTGTTTTATTAATTTTCTTAATGTTAATTAATTAGTAAAGCCTTAGTTTCCCGTTTGAGATGCAATACTAATGAGCACACGTGTACGTGCTTAATGTACCGCTCATTGTATTGGATCTTGAATTGTCCAAAGTTGGACAGTTTGGGAAAAAACTTTTTATTCATTCAGTTAAAATAGTTATTCATTGATTCTAATGTTATATACTTGATGAAAGTTCAGATTGATACATTTCCTTTCATTCTTCGGGTGCACACTTTATCGTGGTGGATGTCATCGCGTTCAAGTCGTGTATGTCGGAGACCGAAGGGAAATGCTGTCGAAATTTCGCCGAGTATGAGCATGAGAGTTAAGGACTAACTGTTAACCGAATGTTGAAAAAGTTTCTTCTCGAATGGGATAGGGCCATACCCTGTCATAAGAAGTGGTTGATGAATATGTTGGACTAAGTACAAAGTTATCGGTTTAGTCATGGATCGCGGTTGGATGAATGCTAGATGGACAAGTGATGAGTATGAGAATGGAGTGGAAGATTTTCTACAGTTTGCAAAAACAAATACTCCTGATAGTGGTAACGGAAGGTTTTATTGTCCTTGTGTTAACTGTTTGAATGAGAGACAACTAGAAGCTGAGGAGATACGTGATCATCTTATTTGTGAGGGGATTTGCAAGAGTTATACAACATGGATATGTCATGGTGAATCGTTAGACAGGCCGAGGGTGTCGGATAGAGAGGAAGTTGATGACGTGGAAATGGATGATGGACTAGAGGACATGATCCGTGATGTTGGGCAAGAGTCTTTTCGGCGCGCACATGTGTATGATACTTTGTGTAGTGATGCGGAAGTGGCTTTGTATCCGGGGTGCACTAATTTCACACGATTGTCAGCGGTGTTAAGATTGTTTAATGTGAAGGCGAGAAATGGGTGGAGCGATAAAAGCTTTACCAAATTGCTTTAGTTGTTGAAAGACATGCTTCCAGAAGGTAACACATTGCCATCTCGAAACTATGAGGCGAAGAAGATATTGTGTCTGATGGGTATGGAGTATAAGAAAACACACGCTTGCCCCAATGATTGCATATTATACAAGAAAGAGTTTGAAGAGATGCACGAGTGCCCTAGGTGTGGGGTATCACGCTACAAAGTGAAGGATGGTGATTCTAGTTGTGATGTGGTCACCAAAGGTCCTCCTGCGAAGGTGTTATGGTATCTTCCCATGATTCCGCGGTTCAAGCGATTGTTTTTTAATGTAAATGACGAAAAGAACATTAGATGGCATGCAGATGAGAGGAAGTGTGATGGACAGCTTCACCATCCGGCCGATTCTTTGCAATGGAAGAGAATTGATAGTTTGTTTCCGGATTTCGGCAATGAGCCCAGAAACCTCAGGCTTGGACTTTCTACCGATGGAATGAATCCATATGGAAACTTAAGTAGTATTTATAGTTCATGTCCTGTTCTCCTGGTAATTTACAACCTGTCTCCTTGGTTGTGCATGAAGCGCAAATACATTATGTTAAGTATGATGATTTCGGGTCCTAAACAGCCAGGAAATGATATTGATGTTTATCTGAGTCCCTTGATTGAAGACATGAGAATGTTGTGGGATAAAGGCGTTGATGTGATCAACGGGTATTGCCGTGAGACATTCAGATTGTGTGCCATGTTATTTTGCACCATCAATGACTTTCCAGCATACGGGAACCTATGTGGGTATAGTGTTAAGGGGCATAAAGCATGTCCAATATGTGAAGAAGGCACATGTTACCATCAACTGCAACATGGAAGGAAGACAGTTTACCTTGGGCATCGGAGATTTCTCCGACGTAATCATCCTTATCGTAGATTGAGAAAAACTTTCAATGGACTTCCGGAGAATGAAATTGCTCCGGTGGCCTTGACTGGAGAGCAAGTTTATGAAAGGGTGAACAACATTAATGTTATCTATGGGAAGACCCAGAAGAAGGCTACGGAGAAGACAATATGGAAGAAGAGGTCGATCTTCTTTGATCTTCCATACTGGTGCAAGCTTGATGTAAGACATTGTATTGATGTGATGCATGTGGAGAAAAATGTGTGTGACAGTTTAATCGGAATGCTTATCAACATTCAAGGCAAGACAAAGGATGGTGTGAATGCTCGTCTGGATCTAATTGTGATGGGTATACGAGAGCAGTTAGCTCCGCATAAAGTGAGGGATAAGAAGACTTATTTGCCCCTAGCATGTCATACTTTATCAAAAAAAGAGAAAAGAAGTTTATGTGAATGTCTACGGGGAGTCAAAGTGCCACAGGGTTACTCTTCAAATATCAAAAGACTTGTCTCAATAAAAGATCTCAAATTAGTTGGCTTAAAGTCTCATGATTGTCATGTCTTGATGCAACAACTACTACCGGTGGCCATTCGTGACATATTGCCTAAAAAAGTCAGACATGCCATTACTAGGTTATGCTTATTCTTCAATGCTATATGTAGCAAGGTCATTGACACTAAAAAGTTGGATGACTTGGAAAATGAGGCAGCCATTATCTTGTGCCAATTGGAGATGTATTTTTCACCTTCATTTTTTGACATCATGGTTCATTTGATTATTCATCTAGTGAGGGAGATTAGATTGTGCGGCCCCGTTTATTTAAGGTGGATGTACCCGGTTGAGCGATACATGAAGATCTTGAAAGGATATATGAAGAATCCACACCGTCCCGAAGCATCTATTGTTGAAAGGTATGTTGCAGAAGAAGCTATTGAGTTTTGTAAAGACTACATGTCAGAAGCGGAACCTGTAGGGCTTCTGAAGTCTCGTCAGGAAGGAAGATATGATCGTAAGGGTACACGAGGTATCACTGTTAAGACCATGGATCGGGAGGAAGTTCTTCAAGCACATTTGTATATATTGAATAACACTGATGAGGTTGAACCATACTTATGTGAGCACAAAAGCATCATCAATGAAACTTACCCTAGAATGAATGAAAAATAGTGTTTGAACAAGTATAACAAGACTTTCTTCAACCGGTTTAAAGAAAAAATTGCAAAAGATGGTATTGCTTCTGATACATTAAAATGGCTAGCACAGGGGCCTAACTTTGATATCATATGCTGGAGTGGGTACGATATCAATAAGTTTTCCTTCTATACAAAGTCCCAGGATGGCAAAAGTACTATGCAAAACAGTGGGGTTATGGTCGTCGCTGAGTCCATGCATTTCTCTAGTTCGAAAGATAAAAACCCTGTTATGGCATCCGTTTCATACTTTGGAATCATTGAAGAGATATAGGAGGTTGATTACACGAAGTTTAGAGTACTTGTTTTTAAATGTCAGTGGGTCGATAGTAACAATGGTGTGAAAACCGATGAGTTAGGATTCAAATTGATGGACCTTAATAAGGTAGGTAATAAAGAAGAGCCTTTCATCATGGCATCCCAAGCAAAACAAGTGTTTTATATCCGCGATCCTTCTAACAAAATGTGGTCAGTGGTTCTCCAGGGAAAAAACATGTATAATGGTAGTGAGGGAAATCAAGATTCAACTCTTGATATTTCTGATACTCCTTCTTTCTCAACACGGGTGCCTAATTTCAATGAGGAAAATGAAGTGGATGATGTACATGCTACTCGTAATGATCACCAAGAAGGGTTATGGGAGAACTTTACTAATTGACCACAGTGTAAGTTTAGTTTGAGTTATGTTTAAAGTCATATTATATGTTTACGTAATATTTATAAGTTATATTTACGTACGTTGATCGATATTTATAAGTTATGTTTGATATTTATCCTGACATACTAACAAGTTTTTTTTGTTTAAACAGGTATACATGGCTGATCCTGAGGATATCCCTCATTCATGCAGCGGGTCAGAGACCCCTATACGGGTAGAAAGGGTAGACGTGCCACACGAATGAGGAATTTGACTGCCAACCGTGGTTCAAATCAAAGGATAAGAATAGACTTTGATAATAACCTCAATCATATTGAGCCAATGGCAGAGCAGTTTAACAGTTTTATGGCGACCCTTGCTAGAAGCAGGCCTAGTATACTTATTGATAATTGGAAAGATGTACCGGCGGACGTGAAGGATCATATATGGGGGAGTATTCTGGTATCTATACTTTTACGTCCTGTGTTTGTCTGTATCTACTTTATTTTAATCTTATTAATATCATACAGTAATTCGTTGATTCTTTTGGTGTTAATGTAGCTCACCTTTGACATACCGGATATGACGGATATGAAGAAGCGTTTGATAAAGTATGCTGGTGAGCGTTGGAGGGCTTTTAAGGTCGACCTGGGCAGATACTATGTATTCAATCCAACATGTGAAAAGAACCCACTTGAGGTGTACCCGTTTCTTGACCAGGTAACATGGGATCGCTTTGTTCAGAGCCGACATGATCCCAGTTTTCAGGTTAACTTATTTGATTTGTCTCTAAATTTATGTAATTTCATTAATTTTATTTACTTATGTAATTTAATTGTCTTCTATTTATAACAGGAGAAGAGGAAAAAGGGGCAGGAAAACCAAAGCAAGAATGCCTACCCCCATGTACTGTCTCGTGGGGGATATAAAAAACTTGGTCAGATAATGGTGGAAGAGGAAAAGAAAGCATTTCAGGAAGCAGCATCTCAGGTAGATCCTAATGCTGAAAATCGTCTAGAAGTTGTTGATCCACCTCCACCCCCACGTCATCGTAAACGGAAGAGGGCCCGACAAAGAAAAACGGGACAATATACATCTGAGGAGGCCCGCCAAGTAGCTGAGAAGATTGTAAGTATAGTTTGAATTGTAATTATCATTTTAAGATTGTTACCGAATTGTAATGTGACCTGATATTTTATATGTTATAGGATGCCTTGGACGAGCAGGTAACCCAAGGAACCTTTGTTCCTAGAGGATGCGATGATATCTTAGCTACTGCCATCGGTAAACTAGACCACCCAGGCCGTGTCATTGGTGTTGGATGGGGCGTCGGCATTCGCCAATACCATGGTTCATCTTCACACCAATGCCACAGGGATGTTGATGCAGATAGAGCAAGGCTAAAACAAGAGATTGCAGCTGAGCTTAGACAGGAGATGGCCGAGCAGTTTGCCCAGCAGCTGGCAATATTGACTTCTATGTCCCAGCAGATGACAGCAGGTGTCCAACCCTCTGTCCAACCCTCTGTCCATGTGAGCACTAAGGGCTCATGTGATCCTCCTCATCAGCCTGAAAAAATGATGATGATGGTGATGATGATGATGACGACCCTGATAGGTGTGAGATGTATGTTGATGATCATCATGATCGCCACTTAGTGGCATTGGGGAGGGCACATAATAACTTCGGTAATACCATACACCGTCGTTTATTACCGGATGATCAGGTGAGGGTCGTTGTTGAGATTATTCAAGATGCTGATGCTCGAGTCCCTGTGCCCACTGAGGAGGTTCAAACAGTGGGTCAGGCCCCCGGTAACTTCATCCCCTGTCCAATAAGACTGGTCAACTTTCTTGTTGTATCTAAGGTATTCAGTTAGTTGTGTTTTTCTATATTCATGGTTGAAATTATTTATTATTGTTTAAAGATAATGCTTTATTTTAATTTGTTTTAGGATGTTGGAAATGATATTCTGCCTAAAAGGTCGGATCCAGGAAAACCATAGATGTCTGCTCCTGCCAAGGTATTCATTTGACCATTTAATTAATTACGAATGAAATAACTTATCTGTGATTACTAATATATATCTTTGTTGTTTAGGGGATCGACAAAGGGGCACCTGGTGATGTTTTTAAACTTCTGGCTATACAGGTTGTGACCGTGGAGAATGACGTAGCTTTGGTAAGGTTAGAACTTGATGCCAGTCCAGGTGATGAACTGTATATCCCAAAGAAGGAACTTATGGAGATTGTACTCGATAAAGAAATGGCTAGTTCTGCACACCTATCGTTATGGTGCACGTAAGTACATTTTATTTATAAGTTAAGTAATTAAATTTTATATACTATGATAATTAACATGTTTTTTCAATATATTAGGTATCTGCATCGTATGTTAGTTGAGCAGGGTAACCTTACCTTTTATGGGTTCATTGACCCCATGTTCATTCAGGGTGATGTTCTCCTAGCATCAGAAGACTCGGTCACCACCATACGTGATATACTTGCCCGAAACGATCATCAATTCTACCTTGCGCCTTATCTCAATAAGTAAGTACCAGTTATTTAATTATAACTATATATGACTTAGTCACTAATTGTTCCGCAAATACAGCAAGCATTGGCAACTGTTGATCTTGTACCCTAGGATGAATGTCGTGGTCTTCTTCTGCTCAATGGGAAATAAGTCGGTGAATGAACTGAAGATGATCATGGAAACGTAAGCATTAAAATACTTTATAATCAGTAATGCAGTTGTTTTAATTATCTGAAATCTATTAGATATACTTTAATTAATGTTTATTTTGTCATGATAGTTCTATTAATGCAAACCACATGTTGCATGGTGAAAGGCGTCGGGCTATTAGATGGATTATTCCTAACTAAGATATTTATTAGTTCAAACGCTTCAAATGCAGTGGGTATAATTATTGATTTCTATTTAATTCCTCATATTCTAATTAGGTTTCATTTGTACGTAGTCCCGTATACAACGTGGATCATGGGAATGTGGATACTATGTGATGAAGTAGATGTTCGAAATTATCTCCTCCAGGATCACTGAAAGATGGCAAGAGGTAAATGTTAATTGGTAACAATTAGAAGTAACAATTATAGATTCGTTATATGTTTTATGTTAGTTTATTACTTAAAGATATAATCTTTTGTCCAATTAAACTTGCAGATATTCAACAATCCGACTCCATTATCTGATTCCGACATCAATAACATAAGGAGGCGTTGGGCAACTTTCTTTCTTGAAGTGTACCAACCATAGTTTATATGTAGTTAGTTTAAAAACTTATCATGTACTAGCTATAATGTACTTTTAACTGATATATATTTTGATATGAAATCTATAATATATCATGTAGCTTTTTGGTTTCTAATTATCTTTGTTGTCTAAATGTAATTGAACATATGTATTGTTCGTAATAAATTCAGTATATATTAATTTAGTGTGTTTTTGTTGTACAAAAGTGATTGTGTTGAGAATATTTAGAATATGTTATACTGGTATTGATCTGGATTAATGAAACAGGGGAAAGGAATGATAGAAATGTAAAAAGAGTTTTTAAAAAAAATGAGACTTTTCACATCGGTTATACAAAAACCGATGTGGAAAGTTCACTTTTCACATGGGTTAATAAAAAACCGATGTGGAAAGTTCACTTTTCACATCGGTTATATTTAAAACCGATGTGGAAGGTGATATTTCCACATCGGTTTTGTGATAACCCGTGTGAAAAATGAACTTTCCACATCGGTTATTTAGAAAATCGCTGTTAAAAGTATACTTTAGACATTGGTTTTAAAACCGATGTGAAAAGTAACAATAAACAACGTCGGTCGTTTCAACATCAGTTTGAAAACCGATGTGAAAAGTCAAAAATAACCGATGTGGAATCCCTTTTCTGCACTAGTGATAACCCAGCTTTTGTTCAGCAATAAAGATGTCATCGTACAGAACGTTTTGCAATTCCAATTATACTATTTGCTTTTTGTATTTCCTTGATAGTACTCTGAATTTTCTCACATGAATCAAGACATTGATCGGATAAAAACAAATGGGAAGAACAGATATTCATTTGAAATAAATATTAATCATTTGAAATAAATATAAGAGATTCGGATTGTATTTAATTCATTCAAAGATGGAGTTCGTCTAAAAAGGAACTCCATCTACTCATTCATAAGAGAGTCCAAGTCTATTCGATAATTTTCTTAACTCGTCTGATGACGTGGCAAATCCTTTTATCTATCAAGTCTTCAGACTTGCTATTCCTTAATGAGTTATAAAGATCTCCGTCTAGTGACGTGACATTTAGAGCTCGTCTACTAGATTACTTTGTGTTTTAGTTCTTTTTCTTCATCTAATTACTTCCATCTGCTGACGTGGCGAGATGGACGCGCTTATTTTCAAGTCTTTGGACTTGCTGTACCTAACAAGTTATTAAGGTATTCATTTATGGTCTCGTCTACTAAAGAAAGCAACAAGGTAATTTTACCACAATTCTTGAGCTGCCCGTCTACAGGGGTGGACGCATATTTTTCAATGGGAACTTATCCCAAGTTTATTTTACTTATAAAAGCGTTCCTGCATAACTAAAAGCACTAGTTAGATCTCAACTAATTGCCAAGAAAATTTAATCCTTTTGTTAGCATCAAAAATTAGAGATTATTAAATCCAAAACCACTTTGGTTCCAACAGAGATTCCATCTGACCTTCTAATTGAAGACATAGACAATCATTTGCTACACTTGGTAAACTTTTCTTATCCTGATTTGTTGAATAATATAACTGATGCAGCTTTCTTTCAAGAAAGAGCAATATTGGCACCCACATTGGAAGCAGTTGAGAAGGTCAACAATTACATTCTTTCCCTGATACCAGGAGACGAAAAGGAATATCTCAGTTCTGACTCACCTTGCCAGTCAGATGAAGATTCCAAACTTCAGAGTGAGTGGTTTACGACAAAATTTTTAAACGATATCAAAACATATGGAATTTCAAATCATAGATTGGTTTTTAGGATTGTATTTCCAGTCATGTTACTCGGAAATATTGATCCAAGTGAAGGTTTATGCAATGGTACCAGACTAATCGTCAATGAGCTGGGAAGGAATATTATTGGAGCTACAGTTGTTTCTGGAACAAACATTGGAGAGAAGATTTACATTCCAGTGATGAATCTAATATCTTCAGATATTGGAATGCCTTTCAAGTTTCAAAGAAGACAATTTCCTATATCCCTCTGTTTTGCCATGACAATAAACAAAAATCAAGGACAATCTTTATCTCATGTTGGATTATTCCTTCCTAAACCAGTTTTCTCTCATAGACAACTTTATGTTGCACTTTCTAGAGTCAGATCGAGGAAGGGGTTAAAGATACTAATTTTGGATGAAGATGAAAATGTGTCTGGTGTTACACAAAATGTTGTATACAAAGAAGTTTTAAAAAATTTGTAGAAGTTACCTCTAATGAAGTCGACACTCCAAAAGCTTTTGTCTTGAATAATTCAATATATCCTTTTCACTTTTAAACTGTTATTTAACCTTTTTTATTTTATATATTTTAATATTTTAATGTATTTATACAAACAATAAAAACACAAAGGCTTAACTAAGTTATTTTTTTGTTCAAAATTTGATTCATTCCGTACTTTTTAATTGCCAGAAAATTAGGAACTTATTCTGATAAAATGATTAAATCAATCATTCAAATTTGATTAAACCATTAAATATCTTTATCACATATCAAAATCTTCTGTGATTATTTATTTACGTAAAATCAAGTACTCATTCATCTTTGTTCGTAGTTACTAACTTCCATACAAGGATCAATCTCTACGTTAACGGATTTTTCATTTATTAATTGATGTTGTAATTTTCTTATTAGTTAATTATATTAAATTTCCTCTAAAAAATTTATATTATAGACATTTTTTATGTTTATTTCATAGAATTTTATTAACTATTTACTTATTGTTCTAAATTTAATTAACTATTTTTATATTTTAGATATTAAAAACATTTATATAACTAATTTTCACTTTTATAAAAATTGTTCTCGTGAGTTTCACGGGTTATTACTAGTATATAGTAGATCATAAACAAAAATATAACATGCGTAAGTCTTTTCTTCATTATAAATCAATATCACAGACATATAGAGAACAACACTTAAGTTTTATTCGAATTCTTCATTATAAATCAATATCACAGACATATAGAGAACAACACTTAAGTTTTATTCGAATTTTTACGAGAATTGTGTCATGTTTATCAACAGTGATCCTTATCATTTTAATTCATCCAACAAACAAATATTGTTAATTATTTATTGAATATTAATTTTACAATAAATATTTAATATTATATTATTAAATATTTAAAGATAATTAATAGATTGATATTTTATTGTGGTAATTTTTGACATTGATTTGGTATTTAAAGTTATATAAGCTTAGTCAGGGCTGTGTCCAGACAATTTGGAGCCTAAGGCAAAATTCTGAGAGAAACTTCATGTAATTTGAATTATTAATCATTATATTATTCTTCTAGACTTTTGAGCTGCAAAATCATTAATGAATGTTTTTTATTCATGTAATTCTAACATTTCACTCTCAATAAATAGCATGGCTAAATCATTCAATCTATATTATAACATTATTGATCTAGGATAAGATTTAAGCAATTATAATTTTGAAAAACTTCTTTTAACAGTAACAACTGGTACAGGTATTGTTAATAATATTCTATAACAATGCATGAATTTGAAAAAGAATCCAATCTTTTAATATAATTTAATATTTCTATCGGAGTATTGATTTTTTTTGTTAATACTTCTCTCGATACTTTCAATTCTGAAAATAAATCAACACCATCAATATCAGAATGTTCAGTAAAATAAAAATTGCATTCAATTTTTTCATTCTCAAAATTACAGTTTCACAATTCACTCCTTGGCATAAATGCATAATTATAATGACTCTTGCCTTGGGTGACATAACGTAACACTACTTACTGCTTGGGCTGGGAAGTGGAAAGGCAAGTCACGTGGGTAGGATGTAGGCATGTAAGTACCAGTGTAGCATTTTGGGCCTTCATAGTAGTGAAAAATTATAAGGGGATAAGTAAGAAAAAAATTAGGGGGCCTAAAGCAACTACTTGAGTTGCTTTACTGTCCCCACGGCCCTGAAATTAGTTCTTAAAGACTAATTTAATTACATTAAATAAAATATCCAATTAAGTGTTTATAATGGAAGGATATTAAGCGTTAAAACTCTTGAGGAAGATAGTGTCAACAGTTATACGTAGAGGATAACCTAAGAAACCAACAAAAAATGGAAGGACATTAAATTGATTGTGCTAAATGAATTGAATGCATTAAAATGATTTTAATGTCCTTCCAGAGAAAACATACTCATTTTCTCTATTTCCTCTGTATTCTTATTTTCTATATTAGGAGATTTTTATTTCCTATTGTTCAAAACTCCAATTATGAAATTCCTTCTCTCTCACTTCACATCTTGAAATGCACCGCACCCTTCTTATAGAGAAGGGTGATGCTTTCACATCTTCTTAAACTGAAATCGGCTGGAGAGAGGAAATGTTCCATTTTTATGTGCCAACAATAAGTTTCTGAATTATGTGAATTAGATAATCAAATAGATAATATCACTATCATACTTTTTGTTTATGTGTTATACAAAAAGTAAAGGTTAGGTTTTTTTTAAGAATTTAGGGTTTAGGGAATTTAATTTTGATCCATTATTATTGTAAAGTTTTTTCTAATATCAATCATAAATTATTTCATGCGTAAGGAGTAAAACATTTTTAAAGATGTGAGAATTTATGATTGGTTGACAATGTAAAAAATATTTACATTGACGGTACATACCAGTTAAATCTTTTTTAAAGAGTGGTTCCAAAATCTTTTTTTTTTTAACATTTAAAAAATATAATAATTAAGAATATTGAAAAAGGTAATTTTCAATTAAACGTGAGTAAAGAGGGTAAATCTCAGTGTTCCTAATCTGGCTAGTTTTTTAGGGAATCTTTTTCATGGTTATTTTTAAGAAATGGTCTTTTTTTGTTCACTGTTTTTTTTTCACTTCTTATATATGTATATCTGTTTAAATATGATTTTTATAAAAAAAAACTATTTAAAAAAATAATTTTTGATGTTTAATATTAACTAATATATTATTAATTAATTTTTATTTTTAATCAAATGTTGCTATAAACAGCTTTTTAAAATTCAATATTAAGAAAGAATATCCAAATGCAAAATAACTTTTGCTTTAAATTATATTTGAACATATTTACACATTAGTTACAAAAATTTAAAAATCAATTTTGCTTTTCATAAAAGAAACTTTAAATTTTTTTATGCTGTCCTAAAATCACTAGTCACTAGTTTTCAAAATTTATCCAAATACATTCTTTATTTCCTCATCCTAAGGATATCTATCTATATCTAATACATTTGCAAAGAAACTCAAAGTGGGAAACCTCCACATGTCAATCTCTGGAGCCTTCACTCATCACACGTGGCAACACCAGAAATCTTCCCTCCAAATTTTGCTGATATGTCGTGCTCACATTCATTCGAAGAAAAATCATTATGCCGACTCAATATAAAAATCTATATCTAACATATTTGCGAAGAAACTCAAAGTGGGAAACCTCCACATGTCAATCTCTGGAGCCTCCACTCATCATACGTGGTAACACGAGAAACCTTCCTTCCAAATTTTGCTCATGTGTCGTGCTCACATTCATTCGAAGAAAAATCATTATGCTGACTCAATAAAGAAATGCTAATCAGAATCAATCTCAAATCAATGCAATCAATTCATTTTATTGAAATTAATTAATTTGTCCAAAGTTTGAAAATATCAATTAAAATCAATTAATCAATTAACAAATATTAAAATACCAAATTAAAATTGAATATGTAATCAATTAAAATCATTATGGATGAATGAATCAATCAAACATTAAAACTCACCTAAAAAATCGAGGAACAATTATTGCTCAGTTTCAAAACACCTTAGATGCATTAATTATATATATATATATATATATATATATATATATATATATATATATTAAACCCTTTCTCTTTTCCATTCTCCTTCTTGCTTTTCACTTCTCATACTCCATCAAAGGCAAATGGCTCTCTCTACCTATCGTGCATCTCTCTATCGGAGGCCATCGCCTGCCACCAATCGTAGAACAAGAAACAGGCAAGGCTCCCTTCTATTCTTCATTTCCACCATCTCTGCTCATTCTCATAATTTTTTTCTCTGCTCATTCTCATAATTTTTTCCCTCTCAAGTTCTTCGAAGAACCATCTCTGCTCTTTGCTCATTTGATCAGTTCGGTTATCTCTCATCTCATGTAATGACTCTAATATCGTTGAATACTATCTCTGTTTCATTTTTTAATCGCTGCAAGGTTCTGAAATCAGAACCCTCTAACTCTCGCTCATTTTGATTTTTTCCAGAACACCGTCCCAACTCTTCAAAAGGTAAGGGTCCACTTTCCTCTCATTCGTATGAAGAACGCGAAGAACATAAATATGACAATTATGAAGATGAATCACATTACAACACATGATAATGATGATGATTAGTTTCTCTCGTGCATATTTATTTGTTGTATAATGGTGATGTGTACAAAGATATTAAAAGCAATAGTCTTTTTTATATGTTTGATTTAAATATATTTTTATTATTTTTTAAAAAAAGAAATTATTGCGGTATTTCTTAAAAATTTAAGTTGTAGAGATATAAGTATATATAATAATAATAATAATACGAATATCAAGTATTAAATATATGGAAAAAAACAACACTAATATGAATTTAATAATTGTTTCAACGTTACAATAATATAATATTATAATAATTTTTTTTTTCAAAATTTACTTTTCAAGGCAATAAGAATTGATGAAAAAGTATATCATATAACATGCCGCAATTTGTGGAATCCCTTTCTAACACAAATATAGATATAATTATTATTTATTAATTGAGTATTTCTTTTTCTTTTTTTGGTTACTATTAATTGAGTATTTCAATATAATATAATAATATAATATAACATATAATAATATATACATCTAAAATATAGGATTTCGTCAAAAAAACCTTAAATATAGGATACACATTTTGGTCAAAAAAGATATCATGTTATCATATTTTTTTATTCTGAAAATATAGTTCCTATCATGCAAATAATAACAATTATGGTCATGCTTAAAAAATTATGGCTAAAATAAATATACGATAGCCCTCCAAAAAAATAAATAATATTTATTATAATCATCCATTTTGATTTATTATCAATATTCTAAAAAATGAAATTTCTATCTTTCATTTTTTTAATTTAATATTTAATGGTTACCTTTCACCTGCTAAATGAAGATTCCCTTTCTTAATTGTAGTATACAATTTATGACTCATTAAACTTAGCAAATAATAAAATAACATTCCTAAATAAAAAGAATGCTTTGAGAATCAACATTTATAATAATTAAATCAATATTTACTATATATGTTTTTTTTTTGATAATATTATACATATAATTGATATATTAAAATAATTAAAAGAATGTTTTCACCAGACATTTAATAATAAAAACAATGGACATATAACAATTTTAAATAATTTTATCAATTTAAATCATGAAAAAGTAAATTTATAATTGACTAATATTTTGGATTAAATAAAATAAATTATTGTTAAAATAGTTGACACATAAAATATCATAATTAAATTCTCAAAGTTTTACAAATAAAAAAAACAAATCATATAAATTAAAATAACAAATAAATTAGAATTAAATCATCCAAATTTTTAAATTAATGTTTATCACTTTAATATAATAATTTAATAAAAATCACTTTTAATCTAATTCGAATTTAAATTTAAAATCAAATATAAATTGTCTTTAATAATACAAAAATAATTTAAATGTTATGCACCAACACTGTAATGTTTTTTTTTACACTATCAACCAAATAGAAATTATGGCATGTGTAACTTTTAATTAATTAATATAAGAGTAAAATATTTTTTATGATATGTAAATTTTTGATTGATTGTGGGTGTAAAAAATCTTTACACTTACAATGTATTCAAATTAAATTGTGACTAAATTATTGAAATGCATAATATGATATGATCATATTATGGTATATATCACCTTTTCTTTGGTAGGGCTTACGTCAAAAGAAACAAAAGAAACTAAGACAAAATTTTCCGAGGTATGCATAGAATTCTGCCTAGACGAGTCAAACCAAATCACTTAAGATAAGACAAGCAAGAGTACCCGACTAAGAAGAGGGAAATATCAGGAAGCCAATATTATAAATGTTACCTTTTTATTTTTTTTAAAACGGGAATTGGAATATTACCGTATGATTCTATCCTCAATGCATTCAAATTGATACTAAAAATGTAATTGATTTTTATCAAAAAAGAAATGTAATTGATTTATACATAAAATATCATATTGAAATTATAAATTATAAATCTTATATAAAGAAAGTGATCAACTAGGAGATTTAATAATTAATTAATTTAATCATTATTACTTTATAATTAATATAAGTATCATGCAATCAAATGAATATATACTTACACACACACACATATATATATATATAAACACACTTATTTATGTGAAATCAATCTAATGATTTTATTTTAAAAAATTAAAAATGAGATAAATCAAAGATGATACTTACTTGGATGCAATCGATTTAGAAAACTAAATTTAGAATGTTCCACTAATCATTTATTCGTCTACATTCTAATTTTAATATAATATAATTTCAAAATTTAAAATTAGAAAAACATTCTTTTAGTTTATTGATTAGTTAATTAAATTTTGATAATATTTGATATGGTGTATTAAAAACTCATTATAGCTAATGATATATAAATTCAAATTAATTTTTTGAAATTTTTATATGTTGAGTACAAGGTGTTCTTATTCTCAATTTTGCATGGAAATAATTCAAATTTTTATAGTTTTTAAGATGCTTTTTAGTACAAATTATCAGAAAGTTTTTATATATTTAATATAAACTATTTTATAAAAATGTTCAAAAGTAATGTACATCCAAGAACACTAGTTCTTCTATACATATGCTTAAGATATATTCTTCTTGCACTATTTCATCACATGATTCATGTGTTGATGTGATAAAAAGAAATGCATTAAAAGATAGGTATAAAATAACATAAAAAAGAAAAAAAAAACAAGTGCCTGCTAAAAGATTTTCATTGAGGATATCAAAGAAAAATTAGACCTCATTTAGATGACAAATTTGAAGAAAAAAAGTTATATTTAAAAAAAAAATGCATTTTTTAAGAAGTTTGGGATAATCATAGCTACCTCAGCTAACACTCAAAATAGTGTGACAATACTTTGTAATACAAAAAACACAGGGGAACAATGCTCCAATAAATTAACTGCTTGTTGCTGTGTTGCGCTTCTGGTCCCCAAATATGTGTCCATAGAAAACTGAACGATAACGAAAGAAAGTAGATACATACAATTGAGTTGGTCCTAGCATAGCACTATGTTTCTCTTACAATTGAGTTGGTCCTAGCATAGCACTATGTTTCTCTTTGTTATTTTGTTATGCATTATCTTCATAAAAGACCAACTTTACCTTGGAAGTGCACTGTCACTTTCTTTCTAATTCTTGGTGTTTTTCATCTTTCTTTCATTTTTTTTTAAAGATTTTAATCTGATTCAATCTAGAACGTGTTTTTAATCCAAGAATTCTGAACTTTAGATTTTAATCTACTAGTAACATTCTTTGAGGGCAAACAGAAATAATAAACAATGGTTGGGCCTACTCGAGCACAGGCTCATTAGCAGTCACACATTAACAATCTAACATACAACACAAACACAGATACAGTATCATACAGATATATACTGTAACACAACAAATTTCGATTTTCAAGTGGTCAAATGCATTTCTCATAGTATCTTGTCGTGTTTCATTCATTGTGCCTGGCATGTTTCCATAACCATCCCTTTTGAAATTTGCCTCATGCTTTGGAAATATGCCTCGTTTAAACACTTTTGGAGTATGTTTATTTCAAGTATTGTAACATTATTCTCGGGGAAGTGATGGAGATAATGTAAAAGTATAGAAGTTCAGGCAGTTAGCTATAACAGCTTAGTTGTTATAACTGTCATGCAGATATAGATATTGTAACTAAAAGGAGTTTTCAGTTAGGAACTCCATCGAACAGTTAGCAAGCACATTATATATAGATGTGTATCAGCTTGTAACAACACACAAAATATAGAATATACTCATAGTAATAGAAGTTCATTCGGATTCATGTTGAATTGCAGTTTTACATGGTAATTGGTATCAAAGAGCCTAAAAGAACCTGGATGTGTTTCCGTTTGGATTCTTGATCAGTCATGACGAAAGATGCAGAAAGCAAAACTGATGATGAGTCAACATCTTCTCCAAACAAGAAAAAGATTGATGAGGAGAAGGTTATAGGTAACTAAAATTACATTCATGCTATGTCCCCCTATTATCTTCATGCCTCCGATCACCCTGGACAAATTTTTGTCAGTGAACCTCCCATGATGGAAATTATGGAGAGTGGGTCAATGATATGAGCAATGCATTGTATGCAAATAATACACGGTTCCAGAATAGTGATACTCGAGGAGGAAGCAAGAAAGAAAGGCCAAGATGCAGCCTGATATGAACCTAAGGCTTAAATTGGACATCATTCTTGGTTTGCATCACAGCCATTGCCAAAGGTTGGACACATTCAAGAGGAATGTTGGGAAATTGTGGGCTATCCACCTGGTTGGAAAAATCCAAATCGGGATAAACAAGGATCTTGGAACAAGAAAGGAGGCTTTAAGGAAGCTCAAGTAGGCATTGAAGAAATTCCAGTCCCAGGGTTGTCCATGAAGCTGTTACAGCAACTAAGAGATGATGCATAACCAATACAAGGGAAACAACAGTCCAAACCAGTTGTTAACATGGCAGGTAACCCTGTGTTCGAAAGGCTTTGGATCATTGATTCAGGGGCCACAAAACATATTACTCACAATGAAAACATGCTTATAGAAAGGTCTTTTTCTAATCAAAGTCCTGTTAGAATCCCCAATGGTACTAGTGTACCAGTAAAAGGGACAGGAAATGCTATTTTATCCAATGGAATGAAACTAAATAATGTTTTGCATATTCCAGATTTTCAATTCAATCTTATTTCTGTTAGCAAGTTTACAAGAGAGTATAAAGGGGGTGTTCGCAGTTCGGTTCGGATCGGTTGTGAGGTAAAAAATCATCCGATCCAAAGATAAAGAGCATGCGATTCAATTCAGTTTGGATGACTTCCTTAAAAATATCCGATCTGAATCAATAAAATGTGGTTTGGATCGGTTCGATTGATTCAGTTTTTACCGACACATCATTACATATTTATATTACATCAAAGAATAAAAATTACAAGCTAAACTGAACAAAATCTTAAACATATATATACTTGTTGATACATTCATGTAAAAACATTTCATAAAATATATATAAAATAAATAAATATCATCATCGTCTATTACCAAAACATCTTTCATTTATGTTTGGAACATTAGAAATAATTAAAAATTACGTCAAGTATAATAGTAAGTATTATTAGTAAAAAAGTCAACAAGTAAAAAATTAATAATGCAAAAAATAGAATAAACATATATTAAATTTATATATGCGGTTTGGTTTGGATTGGTTCGATTTTAGAAAAGGGATCCAAAATACGATCCGATTCAAGCGGTTTTCACAAAACAAGATCCAAAAAAATCCAATAGACATCAGTTTTGTTCGGTTTTCGGTTTTTTTGGATCGGTTTTCAGTTTTATTTTGGATCAGTTTAGATATGAACACCCCTACAATTACCTTTATGGCTAACTTTTGTGTAATACAGGACTTACATTCGAGGAACCTGATTGGGATGGATAGGCACCAAAATGGTTCGTATCTTCTTGAGCCAATCTCAAACAAAGGAATAGCTATGAAGGTTGACAAGTCAAGTGAAGCCTCTTGGCGGCACTCTTGGCTTGGGCACACCTCAGAGGACAAAGTAAGGTCTATAGGTATTAATATTGCTAAAGATCAAAGTAGATTGATATGTAACTCATGTATTAGGGCAAAACAAACTAGATTACCCTTTCCATTGAGTTTAATAAAATCAGAAGCATGTTTTGATTTGATTCATTGTGACATATAGGGTCGCTATAACACCCCCATCAACTTCTAGAGCACATTATTTTCTTTCCATAGTTGATGATTATAGTAGAAGTGATTGGACATATCTCATGAAACATAAGTATGAAGTAGATAGATACCTATCTATGTTTGTATGCATGATTGAGACACAATTTGGAAAACGAATTAAACATGTAAGAACAGATAGTGGGCTGGAATTACATCTAGTCATATGCAGAATTTTTATGAGGGTAGAGGTATAATGATGCAATTGTCATGTGCATACACACCCCAACAAAATGGGGTGGTAGAACGAAAACATAGGCACATATTAGAAGTTGCACGTGCCTTGAGATTTCATTCAGGCTTGCTCATTAAGTTTTGGGGAGAATATGTTCTCACAGCTGTACACATCATCAATAGGCTGCCATCAAAGGATATTAATCACAAAACCCCTTATGAAATTATGTTTGGCAAGAAACCTAGCTATGAACATCTAAAAGTGTTTGGTTGCTTAGTCTATGCTTTAAAAACCCGAAAAGAAGGGAAGTTTGATGAAAGGGAGAGAGCTTGTGTTTTCTTGGGATATCCTTTGGGTCAAAAGGGATATAAAGTTTATGATATTGCCAATAAAGATATACATGTATCTAGAGATGTTATATTTTTTGAAAATGAGTTTCCTTTCAAAAGAAAGGAAACTACAGGAAACACTCAAGATCCAAAGAAACTACACGAAATGGCAGAGTGTGATGACACAAGAATGGTTGTCCAACACAAGCAACCAGTAGCTATCCAAAATACAGAAAATGAGCAAGGCACAAATGTTCATCAAGATGCAGATTCTGAGACAGAAAATGCACAAGTGAGGATGACACAAACAGAGTTCTTCATGAAGGAAGACATAATGAAAGGATAAGGCAACTTCCCAAACATTTACTTGATTATAAAGTTGAATTGCCACCTTCTGTGACACCTGTTCAACAGGACACATCCTCTGGTAACAATGTTGTCTATCCTATTTCAAATTACATATCTTATGCTAACTTCTCTAACTCGCATTCAGCCTATTTGGCGGCCATCTCGTCACATGATGAGCCTAAAACATTTTTACAGGCAGTTAAACATCCACACTGGAAAGAAGCCATGAAAAGAGAAATTGAAGCATTGGAGAAAAATGATACATGGAGTCTCACTGAATTTCCACCAGGAAAGAACACTATTGACTCAAAATGGATCTACATAGTTAAATTCAAGCCAAATGGTGAAGTAGAGCGATATAAAGCTTGGCTAGTGGCAATAGGATTCATACAAGTTGAAGGTGAAGATTATCATGAGACCTTTGCACCAGTGGCAAAGCTAGTAACCATGAGATGTCCACCAAGCATAGCGGCTGCAAAAGGGTGGTTAATACATCAACTCGATGTCAATAACGCCTTCTTGCATGGAGATTTGAGTGAAGATATATACATGAAAATTCCTCAAGGTTTTGCAAAGGAAGGAGACACTCGTGTTTGCAAACTAAAGAAATCTCTATATGGTCTACGCTAAGCTTCTAGAAATTGGTATCACAAATTTACTAGTGCACTCACTGATATTGGCTTCATTCAATCTCAGGCAGATCACTCCCTATTCATCTACAAAAAGGGAGAAGTGTTCCTCACTGTATTGATTTGTGACGATGATGTTATTTTGGCTGGAAATAATATGGATTCCATGCAATGGGTAAAAGAATACCTTGATCAAAGATTCGGCATTAAAGATTTAGGGCTCCTAAAATACTTTCTAGGCATTGAGGTGGCTCGGTCATCACAAGGAATTATTCTTAGTCAAAGGAAATATACTTTGGATATCCTACATGAGACTAAAATGCACAACTACAGGCCCAGCAAATTCCCAATGGAGCAGAATTGCAAACTGCATGTTAATGATCAAGATCCTGATGCAAATGCCTCTCGATATAGGAGACTATTGGGCAGACTTCTATACCTCATGGTTACAAGACCAGACATCACATATGCTGTCAACACTTTGTGTCAATGCATGGCAGCACCTAAACAAGTGCATGTGGATGATGTTGACAGAATACTGAGATACATGAAAACTACTCCAGGACAAGGTATTTTGTTATCCAGCAACAGCAGTCTAGAGCTTCAAGGCTCGTTTGGTGGTCAGGATAGGATAGGGGCGAATAGGATAATAGAACAGGATAGGAGTAAGATATGATATGAGCAGGATAAGCTATTATCCTATCCGACGTTTGGTGTCCACTAGATAACCAACTGGACAACAATATAATTTAAGTATGAATTTTAATTTTTTTTATTCTAAATGTTGTCATCTTTTATTAGAAATTAGTTTTTTTTATATAATTTTCATTATTTAAAATTATATAAAAAGACAAAATTATCCTTGTGATAAAATTACATATAATATTTTAATTTTTTTAAATATTGTCTAATTAAAATTATTTTTTTATATTTTTAAATATTCATTTTTTGTTTTTACTTTACATATAGTTAAATTATTAGAATAACTTTTTATATTTTACAGTTTTTTAAAATAATATAAAATAAAAAATTAGCATTGTGAGAAAATAAAAAAAATTAAAATTAATTATTAATATTTTTATTATTTTAAATATTTTATATTTTATTATACCTTTTTTTTGGTAACCATTTAAATTTATTATACTTTAAATTATTATTTTATTATAATTTAATTATTTTATATATTATATATTTTTATATTTATTATACTTTAAATCACCCTATCATACTTGTTACTGGAAAAAAAATCACATTATCCTATCCTGTTGAGTTCTAACTCAGCCCTCCCAACATGATATAATTTTAACTACATGGACATGATAGGATAAGTGACAGGATTGACTTATCCTATCCTTGCTGGCTCACCAAACAATAGTTTCAGACAGGATATGATAGTTTATCCTATCTTGTCTCTCTTGTCTTGACCACCAAACAGGCCCTCAGGCGTATTGTGATGCGGATTGGGGAGGATGTCCTCTTACTAGACGTTCATGCAGAGGCTATTTGATCACTTTGGGAACATCTCTTATCTCTTGGAGAACCAAAAGATAAGCAGTAGTTGCCAAATCCTCTGCAGAAGCAGAGTACATAGCAATGGCCTCCACCGTCAGTGAGATCATATGACTGTGTTGGCTGCTTGAAGAGTTATCTGTCAAGCAAATATCAGCTACACCTCTCTTTTATGATAATCAGGTAGCACTTCACATAGCTGCAAACCCGATCTTTCACGAAAGAACAAAACATGTAGAGATGGATTTCTACTTCGTACGTGAAAGAGTTCAGTTAGGAGATGTTGCACCCGAAAAGATTGGAACCAAGGAACAAGTGGCAAACATGTTTACTAAGCCTCTAGGAAGAGAGAAATTCGAATTCCTTCTTAACAAGTTGGCAATTAAGAATCGTTATTCATCAACTTGAGGGGGAGTATAAAAGTATAGAAGTTCAGTTAGGCAGTTAGTCATAACAACTGAGTTGTTATAAATGTCATGTAGATATGTATCAGCTTGTAACAACACACACAAAATACAGAATATACTCACAATAATAGAAGTTCATTCAGATTCATGTTGAATTGCAGTTTTACAGATAATGTAACATTCTCAGGTTTGTTTCAAGTATTAGAAAATTATTCCTAGTTACATTTTATTCCTTTTTTTTTTTTTTTTTGACAAAGTTACATTTTATTCCTAAGAATGTTATTTGTATATGATTTGCTCACTTCTTATTCTCATCTTAAAGGGTGTGTATCTAATATTCTCGTGGGAATAAAACTCAATTATCTATAATTTCTTATTTGATTTTTTGTAAATATAACAATTTTTAATTTATCCCCTATTAATTATCTGCTTTTTGTCTCTACAAATATAAAAAAATTATTGTGTTTTTAGTCTCTAACAACAAACTATTTTTTTTATAGAATAAAGGACTGAAATTGAATAAAATTTTAATAGGACCAAATCCATAAATCGTCATATTTACTAGGATAAAAGGACTTATATAAGCCAAAATTATAAAGTTTTCAGCTCTTTTTTTCAACTTAATAATACTATGAATTTTTAGAAAATAACCAGAAAAGCAGGAGATTTTACTGAGCTTACCGTGCATCCATGTTGCCCATATTCATTTGGGCCTCTGGTGATCGAAATGCACCAATTCATAGATAAAGTATGGGCTTCACAATCACACTGGTATTTCTGATGGGCTGAAAGTTAAAACTCAACAATTCTCTTGTACTCCCTGTCCAGTCTACAGTAAGGTCTGAAAGAGAGCCAGGACAGGTCCATCATGTTTATTTTCTATATTTAGATACATTCGCCTTTTTTTTAGATTTAATTACTATATACTATTAGCGTAAAAAAAATTGCACTATCAATCAAATATACCTGAAAAAAGTCAATCATATCGTGATTTGTAGTTGGTTGACAATTTAAAAACTTTACTCGGATAGTATATATCGATCAAACTATATTTTTTTTATCTTAGTGGGAAAGTTTCTGTTTTTTCCCTCATTTTCTGCATTATATTTTTTACTCACAGCAGCAACATTTTTTAGACGCCCAAGCACCTTAACTATTAAGATGATAGCTTTCATATACAATGGAGCCAGTAAATTCATCAAATATAAGTAAAAGAATGTATGTGTATATATTGGAGGGAAGGAAATGAACCATCATCTTGTATTCTGCAATCATACAGTGCATCCAAAGTAAATTCTAGATAAGTTTTTCTTCGTAAAGTTTCTGCCTATGTAGTCTTTTTTCTTTTTTTCTTTTTTTGTATGATACATATAGTCTTTCTTTTTTGGTAATGGGTAACCATGTTATAGCTACGAAATATCCACCATTGTTAGCAATGACTCTTACCACTTTGACCAACCACGTGTTGGTATATAGTCTTTCTTTGGTTTCATATATATAGTCATATTTTGAAGTAAAAGATTGAGGAAGACTTTCATTTTTGACAAGTGATTTCTTGCATTTATTTTTAGTACATGCCTTTCTCGCATAGGTTATAACTTTCTCATTTGTAGTGATTACAAGTTAAGTAATATTGTCCTTTTTAAGAAGCTACTGAGGAGTGGAAATGAAGAAAGAATTGAGTATAGCTACTAGCTAGCCACTAGCCAGGATTACCTGTTTAACTTCTCATGCTTTATAATTACAAGGAATAATTTTGTATCTATCATTTACTCTCTATTAAGAAGTAGCTAAAATAAGCTTTTAGTGTTTACTTCAAATATCAAATTCATTAGCTTATACTTGTTTTTCTTGTTCCCAAGTTTAAACAAACTTAATCTATTTTTGGCTTTTGGCTTCAATTGTTGTTAGAGAGAGAAAGCAAGAGACCTTTTAGTAATGCAGGAAATCTTGTTCCTAACATAACACATAGCAAGAGTAGTTCATTTGGTGGGTCCAAAATTGCTAAACCCAGTCCATGGCAGATGAAAAAAACCATATTGAATCCCACCAACCAAAGATCTTTGGGACAAATTGGTTAATAATGGCACTTGCTCTATAACCGAATCCACTAAAAAAAAAAGCAAGCTATTAGGAATCAAAGAAACTTACCTAACAAAAGAGCAGTGTTTGAGTTAACCAATACAAATGGAATTCCACTGCCACATATGTACATTAATCAACCAAACTAGTTGTTGCCTAGTTAGTGCCTACAATGTTTGTTCAAGGTGATATTGATATTGTTGGGAATTGAAAAAATATATATTCTCAATTGCTTACCACCACTTCCAAAAGCAATTCCTAAAGCTTTCAAGCAAAGCTTACATCATTGTATGCACTTCTATCTACACGCTCATACAAGCCACCCAAAAGAACATCATTTTATTTTATTTTTTCACTTTTAAAAAGTACAAATTGTATCTGTATGTTTGAGCGTGATTAAAAATTTAAATCCTGTTATAAAAAATTAAATTAAAATCATTAGGTTAACATATTAAGCATGCATTAGCTATTTGCTAATTAATTAAAAATAGATTCCACGATCAAACATTATGTGTGACTAGTAACATACATAATCATATGTGCAGAAAATGTTTGGATTGAAAGAGTAAAGTATCCAAAGACAAATGGGGTGGCCCCATTTGATGCTATATCTTATTGATTCTGTTGGGTTTTGGTGGTTAATTTTATATTTTTGAAAAATGGGGCAGCTTCTCTCCCGTGATTAAGGCTACTTCTAACTGATTATTAAAGAGTAAAGACCGAATATTTTGATAGAGTACTCCAAAAGGTTACAATAGAAGCTTTATTTTTTTTGTAAGAAAAATTTGTGCATTCAACTTGGAACAGAGCAAGCTGATTCTTGCACTTTACACCAAAGAAACTGATTAATGATTCTTTATTCTTAATTTTTTTGAACCCGGTATCCTCCATCCGGGAGTCAGACTAATCGTATTGAGATCCATTTAATGGATTGATCTTTCCCAATTTTTCCATACGTATGAGCCAGGAATCGAACCACTAACCACATGCTTAAAGGGTCCAGTTATCTACCAACTGTGTCACACCATATATAAGATTTAATCTACATATATATATAAGCTTTAATCTATGTGATGTAGAATTTAAAAAAAAAAAAAAGCATGAAAATTGAAAAGGGAAGGTAGCAAAAAGGCAGGTCCCCAGCCCACTCATAGTGTTGGAAAGCGCTTCTCAATTTCAACTTCACACATGTACCTAACAAAACCGAAAATTTTGTTCCTTTGTTTGTTAAATTCAAAAGTTCATGAATGAGAAAAAGGGAATCTTTAAAAGGCATGCAACTATTTTCCCAGAAAATGCAAGGGAAGGACACTTCTTCTCTAGTGCCTTTTGATTGAGATTATTTTTTATACAAAAATAATATCTCTTAAGACAATTATTTTGGAAGTTATATAAGCAAGCTTTCGCCAACATAATTTATAAACGTGATTTTGTTTTTATAAAATCTTAAACAAAACAAAGGCTTAATCAACTACATCTGAAAAAGCAACATAAGTACATAACCATCATGCACAGTATCGTACTCAAGTTTGATACCAATTGATGATTAAATTTTTTCACTAAGATAAAAAAAAAATATTATTTAAAATGTCCTGGTCACTTCAACAAGTAGAGAGGGATAGCACTAATGTTTCCCGAAGAGAAAATGTTACCTGAATTTCATTGAAGCAATGTACATCTCACAGCATAACTTTCCCTGCAACTTAAAAATTGACAATTATACATACATACATACATTTATATGCAGATATTAAGTACATGACCATGTAAAACATTTTCACTTTTTTTTTTTGAATATTTAATGTCCCTAATTTTGTGGACAGAGCTAATAGTAACGTAACATTGTACTCAAACTTTTTTTTAATCATCAATTTACTATTTAATAAAATTAAGTGCTTCTATACCACTTGTCATTCTCTGAATGATCCTCACTAAAAAATTTTCCCGCCCACAACAAGAAGGTTCTAGACTTCTTTTCCTCTTTCCCATTCAACATTTTCATTTCATCTTTCTCTCTCCATTCTCTCTTCACCTCTTCCCTGCATTTCACCAAACTACTCACATCACACATTCAAACTATTCAATAGCTCTCACATCTAACAAGAAGGTTCTGGTCTATTATTTTCTAGGTAAATTCTCTGGAATCTCCCATAATTTTAGTGTAATTTTTACACTGCTAAGGTGGCCCAATTAGATTATGCCACCTCAATTTTAATGCGCCACTTCATTTTCTTACTTTTGACAAGTCACCGCTATTTATTTTTGTTTGATTTTCTGAAGTGCAGATTTAAAATTTATCAACCATCCTCAGACATTTTTTTCCTTCTCGCCGTGCGACACCCCATTTTCAGGGTATCACATTTAAGTAACTTGTTGCGGAAATACATTTAATAAAATAGTGCTGGTTGCTTTCGGAAAATATAATTTTCTAGTTACTCATCCCTTTCAAAATTGGTGATAAAATTTTTTCTTTTGCTTTTACTCCTTATACAATCCAATACCATTAACATAATATCAATAGGTATCATAAGAGTTTTACATTTAGACCTTCACATAATAGGTCATCTCCAAAGTCATAACATAAGAAAATAAAGACGAAATTATAGCGTAGCGGTAATCTGGAATTACAACTCAAAAGAATGACTCTCAATAGCCAAACATCCAGACTAACCAAGTACCACTACTTTATGAGACACTAAAAGTCCTATAGCTGGTCAGTACTAGTAATCACTGTTGGGAAGACCACCATAGTTCTCCCAACCTATCAAAATATTCGGTGAGGATACCTCTACTCCCGGAACTATGGAAGTATTAGAACATATAAACTCCTAATCTACCAGAAAACCGGTAAGAAATCATAGAGGTGGTAAAGATATCTCCACGGTCCAAGTCTGGCACGTACTTGATGTAGGTCATGAATTATTACCCTCGTGACATTCCCACTAACGAATACTTATTCAAGCATCTAGGAGTTAAGTCATCGAACGACTTAGTGAATTCCTTCGCTTCATCCGTACTAGTGTACCACAGTACTACCTTAGTCTAAAATAAACTTGATATATTTGTAAGGGTGAGTTTCTAATATATGAGTTTTGATAAGACAACCCCATGCACGACACACAAATAGCAAATACCATATATTCACAGCATAATAAAATTATTTCGAAACAGCAGAATAATTTAATTCAAAGGGTTTCATACCCGACAGTCATCGTCATTTTATAAAAATGCATGACACTTCAATATTCAGGCTTTATTTTAATGCCCAATCTCCGGAGATCCCACAACTTTCTGTTTCGTTTTGAGCTGATCAAGCTCCGCACATGGCGCATTGTAAAAATGAATAAAACAATGCCCAAGAAATCACATAACACACTGGCCACACACAGTTTCACCAGGGTTATTATTCAAAAGTTTTGACTCATCGTCTCACTGAATAGAGGCACAATGGTCGCTGCGAATTATGGAGTTCATTGTCCATAACCTATTGCTTCACACAGATTACAATAGTTAACGCATAAACTTGGACACACAGTCCTATAAAGATATATTGGCTCACACATGTACAGAGGCCCAATATTTACATGGAACATAGTCCATAACAGATACATGGATCCACTCCGGACTCAATGATCACATCTCCTGACACGTCTGCCATATACATTGATCCACTTTGGACTCAATGACCACAATTACTTGACACAACTGCCATTTATGCATGAGAAAATTTTTATTCTCGATTTGTTTTCTTTGTCGTAAAAATCTTTCCTTGTCGAAGCACAAATCTTAACGACCACCCTTAAATTCTTATTAAGATTTTTCCCCTTAAACAAAACACAGGACACACAGTCCGAGTGCTCAATCACGAAGCCCTTAAACCGATGCACCAGTTTTAGGCTCGGGATATGGAACTCACACTTTCCACATCAAGTTAGGACGCACAGTCCAAAAACAAAAGAACTTTGCAGGTCACTCCGTCCCATGACACAAATCCTTGATCTACGTGTCCATAGAACACTAGAACCCCGACGTCTTGGTCCCTAGGTTTATTTATCTGCTTGTAAAACATTTCGCGCCGTGGAAAGCAAATACAAAACAACAGCTCCGAAAACTCATCCAAGTTTAACGGAATAATTTCACTGAATAAAAATATTTTTACAAAAATTCTTTTTCTGTTAAAACGTTTGATAAAACCTGAAAATCATTGATAAATTCCTTTTATTTCTAATTGTTTCACTTCAAAAATTAATTCTCAATAAAGGTCAACTTTTAAAAAATAAATTAATAAATTAATTTATAATAATTAAATAATTAATAATATTAAATATTTAATAATATTAAATAAATAATATTAAATAACTTATATCATTTCTCTATCAGAAGTAATTGTTCTGACTGCTATAAAATATTATTTTCAGAACTTAATCACTTTAAATAACATTTTTTAATAAAATTGAATTTATTTTATAAAAATTAGAGCCTGTAAAAAAAATTCACGGTTTCGCCCTTACTGTCGCTTATTTGCACAGTTTCTACAAAATATTATTAAAATAATAATTTTTTTCATTTTTCTCAAAATCTCCCAAATTAATCCCTCTGATTAATTATCTAAGATTATTAAGTTTTTTTTATCCTTAATTAATTTTTTTAACACTGACCAATGTTAGGTTTCTCAGTCCAACACTCAACAGCAGATAAATTTCAATCACTAAATAACATGGCATATATCCATTTATGACATGCATCACAATTATAATGTAACCAAATAATTATAATCATGTAAATCCACACATCACATCAATTCAGTTACTCAGATGAATATCACATCAATCCAACAGTCAACAGTAAACAATGCAAGATAATAAAATATTTCCTACAGAAAATTAATAAATGACTCCAACAATAAGCATGTGCTTATCTTAAACTCCTCAGGCATACTCCCCTTACCTCTTGAAGATTCGAGTAATTGTTTCCCGAACGATTTCCCGATTTGATCTCTGTTTCCTTCGTACACTCAGGATAATCAACAACGATTTATCCTTCACAACAAATCATCACAAAATTAATGAAAATCAAACAAAAAACTTTCTAAACCATATGGTAATGGTTCGGCCTACTCAAGATCATTAGGCTAAGGATGTTAAAAATTTTCTAACTTATGGATTTATGATCCTTAAACATGATGGAGACTTAATCAATGATCATGAACTAAGAACTTTGAATGAAACTCATCTAGTTCCAAGACTAGGGTTTCAGTTTTTCACAAAATAAAAAGCTAGGGATTTTGAAATTTTATCAACTCTTGGATTCAATAATCTTAGGTACTAGAGAGATGAAAACAAGTATCAATCATAGGAATTGAAACAAATTCATCTAGTCTCTCTAAGACCTAGATTCGGTCCACTATGGAAGAATAGGAAAGAAATTTTCTCTTGATTCATGTTCTTATATCATGAATATAGAGATCATAGCGAGTTCATAGAAATCGGTTTCATGTCAAATGGATTTTTCTACAATTTTCTAGAAATCATTAAAGTTATAGATCTAAGAATAGCATTTCATGAAATAATTGATCAAAATGGAATTTTATGAATGATAAATGAAGATACAAAGATTAGAGAGAGATTCCTCACCTTGGAATAAAAGATTTATTCTACAACTTGAAGAACAAAGATGATCTTTGCAAGAACACTAAGGAGTTCTTTGTGTTTTGTGGGGAAATGACCTGAGATGTGAAATAGAAATTGTTTAGATCGCCTAGATAAGTGAGAATATGATCTTAGAAGATCAAAACAAGGTTTGGATGGTTATGTATGGATGTGGGCCGAAATTTGAGAAGAGAAAAGATGAACTTGAAAGTTCATGGATTCAAGAACAAAATGGATTAAGTGATGGTAATTGATCTAAGGAACAAGTTTCATGAAAGAAGAATCATGAGATTATGTTTCTAAGTTAGAGAAAAATGATGAATAAGTGAAGAACAAATGAAGAACAAGTGAAGAACTTGTGAGAGAAAATGAAGAACATGAAGTTTTGGAGAAACAAAATGATGAAGTAGGAAAATGAGTGAAAATGGTTCAAGTGTGGAATATGGGTGCGGCCTAGAGGTGGGTGTGAGGAGAAAATATGTGGTTTAATGAGATAAAAGAACCACCACAGTTGAGTTTATTTGATCAAGGTTAAGTTAGAAAATAATATAATAACTTAACCATAGTTAATAATAACTTAACTAGGGTTTATTTATAATCATGGTTAATAAAACATGTGGTCATAAAATTTGGAGAGATGTGGCTGCCTCCTACACCACATGTTAGGGAGAAGATATTTTTGGTTGCAAATCATGGTTAGTTAACCTCGGTTAGATTTAACCAGACGTAGGTTAGGTTAACGTTTAAAATATCTAGGTATATTTTTTTGTCGTCATGACGACTAGAGTAAATTATCACCATGACTCACCATGATGATTTGGATGATGTTCTTCACAAAATCACCTTGGTGTTCTAAGTATTCTTAAGAAGTTTAGAGAGAAATATGAAGATGATGAAGATTTAGAGCAGTTTCGGTAATTTGGACATATCTCTCAATATGCTTGTCCTTTTTTGATGATATTTATGTCGTTGTAAAGAAGAGAGAAAGATGAACAACTTTCATGTAGAAAGTTTTCTGAGATTCAAAACAGAAAAGAGTCAGAATTTTGTGACAGTTTCGGAAGAATGAGGAGAATATGACTTTGCCTATGACTCACTTGTTTACATCATAACAATATACAATTGGAAGTCATCATTTGGGAAAGTTTTTACACGTGTCAACTTCTGGGACCTTGCTTGGAGAGGACAACTTGATTTATTTGCCAAAAATGGAAAATTGGATATTTGGAGCCCATTTGGAGAGTTTTTGAATTTCAAAATTCAAATTCAAATTTCAATAATTTCTTGGTCACTGTTTTGGGTGTTGGGAGCTTTTGGGACGGATTGGGCCAATGATGAGGCTGTTTTGGAGGCCCAGTTGACACTAGTGGAAAATATACATTAGACGGTAAAGGTTTACGTGAGTTAACCAAAAGCTAGACGTTAAAAAGGAGGCGGTGGCAGTTTTGTAAATATCAGGCTTCATTAATTCAATTTTAACGTCAGTTGTTTTAATGACTGACGTTAAAAGTGAAGTGACTCACTTTTAACGTCAGTTCAATAAAGAACTGACGTTAAAAGTGAACATTTTAACGTCAGTTCGATAAAGAACCGACGTTATAAGTAAGTCTCTTCACTTTTAACGCTCCCCTACATCAACAGACGTTAAAAGTTATTTTAATAATTTTTTTTATCTAGTATACGATTCCTTCCGCATTGCCTTCCTCAAAGTTTCAGTTTCACATGAATTGCTTTGATGTTTTGTGTTTCTGTTTTGAAAACTAAAATATATGTGCGAAGTATAAGTTGAATCAATAACCCAAACCAGATCTCATTCATGAAGTGTAATACTGATCGATCGATCTGAAAGATTGAAAGGGTTTAAAATCCTATAAAAAGTTACATTGAAAGGGTTTAAAATCCTATAAAAAGTTACATTGAAAGGGTTTAAAATCCTAAACATTAAAGCTACATCCCATCGTAGAGTTTTATGAAATATGCCAAAGGGAAAACTATATATACTCCGAAGACCTCGGAAAACCGGGGGCATGAGAGAGCTCGGAGAGAGGCAAAAACAGGTGCACCAGATCCGTTTCAAGCAAAGGCGGTGGTTCTAGAGACTTCCAAGACGGTCACTTGCTGCCAAAGCCGAGGTTTTGAAACTGTGACCCCGAGCACCTGATTAGCCCTCCAAAGACTGATTCTCCGAAGGTGATAAGGTGAGCAACTCACACAATGTAATTTACTCAGACTTATCACCCATGCAATGTAATTTACTCAAACTCAGAAGTTGTTTGACCATTAAGACAAAGACCTTTGAGTCTAGGAATAGGAAGAAAGAGTGATGAAGTTAATCTCACTACAGAGCCATATTGTGAAGCGAGAAAATTAAAAGGATGGAAGGAAGCTATTTATAGGAGCAGGGGATGAAGTTACTAAGCTATTCTGATTTTGTTGAAAACTTACCTATTAACTTAATGCTCATTAAGAGGATTGAGTTACAAGGTGCATGGGTAAGTAGCACAAGATGCTCAAAGGAATGAATGTTTTTGCAGATATCTATACACTTTTAACGCCGCTTTTTTAAAACCGACGTTAAAAGTGTTTTTAATAAAAAATATTAATTGTTAACGCCAGGTTTTTATACAACCGACGTTAAAAGTTTGATTTTTACTTGATTAAATAAACAATGACGTAAATAATGCTATATATTATACACGTGCAGAATGAATATTGGAAATAATGTAATTAATATACGGGAACTTGGCAGTCATCAAATAAGTTGACGTTAAAAATGAGGTGGTGGGTAAACTATTTGCGTCAGTTCTATAAATAATTGACGTAAATAATTATGAAACTCATTTCATTGGTTGTCATGTCCCCGTTGTCCCTCTTAACGCAGATCACTCAATATAGTACTCGCAGTTTATTTCTATACCTTTTTTTTATACAAGTTTATTTTTAATTTTTATTAATTAGCTTGAATTAGTAAACAAATTATTGTGCAAATTAAAATAAATAAACACTTAACATAAAACAAGTTATATGTATAATCAAATCGTATGACATTGAAGCGATTCATAAGTTAAAATTACATGATTAAAAGATAAAAAATTTCTGCAACATAGCCCTAAAATATAAAAAAGTTTCTGCATCAACATCATTTTCTTCTCACCATGTCATCGAAACTCCAATGGATGCATCACCTCCCTCACTTGAATTCCAAGATGCAAAGTAAATCCTCGATCACTAGCAAATGAAAGCAAAGTGAAATGGATCTTTGCATCTTTCTTCTTCAGTGGAGTTCCTTGATGCATCATCTTGAATCCACAATCACTTGCTTCCAAAGCAAAGTGAAAGGGATGACAGGGATGAAATAAAGTGAGAGAATCACATTACGTGATTCACCCAACCTTAATATCCATGCAATGTAATTTACTCAAACTCAGAATTTGTTTGACCATTAAGACAAAGACCTTTGAGTCTAGGAATAGGAAGAAAGAGTGATGAAGTTAATCTCCACGGCAGAGCCATATTGTGAAGCAGAAAATTAATTAAAAGGAGATGGAAGCTTGGAAGCTATTTATAGAAGCAGTGGATGAAGTTACTAAGTTATTCTGATTTTCTTGAAAACTTATCTATAAACTTAATGCTCATTAAGAGGATTAGGTACAAAGGTGAATGGGTAAGTAGCACAGTAGTCAAGGGAATGAATGTTTCTGCAGAAACTAATAAACCTTTAACGTCCGTTGTGTAATACAACTGACGTAAGAAGTTGTGGAGTGTTTTTAACGCAGTTTCTTAATACAACTTACGTTAAATATATGACATTTAACGTCGGTTATTACTAACAACCGACGTAATAAGTGTGAGAGTTTTTAACGCCGGTTTATTAAGACAACGACGTTAAATATATGATCTTCAAAGTCAGGTTTTACCAAAAACTCACGTAAAATGTTGTTTTATTTTAATTATAAAGTTTACCCCCTCGCTCATTATCAACTTCTCTACGTCTTTACTCTTTTCATCACGCTCAACCCTCACTCTCGCTCTCACTCTGCCCTAATCGCGCGCTCATCTCCACCGCAACCACCGCGAGGGCTTCTTCGCCACCACCGTGAGGTACACTCTTAACCCCTAACTCTGTATTTCCCGCTCCTTCTTTGCAATAACTTGACATCTCTCTTTCCCCGGACCTTCCCGCGCACTAACTCTCCTTGTCCCTCTCTGCTCTCGGTAACCACATCGAACGTTGGCCACCACTTGAGCTTCCCCCACCACCACGCGAGCGCCTATTTCCGGTGAGTCTTTAATTAGGGCACATTTTTTTATTCACGGTTTTGAGTACATGCATGTTGCTCTCGTTGGTTTGAAACTCGTAGTCTCGGTGAGGTTGAAACTTGAAACTATGAGTTTGAGTTGTTTGGAATGTCTCTATTTTTGGTTTTGAGTGTATGTTGAAACTGTAGTCTCAGTAGTTGTAACTTTAAACCATGAGTTTGAGTTGTTTGGAATGTCTCTATTTTTGGTTTTGAGTGCATGTTGCTCTGCTGGTTGATCTGTCACGGCCGTGATGCTCATCACGGCTGGCCGTGATCGGTTACGCCTATGAGGGTCTGGGTTCGGTTGGCACGTTACGGCCGTGATGGACATCACGGCCAGGCCGTGACCAGTGCTTGGCAATGTTCAAAAACTATAGTTTTCAATCTCCCGTATTGTCCTTATATTGGATATATAGATGTTTTGTATATCTACAGGACCTATCTAGTTATTTTAATTTATACTTCTGTATTTATTTTGAGTTATAACCTATGTTAATACATATATATTGTTTTTGAACAGGCATACATATGGATCAGTCGGATAGCCCACATGCACGGGAGGACGCTGTTGGGGTTTCGCAGGACCCGATCACGCCTACGCCTGCTGATTCTAGTGTAAGTTTACATGCATGTTATATACTATCTTTAGTCCTTCTTGTTAATGTAAGTTTATAATATTACAACCCTCTATTTTATAATTTTTTTTGTCCATACAGACATCACAGGCTCATAGGAAACGGGGTAGAGGAGCCACCTCGTTGAAGAAACTAGAGAAGGACAGGCAGAGTGGACAGAAGCTTGAGGTGTCCTTCGATGCTAATCTAAATGCCCAGGGACCCCGTGCTAAAGAATTTAATAAGTGGGTGTTTCTACAAGCGAAGCAGCACGTAAGCATCAACTACAACCACTGGAATGACGTTCCACAGAACGTTAAGGATCAGATTTGGGAGGCTATCACGGTAATTTACCTTTACATTCGTTTGATTTACATTATTAGATAATTATCCGAGTTATAATCCATCCAGTTGTTATATATGTATCTAATGTGTAGGTAGCTTGGACTGTGCCAAATGACGAGGATCATCGTCATAAATGTATGAAAATGGCATCAAAGCGTTGGAATGGGTTCAAGCATGATCTTACCAGGTACTATCTATCTGGGAAGGAGCGGCTTGATAAAATGTTCTCGGATTATCCCTGGATTGATCAGGATACTTGGGATATGTTTGCCAGGAGTCGACAGGATGAAGAATTTCAGGTTGGTTGATTAAGTTAATTTTGTATGCTTATTATAGATCATTTAACTATATTTAATTATGTGTTTTTGTTTGAATAGGCTAAGGCAAATAAGGGTCGGCAGAATCAGGCGAAGAACGTCCACCGCCACACCATGTCTCAGGGTGGGTACCATACTCGGATCCAGCAGATGATGGCGGATAGAGGTGAGGGTGAAGCGGGAAGAGCACTCGCTAGGATTGAAAGAGGAGAGGGTGCCCGAGGGCACACCATCAAGTCCTCCGTCGGACATCGACCGCGAGGATGTCTGGTTCGCCGGCCGCATGACAAAGGTGGGATCTTTTAAAGCTGATGCCACTCGCGAAGTGGCAGATAAGATTGTAAGTAAATAATTAACTTGATTTCAATTGATATTTGTATAGATACTTGCAACACTTTTCACTTGCACGTTTTTTCATTTTTTTTCATTGTATATGGATCTTAAAGCAAAATCCTCCCAGGGCGCATTCGTCCCTTCTCGACTAGCAGGACGTCTTGATGACTCGCTCTAGGCAAGAAAGACCATCCTGGTCGGGTTCTCGGTGTTCCCGGGAACGTGACCATCAAACAATATTATGGCAAGTCTGCTTCACGAAGCAGGTGGTCAATGAAGCATCAATTTTGGCCGACATTACTCAAGACCTCATGACCAACCCGGATATTACATCACATCTGATGCAAGGCTTAATAGCCAACCCGAATTCAAGCAGGCGCTGCCGAGAGCTTTCCTCCTGTCGGTACATCCCAGGACACCGCAAGGCTTGCCAACGCTTCACATGTGAGCACAAAAGAGAGTTTTAGTATGGCACATGTGGAGGACGATGAGTTGGCAGCTAGGGAGCGGGAGTTGGAAGTCCAGCGCCATGAGCATGAGTTGGAAATGAAAAGGCGTGAGCTTGAGTTGGACTCCAAACGACGTGAGCTCGAAATGTTAGCAAAGGTATTTATTCATTATTAATGTCCAAAATAGTCAAATAATTACTTGTGTTTTTTTTTAATTATCAAAAACTTATATATTTTATTTTCCTAAACTGAAGGCCAAGTCGACGTCGGTGTCGCTGTCGCTGTCACCTATCACTCGTTTGTTCTCACTTGGTGAGGATTATGCGTATGAGATTTTTGCATGTCCATTGGAGCACGATGGATGGGTGGCACGCCCAGATCAACAGAGGATATTTTCCTTCGTTGGTGACGATCTCGGAACGCTTGCGAAATAACGTCTGGATGAACAAGCAATGTCATCTCTACCGTGCACGTAAGTTAATTTTAATTTTATAACTTATTTATTTTTGGTATTTTTCCATTTAATAATTTATTTTAATTTCAATATATATATATTATGTAATTAACATCCACACCCTTTTCATATCTTAGGTATCTCCATCGTCTTCAGCTTGATAAGGGCGTTGCATCAGTTTACGGTTTCTTAGATCCGTCAATCCTTCTACCCGAGTTCTTTGCTGGCGATGCATTGAGTAAATACATAGGGAAGGTGTTGGGAGACAATCCGAAAGAATTATATCTGGCTCCCTACTGTATGAATGACCATTAGCAGTTGTTGGTACTTCACCCGTCTAGGCATACTGTCATATTCTTCTGCTCTCTCCACCATGATCCGCCACCGAAGGTGGTGGAAGCTGTAAATATGTAAGTAAATAATCTTAAATTTAATTTAAGTTTTAATATCATTTGTTTTTAGTTTATTACACACATGATAAATGAGTTTGTTAATTGATCGACATGATTATTTGTTTATGATAGCGCGCTGAAGGCGAGTAGCATAAGTTGCGCCAACGGGAGAAGTAGGACTTCTAAGGCTAAAGCAAATCCTGTATGGAACATCCTCAAGGTTTGGTAGTTTATTTATCAAATAATTATTATTATAATTACTAATTTATGTGTATATTCAACTGACGTTGAAATTAATTTTGTTGGTAGTCTCGATTTCAACCTGACAGTTGGTCGTGCGGCTATTATGTGATGCTTCATATGCTGAACATAGTCTCCGCATCTATTACGGATGGATGGAAGAAGGTAATTTTTAAACAACTTGTTAAATTATATATTATAGTTTTGAAGATGACTTGCATTGATGTTATTGTTATTATTTGAACATGTCTAGGCATTTATCGACCAATCGCCTATTGAACAAGATGAGTTAAGAGACTTGAGGATGCGCTTCGCCGAATTCTTCTTCAAGTATGCGGCTGAAAAAGGAATTGACAACATACCTCCGCACTACTTAGATAAATAGTTTTTTTGTTAGACTTTAGAAACTAATTAATAACATGTATATATATATCCTTAGATAGTTTTGTTTTTTAGACATTGGAACTAAAATTTATTTATATATATACATAGGTTTTGGTTTTAAGTCCCCCATTGTTCAATTTTCCTTTGCAATTCTGTAATGTGTGTGATATTCTGTGTTACTGGGACTGAATGCAGGGATAGCTGAGGGGAGTGATATTTTAAAACTGAATTTAAAAAAAAAAAACTTATTAACGTCAGTTGTATCAAACAACTGACGTTAATAGTATTTTATAAAATATACAGTACTCTATTAACGTCAGTTCCTTAACAAAACCGACGTTAAAATAAAACTATTAACGTCAGTTCTTTAAAACAACTGACGTTAGTTTTAACAAAATCAACGTCCGTTGTATTAAAGAACTGACGTTAATAGTTTTATTTTAACGTCGGTTTTGTTAAGGAACTGACGTTAATAGTGTTATATTTAACGTCAGTTCTCAACTGACGTTAAAATAGTAACTATTAACGTCAGCTGTATTTACGTCAGTCAGTATTCTGACGTAAAAAATCAATTTTAACTGACGTAAAAAGCACTTATTGCACTAGTGTGATTTCTGATTTCAAATTCACATCCTCTCTCTTTTTCTCTCTCCGGAATGCTTCAATAATCTCTTCTTCTTCCTCTTCATTTTTTTCAAACCCTCCATGGATTCTCTTTCCTTCAAGCTTTTTCTCCTTCTTGAAGCTTCTCACAAAAGCTTTTTTCAGAAACTCTTTCAGCTCATCAACGACGAGAACGGAAATAGGAAGCTATTCTTTGTTGTTGCTTCATCATCGGGCGAGACGACGGCCACCTTTGAAGAGTTGAACCTCTCTCTGAAACTACTTGAAGGGACTGTGCGACTACCAGGTAAATTTAAGCTTAAATTTGTTGTGTACAATTGATATTTTACACACACACGCATTTAAAGGAAGGTTTTCCATAATTGTTGCTTAAAATCTCGATTCTATCTCTTCATAATCTATGATTTATATCATTTCTACCAGTACGACAAGGGACCTCGCAATTCAGTTCGATCCACTCAAATGGGAAGAATGTGTTTTTCTCAGGGAGTTTACTGTGACCTACCATTTCATTTATATGCAAGCACCATGGATTTGTTAAGCTGCTGAAGGTAGCATTTTTCTTTTGGATATATTACATGTTTACATTTAATTCTATTCAAGCTGAAGGTAGCATTTTCTTCCTTTTTCTGTTAGAACAGCTTTCAATGTTGTCATAAAGAGGGTTTCAATACTATTTTTTCTAGCACAACACATATTTGATGAAAGTCCTTACTGGTTTGAATCCCCTGATCCTTACTGGTTTGAATCCCCTGAAAGTCCTTCTTTGTTTTAATTAATTATAAATTTATCATAATTTTCTTTCCTGACTTTAATTAGTGTATTGTTGAAGCTACCATTATACTATTTGATCTAATATAAGGACTATGTTGCAGTTGTTAGTGCTAAATGGGTTATTGTAAAATACCTTGCAGGTTTTAAGGTTATGATAGAGATGTATTGCTGCACTTCAACAAGTTCAAGAAGGCACCCAAATTTTATGAGGTTAAGATAGAGATGTATTGCTGCACTTCATCCTCTGATGCAGTTGATTTGTCTTCACAAGAACCTAAGAAGTAAGTCAAAAGTTGTGGGTATTATTTGCTTAGTGTAGAACATTCTGCATTTCTATTGATCGATTCCTGCATGATTCTCATTCTCAAGCTGTGGGTGAACAGAGGACAAGACTTAAAACAGCAACATCAACCTATTGGGGACAAAATGGTTGCATCTGAAGGAAGGAAAATCAATGCTATGGTGATTGAAATTTTTTTCCCCTGTTCCAAGAGTTTAACCTTCAGCATATAGAGATTATTATTTTTCAAAATGGTTAATAGTCATTATATGGCATCTCATAATTTACTTTTATTGATTAATGTCTTGAATGTAGAAATGAGCTTTTGATTGAAAATGGTATGTATTTTCCTTTTTATCAATTGTTTCCTCTTATTCTTTAATCATTGCCCTATTTCATGCCTTCCAATTGGTGCATAAAATTTGATTTTCATTTTGAAAGTACTACTACTACATAAGTTGAAGGATTTTTTATTTAGAGCTAAACCCAATTAAGGAGTAATAGTACTTATCTAAGATTGTAATAAAGATAGAATACAATTTTATGTATCATTCTATTTTTTTGGAAAAAAGGCTGTCTCATAATCAATGCTTTAGATGTTGTCAAAACGAGGGTTGCAAGGTTATTTTTCTAGCACAAGACATATTTGACGAAAGTCCTTAGTGGAAGTTTGATATCCCCAATATTTCAAGTATCTTCTAATATTGTTTTTTGATGCACTGTGGAAGTTTGGGCACTTGACTAAGTTTTATTTATTGCTTGAATATCTTCAGAAGTTGGTTTGCTCGACTGAAAAATCTCAAAAGCTATGTTGAACCCAGTTGAGTATTCTAGAATTGAATTTCCTAATATCAATGTGGTAAGGATAACTAGCAAATGGTTTATGAGTAGTTAAGTTTGGTTGCTCATGGTTCTACTTCTGGTTCTAGGTCCAACTCGGGAGGGCTATTACCATTTCTTCACCTTAGTGCATCTCCTCAACTTGATGACAAGATTCAATGGCTATGAATCATTTGGGGGTGGCTCATCAAAATATGTTAATGAATATTTTTATAAGTATATGCAGGTTCTGTACCATAATAAAACTCATTTGCTTGATTTTTTAATTTAATTATTTTTGGATGCCTTATGCATTGATGTGTGAAGGATTTACATTACCACTTATTCTTTAAAAATGTGTCATTTGTTTTTAATTGTTGGGTGAAGCATATTAACTCAAATGCTTTACTGGCTTTTATATGTTATGCTCATATTCCTATTGCATCTGATCCTTAGGAGGGAGGGACATGATCTCCTATGTTTTTTTAGTAAAATCCCTATAAATCTTCTGCAGTTGGTTGCAACACATGAAATTGGTATTCATTGTCTGTATTTTTTTATGAATGACCTACTTAGAAGACTATTCATGTTCAATCAAACAAGAATTGGATGGGTAGTAAAGAGGTTTCCTTCAATATACCAATAATAAAGAGGTTTCCTTTAAAACTGTAATCGTGAGTTTGCGTTAGTTGTTATTATGCCTTTAAAAATTTCTCAAGTTAATGCATGCATTATACTTGCAGATAATTGAAAGATGTTATCCGTTAGACTGTTGCTTATGTTATACTCTATTCTATAATATATGACATTGCCTTTTTGCATGAATGTTGTACGGGGAGTTTTTAACTTACTGCTCTGTGGGGAGGTTGTCCTTATGTGTTTGATTGGAGGATGGATTTAGGTGAAGGAATGCAGAAGTTGGATTTTTGTATGAAATGAAGTTGATGTAAGTGGTTTGTTTTTGACTATTACTAAATTTATAACATATTTGATTTGTTTTTACTGAATAATGGCTTGCATAACTGTTGGTCATCTCCTTATATGTATTCTTCTTCATCCTGCCCAAATTTACCCTCTGATTATTTTTTCCCTAAGCAATTTAGCTTTTTGCTATCCATGATGTAGTTTTTGTTTGTGCTGAAGCCAAATGTTGAAGTGTAAAGTTATCTAATAACCTACACCTTACTTTTGCTTCGGGACACTTTCAAGGATTAGAGCTGTCAAAGGGGGCTATCAAAACTGAGGCACATGTTCTTTTTTGTTCTTCAATTGATTCATATTTTTTGTTCTTCAAATGTTTTAATAACCTTTATGCTCTCCAATCATTTGTTAATTTTTGAATGAATTTTCTCTCTCATACTCTCATATCTCAATCTCTGCTCTAGAACATATTTTTTTTGCACTGACTATGTTTTAGAAAGTAAATTTAAGCATGATAGTGAAATCCATGTTAATCCAAAATGAAGAGTGAGTTCATTGATAACTTTTGTTGCCATTTGAAATGGGAAGCATCACTACAGTGAACCTAGAAAACCTAGACAAAATAACCAAGCTTTACCATTTAGCACATTGGCATGCTTAGCACTTGCTACATGTCACGCATGGTATAAAATCATCTGACAAATGTCAGAGTTGTGTTTTATAATGGTGCATGAGAATGAGTTGGGGTGGCTCTTTTTTCATCCAAAAATGGTACTATGTGGTATACAAGTTGATTTCTATGTCAATTTAATTAAACCATTTGATTATGTTTGATCCTTCTTCACTTTTGTACTGGCCGAGAATGTAAGACCGAGAACTCGTCTATACACCGGACCAACCGAGCTTACCCCCGCGAATGGGCCTTGACCCAAACTCCTCCGAAGCCGAGGACATGTCAGCACACCTGACACCCGAGAATAACTACTCGGCCCCAAGCTATCCATCCGCAGCTAACTGGGCCGAATATCTCGCTAGCCATAATGTCACTCCGGACAATCAGGCTCCGGATATCTCTCCCCATGATCGCGATCTGATCCAAATATTCCTCCGCTTATTTCGGAGCCTGATCCTGAGAGAACAACTATAAATAGGGGGCTTACCCCTCATTCTAGAACTACGTTTGCTTTGATTCCCTTTTGGATACGTAGGAGCAGAATCCACATTCTGTCAAGCACAATCCAAAAACACCCCACTAATCCTCGTTCAGCCGAGTATTTCATACCCGAGATATTTGGCCGGAACATTTGGCGCCGTCTGTGGGAATCGAAGCAAATATTTTCCCATACCACACAAAAATGGTGAGGACGAGAAGCGGAAACTGCAGGAGGGAGGAGCCAAGGAATGCCAACAACGGAGTTAACGGAGATAATGGAGAACAGTCCGTAGGCCCAGCAGGAATGACTGACAACCCCGTGGTTCAGGAGCTTCTCGCACAGGTTGCAGCGCTGAGAAGGGAGAATGAAGAAATCCGCCGGCAGAATGACCGTCGGGAGAGAGAGCCGAGCAGGAGAGGGTCGGTCTCCTCCTCACATGAAAGAGAGCGCCGAGCCTCCCGAGATTGAGGGGTCCAGAAACTTATATCGGGAAGGAGGTCCTCGCTCCGGGCTTCCCACCACAACAACCGAGAAGAGGAAGAGGGATTCCCTAAGCGGGCCCTGAATCTTCACTCCAAACGAACGGACTTAATGACGGGGCCCGCTGCGGAAGCCGAGGCATCCTTTCACGAATGATATCATGGGGGTCCCCTTGCCAGCCAACTACAAGCCCATCAACATTGACAAATATGATGGCACCTCGGACCCTGAGCGCCACTTGGACGCCTTCACCACGCAGATGTACCTTTTTACGGATGACGACGCTGTCATGTGCAAAGTTTTCCCAACCACACTGAAGGAGGCAGCGTTGACTTGGTACACCCAGCTACCCCCAGCCTCGGTGGACTCTTTTGATACATTCGTGGCTAGGTTCAGCGCTCAGTTTGCCACGAGCCGAGCCCACCAGAAAACCTCGGCCTCACTGGTGAACTTCAGGCAAGAGAAGAATGAATCCCTGCGCAACTTCATGGCCAGATTCAGCAAGGAGGCGGTACTCATCCCCAATCTCAGTGCCGATGTTGCATTACACACCATCCTGACCGGGTTGAGACCTGGCCCTTTTGCTAGGTACTTAGCTCGAAAACCGCCAGCCGATATGGACGAACTGAGAAGAAAAGCTGCAGGTTACATCAATATGGAGGAGGTAGAGGAGTCCAAGAAAAGGGATCGGACCGATGAGGTTGACAGGCGAGAAGGTAGAGACAAGAGGAGGGCAGGGGGTGACAAGCCGAGATTGAAAGGCCCGGCCGAGCATTTCCGGAGAGGGGACCGAAGTATGATCATTATACTCCCCTCAACACAAATCGGGCTCGGGTGTTCGAGGAAGCGTCTGGCGCGAGCTTCCGCAGCTCCCAAAGGGTGGCCACACCCCAAACGCGGATCGCCGAAAGCATTGTCGGTTTCACCGCAACTATGGCCATACCACCGAGGAGTCTTTGGGTCCTACGAGATAAAATTGAAGAACTGGTTCAGCCGCCACCTCAAGCAACTTTGTCCGAAGAAACAACAACAACGTGAGAGGCGGGGAAACAAAAGAAGAGAGGGTGACCAAGCCCGAGGAGGGCGGCGATCGAAGAAATGAGGAGAGAGAGCAGAGACCGAGAAAAAGCGAGAATGAAAGACGGGAAGAGGATAATGTCATCCGGGGGGTGATAAACACCATCTCAGGAGGGTTCGCGGGGGGAGGCACCACAAGTTCAGCTCGGAGAAGACATATGCGGGTCATCCGAGCTATTAACTCGGTATCTGGCAAGCCTCCCCGGAGTTCCCCCCTATTATCTTTTCTGATGAAGATTTTGTGGGAGTAGATCCCAACCAGGATGACCCCATGGTGATCACCGTACAGTTGGCCAACTTCTCGGTCAAAAGAACCCTCGTCGATCAGGGGAGCTCCGCGGATATATTGTACTACTCAACGTTTCAGAAGTTAGGGATCCCGGAGAAATCAGTTCGGCCGTATGACAGTAAACTCGTTGGCTTCGCAGGGGAGCAGGTTGATACTCGGGGATATATTGACCTCTTGACCACTTTTGGCGATGGCAGAGCTTCTAAAACCATCATGGTCAGGTATGTGCTAGTTAACGCAGTTACATCGTATAATATCCTGATCGGAAGGTCGTCCTTGAACGAGTTAGGGGCCGTGGTCTCTACTCCCCACCTCACGATGAAATTCCCCTCCAGCTCGGGAGATATAGTGGCTGTCCGAGCAGATCAGAGTATGGCAAGACAGTGCTACGCTGATAGTTTGCGGGTGAGCAAACTTAAACCCGCACCAGTAGAAACCCTAGACAGGGGGAAGGACAAGGCGGTGAATTCAGTAAACTCCGTTGAGCTGGATCCCAGGATGGACGTGCAGGAACAACGTCCACAACCTATTGAGGAGCTAGAGAAGTTCCAACTCGGCGCTCGGCTGAGCAAAGTGTACTAAGCTCGGTGGTCACCTTGAGCCTACTCAAAAGAAGAAATAAAGCAAGTCTTTGCGCAAATGCCGATCTATTCGCCTGGACCACATCTGACATGCCGGAATTGATCCCAACTTTTTATGCCATAAATTGGCAATCTGTCCCGAGGCGGCCATGGCCCGAAAAAAGGAGATTAGGTGAAGAGAGGAGAAAAGTAGTCGAAGAGGAGACAGCGAAGTTGGTCAAGGCCAACTTTATCTGAGAAGTAGAATACACCACATGGTTGGCCAACGCCGTTCTCGTCAAGAAAGCAAATGGCAAGTGGCGCATGTGCACTGATTACACGGACTTGAACAGAGCATGCCCGAAAGACTCTTATCCCTTGCCGAGTATTGACAGATCGTTGGCCGGGGCTTCGGATACAGAATTTTAAGCTTCTTGAATGCGTACTCGGGTACAACCAAATTAGAATGTACCCCTGGATGAGGAGAAAACCGCCTTCATCATCGAGGGGTCAAATTATCGCTCTGAGTAATGCCGTTTGGGTTTGAAGAATGCGGGAGCTACGTATCGGGAGACTTATGGACCGAGTATTTGAGAAGCAAATTGGCGGGACCATGGAAGTATATGTGGATGACATGGTAGTGAAATCGATGACCCCACCACCACCCTATGGATCCGGAAGAAATATTTCAGCAATTGAGAAGGTTCAACATGAGGCTCAACCCGGGAGAAGTGTGTTTTCGGCGTCCAGGGGGTAAATTCCTCGGCTTTATGCTTACCCACCGGGAATTGAAGCCAATCCCGATAAGTGCCGGGCCGTAATTGAGATGAGAAGCCCGCGAACGTTAAAGAAGTACAAAGATTGGCGGGGCGGTGGCGTCATTATCTCGGTTCCTACCCAAATCCAGAGAAAGCTCGGCCTTTCTTTAAGTCGAAGAAGCCCCAAACCTTCAAATGGACCGAGGACTGCTGAAAAGGCTTTTGTCGACTTCAAGGACTTTCTGTCCTCCCCGCCGATATTAACAAGGCCCATCTCGGGAAAGAATTGTATCACGTATCTCAGATCTCTGTCAGCCTCCGAGAATGCTATTAGCGCGGTCATCGTGCAGGAGGTAGAGAAAGCCCAAATGCCAGTATACTTCATCAGTAGGGTGCTCCATGATGCCGAAACTCGGTATCAAGTTATTGAGAAGCTGGTCTTAGCCTTGGTGACTGCAGCTCGGCGGTTGCGCCCGTGCTTTCGAGTCACCAAGTGGTTGTTAAGACGGATCACCCCATCAAACAGATACTCAAAAACCCGAATGGCGGGCGTATGATTGCTTGGTCGAGTAGAGTTGTCCGAGTTTGGCTTGAAATACGAGATGAGAGGACCTCTGAAATCACAATGCCTGTCTGACTTCATAGCCGAGCTCCATCCACGGCCAGAAGCTGAGGATACATGGTGGAATCTATACGTGGATGGATCCTCAAATATCGAGGGGCGATGGAGCGGGGGTGATTCCCGAAGGACCAGGAGATTTGATCTTGGAGCAATCGTTGAAATTCGAGTTCAAAACCTCGAACAACCAAGCCGAGTATGAAGCTCGATAGCGGGACTAAAGGTCGCGAATGAAATGGGGCGAAGGCTGTCAAGAGTGCCGGAAGTGATTCACAACTAGTCACCGGACAAATATCCGGAGGCTATCAGACGAAGGAACCTCAGCTCACCAGATATTTGTGTAAGGTCAACCAGCTAATCTCCGGCTTTGAAAAGTTCACCATTGAGCACATTCCCCGAGAAGAAAACACTCGGGCTGATTTGCTGTCTAAGCTTGCCAGCACAAAGAAGCCGGGACACCACAGAACGGTTATTCAAGAAACCCTCAATGAACCAAGCATTGGGACAGAAGAGGTGATGGCCAACGAGTTGGTTGACCGAGAGTGGATGGCACCTATCTGGGAGTACTTATCCTCAGAAGCTCTACCCTCGGATCAGGCTGAAGCCAGGAAAGTCAGGCTAAGGGCGAGTCATTTCACCATAATCGCCGGGGAGCTGTATAAGCGAGGATTCTCGGCGCCTTTGCTAAAATGTCTGACCAAGGCACAATCTAAGTATGTCATGGAAGAGGTTCACCGAGGAATCTGTGGTTTTCACAGTGGAGGCAGATCAATGGCCTCCAAGATAGTCCGAGCAGGGTATTATTGGCCTACCCTTAGAGCTGATTGCATGGAGTGGACGAAGCGGTGTGATGAGTGCCAGAGATGTTCCAATGTAAATCATACCCCCCCTGAAGAACTTCACACATTAAACTCGCCTTGGCCGTTTGCAATGTGGGGAATGGACATACTGGGGCCTTTCCCAGTAGCCAAAGGCCAAGTCAAATTCCTACTGGTAGCCGTGGACTACTTCACCAAATGGATCGAAGCAGAGCCTTTGGCTAAGATTACCGTCGAGAAGGTGCAGAAATTTGTGTGGAAGAGCCTTATTTGTAGGCACGGAATTCCCTTCGCAATCGTTACTGACAACGGAAGACAATTTGTGGATAAGAAGCTACGGGAATTCTATGACAACCTCGGTATCAAGCACCAGGTTACATCCGTTGAGCACCCCCAAACCAATGGGCAGGCCGAAGCAGCTAACAAGATCATCCTCGGGAGAGTCAAGAAAAGAGTAGGAAGATCTAAAGGAACCTGGGCAGAGGAGTTACCGAGTATTCTCTGGGCCTATCACTGTACGCCTCAATCTACCACTCAAGAAACACCCTTCAGGCTGACGTACGGAACCGACGCCATGGTCCCAGTAGAGGTTGGGGAACCGTCTTTCCGACGTGTGCAACACGAGCCGAACGACAATGAGAGCAATATGAGGATCGAACTTGACTTGGTAGAAGAGGTTAGGGAGGAAGCCAGAATCAGAGAAGAAGCCTGCAAACAGAGAGCCACTAGAAGGTATAATTCAAGAGTAAGGCCGAGGAGCTTTCTGCGCGGAGACTTAGTGCTGAGAATAAAAGGGGAAGCAAGGAAGGACCGCACGGAAGGCAAGTTAGCGGCAAATTGGGGAGGACCATTCCGAGTAGTTGAAAACCTGGGGAACGGGGCCTATAGGTTAGAAGAATTGTCGGGAAATCCTATCCCGAGGACTTGGAATGCCTCTCATTTGAAGTTTTATTACAGCTGATGTATATAGTCGGGTGCTGTACTCTTTTTCCTACCTCGGTATTTTTTCCCAAAATGGGTTTTGACCGGGGAGGTTTTAACGAGGCACACCGCGGACTCCATTCAATAAAAAGCAGAATTTATTATGAATATGGTTTTATTTTTCCTTGCTTTGCCGAAGTATTTATTTTGCAGACATCCTATTTTAATGGCCGAGTACGAGCCGTCGTCAGAGGGGCCAAGTGTGAGCCCGGCGGCCGAGTACGAGCCGTTGTCAGAGGGGCCAAGTATGAGCCCGGCGGCCGAGTACGAGCCGTTGTCAGAGGGGCTGCAATGAGCCCGGCGGCCGAGTACGAGCCGTCGTCAGAGGGGTCAAGTGTGAGCCCGGCGGCCGAGTACGAGCCGTTTGCCGAGTTCGAGCCAGTCAGAGGGGCCAAGTTTGAGCCCGGCACGAGCCGTTCAATCCCAAAGGCCAAGTTTGAGCCTAGAGGCCGCGTACGAGCCAATGGCCGAATCCGAGCCGTTTAATTCTCAAGGCCAAGTTTGAGCCTGGTGGCCGAATACGAGCCATAAAGTTAAGTATAAAGGTCAAGCACGATCTTACTAGCCGAATCCGAGCTACTATTAAGTTATTGACGTTGAGTTCAAGCTACGAAAATAGTAAAGCTGAATATGCGCAAAAAACAAAACTCGTAAAGGCCAAGTATGAGCCATTATTTTATTAAGAAAACCGAATACAATGCACAGGGCGAAAATAAAGCCAAGTTTGATACATTCAAGGAAACCGAGTACAACGAGCAAAAATAAAGCTAAGTTTGACTCTTGAAAAGTCATTCACGGGACTGAGTGCAGCGCTGAGGTTGAAAGCCGAAATTGAAAATAAGGGCCACTCGGCCCCCAGTCCCCCCGATTCAACGCCACCACGCTCTCTTAAGGGAGGCTGTAGTTCACACTCCCCCCTGAGAAAGCTGGACGATGAGGTGCTCGGCTGACTCCGGGAGTAGACGACCTCTACCCCTTTCTCGACTCCCGAAGATTATTATTCTCCCAGTTAACATCCTTCTTGAGGGATCGAGGAATTCTGGATCCCATCTCCCACTTACATCCTTTTTTGCGGATGTGAAACCCGAAAAAGGATGTTAACTGGGAGAGGGGAACGTAAACCCCTGATGTTAGCATAGAACTACTCGGGTGGAAGAAAGGTAAGAAACGAACTTGGTTGATAGAAAAGGATGAGGAATGAACAAGTGAGAAGGGTCCTATTTATAGGCAAGAAAGGAAGTATTATGTGTTTATTGGGAAAACAAACCTCGAAACCAAGCAAAAGGCAGCGATTGCGTGAACCCATTACGGTTTCCAAAAGCATTTAATGCATGGCAGCGCAAAATAAAAAACACGTGCTTTTCGTGTAACGACCACCGTCCATTTTGGATGGTGAAGTATTTCGGCCTTAGCCGAAGATTCGATGGACAAGCCAAACACAAGAATCAGCAAAATGATAATGATATTCATTCAAGTAATCAGGTTACAAGGGCATGAGCCCAGTACAAAGGATGAACAAAAAACTATTAACAGCTACTCCCCCCTATGGCTTTCCTCGGCCTCTACATGATCGTCTGGAGAGCCCCCCACTACGTCCACCTCTTCCTCCCCCCGGGAATGATGGGAACAAGTTCCCCATTTACCACCTCCATGTTCACATCGGCCCCCGAAAGGTCGATGCCGGGAACCAGAACCTCAGCTTGGGCAATGCCTTTGTCAAAACCTTTCCGGTGCTCGATGACAATGCAGCGGGTGGCCTCCCTTACGTCCTCCTCGAGCAGTATCTTAGCCTGGATCTCAGCCTCCAAGGCAGCTTTGAGTCGATCAATCTCGGCCTGAGCCTCTTTGATCTTTTCTTCGGCACGAGCCTTATCTTCTTCCATTCGAGCTCTGCTTTCCTCGGCTGACTTCGCCCGAGAATCCAGCTCGGAGTTCCGAGTGTTAATATCAGCAATGGTGGTAGTCAAGCGTTCATTCTCGGAAGCAATCCGGGAAAGATCCCCCTTCAACCTCTCTATAGCAGCGAACTCAGACTCCAATTGCTGAGACTTCCTCTCGGTCTCCGTCACCTCTCGGCTACAGAAACGAGCCAAAGCCGCAGCACGAAGGCAGTAGACCGAGAGGGCCTCCATGCTGGACCGGGCCCCCTGCTGCTTGATAAGCCGAAGATCAGCGGCTTTTAAGAGGGTCGAGTCGAAAGAGGAGGAGGGGTTGAAGTCTTCACCCCAGAGAGATGAAGTCCCCGCCTTGGTGGTGGTGTTGTACCATTTCGGCTCGAGGGGGTAGAAAGTGGCTGTTCTCGCCCCACGATTTGCGTCCCCGAGTAGTGGGGCGAGGGAGCTTGGGCCGAGGAAGAGGAGAATCTTCGGCCACCACTTCAACCTCTGCCCTCTTCCTTTTTTGAGGGGCAGATGACGAAGCCCCTTTCGCAGAAACCTTGGTGGGAGGAGGTCTTTTCTGCTTCTTCTCGGCTGAAGAGGGACCCTGACCCTCTTTACCAACACCAGCCTTGACAAGCTTTGAAAAGTCGAACTTTCCCATGATGACTGTCAAAAAGAAAGAGTTGTTAGTATAACAACACAGGCAGAAAATACTTAAGGAATTAAAAAGCCGAGCACTTACTTTTAAGATCGGACCTTGGGGTGGAGGAGAAGGGGAGTTTCATAAGGCGTGCACAATGGAGGGGCCGAGGAAGACCCTCTAGTACATCTATATCCCGCCTATCCTCGGCGGGAGGGAACGATACTCGAAGCCGACGAATTTTGTGGGAGAGGATTGCCAGTATAAAGGAAACTTGGCATGTTTATTCTCGTCAAAAAAGTGGGAGGTATGAGAACTCGAAGGGCGAACACGGAAGAAGCCAACCTTGAAGTCTTTATAAGACGAGGCGAATAAACTAAGAAGACCTCTTCGGTTCAACCCATTAAGGGATACCCATCCCTTTTTCTCGCCAAATCTGGTTTGATAAAAATACAAAAATTTTGGAGTGGTAGGCTCTATCCTTATGTATTTACATAGAATCTGAAAGGCTTTCATAAAAGCCCAGCTGTTAGGGTGAAGCTGAGTAGGTGCGACGTTCATGGTTCTCAGAACGTCGCACTCAAACTCAGTAAAGGGAAGAGACACATGCAGTTTGTCAAAAAGTGTTTTATACATGTATGTAAAGGGAGGCTCGGAAAGACACACTCGGTGCTCGTGCACGGAGAGCAAATAAACTCGGACTCGTCCCCTGAGGCCGAGATATTGATATGGGACCGAAGTTCAACAATAGAACCAGGAGTCTGGTAGTCAGAAAAAAAGGTTCCAACCTCCCCTTTAACCCAGGTATACCCGGGAAGGGTAATATCGGGAATGGGGTGTTTAGGAACCCTAAGGCGTTGTTTGCGGGCGGCGGGTTTGGACACTCTAGGAGGGGGAGAACCAGACCTAGGCGAATCAGACTCGGAAGAATCTGAGTCAGTCGAAGATGACCCGGAGGAGGATGGTTCCGCCTCCCCAACACTCGGCTCCGCGAAGGAACAAGAAATGAAGGGATCCCCAATGGGGAAACTTCACCCTCAACCAGAGGCGAAGTATTTGACTCGAAAGACATAGATGAACTCATGTCCGAAGGTCGAAACAGAGCTTAGAAGCACGAAGGAAGAGAAGAGACGGAGCGTCACGGAGGATGACAAGCAGAGGAACAAGGGCAGAAGCTTGGAAGACGAGGGTGAATGGCAGAGAAGGGTAAGCAAAGTAGGAGGGAGTTGGCGCCGGAGGAGGTATTTATAGCCTGCAATTGGTGGCCCATTGTCCATTGGGCCCAAAAAGGGGCGCGACTTTTGATTGTCCCGACGCGACTTTTGATTTTCCCCCCATTAAATGGGCGCGGAACTCTAGGGTTTCTTGTCTGTGGCGTGCCGAAGAAGTAATAGGGGAATAATTGCTTTCTCTGACAGAGAGAGAAGACTTGATTGAAATGACAGCTGAGAATGTGGATAACTGCATAACCGAAGAATAAGCTCGGTTTTCATACGTATCAGCTCCTTCGCTTATTCAAGCTCGGAGCTCGGGGGGCTTGTGTACTGGCCGAGAATGTAAGACCGAGAACTCGTCTATACACCGGACCAACCGAGCTTACCCCCGCGAATGGGCCTTGACCCAAACTCCTCCGAAGCCGAGGACATGTCAGCACACCTGACACCCGAGAATAACTACTCGGCCCCAAGCTATCCATCCGCAGCTAACTGGGCCGAATATCTCGCTAGCCATAATGTCACTCCGGACAATCAGGCTCCGGATATCTCTCCCCATGATCGCGATCTGATCCAAATATTCCTCCGCTTATTTCGGAGCCTGATCCTGAGAGAACAACTATAAATAGGGGGCTTACCCCTCATTCTAGAACTACGTTTGCTTTGATTCCCTTTTGGATATGTAGGAGCATAATCCACATTCTGTCAAGCACAATCCAAAAACACCCCACTAATCCTCGTTCAGCCGAGTATTTCATACCCGAGATATTTGGCCGGAACAACTTTCTATACACATACTTAAGCAGATTTGAGATATGTGAGGTATATTGTGTTATGTGTAGAGTATTATTCATGTACCAAGAAAAAAGGGATGAAAGTAAGGAAGGCTATTGTTTAACCTCTTGAATTGCCATTTTGTGCAGGTTTGGTCATTACACAATTCCTAGGGAGATGGATGAGGTTATCTGCGGAATCAATCTCAGTACTAGGTAGCCTATTTCTTTTTATGAGATGACGATACTAAGACTCAATGCCTTCATTGCTTAAGCAGAGGAGTTCAATTTGTTGATTTTGGCCTATATGTATTGGTGATTTTGAGAATAATGATGAGATATATGATGTTGTTGTTAAATTTTAATTTAATAATTTGTGGATTAGCATTAATTGGTGATTAAATTATTAATATATCAGTTATAAAATTAATTCTTAATTACGTAACCAATTGGTGAAATTGTTGTTGGGTATTTACTAAAGAGTGACCCTATGATGGGCTGGGTCATTCTAATGTTAACCCGTTGAGAGGTCCCTACTCTCTGCTGGTAGGTTATAAGAATTGCCTCCCCATTAGGCATTCTAACAGACAAACACACATACTGAACCAACCAGAAAGAGAGAAGTAACTCTCACATTCTGATCCACTGTTCATCTCCCTCTCACAATCTGATCTACTGTGATGGATTCTGCGACTCTCCAAGGTGTGAAATTCTTCTCCTCTCCTTTGATTAACATGAATCATATGCTATGATTTGTATCTGTATGATGTTTAGAATTATAGGTTTTCCTTCAATTGGTATCAGAGCCAAGGATAGATACATGTTATAGCTATTCTGAAAATTATATGAACCCTAATTTATGTTTTTCAATCAAGATGCAAAATCTTTTTAGGGATTTTCATATCATGTTATATCAATATTGTAAAAATTTTGTTTGCCCAGAATTTTTTTTCTTCAGCAACTTTCGTTTTTCATGCCTTGTTCTTCAAAATTCGAAACTATGATTCTGGCCAATGATTTCGAAAATTGTTTGAGGGCTTTTCTTCCCACATGTTATTCGAGTAACATACTCGAAAATCGTTGGATTTCATCAAATAAAACGTGAGAAATCGATGGTTTTTCGTTTCCTGTTTGCGTAAAAAAAGCCCCAACTCGTTCGATCGCCCCGCGAGTGTATTCTCGCCTCGCGATTCTGGGCATCAGCATCTGTGGAATTCCAGATTCGCCTCGCGAGATTATTCTCGCCTCGCGAACCTGAAAGCCAGCAGAACAGTGAAATTGTCATCCTCTCTGGGTCGCCCCGCGACTACGCTTCTCGCCTCGCGACCCCGAAGGCTGACTGTTCTAGGAAAATGAAAGGTCTCTGGGTCGCCCCGCGACTACTCTTCTCGCCTCGCGACCCCGAAGGCTGACTGTTCTAGGAAAATGAAAGGTTTCTGGGTCGCCTCGCGAACACTTGACTCGCCTCGCGAGTACCCGCGAGAAGACCAAACGTTGCTGACTTTTCACAAGATTCGCCTTGCGAGATACCTCTCGCCTCGCGAATATTTTATATGGTTAAATCCGAAAAATATATTGTATTTTTTTAATACTGTACTCTAAGGTTTTGATCTAAAATTTTGTGATTGTTCCCTACTTTTTTGTGACACTTTGATATGTTATACTCTCCTTGATCATGTGTCATATAGATGGAATTAATTTTAGAGCCTTATGTGAATTAAGTTGTGTGTTCTATGCTGCATTTGTTATACAATATAATTTTTCTAATGTATAATTGTAGCATGACTATTGATATTTTGTATAGTTATGAACTCACCTATCGTGGGTATAATTATACAAAATTTGTGTTGTTAAATAATTAATTATTCTAATGTGTTATATTTGTATTATATTAATAATAATTATACCCTATCGGTGTAATATTATTAATGTAATTCGTTATTATACATCGTACTATTGTCTCAAGCTTATGTCAATTATGGTTTTCAAGTACCCCATCGGTATTAGAAATTTTGGTGATGTAAGTTTTGTACATTGTATTATTCTTCTTATTATATTTCTTGTTTATTATGATTCGGGACCCTTAGGCGGAATTATAATGAATAAGAAATTTGTATTATGGGCAAGATTGGTGAACACATATATGGAATCATATTACCTTCAATCCTTAATGATTCCTTATTCTTTGTTTTATGTCACCTCCTTCCCAAATTCTCTCAAAACTCTAAATGGGACAAACTATGAGGACTGGAAAGAGTCTCTAGATCTCTACTTAACTATTGCCGACTTGGATCCGGCCTTAAGGGAAGACAAGCCAGCAGCTCTCTCACAGATGAATCTACTGCAGACACAGGGATTGCTTATGAGAAATGGGAACACTCTAATAGAGTGTGCCTGAAAGTGATGAAGTATACTATGGAAAAATCCATCGGGCGAGTATCACAGAGACCAATAATGCTAAAGAATATCGGGAAAGTCTGTTGGGGAGAAATTTATGACTTTTGAGAAGGCTCGAAAAAGTCGATGATCTTTCCTTGTTTGACAAGACCAAATATGATGGGGTCGATGGTGTGCGTGAGCATATCATGAAGCCGATGCACTATTACAACAAACTGAAATCTCTTAAAGTTGAAATTGGCGAAAGTACTTTAATCTACCGGGTTCTTGAATCTCTTCCTTCACAATTCGATGTAATGAAGACCTCTTACAATACAGAGAAGGCTGAATGGACAAAGGGACGAGATTATTGCCATTGTTACACAAGAAGAAGAGTCCATTAAAAAGGGTAAATCTCACAAGTGCTCATTTTGTTGCATCGATCCAAATCAAACTTCTAAGTCGGGTTCAAGATTTGTGAAGAAAGATCAAAAGGGAAAGAAGAAAAATGCAAAGCGAAGATCTGCGCAGGCTAAGAAAAGTTTCTTCAAGGGTAACTGCAAGTATTGTAAGAAGTATGGCCACAAGGTAGATGATTGCTATTTCTTGAAAAAGAAACAAGAGAAGCAAGGTATATTCCTGGCTCTAACATGCTTTGAATCCAATGTCATTGATGTTCCTCCAAATACTTGGTGGTTAGATTCAGGTGCAACCATTCATGTTGTGAATTCCTTGCAGGGGTTCACAAGCCTGAGGAAACCAAGTGATGCTGAGTCTAAAATTATTATGGGAGATGGAGCTGGAGTTTCTGTTATTGACATTGGAATTGTTTCTTTACTTTTGCCTTCTGGACATAATTTACTTTTAAGAGATGCTGTGTATGCACCTTCTATGAGAAGGAACTTGATTTCTGTTTCTGCTTTGGATAAATGTGGTTACACCTTTAAGTTTGGTAGTGGAAAACTGATTGTTTATTCAGATTCTATTTCCGTTGGTTCAGGAGTTTTACGTGATGGCCTTTATATGTTATATCTACATGACATGTCACACACTCTCTTTGTTGGAAACAAACGCAGTAGGATTAATGAACATTCTTCTATGTTATGGCATCGACGTTTGGGGCATATTTCTAGGCCCCGTATTGAGAGGCTAGTCAAGGAAGGTATTCTCCATGATCTAGACTTCTCCGATTTTGATACATGTGTTGATTGCATCAAGGGCAAATTTACTGCCAAGGTTAGGAATAAAGCGAGGAAATAGGTGTGATGATGTGCTACGATTGATTCACACCGACACTGTGTGGACCTATTACACCCACTGCCATGGGTGGATATGGGTATTTCATTACCTTTATAGATGATTTCTCGAGATATGGATGGATAGATCTTCTTCAAGAAAAGTCTAGTTCCTAGATGCTTTCAAATCCTTTAAGGCAACTTGTTGAGTTGAAAACAGGTAGGAAGATAAAATGTGTAAGATCTGACAGAGGTGGAGAATTCTATGGTAGATATAATGAGACGGGTAGAAACCAGGACCTTTTGCCAGATTTCTTGAGGAATGCGGTATTGAAGCTCAATACACTATGCCTGGTACTCTCGAGCAAAATGGAGTTGCGAGAGAGGCGTAACCGCACACTTATGGATATGGTAAGATGTATGTTAAGCCATTCATCATTGCCAGACTTTCTTTGGGGAGATGCCTTAAAAACTGCTGTCTACATTCTAAATCAAGTACCCAACAAGTCTGTACCAAAAACTCCATATGAGCTCATGAGTGGAAAGAAGCCGAGTTTGAAACATTTTCATGTATGGGGTTGTAAGGCAGAAGTTAGACCTTATAATCCTCAGTCTAAGAAGCTTGATCTTAAGACCGTTAGTGGTTTCTTTATTGGCTATTGTGTGGGTTCCAGAGGTAGCAGATTCTATTGTCCATCTCATTCTATGCGAGTCGTCGAATCTGATCGAGCGATTTTCTTTGAGGATGACTTGGATAGTGGGAGTGATATACCACGACCGATTACTCTTAGAGAAGATCGCACCATTGTTCCTATACCAGCTGTTCCTTTTCCTACGAAGTTATGATTCCAACTAATGATGTTGATCGAAATCTTCAACATGAAGATGGTGTGGCAAAGACCGCTTGTAGATGAACAAGAACATGATCTTATTCTTGATGAAATTCCACTGAGACGATCTCAAAGAGTGCGCAGACCTTCCATACCAGATTATAATGTTGTATATCTTCAGGAACATGAGTTTGACCTCAATGATGATGATGATCCTATTACCTTTAAGGAGGCAATTTCTAGCTCTCATGCTTCTGATTGGCTGAATGCTATGCATGATGAGTTGTCTTCTATGTCTCATAATGGTGTTTGGAGTCTAGAGGAATTACCAATTGGTTGTAAACCTGTTGGATGCAAATGGGTTTTCAAAATCAAACGTACTCCAGATGGTAAAGTTGAAAGGTACAAAGCCAGACTAGTAGCTAAAGGCTATAACCAAAGAGAAGGCATTGACTATAAGGAGACTTTCTCACCAGTCTCTACAAAAGATTCATTTCGAGTTGTCATGGCTTTGGTAGCTCATTTTGATCTAGAACTTCACCAGATGGATGTGAAGACGGCTTTTCTGAATGGAGACCTTACTGAAGATGTTTACATGGTTCAGCCTGAAGGTTTTACTGAAACAGGCAAAGAGCACTTGGTTTGCAAGCTGAATAAGTCTATTTATGGACTGAAACAGGCCTCCAGACAATGGTATTTGAAGTTTGATCAGGTTGTCACTTCTCTTGGCTTCAAAGAAAATGTCTCAGATCAGTGCGTTTACTTGAAGACTTGTGAGGGTGAATTCATCATTCTCATTCTATATGTTGATGATATACTTCTTGCTAGCAGTTGTGTTAAAATTCTGACCGAGACAAAACTCATGTTGAGTAGCCACTTTGATATGAAAGACCTTGGTGATGCTTCTGTTGTTTTAGGCATCCAGATTTATCGTGATAGGTCACGTGGTGTTCTTGGATTGTCTCAAAAAGGATATATTGAAAAGATCCTCAAAAGGTTTAATATGCATTCTTGCTCCCCATGTGCTGCACCTGTTCAAAAGGGTGAGGAAAAATTCTCTAAATCTCAATGTCCTCAAAATGATGTAGAAATAAATGAAATGGAAAAGGTCCCATATGCTTCCGCTGTTGGCAGTTTAATGTATGCTCAAGTTTGTACTCGTCCCGACATTGCTTTTGCTGTAAATGCTTTAGGGAGATACTTGAGCAACCCAGGTTTGGGTCATTGGAAAGCCGTAAAAAAGGTCATGAGATATTTGCAGGGAACCAAAGATTATATGTTGACCTATAAGAAATCTGATCAACTTCAGGTCACTGGTTATTTTGATTCTGATTTCGCAGGTTGCCCTGACGACCGAAAATCTACTTCTGGCTTTATCTTTATGATGACAGGAGGAGCTATTTCTTGGAAAAGCGTCAAACAGACGCTTACAGCTACTTCTACCATGGAAGCAGAGTATGTTGCTTGCTATGAGGCTACTTGTCAAGCCATGTGGCTCAAAAATTTGATTTCTGGCTTTCATATTGTTGAAAGCATATCTAGGCCACTTGTGATATATTGTGACAATACTGCTGCTGTGAACTTCTCTCATAACAATAGAAGCTCTTCTCGCACTAAGCATTTTGATGTGAAATATTTGTTCGTTAGAGAGAAGATTCAGGAGTTTCAGACTCGTATTGAGCATATTGATATAGGAAACATGCTTGTTGATCCACTAACCAAAGGCTTAACTGTTGGAATATTCCGGAATCATGTAATTCATATGGGCTTAGTTAAGTCTTTTGATGTATTGGATTAGTGGGAGTCTGAAACCATTATTTGCCCATTATCGTTTTTATGAGATATGTAAATTGACGTCATTCTTGTTTTCATATCTCTTATAGCATTTTAAGATGCTTGGACCATTTTTTTGAATTGCATATTTCTCTTTATTAATTATATGCAATTTTATATTCATCAATCTTTATGTGAAATATGAGTCTTTAGCATGTATGATTTACTTCCCTATCGGATACTATTTCTGCATTGTTAAAGCTTGTATTTCTTATACTGCTGGTTAACGTGTGCTTTGATCGTAACTGGTATTTCCTTTTAATAATTGATTAATGCTATCCAAGTGGGAGAATTGTTAAATTTTAATTTAATAATTTGTGGATTAGCATTAATTGGTGATTAAATTATTAATATATCAGTTATAAAATTAATTCTTAATTACGTAACCAATTGGTGAAATTGTTGTTGGGTATTTATTAAAGAGTGACCCTATGATGGGCTGGGTCATTCTAATGTTAACCCGTTGAGAGGTCCCTACTCTCTGCTGGTAGGTTATAAGAATTGCCTCCCCATTAGGCATTCTAACAGACAGACACACATACTGAACCAACCAGAAAGAGAGAAGTAACTCTCACATTCTGATCCACTGTTTATCTCCCTCTCACAATCTAATCTACTGTGATGGATTCTGCGACTCTCCAAGATGTGAAATTCTTCTGCTCTCCTTTGATTAACATGAATCATATGCTATGATTTGTATCTGTATGATGTTTAGAATTATAGGTTTTCCTTCAGTTGTATGATAGTTTTTTCTTCTCATGGCAATGTTGTTGATTCTAATATCTTCGTTGATATACATTTATTCTATATTTGTTTTTTGTCATTAGTTCAGATGGATGAGAAGAAGAAGGAATTGAAACAAAAGCTTGACATGGACAAGGAGTGGAAAGGTAGATGATTTGAAGAGATGGCCCAAAAGGCAAAAGTGGTAGATGACTTCAAGAGATGGCTTAAGAGGCAGATTACGGTAGAAAATTTTCTAATCTTTTGGGAACGTATGATTCTAATCCTTTGACAATGCTTAGGAAGACTCTAGCATTTAAAGCAAATCCAAATAATGAATTTGTTTCATTAATAGGTGATCCAGTTAAAGATATTTGGATTTTGTAAGTTTTTGGGGGAATATTCCAGTGAGGGAATTCATACACAGCACCAAATATCATCCTATTCATCCATGAAAGCCAATGACAATATACGCCATAATATGGGATGGCTCAAAATAGGCTGCAAACATGGAGGAAAATATGGGGTTAACTATAAGTATGCACCATTTGTTGTTTCATTTTGAAACCCCAAATTTCTGCACAGATCTTTAAAATAATTATTTGAAAAACATGTACTTATGTAGTAAAATTAAAATAATTCTATTGTCCTTCACAACACAGAATATGAGTTTAAGTTGAGTTGCCATTAAATAATATATTATATATTATATATTATTTGAAACAATTGTGATTCATTTGAACTAATAATATAACTAAAGTGAACACTAAATTGAAGTAAAATTTGCTTTTGGAGGATGGAATTGCATAATGCCATAAAGTATGTGGTGGCCATGGTTACCTTTGTGGTAGTGGTCTCCTTGAGTTATTTACAACCAATAAGATGAAAGTAATGAAAACCCAACTAGGTTAACTAAGAGTAAGTGGCACTGTGTTTCAAGATTATGAGAACGAACAATGAAGACTTTATGACCAACCAATTATACCTCCAAAATTTTATTCTTAAACTCATTGCTCATGATTGTTTTTAATCATCACTTACTTTTATTTATAAGGCTAAATTATTATTTGGTTCCTCAGCTTTATTTTATATTTCAATTTAGTTCCTCTTTTATTTTTTTGTTCATATATATATATATATATATATATATATATATATATATATATATATATATATATATATATATATATATATATTATATACAGTTTATTTGGTACACATTGTCAGTGAATTTTTTTTTATACTATTAACTAATCAGAATTCATGGTATGAGTGACTTTTAATATAGTTAAGATAAAAGTCAATTTTTTTAATAATATATCATTTTTTATTGTTTGACAATGTAAATATTCTTTTACGTTGTTAGTGTATATCAATTAAATCGTATTACATATTAGTCCAATAATAATAATAATCTTTTTTAAATAGAGATAGTTTATAAATCAAATAGGTTAAAAAAAACCTGATTGTCTGTGACCCAAAAAAAAACTTATACTTAAACTTATAAGATGTTTTTATATTTTACGTAACAAAATATAGCTCATGAACAAATTTATACAATAAAAAAAATCACTTCCTATTAATATGATAACTTTAACTATCTTAGATAAAAGTCTATTGACAACTCATCTAACTTCAAAAAGTCACACATAACCTTGAGAGTTGCATGAGTCAGATAGATAAATTTAATTTTTAAAAATGATTAACTTGCACCGGGCAAAAAGAATAAATAAATCAAATAGATTTTTAAAAGAGAAGAAGAAAATTAATATGATGGATTAATTTTTTTTTCCTAAAAATGGTTAACAAGCACGAGGATAAAAGGAGAAATAAATCAAATAGATTTTAAAGAGAGAAGAAATATAATAATATGATAGATAAAATATTTTCTAAAAATTGTTAACCTTACACCCGTCAAATAAAAAAATTCAAAATTTATTTTTTGATATATCTTATAATTTTATTATATAATAATTATATATATATATATATATATATATATATATATATATTATTTTTGGAAGAAAATATGGCCCGTGCATTGCACGGGTTCAAACCTAGTTAATGAAAATTGAATGACTCATCCACTTAACATAAATGCTCATTTATGGCTAGGAAAAGTGATGTCCAAGTACTTTGAACGGAGGAGGAAGCCGTGTGGGTGGGGGTAATTTGGTCCAAATTTACACTGGCATGGCTTGAAAAATTCATGAAGAGCCAAGGGTAAAATCGTCATTTCCATGCAAAATATTCCTTTATCATAAATGCACCATTATGGCCATTATGACGCGGATAAGCTCGTCATAAATGCATGTCACATCGATCAAATCCATCACCTCATCCCGTTGCTGACTCCCTGGTTCATCTGACGCAGGTTTCTCCTAGAGATATCTCGACGTATTCACCCGCAGTAAATATAATATTTTAATTTTTACGCTAAATTTTTCAAAACTTCCAGTATCGTAGTAAATACGATAAAAACAATTTTCATCTCGTTCACGAGTTAAAATTATGTTTTCTGAGCAGTAAACTTTTACTGTCAGTGAAAACACAGAAAACGACAGACCGGTTTCCGTCTGAATTTTCAACCAAAAACTTCCCCGTAACCTTATGAAAATAAGTATAACATGGAAATGGATTTGGTTTATACAAAATCATTTTCTAAGTCTCGGATAAAAATATATATTTATATATTTATTACCGATATTACAAAGCAGCGAAAATCGGGGTGTTACACACCGGCTCTTTTTCTTCTTCCGCAGCAGATCCACCTCTCTTCTCCCTCACTTTTTTTTCCTCTCCTAAAATCATAAGAACAATAATTTCACGATTCAGTCTCTTTTATCGTGAGATCAACTCAACCAAATATCAGGTTTGCTTCACTTTCAAATATATATATTTTTTAATTTATGGAGTCTGGCTATTCTTTTTGCACCTATTGCATTTAGGCATACATACAAAAGAAGCCTTTTTTTCCTCCATTGATGAGAGTGAAGGAGTGAAAAGGGGAAGAATTGGAACTTGCCTGTATTGGATGGACAGCCTGCTATGTGTTCATTGAAAGAGCCCTGTAAGTTGTAATGTGAGAACCCCAAACTAACATTCTATTTCTTATTTCAATATTAGCTTTTTGATGAGCCAATGTTATCAACATTGAAAGGAAACTAAAATTTTCAAGCTTCCTTCGGTTTCATTTTAAGTTACGTGTCATAAGTCTCGGTCAATATATATTAATGTTCACTTCAGAATTAACAATAGTACCTTATAAAGTACTGGAACTTATTTGCATGAAAAGGTTACATGATTGATATTCAATGTAATATTCTCTACTAGATATTCATTTGCATAAAAAAAATAGAATCCAATTGAATGTTGCCTAATTTTTTCTGTCACCTATTGCACCATCTATCCACCTGTTGCACATCGCGTATGAAGTTTTGAGCAAGGAATTTTCTTTTTCCCATCATAAACTAATGGAAGGCGCCCTTTGGTCTTTTGCTACTTAATTTAGATGATAAAACCAAAAAGGAAAAGAAAAGGATATAAAATAATAGAAGCTCCATTCATGTTGCACATGAATTTTTCTTTTATCTATATATGCATATATGTTGTTCAGTGAAGAATTTGGATAAGTATTCTTATACAAAAACATAAACTAAGTATTCTAATGTGATTGAATTTTGGTGTATTTTTTTTATATGAAATAGACATTGTTCTAATTTTTTTATGATGTTGTTTTAGATAAAAGTTGAAAATGAAAAACCATCATGTTCTTTGTCATGCTCATTCTTATACTTTTATTTTTATAATGGATTTTATCTATTGTTCTTTGACGATCATGAACAAAATACAGGTCAAGGACCAAAATTGACCCAATCTTCTACAAAAGTTTCTTCTTCCAACACAGGCATAACTTGTATATAGTTATGAAATATTTTGTCCCTTAGTAGTACAAATATATCTAATATATAGCAGGAAATTATTATTTGTTATACATGGTAATATTTCATCCAAGTGTTTTCAAGTCTATACGGGAAACATGTTTTGGCTCGCATATATACACCCGAGAAGTATTTTCATGAAGATATATTTACCCGTGAAGCATGTTTTGGCTTGGATTGATCGAGTTTGCCAATATAACTTCATTGTATTTGACCACATATGACTTTTATGTTGTTATGAATGTACATGGCACATTTAATTTCTTACAAACATGAAAATTTGTCGTATTGTTAATGTAGTCTTTGTTTTCTTCATAAAAATTGTTAGTATACAAGTTTTGGCTTGCATATATACATCCGAGAATGATTGTCATGAAGATATATACACCCGTGAAGCATGTTTTGGCTTGGATTGAGTTTGCCAATATAACTTCATTATATTTGACCACATATGAATTTTATGTTGTCATGAATGTACATTACACATTTAATTTCTTACAAACATGAAAATTTGTTATATTGTTAATGTAGTCTTTGTTTTTTTTCATAAAAATTGTTGGTATACATGGATTTAGTATAGACAACTTATTAATATATAATAGATTGTTTACAAACAGGTTATTTCGAACATGCGTAAAAACGAATGCGACTCATACGAATGCACGGGTACCTCACTGGCTTTTTTTAGAAAAAAAGGCCCAGCAGTCATGATTTTGCCTTTAGGTTTATGGCTATATATGGAAGTTAAAAATGAAGTAATAATAATCATACAATACAATACTCTTTTTATTTATTTATTTTTTTGAAACAATGCAATACTATTTTTATAGACATTACATTTAACGTCTTTTACATAAATTAACCTTAATGAAACTCAAACAGCCATTTTATTGTACCAAAATAAAAACCATTTTAAAATTTATTAATTTGATTATAATATTTCTATTTTAATACTTGTTGATTTAATTTATCAAATAATTTAATATTTATTAATTTAATTATTCTTTTAATCGAGATCCTCTTCTTTTAAGGCTAACACTAGTATATAAATAAGATCTTAACACACATTTATAATTTTCATTTTTAAGACTCTTTATGTATAAAAAAAAATGTATATTGGATCTATTAATTCGAGTGGAGTCGAAAGATCCATTGAATGGATAGAACTCTCTCAACAAACCATGCAACGAATTGAGCATCTTTAAAGTGAGTTTTACCGTTAATTAATTTAAGTGTATTGAAAATTCAATTCACTTTAGGTAATCAAGAGCAGATACATTTTTATATTTTCGTTTTACACTAAAATTCATTTTAGAGTATACAATTTTATCATTTATAATTGATATTATTATAAGTTTATAATAACAATAGTTTTTTTTTTTGACAAAATAATAACAATAGTGTCTCTCTTACAAAAATCATCATTTATTTAATTAAATCATCCATCCTTCTTGGCAGCTTATATACCTCAAAAAGAAGAGATTTCCATGTCCTATGGCAATCTTTAAGACCGTGGGATCCACACGGGCGCCGAAATCCAATTTCCGATCAAAGGACGTTTTCAATAGTTATTCCTCAACAAACACTTTTCAATAATCAACATTTGTGAACTTGTGAAGACATTGCCTGCATTATAATTTATCTATCCAGCCTTTTTTTCTTCAAAAAGTATATAACAAATCTAGTTTACCTATATAACATATAATTCAACTGGTATATAACATGGTGTTTGGTAATTAGCTTAAATTTTCAAAAAAAAACTATTTTTTGAAAAAAAAACTGTTTTCATCCCATTTCATTAGAAAGACCGGTAGATTGTTAATTTTTTTCAAATGAAAGATAAAATTCGTAAACATGTTAACTTATATATTTATTTAATTTAGGAACTTCTCTTTATTTTTATTACTTTAAATTTTGTATTGATATTTATGTTGTATATCGTTTAATATCATTTTTTTATTTTTGTTTAGAATTTACCTCTCAAATTCTCTTTATTATTAAACTGAAATATACATTGTTTTTATTTAACTTTTGTGAAAAATAATATATTTTCACATGTTTTCCATAATCATGGAAAAATGTTATTTTATTCAATTTTTTATGAATAGAAATTTTTTTATGACAAGACATCAAAAAAAAAAATCTAATGTAAAAAAAACAAATATTATTCTCTTTTCCACCAAATATTATAAACAAATATTTTCATACCCTTTTTCGTAATTTATTATGTAAAAATGATTTTTTGCACTACCCAAACGAAATAGATTATTTTAAAATTTCTTTTTCAGCAGATATACCCAAACAAAAACAAATTCTTATTATAATCGATTATTACAATAATAGATTATATAAAAAATCGATTATCAGCATGATCTATTTTTTCCAGTTTTTCCAAATACACTAAAAAAGGTCTCTAGTCTTTCTATTATAAGCATTGAAAATATCTTACTTAAGTTCGTTTTAGACCTACAAATACGTTGTACTTGATATATATATATATATATATATATATATATATATATATATATATATATATATATATATATATATAAGTCTATTATTTTTTTTCCCATTATTTTGTAGTCGCTTATCTGTTTGTTTGTTTTTTTACACGGATAGTTGCCCTGTTTTTCAGGTGATTTGAAATCTCATTATTAATGGACAACCATTTTAAATTTCAAACATGCTATCCACCAATCTACTATTGGATGCATCCTTAACATTAATAAGTTGAAACATCAATAAGTTGACATTAATAAGTGTCTTCATTATATTATGAACCGATTCATTTGATTGAACTTAAGCGGTTCATGAGTTCATACTTATACAGTGGTTCATAGTAATTTAGTTTGAATCACCAAATAATCTCATTTTCTTGTGTTTAAAAAATTAAGTTAAACTCTCGGCTCGTTGAGTATTGGTAATCTGAAACCACCTCTTCACTAATCAAGAGTCTGTTTGTTACAGATTCAAAAAATGATTTTGACATTCAATAATTTAGAGATTAATTTAGTAGGGATTTAGAAAAACGAAAGTAATTTCGTATTTGTTTACAATGATAAAAATCATTTTTTAAAAAATGATTTTTTAATTTATTGGGATACAACATTGTAGAAGTGTTTTTTTTCCCTTACAAAATTACCATAAAGGCCGTAAAAACATACTAGTGGCAAAAAGTTGACAGAAACCCTATAGGCAATACTCAGTGCAGTGACAAAAACCTTGAGCAAAATGGACCAAATCCCACCGAAACTTTGAGCACCACCAAAACCAAACTTTGAGCACACCGAAACCAAACCGTCCCAATTAGAAAGTGATTGCGTTGCATCTTGCTTTCCGTGACTCGATCGATTAGCAAAGAGGTCATGAGGTGATGAGTAGGTTGCTGCCTTATGAAAGAAGAAATATGAAGAAAGATGCGGAGAAGAACTCATGAGGAAGGAAAGAGACGAAAAGGCACAAGGGGCATGAGGGTCATATTTGCAACATTTTCATCAGTTTCGTGTTTTTTAAACTTTTCTCTCTTCTTTATTGCAAGTGATTATTTCAAAAAACTGCTCTTCTGACTATAATCTTAAAAATATTTTTTTAGAATCATTTTTATGAAAAACTTAGAAAACATACTTAAACTCATTTAAAATGATTTTTTACATAAAGAAAATGATTTTTTTCATCTCATTATCTGTAACAAATGCAACTCTCATTCACCCTCTTGTGCTTATAGACTGATTATTCTTTTTTCTATATATACTGGAAATAGACTGTTTATTCTTATTAATATATAATAATATTAAATTGTTGTTTTGTTATCACCAAATCGAAAAGTAACATGATCCAATACCACCCACCGCATTATAAGCGCCATAATGCGCGCCCTTCAAAGATTAAAAAATAGTATGACAAAACGACTGCTTCTCGGCTTTTAGTTTAAGAAGAATGGTAACAAGTGTTTTTAGAGTATTATTTAAGAAATTAAGAAAAAAAATTTATATGAAAAAATGATATATTTAACATTTTGAAAAGTTTATATTTAGTTTTTCAATATAAATTTTTTTTATTGACTTTTTAACTAATATCTTTAGAATATTCGATAGCATTTAAGCAAACCCTTATTTTAATTTTACATTATTCACCCCCTTAAACATTGAAATTTACGTTTCAATACAAACGAAACCAAAATCCATAAATTATAAATTATTTAACTATTTTTAAGTATATACGAAGCTAGTGATATGTATGATTTGTGTAAACATTTTTTATATCATCAATCAATTATAATTTGTTTTAGGGATATTCATTGTTTCGATTCAACTAGTGAACTCAATCAATGTGGTGTTGGTCCAAATGGTAAGACAGCTTGGGTCCCTTAAACATGTGGTCTTGAATTCGATCCCTGGATCTATGTGTATGGAAAAAAATCCTTGGAAGGAGTCGCCCGCTTAGATACGTCACAGTACCCCTTAATCTCTTATCAATCAGGTAGGAGGCCACTTTTGAAAAAAAAAATAGAAAACTCGAAAATCCGAATATAGTCAATTAAGTTGTTTCGATTTATTTTTCTTTCTATTTTTGTGTTGGTATCCAAATCAAATTAAACCCAATAATAATTTGTTCAATTATCGAATTCAATGCTTTAGAATCCCAACAAAACCTACCCAACTGATTATTATATTTAATAATTTATTATTTATTATATTTCGACATTTATATGCTTATAATTTAATATTTTAATATTTACTATATTTAATTTTTTAATACATTAATACTTATATAAATGTTAATAATTTTTTGGTCTGAATCGAACCAACCTGACCCTAAATAGATTGGTTGGGTTCAGATTTCATGAATATTAATTATAAACTCGAATTGAATTGATCCAGTTAGTTTTGATTGGTTTAAAATTTTTTTCATGTAAATCCAAACCAAATCGACCGATGAATACCCTTACTAATTACATCACTTAAAATATTTTATTCTTTTCATAACTAACTTAAAATTGGCTCTAGCATGCCATTTTTTATTAAAAAAACTGTGATTCATTGGGAATATTAAATATTTACATTGAATATTCTAATTTTTATATTTTAAAAAATAATTTAAAAGAATATAACAAAATCCAGACTCCAGAGTCAATCACCAAGCTTTGACCCCACACACACACCATCCTATATATATCAGGCATTACTCTGATACCCTTAATGGTGGGAGGATATGGCTATCCTTTCTAATATTATATTATTTTCCTTTTTTTTTAGTACTTTAGCTTTGATGGATTACTTCTTATTGTTCTTTCCATGATTCTATTTTAGTAATCATTACTTTTATTAATTTTATTTCTCTATTATATTCTCTATAATCACAATATTCACAATGATAGTTCATATGTCTATTACATACATCCGTGACTTCAACTTTTAATTCTTGTACTAGATTTTCTAAATAAATTTGATTAGTTAAATCTAACATGCTTAACTTATATACAATTTTTTCTATATTGTGATAGTCCATATTTCTTTTTCTTCCCACTCAGCTCTGATACCAAAATGGTATCATAAAATTTTTCGAAGTTTTCATAAAATTTTTCTTCAGAAAATTGGACTAATGGTTCATGATCCTTTCTGGTAATTATTGGATAATTATCTAAGGAGGATGGAACTCTCCCTAGAACCTTCATTGGAGTTTGTGTTTATGTTTTTATTAATTGTGTTGTTTTCGAGTAAGTTCTTGGTCCAAGAAAAACTTCTTTACCTTTTCTTGCTTTCTCTTTTTCTTGGAAATTCTTCAGAGCTTTTTCCGTTTCTTCCTTGGTTGGAAATGTTGATGATGGACTCCTGATATCCCCTGACAATAGGGAGATACTTTGTACAAGTCATCATATATTATGGGCATTATTCCATCAAAGACGACATACCATTTGATTGTTTCTTTTGGAGCTTCTTCTTTGACTGCTTTTGGAATTATTTCTTCTAAAAGTCCTTCTGCTTACATCTGAAGTTCCAGTACTTTTAAATCTGCTTTGATTAATTCTACCTCTGCTTTGGCTCTTTCCATTTCTTTTAACTTCTGGTTTTCCAAGGCTTTCTTGAGTTGGTATTGACTTTTTAGTAATTCTGCTGTGCCACACTCTATTCTCTGGATAAAATATCTGCAAGTACATTCTTTTCTCTTTTAATATGAGAAATTGAATAATTATATTCGGATAACTTCATTTGTCATCGGATTAATCTTCCTTGCTTATAAGTTCCTTTATGATTAATATTTTTAAAACCTGCAACATAAGTAGAATCAGTTCGAACAATAAATTCTTTATCTAGTATATAGATCCAGTGTTTTTCCAACATTTGGAATAGTGCCATAATTTCTTTTTCACGTGTTGGATTAGTGGTAGAGTTTCTTTTTCGCTATTTGAAAAAGTTCCAGATGCGTATCGGCATAGTAATTCTTTCTTCTGCCCTGAAGGCTTTGCTTTCATAACTCCTCCCCAACGTTCATTAGATGCATCATCAGCATCTGATGGATGATATAGCTCAGGAAGATCCTGACATATTAATTTCATTTTTTCAATAATTGCTTCGTCTTCATCGGTTCAGGACCAAAAAACATCCTTATTTAATTTTTGTTGAAGTACTTTCTTTTCTGCTGCAAGATTCTGTATAAAACCTTCGTTTGAATTATATGTTAGTAGCCCAAGAAACCTTTGTAATTATTTTTAATCCTTTAATTTTGTCGGAAAATTTCGTAATTTTTCTAACACATGTTTTTGCATTATTATTTTTCCTTTCTCAATTCCTACTCCTAAATAATTAATTTTGTTTTGAGCTAATATCACTTTTTTCTTGCTTAAAACTACGCCATGCTCTAAACATTTATCAAGTACTAATGCTACTTTGTTAAAATGATCATCTAAATCTTTATTAGTAAAGAGCAAGATGAGACAAACCAACACGAGTCTTTTCAGCGTGCTTTGTCCTCACTCACACGCTTCCTGGGAAAACTTCCCAGGAGGTCACCCATCCCAGAATTTCTCCAAGCCAAGCATGCTTAACTGTGAAGTTCTTAACAAGATGCTTAACTGCATCTTGTTTTCAGTAGCCCATCACTTAAGAACTTCACAGTTAAGCATGCTTGGCTTGGAGAAATTCTGGGATGGGTGACCTCCCGGGAAGTTTTCCCAGGAAGCATGTGAGTGAGGACAAAGCACGCTGAAAAGACCCGTGTTAGTTTGTGAGGACAGCCGTCAATCCATAGAGCAGCCAGGGATGTTACACAAGATATCATCAATATATATAATACATAAATCTTTAAATTCTTTAAGTATAGAATCCATTCTTCTTTGAAAGATTCTTGGTGATTGATTCATTCTCATTACATTCCATTTATATTGACCCTGAGGACAATTGAATGCTGTTAATGCTTTTGATTCTTCAGATAGTATAATCTGAAAAAATCCTGATTTACAATCAAAAGTGCCAAACCAATTCATATTTCTAATTCGTTCAATAATTAAATCCTTTCTTGGAATAAAATAAGCATCATCTTCCATTGCATCATTTATTTGTTTATAATTAATTACCGTACTTCGTTTACCTTTTTTTATTTCATTGTGATTTTCCACATAGAAGGCTGGTGTCAAATGCTTACTTTTTTGATGGCCTAATTAATCCTTTTTTTTTTAATACATTTCTTCAATATATTTTGTAAATTCATCTCTGTCCTGTTTTGTATAAATCATAGGTTTACATTTTACCTCATTTGTTGGATCTTTTAACTTTAACATGGTTAATTGATTATTTTTATTATTAATATTTGGATCTAAAAGATTTTCACTGCATACTTTATTTAAAAGTTCTTCTATATGGGCTGGAATTCTTCTGTTTGGTTCCAAATTTATTAATACATGATGAATTTTTATACATACTTCTCTAACTAACTCATCACGGTTCAACTTACTAAACTCTGGTTTTTTAGAATAAATACATGGAAAAAAATGAATAATCGGGATATTGATTATTTCTCGATGTTGTTTTTTTATAAACATATGGTGTTTTTAATGATATATATTCTCTATACTGACCAAATGATGCATATAATCGTAAGAAATTATTTCCTATAATCATATATAGGTTTGTATCTTGTTGATATATTGTAAGTACTATAAATAATTTTCCTTGTATTATTAAAGTAAATCGTTTCGCTATCCAAAATAGAGGATGTATAGATCCATATGCGATTTGTAATTTTATTGATTTTTCTAATTTTTCCCATTTATCAAACAATTCTTTTATTGCTAAACAAATACAGGCTCCAGTATCTATATATGTTTCGGTTTCTCTATTACTTTTTCTAGTATTTCCTTTATATAGGTATTATTCGGATTTTGTTTCTTCTGAAGATAATTCATCTTCTAGATATTCATATATACTTCCTTCAATATCAGTTAATTCTTCTTCTAGTGGTTCAAGTTCATATATTTGGTATACTTGCTTTATTAATTTTGATTTTTCTTTAAAATCTTTTTCTCTTTGTTGGGACATTCATTTGCATAATTGCCTTCAACATTATATATCCAACAAATACATTTATTTTTTTCCTTTTGGACAATATTTTTTTGGTGTTGATTTCTTTTTTCTAAAATATTTTTTCTTATTATTTTTATAATATGTTTTTCTTTTTGGGAAAGTTCTTTTTAATTTTGGTTTTTTATAATATTTTCTCTTTCTTGCTGGCTTATTACAGCCATAATTCCCAGGTTTTTCCATTTCAGGAATATCACAATAGATTGCATTACTTCCTCTATTTAATTGTCTTATTGTTTCTCTAGCTAAACATTGTTCTCTTAATTCTTGGTATAAGATTTGAATAATTCCTTCTAAGGCGTAAGCTGTTTCTTCTTGCTTGAATTCCCATAATTTTTTTATCTTAGAATTAAGGGGATATGGTAATTTGTCTATAAAAATATACTTATATATTTCTTTTGTTCTTTCATCTAATTGATAATAATATTTTTGATATTCACAAATAAAAATTTCTATATGTCACATATTTACATTTTATTTAAATGAGTTTTAACTTTTTCATGTAAAAATTTACTTGTTTTTTCTTGTTGTTCAAACATATTATATTATATAAATTCTTGATAGATTAGAGTCATGACTAGTTTAGCAAAGTCTTGATTATTGTTAACTATTCTTGCATGTTGTTGCCAAATTTCATCTTGAATAATATGTAAAAATCTTTGTACATTTCCTGCTGTTTTAAATATTAAAAAGTTTTTTACATCTAACATATTTAGCTTATTAAATCTTTCATCCGTTGCTATTAATAGTATTATTTCATAGTCCATTATAATAATATTTCTTCTTTATTTCATGTGCAATCAATGTTTAATATATTTCCTAATCTTATTGATTCGCAACGAGGTTTAAATTCTTATTAGATTTTTGTCCATTTATTATTTTTTCTTGCATATCCTTTATTATACATAGTTTCTTCTTCATATTTATCACATGCTCCATTAGGAGTATATTTATATTCTTCCCATTTTCTTTTGGGTTTTATTCCACTATATTCTCCTTTTTTTCCATTTTTATATAATCTTCTTCAGATTCTGAAGACAAGGTATAATTTAAAACTATTTCTTCATTTTCATCATTTTCTTTAGTTATTTGGTCTATCTGATATATTTTTTGTACTATGTCATGTTCTTCTTCAATTATTTTTAATTGTTCTAAATAATTGTTGAATTTCTTCTAGATCATTTGATTTCTGTAATGTTTCCATATATTCATCTTTTATCCTCTCCATGAAATTACTTGTAGAAATACTTTTGATGGTTTTAAACTTGTTTCTTGTTTTACTACTATTTTATCTAATTATCTTGATTTTAATAATTCTTCCAATTCTTTTATTATTATTTTATTTTATTCGAAGGGTTTGGTACCCGTACGTGAGAAACCTCCATTACTCAATTTTCATTTTTCAAAAAAAAATTAAAGTAATATTTTGGTTCCTATACCTGACATGAATTCTCGATTTGATTCTTATATATAAAAAATTATTAAAATGATTCCTATATATATAAAAAATATCCATTTAGCTCCTGTCGTATACAGGGTTTTGAAAACCGGACCGGACCGGTCGTTCCGACCGGTCCGACCGGGAACCGGGACCATGGCCGGTCCGGTCAGTAGGAAAAACCGGTCATGCATTGAACCTAAAAAGCCGAAACCGGTTCAAAACCGGAAAAACCGGTCCATAATTGGTAGTGAACCTACCTGAACCGGTTTTCTTAAAAAAAAAAAAAAAGGGTATAAAGGATTTGGATCATCCTACCAAAACCCAATTCTTTTGTTTTCTAACATGTAGGTTTGTTTGTAGATTTTGGGTTGGTTTTCCCTATGAAGATGATTTTAACATATATCTTTATATTTATTTAGTTTAATTTCAAAATAATAAAAATTGTGCTTAATAATTTTAGTTGTTATGTTGTTTTTTTGTTTAATATTGTTATAAATATTATATTAAAAATTAAAATAATATTATTTAATTATAACCGGTTCAACCACGGTTCAACCTCGGTTGGACCATTGAACCTCGAACCACTGCCTTCACCGATTTGATGACCGGCCCGATTTTGTAAACCTTGATCGTATATCATGTTAGTGACTGATTTAACAATTTTTTTTTGTTAATATAGGAACGAAATAGGTATTAAATAAGGACAGTTACTTTTTGGACTTATAGTGATATTTTAATAATATTTTTTTTTGTATAGAACCAGATCGTTCGTGTCGGACCAAAGTATCACTTAAAAAAAAAACCAGAAAAATAAAACAAAACAGAAACAGAAGCAGAAAAAGTCTCTATTTCTCTTCCTTTCCTCTCTTCCATTTCCACGGTGTAACCAAACTGAAAAAAAAAACGCAGCGTCGCCGGAACGAAGATCAAAGAACAGAGCCACATTGAGAGACTCAATTTGGGAGCTCAATTAGGGTTCCGTGATTGCATGAAACTCGAAGAATGCCAATTTCAAGGTACCACATTCGGAGCGAGTATAGCTTGTCGGATCCGGAGCTCCACCGTAGACCCGAGAATGATGATCCGGAAACTCTCCTCGAAGCGGTTTCTATGGCCGGACTCGTCGGTTTCTTACGCCAGCTCGGCGACCTTGCTCAGTCAGTGTTCTCATTCTCCCTCTCTCGTAATCTTGCGTGGTTGCAGTGTCTTGATTTTGCTGCTGAAGTGGTTGTTCTAGCTGTTTCAGTGATTACGATTAGTTGAAATGAGTGTTAAGAGAAAATAAAACAAAAATTTAATTTAATGCAATATTTGAATTTTTGTTTTTGAGTGTTGTTTGTTATAATTTGAGTTGTTACTGGAGTGAGGTTTGATTCAGTTTTTTTTTTCCTGGTTTGGATGAATGAACTAGTTTAATTGAGTTCGGAGTTGGAAGAAAATGGCTTTCTAATTTGGTGGTTGGTTTGGATTAGGTGGTTAAGTTGAGATTTTCACAACATTCTGATTTTTTTAAAAAAAATTGTTTTTACTCTTATAATATTTGAATTTAATAATTTAATTTTAAACTAATTTATAGGATTACTCTTTGAATCATATTTAATTACTTTCGTTTTCAGTTGATATTAATTAACGCCTTTTTCTCTGTGTCGTCTCCTTTGATTCTCCATTAGCGTTTGCTTCCTTTTCTTTATATAGAATTTTTAGGGAAAACAAGGGAAGACGTTGATGAAAAGATGTTGGGTAATTGATTGGCCTGAATTTCATTCTATGAGACAAAATTCTTGATTTTAATAGTTGGGTTATTTGGCTTGAATATGATTTGACTGTTGCTGAAGTATGCTCTTAATGTTTTTGAGTATTTACTGATTTTTTTTTTTAAAAATCATTAAAGTAGAAAATGCAATGACAGACCATTTTATGATTGAGTGGCGGCGTACAGACACTGTGAGTTTTCGTTTGGTATTGGTGGTTACAGAGTGGGAATTAACTAGTAAGGATTCAAGGGTCAAAATGGGAATATGCTATCCACCATCTCCTCATCAACCACCTGGGTTAAGCCTAGATGGCTTAAATTTGGGAATTTGATTCAAAAGCTTTTAATAGGAAATCTTGTGCACATTGCAAGAGTTGCAATATTCCTGGCATTTTGTTCCCTGTAGTAGTGCTGTTAATTATTTGAAAGTTAGTTGCATTTTGTCGAGCTCCCAGCATCAGCATTTAATTTCTTGATTTATAGTTTTTACATTCACTAGCCTGGCTGCTGTTAAGTTCTCTTCATTTAACTATATCATTTGGGTTAGGTTTGCATGGAGAGCTTCCATGACTTACATGAAGAAGTAGTTGCTACTACAGCAAGAGGCCACAGTCTTATGTCTCGTGTTCAACAGCTTGAAGCTGAAGTTCCTGCACTTGAGAAAGCTTTTTTGTCGCAAACTCATCATCAATCGTTTTATACAAGTGGAGGTTAAATTTCTCACTAGAGTTCTATATTTATGATTAGTGTTTGTAATCTGTAACCTCTTGATGATAATGGTCCCTTAACAAATTTTAACATGGTTCTTGGATTGCAGGAATTGATTGGCATCCTAATCTTCGGTCTGAACAGAATCTTGTTACTCGAGGAGAATTGCCTCGATTTATAATGGATACGTATGAAGAATGCCGTGGACCCCCAAGACTGTTCCTTCTGGACAAGTATGGTGACCTGATTCATAGAACTAGAGCAAATTCAACACAAATAAAAATTGATTGGTATGTTACAGATATTTGATTTTTTTTTCCTTTTTGGCTTTTGGCTTCTAAAGGTTTGATGTGGCTGGGGCTGGGGCATGTCTGAAGCGTTATACCGATCCATCGTTCTTTAAAGTGGATTCAACTTCCGCTGGAACAACAAAAGTAGAAGTTCACAGGGAAAAGAAAGTTCATAAAGTCAAGGTACTAAAGTGCCAATTCTATATCACTTAATGACATAATTTTCCTGGAAAATTGTTGTAATTGCATAGAAAACAATTATATGCAATGGAAAATTGAATATTTACAATTTTGAATAATATAGTTTTTTCATATTTATAATATGCAGCAGAAGAAAGGAGCACTGCTAAGGAACGGTGAAACCCCTGAAGTGGCACCATCACATGCAAAGTGAGCTCCGATAATTTTATTGTGGTGCATTAATTATTCTGGTTGCTTAAATGCAGAAGGTCCTTAAATGGTTGATTGGTGACTCAATCCAATTTCCATTATTGCAGACTACATCAGCTGTTTCTTGAGGAGCGTATTGAGAATGCTTATAGTGATCCTGCACGTCTTGTGAAGTTGAGGAAAAAACAATTGAATGGATCTGCAGTTGAAGCAAAAACAGGGAAAAGTTACATGGAGAAAATTTTGGATATTCCCTCTCCTGATCATAAAATGGTTTGTGAAACTTCAACCACTCCACTGCCTATGAAATTGGTGTCAGATGATACTAGTGAAACTGGGATTAAAATACTTGAAATCAGTAGTTTTACTCCTGTGAAAAGGTCATTGAGAAATGAAAGTGCATCTTCTTCACCAAATGAGCAGGAGTTAGAACTGAAATCATACTCAGAAATGGATAGGGGGACAAATGGAGATCTCGTGAAGGTGCATGAACAAATCTCTGGTGGGATGGTAGATGAAATGTCTTCTAATCATCTCATGGTACCTGATGAAACAGAAATAGCAGTTGATGAACAAAAGGAAATGGAATGCAGCATAGATGACTATCATTCTGATGATGTGACTAGTGAGGTCGATGATTATATGGATGCTTTAGCTACCATCGAGTCAGACCTGGAAGCAGACAATGAGTGTAGACCTAAGAAAAGCTTATTGAATATTCAGCAGCTAAATGATTCAAAAGGCAAAGAAGAATGTCAACTGCAAGCTCGATTTTCAGATTCTCAACTTGGAGACTCCTCGACAGCTGATGAAATTAGTTCATTCAAGCAAGACAGAAATGGAGAACATACTGAAATGCTAACTCGGTTGTCATATTCTCAAACAACAGGAGCCTCTTGTGCATCTGATGATATTAGTACATTCACAAGAGATAGAAACGACGAACATACTCAACTGCAAGCTCAGTTTTTAGATTCTCAATCTATTGGAAACTCCAAATCGGAGATTGAAGATATGCCATCCAACCAGCTTCCCCAAACTGTTGAATTGCAAAAGACTTATTGTGGAGAGTTTGTCATGCATGAAGATGCACATGTTCAGGGAGAAGAGATTTCTGATTACAGACAAGTCTCTTCTGGTTCGTGTGTGATGGATTCAGGACATTTGTTGTTGTCTTCAGATCATGGACCCACCTCATCGGTGTCTCTACCTACAGAGACTAAATCAGTTGAAACTCCATCTGGCCCTGTTGAACTTCATGAAGATGAATGTGATGATCATTCTGAGATCAAATTGTTGCAGGCAGAATCTCCTAATGAATGCTCTTCTGAAATTTTGGTTAGTGGAGATATAGGTTCACAAAGCGAGGGTACCATTTACCCATCTATGGAAGTAGAGTTGAATTCAGGTACTAAGCTACTGCTTGATGGCCAAGACCTAAAATCTGAGGATGGTATTTTAGCAACCCAACTTAACTCAGAAGATTTATCCCCTGTTGTGGAGACTCCACCAGTGAGTAGCTTTACAGAGGAGCTATGCCATGATTTTACTCTCAGAAATCCACCGGATGAACCAGGTTCAGCAGGAGTTGAAGTTTTGTATTCTGATCCACAATCAAATTTTGAAGAGGTACGTAGGATGATTCACGGTCATGGAATAAGCAAATCAACCTGCAGTGCGGACCTAGTTAAAGATGATTGTCACATTAAACATCCCCCTTCTCCTGATTACACAAGTGAGGATAATCATGTCATGGTAAACGATATGTTCAAAAAAGTTCAGTCAGAAAATCAGGCTGTGTTTGCCATTCCTTCTGTTGTTAGTGCTGCAACTGCTATTCCTTCAAATTTGCAGGAAACTTTACCGGGTTTTTCAGATTCCCATCAGATGGAAGTGGAATCCAATGAGTTAGCATTGACTAAAATTTCCGCAGACTTGAATGCAGAGAAGAGGGAAAATCAACTGAAACCATCTTTGGATATCATATCTAGTCCACTGAGTAATCTTACAGAGTTGGAGGAATCTCTTTCTACTTTTGCAGGTCCTCATGAGAAAGAGATAGATATCAATGAAGCAGTTCCTAGAGAATCTTTGACAGAATTACCGGCACAGAAGGTAGTGGATCAACCAGAAATTGCTTCTGCTGGTGTACAGTCGAACTTGAACACATCAGTACCCTGCGATCCTTCTGATTCTAAAATATGTAATAATATTCAAGATTCATCTCTTAAGGAGAAAATCCAGTATGGTTCTTATATCAATGACATGAAAATGGTGCCCATATGTTCAGAGCTAGACTCTCAGAGGTCAGAATTTCTTTGCCAGAACGATCCACTAAACAGCAAAGATAATTTGTCATCACCTTCCAATAACCAGCTGGAGGCTGAAACCCATTCAGAGCAGTTCCTACAATCACAATTTGGTCAACAGGATGCAGGATTTCTGCTCAGAAATGAAGAACATTATACCTCGGATAAGTTTCAACTTCAACAGATGCAACTATCAAATCAGTTGGAGCAAGAAAGAATCTCTCATGCAGCCTCTGAGTTTACTCCTGAATTTCATCCAGATGAACCTTCATCAAGTGATTCCTTATCAAAGTCATCTGGCCAGGAAATTAACCCAACAAAACATGGCATGGATCCATTAAAACCTCTTCTTCCTGACCTCTTTCCCAAGGCAACTAGAATCGATTTTGAGGAGATGCCACCTATGCCCCCTCTACCGCCAATGCAATGGAGAACGGGCAAGGCTCATCATGATTCCCTAGTTTCTGAGAGAGAGACCTTGCTGTATCAGAATCCATTTTTGTCTGTCATGGATGTGGAAAGTAATAAGCATCAACATTCTCCTGGGTTTTCCACGGGTGTTTCGGAGCATCCTGTTGCTATTCCTTTGCAATTTCCTATCATGGTAAATGAAGCAAATGATCAATATAATTACCTACTTCTGGAGAGAAGCCAAATTCAAAATCCTTTCTTAACATTACCTATAGTATCTACTGGCTGGCCTGCACATGGATATGTTGTTGCTTCAGAGAGAGAAATGGTACAGAATTCAAATCCATGCTCACCATCACCACCTACTGAATGTACTGTTTCTGAAGGTGATCCCATCTCTCCACAAGAAAAGCTGACTCAATCTCCAAGTCATTTAATGGAAGAGACTAGTTCAGAAGTTAGAACACTTCAGAAGTCTTCGATTAACTTGGAAAGGGAACAAGGAGATCCTTCTATCTCACCTGTGTCATCACCAAGTATAGAAATTGTGCGGCCCAATCACAGCCTGCTGCCTGCTGAATGTGCTGTTTCTGAAGATGATCCCATCTCTCCACAAGAAAAGCTGACTCAATCTCCAAGTCATTCAATGGAAGAGACTAGTTTAGAAGTTAAAACACCTCAGCAGTCTGCGGTTAATTTGGAAAGCGAGCAAGGAATTCCTTCTATCTCACCTGTGTCACCACCAAGAATAGAAATTGTGCAGCCCAATCACAGCCTGCTGCCTTCTGAGGGGGCAATGGCATCGTCTTTGGAGACATCTGCTCAAACACCAGAATTTGATAGTGAAATGGCAAATGGAAAGCCAAAGAATAAGCTTCCTCGTCCTCCAAATCCTTTATTTGATCCTGTTGCTGCTCTTGATAAAAGCAAGGTAATGAATAATGACAATTTTCTCATTCTCCTAGAATGTACTCTTTATGTGGTCTTAGTTCTTGCATAACACACTGTCTTTGAGCCCCTGCAGCTGAGGAAGGTTACTGATCGGGTTAGGCCTCAGTTAGCACCAAAGGTAGATGAAAGAGATTCCCTGTTAGAACAGATAAGGACGAAGGTCTGAGTAGGAACTTTTATCTAGTTCTTTATTCTGTTCTTACCCTTTTTTTTGTATTAAATAATTCTTATATTTAAAAATACTTTTTTCTGTCAGTCTTTCAACTTGAAGCCTGCTGTGGCTACACGACCCAACATTCAGGGTCCCAGAACAAACTTGAGGGTTGCTGCACTCTTGGAGAAAGCAAATGCAATTCGACAGGTCTATCACTCTTTATTAAATTTATTTTAGTGCTCCCTCCTCCTCTCTCTCTCTGCTTGCATTTGCATACCCCTTCCCTCCAGGGTTAACTAATATTAATTACTGAAATAGGCCTTGGCTGGAAGTGATGAAGATGATGATGCAGATAGTTGGAGTGATTCTTGAATTTACTATGGAACAGAAATACTGTTCTCTCCTACTGGTGGATGTTTTGCTATTTTGTTTCTTGCCTTGAATCAGGTGTAAAAAGCCGTTCTCTTCTGTAATGGATGTGAAATCTACGTGATACACAAGATTCTTTATCCTAATCCTATGTTCATATATTGGTACTTTGGACAACATTGGTCCCCTCCTGAGTCCCCTCAATCCGCACACAGATCAACAGATGCATGAACATTGGAACACACATGCAGTGTAGCAGTCAATCCAAATTCTTTTTCAGAGGGGAAACTCACTTCAGTGGAGACTCCGGAGTCAGCCTCAAGCGTCCAAGCGCTATACCAATCCAGATCAACCTATCAACAATTCTTTTTTACTTTTCATAAAAGAACGTGTATATTTCAGCAGTGGTCATAATTTTTTTTTGATTTATAGTCATGAGTCCAATTTTGTAATTCTGTAACTAGTGGTTTTCTGATAATTGCCTCATCTATCATGTAGCCCATCTGTTTGTGTCCAATACAACAGTATATAAATATATATATATACACGTGTGAGTAAAATACTTTGAATGTATAGCTTCCATCATTAACCTTTGTCACTGATATATACTTTTTTCACTTTTTTGTTATTAAATATAGTAGCAAGAAAAAAAAATGGAAACTTGGTAGCAGAAATTAAAATCATGTTGGGTACTAGAGTGATGGACTAATATCACGCAGCTAAAATAAGAGATGAGAAAAGAGGAACCGAATATATAATATTTACGTGGAAAACCCTCAACAAATAAGGGAAAAACCAGGGGGCAATAGTAAAGGATTTTCACTAAGAAATTATAACACTCTCTCTAAATACAAGGAGAGAACAATAACACCCTCTCATAAATATAGGAGAATACACAAGGAAAAACCTTACAGGAGAAACTATCTCTGTCTCTGAATTTTTTCTCTCTCATTCTCTTGGCTCGGATGGTTGCCGTGGGATGCAAAAAATGGAGAAGCGAGGCCTCTATTTATAAAGGAGTTTGCAAGCATTGCATTTAATGCTTTGACTCCCAACCAATTTCACCCTCCAACTTGCATCAATTTTTATTGACTTTCATGCCACAAAAAGGTGGCTTTACGAGTTCACAATCTCCCATTTAAAGTCACTTTTGGTGAGTGTAACATCCCAGGCTGCTCTATGGATTGACGACTGTCCCCACAGACTAACATGGGTCTTTTCAGCGTGCTTTGTCTTCGCTCACACGCTTCCCGAGAAAACTTCCCAGGAGGTCACCCATCCCAGAATTGCTCCAAGTCAAGCTCGCTTAACTGTGTAGTTCTTAAGTGATGGGCTACCGAAAAGAAGATGCATCTTGTTGGTATAGGTAGTACCAATCAATTCATATAAGCCTTCCTCAACTGTATAGTCCCATACCTACACAGTCTCAGGATCTCTCTCATTCGGGTGTGTTATCGGTTCATTCATGTGTCCCTCCGCCTAGAAGCCTGTCAGGAGCCGCTCCTTGTCCGTACCTTCTTGCAACGGCGATCACTCCCCGCCCTCGTCGGCACCCGGGTGTTACATGCCCACCAGCTTCCGCTTGGTTCGTCCCCGAACCACACCGTACTGGGAGAGGTGCCGCTCTGATACCATTTGTAACATCCCTCTATCTGTTTCTTGAGCTCGCTCAACTCTAGAGGTGTTATCTTGTAAGGCGCTATAGATATTAGTCTACTCTTTGACACTAGATCTATGCTAAACTCAACCCCCTATTGAAACTTGCGCATCATAGAGATAGTCGCTACATCATTGTCTGCCCCTATAGTAGCAGTGAATGAGAGTATGTATCCTTGAGCTCTCTAAACCAAACACTTATCACAAGAAACGACGAATAAAATACGGGTCGACACCGAAAATCAAAAGACATTGGGTGTGAAGAGATAATGATATTTTTGTCAGAATACTTATGGCAATGAGTCTAGATGCCAGTAAGTCAATACCAAGAATAACATACAATACATAGATAACAATAAGTTCGATGTCATAAGGAGTGTCTTGATGCACAAGGAAGCAATTTAAACAACCAATGGAAGAACAAGAATATCCCTATAGGAGTAGAAACCTATGAACCAAAGGACAAATGAAAGATTGTCATCTCCAAAATTTCACACATAAAGGATGTATCAAGGGATGCGTTGCTCCTGGATTAGACAATATAATTTTTTTTTAACGAGTAGAAGAAATTCAGCCTCCTTCGGATCTAAGCTGCCTCAGAATGATGACGGATTGTTCTTCTTGAATTCGAAAAGCCCCACGTGTTAAGGGTCCTAGGTTGCCACCACTTCATTAGTGACTGGCTTCCATTCCCCTTCAGTTGACGGCGTGTCTCCGTCTGCCCTTGCATAGCTTTGGCCATACAATCCAAAGCTGCTGCAAGTGCAACATTCGTCCCTCGCCTATTAGTCTCCATAAATCTTCTCATTACCAATGAAATACTGGGTTGATCAGGTCCAATATCCCAAAGAATAGCATGCGGCATCTATAACTCTAACAAGCATTCTATGCGCCCAAGTTTTATTTTAGAAAAAGCCCCATTACCACAGTCCGATTTAGAATCGAACTGCTCTGATACCATAAATGTAACATCCCTGACTGCTCTATGGATTGACGACTGTCCCCACAGACTAACATGGGTCTTTTCAGCGTGCTTTGCCCTCACTCACACGCTTCCCGAGAAAACTTCCCAGGAGGTCACCCATCCCAGAATTGCTCCAAGTCAAGCTCGCTTAACTGTGGAGTTCTTAAGTGATGGGCTACCGAAAAGAAGATGCATCTTGTTGGTATAGGTAGTACCAATCAATTCATATAAGCCTTCCTCAACTGTATAGTCCCATACCTACACAGTCTCAGGATCCCTCTCATTCGGGTGTGTTATCGGTTCATTCATGCGTCCCTCCGCCTAGAAGCCTGTCAGGAGCCGCTCCTTGTCCGTGCCTTCTTGCACCGGCGATCACTCCCCGCCCTCGTCGCCACCCGGGTGTTACAGTGAGCTTTCAAAATCTCTCAACCTTGCCAACTTCCTGTTGCTTACGTTTCTGATAGGCCATAGGAGGATCGGCACCATGTAAACTTATCAGCATTGATTGGTTTCGTCATAACATCTGCTAGGTTGTCTTTGGTGTGAATCTTCTGCATATCCACACTCCTTTCCTCTACTACTTCTCGAACAAAGTGATATTGAACACCTATGTGCTTTGTCTTGCAATGAAAGGCTGGATTCCTTGCAATGTACAAGGCACTGACTGTCACAATACACAGTAATTTGCTGCTGCTTGTGCCCGAGTTCTTCCATTAACCTTTGAATCCATATAGCTTCCTTGCAAGCTTGCGTAGCTGCCATGTACTCAGCTTCTGTAGTAGACAAAGCTACAACAGTCTGTAACTTGGATAACCAGCTTATTGCTCATTCTGCAAGTGTGAACACATAGCTAGTAGTAGATTTTCTCTTATCAAGATCACCTGCAAAATCTGAATCAACATAACCCCTGACAATGAACTCTGATCCTCCAAAACATAATGCAACATCCTAGGTTCCTTTGATGTATCTCAGGATCCTCTTAACGGTATTCCAATGCTCTTTACCAGGATCTGCCATAAATCAACTGACTGCTCACACTGCTTGCGCAATGTCTGGTCTTGTACATATCATGGCATACATAAGGCTTCCCACCGCCGATGCATATGGCACTCGAGACATTTACATCATCTCCGCTTCACTGCTAGGGCTTATACCTGAGGATAATTTATAACTGATAGGAAATGGGGTAGAAATTGGCTTACAATCTTGCATGTTGAAGCTCCGCAAGACCTTCCTTAGATAATTCTTTTGAGAAAGCCAAATCTTCCTATCTTTTCTCTCTCGGTGAATTTGCATCCCTAAAATCTTGTTTGCGGGTCCCAAGTCCTTCAAATCAAACTCCTAGCCAACTATGCCTTCAATTCTTGAACTCGATCTTTGTTGGGGCCTACCACCAACATGTCATCCACCTACAACAGCAAAATGATGAAATCATTATCTTCAAACCTCTTGTAGTATGTACAATGGTTTGAACTTAGTTTGTTGTATTCAAGGCTAATAATGAAGGAATCAAATCTCTTGTACCAACATCCGGGCGCCTGCTTTAGACCGTACAGAGATTTGGTCAACCTACAAACCAAGTTTTCTTTTCCTTGTTCTTTAAAGCCTTCTGGTTGGAGCATATAAATTTCTTCTTCAAGTTCTCCATGAATAAAAGAAGTCTTTACATTCAACTGTTCAAGATGTAAATCAAATGCAGCACAAATAGCCAACACTACTCTGATAGTAGTTAGTCTGACAACTGGAGAAAATATCTCATTGAAGTCTATACCTTCTTTCTGAACATATCCTTTAACCACCGGTCTAGCATGATACCTTTCCACTTGATTGTTGCCATCTCGTTTGATCTTATAGACCCATTTATTCCCGGTGGCTTTCCGACCCTTTGGGAGTTCAACAAGTTCCCATGTAAGGCCTCCATTTCTTCCTGTATTGCTATCATCCCTTGAGAAACATTTGAACTGCTCAAAGCCTCCTGAAAGGTTGACGATTCTCCTTCTTCAGTTAGAAGACAATATGCATGGCATGACAATCGTCGAACTTCTGCATCATTGGCCTCATTTGGTACACATTCCTCAAGCCCTGTTTCTACCTCAGAAGAATCATCTTCTCCAGACTTTTCATCAACTGGACCGTAGTGGTCTCTTTTGTAGTGCTGTCATTTTTATACTCACTCTGCAGTTCATTTTTTGCAAAGACTACATTCCTGCTAACAACAACCTTGCCGGTAGTGGGATCCAAAACCCCTTCACATTGTCAACTGGTGGGACTCCGGCAAGTGTACCGGATTCGTCGTCAAGTAATAAAAAGATCGATCCCACAGAGACCGTGATCTCAAACAACAATTAATTATTAAATCAATTTAACTGGACTATATAAAAAATGATTTGGAAAGGATTTGATTTTTGTAATAAGAATTAACTAGAAAATCATATATTTAAGAATGCAATCAATTAAAATAGGAAAGCAAATCAATTAGGGGTTTTTAAAATCAAAATAGATTCCTAGGAATTGGGTTACCAACAAGATTGTTCATGTTACCAAATTGACTACCCCTTGTTAATTACCAAAATTGCTTTGAAGGCGAATTTATCCTTAATAAGTTAATGCTCCCTCTTGGGTTACAAAAATCGTGCCCAATTAAACCAACCCCTACTCTCGTGGTAATTGAATTTAAATCGAACCCTTTAAGTTCTGTGACAATTCGTGAACTCTCGAAGGACCGCTTCTAACTCTCGTGATTTAAGTCCTAAGTTTGATTCCTATAGATCCGATACCTAAGTTCACTGCTAGGTTCCTCCTTAGAATATCTACGACAAGAAAATAAGTGGCCACCGAATTTACGAGTAATCAAAGCAATAGGAATCAAATCGAAAGCAAAATCAAAATTAACAAGAGACCAAACGTCAATTCGTCACCATAAACAAATCTTGGGCATAGCCCCAGTTCCTAGAAATAAGACTACTACTCAAGCATTGCCATGGTCATGGCAAGCTTGATTAACAAAAGCATAAAAGAAAACCTAAGAGAGAGAAGAAGGAGAAGAAGGAGAAGAAGGAGGAGAAGGAGAAGAAGGAGAAGAAGGAGAAGAAGGAGAAGCAGAAGGAGAAGGAGAAGGAGAAGAAGGAGAAGAAGGAGAATAAGGAGAAGAAGAAGAAGAAGAAGAAGGAGAAGGAGAAGAAGAAGAAGAAGAAGAAGAAGAAGGAGAAGAAGAAGAAGAAGAGAAGAAGAAGAAGAAGAAGAAGAAGAAGAAGAAGAAGAAGAAGAAGAAGAAGAAGAGAAATCCTAATTTTGCCTAAGGTAGCAGCCCCAAAAAGTCCTCTATTTTCGAGCCTCTAGGTCCTATTTTTAAGGTAGGGTAACTTGAATCCCAAGCCAACACAAAAATCAGATTGAATCAGTTTCTGTGGATCCATATATTGCGCGTCACGGCCGTGATGGCTATCACGGCCAGGCCGTGACGGATTCTGCCTTGAAGGTTGCTTCACTGGTTGGTCTGTCACGGCCGTGATGGCTATCACGGCCTGGCCGTGATCAATTCTGCCTGTGAGGGTCTGGTTCAGTTGACATGTCACGGCCGTGATGGGCATCACGGTCTGACTTTTGCATTCTTTCTTTTCAGCTCCACTTGATCATGGCCGTGACGGCCCTTACTCGGGTTCTTGGTTCACTGTCCATGCTTTGATTGATTATCTTTTCTGGCCCTTAGTTATTGCTTGAGGACAAGCAAAATCTTAAGCTTGGGGTAGTTTGATGAGTGTGATTTCACCTCATATTTCCATGACATATTGCATGCATTTTCATGTAGTTTAGGCATATTTAATTTGATTTTTGTTAGTTTTTACTTTGGAACGGGTAAGGCGGTTTTTGTGGTGTTTGTGTGCAGGAATCGAAGATTAAATTGCTCAGGATCAGTTGTGTTGAAGCTGGCATGAAGATGGAGCTTGGAAGGCAAGAAAATGAGGCAAACAGAGCTGATCACGGCCTAGCCGTGATGGCCGTCACGGCCATGATCAAGTGGAGCTGAAAAGAAAGAATGGAAAAGTCAGACCGTGATGCCCATCATGACCGTGACATGTCAACTGAACCAGACCCTCACAGGCAGAATTGATCACGACCAGGCCGTGATAGCCATCACGGCCGTGACAGACCAACCAGTGAAGCAACCTTCAAGGCAGAATCCGTCACGGCCTGGCCGTGATAGCCATGATGGCCGTGACGTGCAATATATGGATCCACAGAAACTGATTCGATCTGATTTTTGTGTTGGCTTGGGATTCAATTTGGCACCGTTGCCGGGGACTGTGCTTTCTTGAATCTCAATTTAATTTTTAAAATTGATTTTTCTGGACCTTTTTATTATTATTATTATTATTTTTTATTTTAAATTTTCTCTTTTTTTTCATTTATCTTTTTTTTCTAGTATCCATCTTTCTTTACAGATATTTTTATGCGAAGATCCCGAAGTCTTGGAAATCTCACTAAAGTTGACCCCGAGATCGAAAGGACCTTTCATAGACGTGGGAGACTACAAAGACAAATAGAGAGAGAGAGGTTGATTCCCATTCCACTCATAGCGAATCTACCGGATACCAAACCACTGAAGGACTACGCAGCCCCAAATGCTAGGGGTTTGCGAACTGGGATTGCTAGGCCAGAAATTGAGGCGGAGAACTACACTATACCGCCTATGTTAATTGGCATGATTAGGCAACATCATTTTGGAGGATTACCCTCGGAGGACCCGACTGATTATGTGAAGACATTCTTGGAGTTCACCGATGCAATTAGAATTCATGGTGCCCCGGTTGATGCAATTCACCTGAGGTTATTCCCATCCTCTCTGACTGGAAAGGCAAAAGCTTGGTTGAAGCAAGTGCCCGCTAATACCTTGTCAACTTGGGACCAACTAGAGCAGGCATTCTTGGAGAAATTCTTCCCTCCATCCAAGACTGCTTACCTACGAGCTCAGATCACCGGCTTCTTCCAAAAGGACGGAGAATGCTTATCCGAAGCTTGGGATCGTTACAAAGGATTGCTAGAGCCTTGCCCACATCAAGGACTCGAGAGGTGGTTGTTAGTGCATTTATGAATAGACCTCTGACTGAAGCATTCAATATCATTGAAAACGTAGCCACCAACTACCACCAATGGGGTTCGGAAAGAGGTAATAACCCAAAAAAGCTTTCAGGGGGTAAGTTTGAAATGAATAGCACTGATCTAGTTATGTCTAAAATTGACTCACTGAATAAACGCTTTGATAAGCTTGAAAAGGCTAATGTGAGTTCAATAGGTGCTACTAATGTTGTTTGTGAGATTTGTGGAATGCCGGGACATGACATAATGGAGTGCCCACATGGTATTGCTCTTGGATCAGGTGCTTCGGGGGAACAAGTGAACTCTTGTCACAATTTCTATGACACGAACCCGAAGTTGCCAAACTATGTTCCCCCAAATTCTTACAACCAAGGAAGGAAGAATAGCCCTTATCTCTCCTATGGGAACTACAACAACACGTTGAACCACGAATTCCAGGAAGGCCAAGGTAATAGGAAACCTGCATTGGGGTATCCTCAGGTACAAAAGTCTAAACTTGAGTCTCTTTCAGAAAATTTTGTTGAAACTCAAACAAAGCAAAATGAAGAGTTCAGGCAACAAGGTAGGGCAGTCAATGAGGCAATAAAAGAGTTAGCATTTAAGGTAGATAACTTAGCCATCCATAATAAGATGTTAGAAACTCAGATTGCCCAACAAGCTAGTACATATTCTAGAACTAAGGGTACGTTTTCAGGACAACCCGAAGTTAATCCCAATGAGCACTGTAATGCTATATACTTAAGGGATGATAAGCTTGGGGTAATTGAAAAGGATGTGGAATGCGAGGAGGACATGAGTGAACATGAAAAGATAGAGCCAAAGTATGTCCCTCCACCACCTTACCAACCCCCAATACCTTTCTCACAAAGGTTGGTCAAGAAATGCAAGTAGAAAAAGAAACTAAGAGCTTAATTGAGGAGCGTCATGCCGTGATAAAAACTAATATGCCTCCTAAACTAAAAGATCCAGGAAGTTTCTCTATTGCTTGCTCAATTGGCGAATTAAAAATAGACCAAGCCTTGTGACTTAGGGGCTAGTGCGAGTTTGATGCCGCTTACTATCTTTGAGAGGTTAGGAACCAAGGAATTGAGTCCATCAAAGTCCCCTTTACAATTTGCGGATGGATCAACTAAAACTCCTCTAGGCATACTAGAGAATGTTCCCATAAAGGTAGGGAAATTTTTCATTCCTACCGATTTCATGGTGTTGGACATGAACGGGAATTCTAAATTCCCTATCATTCTTGGAAGGCCATTCTTGGCCACAGCTGGAGCGATAATAGATGTAAAAAATGGTAAGCTCTCCTTGAATGTAGAGGAAGGTAGGGTGGATTTTGATTTGACTAACTCATATAACAACCCTCCTTTTGAGAGTCATGTGTGCAGGATTGAGATAATGCCCCCAAAGGTGAAGGAAGAGCTTAACATGGAAGCAACCCCCAAACTTTGTATGACAAATGATGCACCAAATAAAGATGAACCAGGAGTTGCTCAACATGTGGAGTTAAAACTTCCCCCTGAAGGAAGTAAGGTCATGAAACTCAGAGTGAAAAGAGCAAAGCGAAAGCGCAATTGGCCATATGAACAAAATAGGCTCTTTGAAGGACTTCCATGGAAGAGAGGTGTTCTTGCACATCCAAGCCCAGCTGATCCCGGTTGATCCAAGGGAGTATGGTCAAGCTTAAGACCGTAAATTAGCGCTTCTTGGGAGGCAACCCAAGTTTTCTTTCCCTTTTCAATTTGTTTTTGAATTTTGTCTTTGAATAATTTGAGAAGATTAAGAGAAGAAATATCACTAATTGATGGTTTTGCCAAGTATTTTCAGGTTACGAAGGCAGGAAGAGCAAAAAGGCATGGAAAAATAAAGTCAGAATTGATCACGCCCAGGCCGTGACGGGGGTCACGACCGTGATTAGCCAATAGCTGAAGATCAGAAAGGATCACGGCACAGTCGTGATAGCCCTCACGGGCGTGATGTGGAGGACCCAGAAGATCAGAATGTATCACGTCCTAACCGTGATGGAATTCACGGCCGTGAGAGGCCAGCTCCTATAGACCCGAACTTATCACGGCCTGCCCGTGATGAACGTCACAGCCGTGACACATCTTCCAGCAGCTCTTTGACTGACATTTGAGCCAACACCCTCCACCACCTTGGTGAGTTGCTCCATTTTTCTCCTCTCTCCGACTTGATTATTTACATTGGGGACAATGTAAGTTTTTAAGCTTGGGGTAGGGGTATTTTTACATTTTTTACATTTTTGCATTTTTCGTGTTGCATTCATATAGGCATAATTTTGCATAATCACATGATTAGATTGCCCCTTGCTTAGAGTCTGCATCCAATTGTGAGAACTTTGCGCCAAATGAATTGAGACAGAGAATTTTTGAACCCAATTTTTGTATTCTTGTGATAGGATAAAAATAAAAATGCTTGAGATGATCTTCTGATAGTTGATAATTAGCATGTGGTTCCTTAGATTTGTGTTTCTCATTGATTTTAAACTACTAAATGTGAGATTTTTTGAGCCAAAAGGGGTACTCACTAAATCTACCCCATTCTTTGTGATCGAGTGTTTTATTCCTCTTGGATTGTATTCTCTAGAACTTGACTTGAAACCGTTATGAAACTTGAAAATTTTTGAAAACATATTTGAAAATGATTGAGGCACTAGGTATTTTTCCGGCCTTTTGAGCTTTGACTGATTAAATACTACCCCTTAGTTGCCCAATTTTGAGCCTAATAGAATAAAATACTTTTCTTGGTACCTTGATTTATTTTGATGAATGATGCTTGGTATGTCACCTTTTAAAGTATTGCAAAAATGGCAAAAAGGTAGTTTGAAAAATAAATTGTGGGATGAGAAAGCTAGAAAAATATTTCTTTTAAGTTGGAAATCTCCCCTTCTCCAAATAGAAAAAAAAAATGGAGAAGGGGATGAGAAAAAGAAAGTGAGAAATAAAAAAATAAAAAAAAAGGGGAAGAAAGAAGGAAAGGTGGAAAAGTGAATTAAAGCCCAAAAAAGTATTTTAGAAGGTTGTCATGCTTTGCATTGTTTGATATTTTGTTTAACCCTCTTGAATTTTCCCTTTCTTGATTTCATTTGTTCCCCCGAAGCACCGGATCCAGGAGCAATATCATGTGGGCACTCCATTATGTCATGTCCCTGCATTCCACAAATCTCACAAACAACATTAGTAGCACCTATTGAACTCACATTAGCCTTTTCAAGCTTATCAAAGCGTTTATTTAATGAGTCAATTTTAGACATAATTAGATCAGTGCTATTCATTTCAAACTTACCCCCCGAAATCTTTTTCGGGTTATTACCTCTTTCCGAACCCCATTGGTGATAGTTGGTAGCCACGTTTTCAATGATATTGAATGCTTCAGTCAGAGATCTATTCATAAAGGCTCCTCCAGCTGCGGAGTCAAGTGACACATTCGAAGAGTAATCCAATCCGTTGTTGAAGGTATTCATTAACAACCACTTCTCGAGCCCATGATGTGGGCAAGATTCCAGCAACCCTTTGTAACGATCCCAAGCTTCGGATAAGCATTCTCCATCCTTTTGGAAGAAGCCGATGATCTGAGTTCGTAGGTAAGCAGTCTTGGATGGAGGGAAGAATTTCTCCAAGAATGCCTGCTCCAGTTGGTCCCAAGTTGACAGGGTATTAGTGGGCACTTGCTTCAACCAAGCTTTTGCCTTTCCAGTCAGAGAGGATGGGAATAACCTCAGGCGAATAGCATCAATCGGGGCACCATGAATTCTTATTGCATCGGTGAACTCCAAGAATGTCTCCACATGATCAGTCGGGTCCTCCGAGGGTAATCCTCCAAATTGAGGTTGCCTAACCATGCCAATTAATATAGGCGGGATAGTGTAGTTTTCCGCCTCAATTTCTGGCCTAGCAATCCCAGTTCGCAAACCCCTAGCATTTGGGGCTGCGTAGTCCTTCAGTGGTTTGGTATCCGGTAGATTCGCCATGAGTGGAATGGGAATCAACCTTTCTCTCTCTCCTTGTCTTTGTAGTCTCCCACGTCTACAAAAGGTCCTTTCGATCTCGGGGTCAATTTCAACAAGATTTCCAAGACTTTGGGACCTTCGCATAAAAATATTTGTAAAGAGAGATGGATACTAGAAAAAAAAGATAAATGGAAAAAAGAGAAAATTTAAAATAAAAAATATAAAAAATAATAATAAAAAAAAGGTCCAGAAAAATCAATTTTAAAAATTAAATTGAGATTCAAGAAAGCACAGTCCCCTGCAACGGCGCCAAAAACTTGGTGGGACTCCGGCAAGTGTACCGGATTCGTCGTCAAGTAATAAAAAGATCGATCCCACAGAGACCGTGATCTCAAACAATAATTAATTATTAAATCAATTAAACTGGACTATATAAAAATGGAAAGGATTTGATTTTGGTAATAAGAATTAACTAGAAAATCAGATATTTAAGAATGCAATCAATTAAAATAGGAAAGCAAATCAATTAGGGGTTTTTCAAATCAAAAGAGATTCCTAGGAATTGGGCTACCAACAAGATTGTTCATGTTACCAAATTGACTACCCCTTGTTAATTACCAAAATTACTTTGAAGGCGAATTTATCCTTAATAAGTTAATGCTCCCTCTCGGGTTACAAAAACCGTACCCAATTAAACCAACCCCTACTCTCGTGGTAATTGAATTTAAATTGAACCCTTTAAGTTCTTTGACAATTCATGAACCCTCGAAGGACCGCTTCTAACTCTCGTGATTTAAGTCCTAAGTTTGATTCCTATAGATCCGATACCTAAGTTCACCGCTAGGTTCCTCCTTAGAGTATCTAGCTACGACAAGCAAATAAGTGGCCACCGAATTTACGAGTAATTAAAGCAATAGGAATCAAATCGAAAGCAAAATCGAAATTAACAGAAGAAGAAGAAGAAGAAGAAGAAGAAGAAGAAGAAGAAGAAGAAGAAGAAGAAGAAGAAGAAGAAGAAGAAGAAGAAGAAGAAAGAAGAAGAAGAAGAAGAAGAAGAAGAAGAAGAAGAAGAAGAAGAAGAAGAAGGAGGAGAAGAAGAAGAAGAAGAAGAAGAAGAAGGAGAAGAAGAAGAAGGAGAAGAAGGAGAAGGAGAAAGAAGAAGAAGAAGGAGAAGAAGGAGAAGGAGAAAGAAGAAGAAGAAGGAGAAGAAGGAGAAGAAGGAGAAGAAGAAGAAGGAGAAGAAGAAGGAGAAGAAGAAGAAGAAGAAGAAGAAGGAGAAGAAGGAGAAGAAGGAGAAGAAGAAGAAGAAGAAGAAGAAGGAGAAGAAGAAGAAGAAGAAGAAGAAGGAGAAGAAGAAGGAGAAGGAGAAGAAGAAGAAGAAGAAGGAGAAGAAGAAGAAGAAGGAGAAGAAGAAGAAGAAGGAGAAGAAGGAGAAGAAGAAGGAGAAGAAGGAGAAGAAGAAGAAGGAGAAGAGAAGAAGAAGAAGAAAAAGAAGGAGAAGAAGAAGAAGAAGAAGAAGAAGAAGGAGAAGAAGAAAAAGAATGAGAAGAAGGAGAAGAAGAAGAAGAAGAAGAAGAAGAAGAAGAAGAAGAAGAAGAAGAAGAAGAAGAAGAAGAAGAAGAAGAAGAAGAAGGAGAAGAAGAAGAAGAAGAAGAAGAAGAAGAAGAAGAAGAAGAAGAAGAAGGAGAAGAAGAAGGAGAAGGAGAAGAAGAAGGAGAAGAAGAAGAAGAAGAAGAAGAAGAAGAAGAAGAAGAAGAAGAAGAAGAAGAAGAAGGAGAAGAAGGAGATGAAGGAGGAGAAGGAGAAGGAGAAGAAGAAGAAGAAGAAGAATGAGAAGAAGGAGAAGAAGGAGGAGAGGAAGGAGAAGAAGAAGGAGAGGAAGAAGAAGAAGACGGAGAAGAAGCAGAAGAAGAAGAAGAATGAGAAGAAGGAGAAGGAGAAGGATAAGAAGAAGAAGGAGGAGAAGAAGAAGAAGAAGGAGAAGAAGAAGAAGAAGAAGAAGAAGAAGAAGAAGGAGAAGAAGAAGAAGGAGAAGAAGGAGGAGGAGAAGAAGGAGGAGAAGAAGGAGGAGAAGGAGGAGAAGAAGGAGGAGGAGAAGGAGGAGAAGAAGGAGAAGAAGAAGGAGAAGAAGAAGGAGAAGAAGAAGAAGAAGAAGGAGAAGAAGAAGGAGAAGAAGGAGGAGAAGAAGGAGGAGAAGAAGGAGGAGAAGGAGGAGGAGAAGGAGGAGGAGAAGGAGAAGAAGGAGAAGGAGAAGAAGGAGGAGAAGGAGGAGGAGGAGGAGAAGAAGGAGAAGGAGAAGGAGGAGGAGGAGGAGAAGAAGGAGGAGAAGGAGAAGGAGGAGGAGGAGAAGAAGGAGGAGGAAGAGGAGGAGGAGGAGGAGGAGGAGGAGAAGAAGAAGAAGAAGAAGAAATCCTAATTTTGCCTAACGTAGCAGCCCCAAAAAGTCCCAAGAAGAAGAAGAAGAAGAAGAAATCCTAATTTTGCCTAAGGTAGCAGCCCCAAAAAGTCCTCTATTTTCGAGCCTCTAGGTCCTATTTATATGGTAGGGTAACTTGAACCCCAAGCCAACACAAAAATCAGATCGAATCAGTTTCTGTGGATCCATATATTGCGCATCATGACCGTGATGGTTATCACGACCAGACCGTGACGGATTCTACCTTGAAGGTTGCTTCACTTATTGGTCTCATACTCTCTTGGTCAACTTAAAAATTTCTCTAAGCCGTTGTCTTACCCAAATAACATGACGGATCTTACGGTGCTCTTCTCTGGTCAACGTGCACCACTGCAATTTGAAAGTGACCTGGTATAATAGATCTAAGAAATTTATTGTTTATCCAATTTTTTTTATTTATGTTGTAGTTCAAAATAATTGTAAATTTCACTTTAGTCTTATACTCCTTTAGCATAGTTTTTCCATCCAGGGGTTCCATATTACACACACATGCACAGGTTTACATTAATTAATGGTTGAATACGAAGTAACTTGAAGTTCTTATTGGTAGCAGTTGAAAAATGACTAATAAGAGGGGATGAAAAATCCTGCCATGTTATGCTACTAGAAAAAACCTCTGTTCTTTTTGTTTCTCTTCATCCTTTCTCTGGTCTTTCTGTTAGGCATGCATGTGGGGCCCTCCTTGGAGATCCATTCCCTGTGAATATGCTTGTCATCTTCCCCCTTGATTTCATAAACGAAAAATGCGACGAGGTGTGGAATTGACACATGGGTTTGCGCGACACTGCCGCAGCCAGACAGGAGTGCGACATGTTGTTGTTACCCTCAAGTTTGTATCTGTTGGCTTGGGCGGGCAGGCCAACTGCCAGTCTGCCACGCCCCCTTCTGATATGGTACGCTCTCAAAAAGCAACGTTGAATATTATTAGCCTAACAAAACATCCCTTTTATAATGTAGCTTCCGTCGTTCGACCGAAAAGTAGATTAATTAAAATTGATTATAAAAGAATGGGATAATTTTTTTTCGTAGTCATAAATATAACTGTTTTGATTCAAGTGAATGTATAATAAAATATTCCATTATCATAATTAGGTTGTAAGTTCGCAAATTAATTACATATTACCCAACCCGACTCATAAACAGAAATTATAGAAATATACCGACTCAGTATAAAGATATGGAGATGCAGCTCCTAAAATACAAGATACTTGGAGTCGCAACCCCATTAACAATAACACTAAAATATAAAAGACCATCCTCTCTCGTACATCTTGCGGAGAACAAACCCAACTGACGAGATCTAATGAAAACTCTATTAGAGTCCACTAACGACGTCGTCGTAAAAGACACTACTGGAATTACTACAATAGTAACTCTCGAACTAATCCATTTCCCCTTCCAAGAGGAAAAACAAGGTCCACAAACCCATCAACAGTCTGGAAGACTTAGAAACTCCAACATATCGTCAGCATGCTCGAATCTCAATCTCTACGATGCGTCAGTCAAGGGACATCTTGACGTCTCAATCTTCTCAAAAGAATGCAGAAGACACCAGCCGACATAGGCAATATAAAATAAAGAGGTGAGATTTCCATTTATCTTACACATAAGGCAGACATGCAGTGGTACGACTCACAGGTACATAATACAATAGTAATATATTCCTCGTATCTCCCATTTTAATACTGCAACTTAAAACTCCAATAAGATACTATATCAAACTCAACGGTAAGCTTATCAAGCATACCGGACACGGTTTGTCCACCGAAGGACAGGAATAGAGAGAAACTGATTGAAACCGTATAGTCCCATACCTACACAGCCGCAAGAAATATCCGATTCTAACATCGGAACTAATTTGACATTTTGGAAAAGAATGGTTAATACGGGTTTCATCTACGCCTACCTCGAGCACCATGTGTGGCTATCATGGCACACAAGGCTCAAATCATAATCAAAATGTACGTACTATCATAATCACATGTGATCTCTCTGTGAAACATCGTGCTCTTTGTGAAACCTCTACTACTGGGAAGCTTAGCTTCCTAGGAACAACGACCTTTCGAAACATAGTATCAACTATGTGTTTGGGCAAAATTATCAGAACACGTTCAATTGGTCTATCCATCAGATAACCCCGTGATTCCACCAGAATCCATTTGATGCTAATCTCTGACGAACGATATTCTCGGGTACAAATCATCGGCTCTTCACTAATCCATAGTTCTCAAACAGACTTGTCATGTTTGTGTAAAGATGTTTTAAGGCACTTGCTTACAAACCCTAACACATTATGAAATTGGATCGATAGTCCAATCATTTATTTCTTTACACTTTTCTAATGGAGCCTTTCTCGTGGCTTCCAAGAAATCAAATAACTTTTAGTCCATTAAATCTTATGGAGGTATGGATAATGAATTATCCAGACTTTACGACAAATGATCTTGCTTCACCATAAGTCATAAATCACTAAGTTCATATTTTCACTAAGTCATTCATGACTTAGGTTTTTGCTCTTTAATGTAAATACTAGTCTTTGAAGACTAAAATCTTCTTTTGTCTTAAAACCAAAACCTTTAGTTAAAACCAAACCATTTTAAATTCATATTTCATCAACGTACATAAGTACTAAATTCCTCAAAACAGTTTCTTGAAAAACGTCGAAATTCTTAAAATACCGTTTTATCGCTTTTTACTGTATTTCAACTTAAATTCCATATTTTCACAAATATAATCATTTTTCTCAAATCCTTCCCTTTCCTAAGTTACCATACTTATGTTAAAGTATTAAAATACTGATTTCAAACTTTACATCATGGTTTTCTCAAAAATCGTCAAAAATGCTTGACGACGATTTCACCGCTTTTAATGGTTTTAGGCCCAAAAGCCACACTTTTGAAAATATGGTTCTTCACCTCAAATCTATTACTCTCCTAGGTTATGATACTCATATTGAGATTTTAAAACACTGATTTTACATTTTCCTTTCCATGAATACAAAATTCCTAAAAATTTGACCGAACGTCGTTAAGTTTGTAAATCGCGTAAATCCGTTTTCAACGATTGTAAACTCTAATAATCAAAAACTCATTTTGGAGTCTTAGAACAGTTAGATAGGTGTGAAAAACAGTCTTTAACTGTCCAGCTACATAACTTTTCAAAAATGAAAGTTTAGTCCCTAAACTTTCATTAATTGCAAAAAGATCCTTATTTACTTAAAACCTTGTAACTTTTTATTTATAACTTCAAATCACACCAAACTAACTTCTATAGAAATATTTTTCCAGTCCCCATAAAATTTCCAGAAATTATATTTCTGCCCCATATGTTATAATATTTGCAAATAGGTCATTGTTTATTAAAAAGCTCATATCTTTTTATGTATTAATCCAATTAACACCAAACCAATTTCTATGGTTTTATCTCATCAATAACTACAATCCTAACTCACAAGAAAATGAATTTAAGTGCAGCCACCGAAATTCTCAAAAATTGCATATTAGTCCCAAAAGACTCATAAATTCACATCTGTCAATATACATATCCAAATCAATCCAAACCAATTTCTATAATCTTATATATTCATTCAATCCTTATAAAAATTATCCAAAAAAATTAAATCATCAAGGAACCCCATAAAATAGTTGTTGGAACCAAAGTGATTTGGATTTAATTAATCTCTAAGTTTTGATGTTAACAAAAGAATTAAATTTGCTTTGCAAAGTGTTAGTTGAAATCTAACATGTGCTTTCAGTTATGCAGGAATATTTAAATATGAGTAACAGAAACTTGGGATAAGTTTTCATTGGAATCCTTGAGAAAAATACGCATCCACCCTTGTAGACGGGCTACTCAATGTTTTGGTAAAGTTATTTATTTATTTAATTAAGTAGACTGGTTTCTTTAAGTAGACTAGGCACTAAATACTTACTAGAGGGAAATCAAAATAACTTCTTAGATACAACAAGTCCAAAGACTTGATAGTAAACGTGTCTAGAGTGCCACGTTAGCAGACGAAAGTAATTGGTAAAATTGAATGAACTGAAAAATAAAGTAATCAGGTAGACGAGCTCTAAATGCCACGTCACCAGACGAAGATTATGGTAACTCATTGAGGTATAGCAAGTCCAAAGACTTGATAGACGAGAGGATATGTCACGTCAGCAGATGAGCAAAATAAAATAATGAACAGACTTAGTCTTACATATAACTCCATCTTTGAATGAATAAATGCAAATCCGAATCTCTTGAATTTATTTCAAATGATTGATATTTAATTCAATAGAATATTTGTTCTTCACATTTGTTTTATCTGCTTTAATATTTTACCTTGTTGTAAAAGAAACATAGTACCATCAATGAAATGCAAAAAGCAGAATCGTACAATGAGAAACTGCAAAAACGATATGTACGATGACAACGTTATGGCTAGAAAAAGCTGGATTATACACAAAGGAGGAACAACAAGTTCTCAAGCTGCAATACTCAGAGCAGTGAGCCTCCATTTTATGCTATCTCGATAACCAAGAGTACTATTCAGCATTGTCACGATCAAGCTATCAGTCACAATGGATATCATGCATTCAATGCTATCTCTAAACGAGACTATTCAAAATAATTGTTGAAGAAATACAAGTGAAGAAGAAGGTCACTATAAATAGAAGACCTCAAGTTCTGAAGAATAACTTTTGCCAATCGATAATCACTCATTTTAATATTCTTTCAAGAGCAAGAGTCTGTATTCTTTAGTTTGAATATTGTGAAAATATTCATTTGATCTTAAACTTTCATATCCTCACACACAGTGAGTTAAGAAGATTATAAGTTAAATCTCTTTGTTAGAGTTAGAGCCTGAAGAGGCTTGGTAAGAAAGAAATACTTGTAAGCTTGGAGAGGTGTTGAATACTTGGTTGTAATCTATTTAAAAAATAGTGGAGAAAAACCTTCAAGTATAAGGGACTGGACGTAACTCTTGGTTGGAAGAGAGTGAACCAGGATAAAACATCTTGTGTGATTCTTCTATCTCTAAACTCTTACTTCTTTATTTGTTTTTACTGACTGAGGGGTTTTGATATTGCTTCTGTTAAATCCTTCTTTTTAAAAGATCAATTTCTTTGTGCTTGCTTCTGATTTAATCTTCTTGTGTGCAAAAATAGTTTTAAAGGTTGTTTTCGAAAATTATTAACAAACACAATTCAACCCCCCTTATTGTGTTAGCCTGTGTCAACTTCAGTTGGTATCAGAGCTCAGCCTTGAAAGGGTTGAGCAACTAACAATTGCTGAGGAAGTACGATCCAACAACCATGGTTGTAGAAGGACAAGCTATCAACAGACCTCCTCTCTTTGATGGAACAGATTATGACTACTGGAAGAAGAGAATGATGGCCTTCTTGGATGCGCAGAATGTAGATATTTGGGAGCTGATTGAATCCGGCTACACAGAACCAACATATTTCTGTTGTTTCTAGAACCCAATGGACTCAAGAGCAGAAAAACCAACACCAGCTGAATCCGAAGGCTAAACACTATCTCATGTGTGCTATAACCAGATCTGAACATGACAAAGTTCACAGCTGCAATACTACTAAAGAAATTTGGGATACTCTCGCCTTAGCTCATGAGGGTTCCTCACAAGTAAAGGAATCAAAGATCAGCATGTCGGTTCATCAGTGTGAGCTGTTCAAGATAGGTGAACATGAAACAATAAACCAAATGTTTGGAAGATTCCAAACCATCACCAACAATCTCAGATCTCTTGGAAAAATCTATGAAAATAGAGATCATGTTAAAAAAATTTTGAGAAGTCTATCCAAGCAATGGAGACCCAAAGTCACTGCCATTCAGGAAGCCAAAAACCTGAATACTCTCTCTCTGGAAGAGTTTCTTGGATCTCTCAAGGTTCATGAACTTGAACTTAATGAAGAAGAAAATTCCAGAAAAGGAAAATCTATTGTCCTAAAGGCAAAGAAAGCAAGCTCTTCAAAGGTTCTCAAAGCTCCTGAGTCTTCAGATGAGTATGGATCTTCTGACAATGATGAAGGATCAGATGAGGATGTGTTGTCTTTCATCTCCAGGAAGATTCAACATATGTGGAGAAAGAAAGGTGGTTTCAGAAGGAAGCAATTCAAGAAAAAGTTTTCCAAGGAGAAGCCAAACCCCAAGGAAAAAGGTCCACCCTTGTGCTTTGAATGCAAGAAACCTGGTCATTTCAAAGCTGACTGCCCTGAGCTAAAGGATAAAAAGAAATTCTCCAAAAAGAAGAAAGGCTTAATGGCTACATGGGAGGATCTTGATCTGTCTTCATCAGATGAAGAAAATGAAGCTGAGGAAGAGGAAAATATCTGTCTCATGGCAGACACTGCATCAGAAAGCGAATACACTGATGCTGAGGTAATGGACTCTGACCCGTCCATTCTTCAAAATGCTTTTGATGAACTGTTGCATGAGTCGTCTATACTATCACGAGAATATAAGAGTCTCAAACTGACTAGAGAATATGATAGGGTCTGCACTGAGAAACAAAACCTTAAAGATGCAAATGACATACTAAAATCAGTGAATGTTAGTCTAGCTAACAAAATGGAGTGTGAACCTGATGTGTCTTGTGAAGTTGCAAAACTGAAACAAGATGTAACATATCTGATAGATTCTCTGTCAAAGCTTGTAGGTGGCTCAGATAAGCTTAGTCTCATTTTACGGTACTATAGGTCGTCTCATGATAAATCTGGCCTTGGTTATGACAAAGAGAAGCAGGAAGCATCTCACAAAAAGTCAAAATCACATACACAACATAGAACTTCAAAAGTTCCAGATAAATATGCTAAAGCTAAGTCTAGCTCGTCCAACACCTTTTGAAAAGTGTGTGGAAAAGGTGGGCATATTACATCTAGATGCATACACAATAAACATGCTAAGCATACTCGTCCAGTGACAACTAACAAGAAAGGACCCAAGTCAGTTTGGGTACCTAAAGATAAGATAATACCCGTTGCAGATTTGCTTAACAACAGGAAGAAAACAGATGTCTTGGTACTTGGACAGTGGCTGCTCACGACACATGACGGGAGAAAGGTCTATGTTCCAAAACCTTAAGCCTTAAGATGGTGACTGGGTCATATTTGGAGGAAGTCAGAAAGGGAAAATCATTGGTATAGGTAAAATTGGTAAACATCATTTTCCCTCCATTGATAATGTTCTTTTAGTAAATGGCTTGAAGCACAATCTGCTGAGCATAAGTCAATTATGTGACAGTGGATATGCGGTTTATTTTGATAAGAACATGTGCACTGTCAAGAAAGATGATGGATCACTTTTATTCACTGCTAAAAGGCAAAACAATCTCTATAAGAATGACTTGGAGGACCTTTCAAATCAAAGTGTCTCTTGTCTAGTGTCCATTGAAGATGAGCGATGGATTTGGCACAAAAGTCTAGGTCATGCAAGCTTGAAATTAATTTCAAAACTAAACATGCATAACCTCGTGAGAGGACTACCAAACCTTAAGTTCAAATCTGATGCTCTCTGTGATGCATGTCAAAAGGGAAAACAAGTCAAAGGTTCTTTTGAATCTGAGAATGTTGTTAGTACCAATAGACCACTAGAGTTGCTACACCTTGATCATATTGGTCCAACAAGGACTGCCTCTGTCAGTGGTAAGAAATATGGTCTTGTCATAGTAGACGACTACACTAGATGGACATGGGTTATGTTCCTAACTCACAAGGATGAGTCTTTTAAGGTCTTTTCTGTATACTGCAAACGTGTACCGAATGAAAAAGACATGTGTATTACTTCAATCAGAAGTGACCATGGGGGAGAGTTTGAAAATGAGCTATTTCATAAGTTCTGTGAAGAAAGTGGAATCCTTCACAACTTCTCAACACCTAGAACACAACAGAAAAATGGTGTGGTAGAGAGAAAGAACATATCTCTTCAAGAGATGGCTAGGACTATGCTCAATGACAACTCTGTCCCTAGACACTTCTGGGCTGAAGCTGTTAATACTTCCTGCTACATTCAGAAAAAAATATACATTAGACCTATCCTGAATAAGACTCCTTATGAATTGTGGAAAGGACGAAAACCCAACATATCTTATTTTCACCCTTTTGGTTGTAAATGCTATATACTGAATACTAAAGATCAACTTGGTAAGTTTGATGCTAAAACAGATAATGGAATACTATTAGGATATTCTAAAATATCTAAAGGCTTTAGAGTTTATACTTCTAGGACTCTGATAGTAGAGGAAAGTATTCATGTCAAGTTTGATGACAAACAGCCTGAAGTTTTTGCAGATCTTGATCTAAACATCCCAGGAGACTCACCAGAGATAAAAGTTGATGATCAAGCAGATGACCCCACTCAACAAGCAGAAACTTCCACTTCTCAACATGATACAGTTCAAAAATCTCGGTACTTCAAGAATTATCATCCACAAGATCAAATCATTGGAAACCCCAATGACAAGCTAAGAACCAGATCAACTTTCAGAGAACAAGATATTTCTGCACTAGTCTCTGAGTAGGAACCAAAGACAATAGACGAGGCTCTGCTAGACGATGGTTGGATTATAGCTATGCAAGACGAACTCAATCAGTTTGAAAGAAGTGAAGTTTGGACTCTGGTTCCCCTATCCAAAGACAAATCAGTGGTTGGAACAAAGTGGGTTTACAGAAACAAACTTGATGAAAATGGTAAGGTAATAAGAAACAAAGCAAGACTTGTTGCTCAAGGTTTCTCTCAAGAAGAAGGTATAGGTTATACTGAAACTTTTGCACCTGTTGCTAGATTAGAAGCTATTAGAATTCTACTTTCATTTGCTGCACATCATAGTATTATGCTTTTTCAGATGGATGTTAAAAGTGATTTTCTAAATGGCTTTATTAATGAAGAAGTTTATGTTATACAACCTCCGGGTTTTGAGTGTGAAACCCATCTTGAATATGTATTTAAGCTTAAGAAAGCTTTGTACTGACTTAAGCAAGCTCCTAGAGCTTGGTATGACATACTAAGTTTCTTTCTTATGGAAAATGGATTCAATAGAGGAAAGGTTGACACAACCTTATTTAGAGAGTCCATTAAGTTTGATTTCATAGTTGTACAAATATATGTTGATGATATTATTTTTTGTGGTACTAATGAGTCTCTATGTAAAGAATTCTCTAAGTTAATGCAGAAAGAATTTGAAATGAGCATGATGGGAGAACTCAAATTCTTCCTTGGACTTCAAGTAAAACAAACCTTGGACGAGGTGCTCATCCACCAGACTAAGTATACAAAAGAGCTTCTGAAGAAGTTTAAGATGGATGATTGTAAGCCAATGAATACTCCTATGCACCTCACTTCCATTCTGAACAAAGATAATAAAGAAAAAAAGGTAGACCAAAAGGTATATAGAGGTATGATAGGATCTCTCTTATATCTTACTACGTCTAGGCCAGATATTATGTTCAGTGTATGTTTGTGTGCTCGATTTCAATCTGATCCTAGAGAATCTCACTTATCAGCAATTAAGAGAATCTTTAGATATTTAAAAGGTACTACTAATCTTGGTTTGTGCTTTAAGAAAACTGAAAATTACAGATTAGTTGGTTTCTGTGATGCTGACTATGCTGGAGATAGAATTGAAAGAAAAAGCACTAGTGGAGGATGTCACTTCATTGAAGCTAATCTTGTCTCATGGCCAAGCAAAAGACAAAGTATCATTGCCTTATCAACTGCTGAAGCTGAGTATATATCAGTTGCAAGTTGTTGTTCACAACTTCTTTGGATCAAACATCAATTGGAGGATTACAATGTGTTTGTAAGTAGTATTCCACTTATGTGTGATGATACTGCTACAATAAATCTATCTAAGAATCCAATTTTGCATTCTAGAGCTAAGAACATAGAGATTAAACATCATTTTATTAGGGATTATGTGCAAAAAGGTGTATTTGATATTCAATTTATAGATACTGACTATCAATGGGCATATATATTTACTAAACCTTTTGCAGAGGACAGATTTATCTTCATTAGGAAACATCTTAACATGATATGTGTGGATTAATTTAGGTGTCCATCCTTGAGAAAAATTCGTTTTGATAATCTTGCATCTGATACTTATGCACGTCTAATACCTAATAAAGTTGTGCGTCTATTGCATGTTGCGTTACACGTCTATATGTCACGTCTACTGGTATTGTTTACTGCATTCATTATGGAGTTTCAGACGAGTCCACATCTACCTGCATCTAAAGCATATTTTTAAATGCATTTATTTTGTCTCAATGACAAATTTACCCTTTATTCTCTTTGATGAGTCAGTAATTTCATCAATCCCATAAAAACCTTTTAGAGTTCCAAAATACCAACACCATTTTATCCTTAATGACATGTCTAGTCAAAAGATTTTCCTTTTGATAAATCTTTGGGATTCAAAAATCTTTCAAAAGTAATCTTTTCCCTCTGAGAAAAATTTTACACTTCCCTGATCTCTCGAGCTATCTCTCTCTCTCTGCTTTCAAACCCTAAGCTCTATGTTCACCAAAAATGGCTTCTTCTTCAACCTTCAACGTGGAAAAGCTTAACTTGGCAATTGAGCATCATTTCAACTTTGGAGTATTACAAGACTATAACTTGGACATTAGCAAGTATGTTAATGCTGCTGCTTGGGGAGTACTCTTCACAGAGAAAGTCTCTGTTTTTCTAAAACTGATTAGGGATTTCTGGAGGAATGTTCAAGTGACTGATACTGACTTCTTCTCTACTGTGTTGAGAAAGAAGATTGTAGTCTCTGAGAAGACTGTTGCTGATGCAATCTTCTGCACCCAGGAAGGGTTGACCCTTACCGAAACATGGGGAGCTGATTTAGGCGGCTCAGAGACCATTGAAGTCTGCTTAATGAAAGAAGACACGGCCAGAACTCACTCTTGGAAAGCTGTTGAAATGAAGGACATTGTTCGCATCCTTCATCAGCTTCTTAATAAGGTGATTCTTCATAAGGTTGGATCCAAGGACAACCTCTCCTCCCTGCACAAATTCTGCCTCTGCCATCTTCTCACCGAAACGAAGATCAATCTTCCAAGAATTCTATATGGAAGATTTAGAGATGTTATGATGAACAAGAAAAGACTCTCAGCATTTCCCCATTGTCATCTTCTTTCTAAGATTTTCAAGGCTCAAGGAATCCATGAAATTCTTACTACAAGGACTCCTGAAGAGCAAGATAGGATCTTAACTGAAAAACCAATGCTGCTGCTGCAATGGCCAAAACTGAGGAGTTGATGAAAATTAAAGAAGAAATGGTGGAACAAAACACTGCTGAGGCTATGGAGACAAAGAAGAATATCAAGAAAAAGACCACTGCTGCCAGGAAGCCTATGTCAAAAAGGCCTACGGGAATTGTCATCAGGGAGCCTACTGCTGCTGCCCCTCAACCTGCCATTTCTCAAAAGAGGACAAGAAATCTGGTTGTCTTAAGATGGTGATGAGGATGATGAGGATAGAATTCCTATTAGTTCTATTTTAAAGAAACAAAAGCTTGTTGCTGATGCTGCTGTCTCCTCTGCTATTCCAACCAGAAGGAGTTAACCAAAAAGGAAAGCCAAGGCTGTCCTTGAGACTGAGGTAACTCTAGCTACTAGTGTTCCTGTTCAAATAGCAGTAGATGCCTTAGTGTCTAGTTTAGAAAATAGAGATGCTACTCTCACTACTGCTGTTGTCCCTGTTGAAAATGTTGCTGTCTTTGCTCCAAATGAGGTGTTTAACCAAAACTTAACTGACAATGTTTATATTCCATCTCCACCCTCACCCCAACTAACACAAATTGACAAACCACAAATTTACCTACACATTCCCCTGCTCAACACAAATAGCCTCCTCATCCAGACCACAATTTCAACCCATTGTCCCTGCCAATGATCCCTGGTTCAATCAACCAGATGATGGCATTTCCCCTGGTGCTCCTTTCCCAAAACCTTTAAGAACCTTATTTCCCTTCACCCCATTTTCTGTTATTTATGATGGCAAATCTGAGGATTGGGCCAAGGTAAAAAGAAAATGGAGAGTTCTGTTTCTCACTCACTAGCCTGAACCTGAATACATTCCTGACGGGTGGTACCCCCTACCTGAGTATGAGGAAGAAGTAGACCCACCAGTTGAACCCTTCCATTTACCCCATCCTGACTGCAAACTAATCACAAAAGTGCCTTCACAAATGCACAACAACAACATAGGACCTTTAGTCACTCACTTGCCACAGAAAAGATTCCCTCCTAGAAAAATCTACCTTAACCTTGTCAAAACTCCACCTTTCATACCCTTCACTGATGGAGTTCAGAGACTTGTGATAAGTGTCTGGGAGACAGACCCTCTAAGAAAGAATCTTCCTGTCGTCCTTGAAAGAAGAGCAAGATCTTCAAAACATGTTCCTATAATCTTGGACAATAACACAGGATGGGTATCCTTCGAGCATCCCAGTGTCTATGGGAGGGTCTCTGATTTCTTTGTGGATCAACTCATCTAAGAAATGCTGAAGTGGGAATTCAGTCATTTCAGAGTTGATAGAGCCGTACGTTTTGTCCCGCCATCATGGCTGAGACATAATGCTGCAACAAGAATTGGAATCATGCCTTACAGAATCTGTCCAAGACTGCCGATGGTTGATCTGAACAAGGACAAGGACAATGACAAGAAGAATAGAAGATTAAAAGGAGTTATGCCAAAAGCTGAATCAGTCATGCTTGATCTGAATCAAGAAACTTTTGACTACTCCATGCTGGACTACTATTTGCATTCTGAATCTATTGGGTTGATCAATGAACAACGTGCTGCAGACTTCTGGAAATCCCATATCATCCACTGCACAGGAGAAGCATCTTCCTCTGGACTGACCCAAGAAGAGAAAAAGGAAATTCCTAAATTCAGAGGCAAGTGTGGTCTTTCAAACTTCTGGTACATGATCTACAGAGATCTTTGGGGACTTCCCATAACAAGCCGAAATGTGGAATTCTCCTACCCCATCGTATGGGCAAAGGAAGTATCAGTGACCCCTTTACCCCTTTTAGTGATTGATACTGCTTCGTCTTCACCTCCTTCGGAACTCCTAGAAGATGAAATTGTCGTTGAAGGACCTGGCATGAATGCCACTATTTTTGGCTCAGGTGGTCATGAAGAAGAAACTGCTGAGTCATTTTCCAAACAAAGCTTACCTGGAAAGCATTCCTCTCAACCACAAGCTCTAGCTGTAGTTCTCCCTTCAGATCATCCTGAACACTCCAGAGCATTAAGCACCTTTCAAGAATCTACTGAAAGTTCAAGACAACATGCTCTGCCACAGAACCTTGAAGAGATACTTGGCAAAATAGTTGATGACAGAGTTGGCAAGATAGTTGATGAAAAGGTTGAGAAGTTGACTGAGAAAATTAAGGAGGATGTCCAACAACAAGTTCAAACATCAATGGCTACAACCTTAGAAGTTGTCAACAAATTGCTGGAATTCATGATGGATTTCAAGAAAAGCCAGACTCAGAACCGTCCACCTCCACCACCTCCTCCTGCCTAACCTTAACCTTTTATCTTTCTTTTGTTTAATATTACTGACAATGATAGTCTACTCCCTTTACCTTTTTGTCTGATGACAAAAAAGGCGGAGAAAGGATAAGAGAATTAAATTTATAAAGTTGGTTTTTTTTAAATATACGTTTGTCTGCATATGCATGTCTCTTTCTATTTATACTTTGACATGATTTGCTATGCTAATATAAATATTGCTCTGATGTATCTATTTTTTATTGCTCTGATACTGATTGCTATGATTTGTTTATTAATCTGGTATATCCTAAGTCCATGTGCTCTAACACTATTTGATATGATATATCTTATTTGCTTTGAAACTTGTTTAAACTTGATAAAGTCTTTAAAGCTCTGATACTATACTTAACTGATAAGTAGTTGCACTGATCTGATAAGTTATATATACATGTGCTACTGAATTTCTGTCTTATGTTTTTCCTGTTAAAGTTTGTATGCTTTGTCTTAGGGGGAGCTTGGTAAGCTCTCTTAGACTTTGCTACTCAAATTTAATTAGTTTTTGTGACACCCTAACCCGGGTCATCACATGGTTACCCGTTTACGAAAATAAAACTTAATTTGCTGGTTACTTTCGGAAAATAATGTTTTCTCAACGTTCATCTTTTCAAAATATGGTGATAAATTTTTTTTTTCCTTTCAATTCTCAAGACAACAACAACGAAATCAAACCACACATAATTACATATTGTATATAAGTTATACAACTACACTGCCTCATATATCTTCACATCTAGATCATTATCAGTTTAGTGACTCTCAAAACATAACATAACTCAATATAACCTAAGCTGGTCGTATCTAACTGACACTACCGTCAACTTTGAGAAAGCAGACAAAGATGTCTCGAACTAGACAGCCTTCTCCTTCTTGTAGAAATCTCATCCCTTGTGCGGCACTGATATGTTTGTAAGGGTGAGACGCCAATATATGGATTTAACAAAATAACTAAATGCTCGCACAAAATAAGGCACATGTACAATTTCATGTTATAACAACATAAGCATCCATACTATAGCATACAATTTATCAATGGGTTTCACACCCCAAACATCAACGTTGGAAAACTATGCATGAGCACTTCAATACATCATCTAACTTTTTCCTAATCTCCGGAGATCCCACAACACCGCGTAAATGAGTTGATCAAGCTCAATAGCCAAATATATTAGGCACTTCGTGGCATGGAATACTTTATTCATCAAAGCACCATACATACTTCGTAGCCAAAATACCCTATCATCAAGGTATCCGACATAACTTCGTAGCCAAAATACCCTATCATCAAGGTATCCGACATAACTTCGTAGCCAAAATACCCTATCATCAAGGTATCCGACATAACTTCGTAGCCAAAATACCCTATCATTAAGGTATCCGACATAGGACATCGTGGGCACGTCTGCCAATGCATGCATATAAAATATTTTGTTCTCGTCGTTTTCTTTGTGTTAAATCTTTGTTTGTCAAAGCTCTCAAAAGCTTATGACCAATCATCGTTTTAAACATCTTTACAACTTTTATTAACAACACAGGACTTCATAGCCCGAGTGCTCAATCACGAAGCCCTTAGACCTTGCAATCAGTCTTAGGTTCGTGGTGATAGAAAACATCATAAATCTTTTACCGTCGTTTATTACGTCGTGAAGTAGACACACAGTCTACCTACTAGACACCAAGTCTATAACATCATAAGAACACTAGTACCCCGACGTCTCGGTTACTAAGTTCCATATCGTCGTTTTACATCGTTTTTGTCTGTGAAACACAAATCCAAAATAGGATAACGTCATAAGAACACTAGTACCCCGACATCTCGGTTACTAAGTTCTATATAGTCGTTTACGTCGTTTTTCGTCTATGAAAACAAATCCAAAATAATATCTCCGCAACTTATCCAAGTTACCGGGAATACGTCATTAAGTAAACTCATTTACAGAAAATCTTTTTCCAAGGTAGAAATTCATTATAAAATCCTTAAATCATAAAACTTAGTTTCTCACAAACCAATGAGTCACTTGAGGTTTATTCTCCTCAAAATATGCACTGTCGTTTCAAAAATACTTGCCGTCTACAATTTTCCAAATTTGCCATCAAATATTATTTTTAAGGCTTTTTAAGCCAAAACTTAACTTTTTCCACTTAATTAATTTTCTAAAATCATGATTAACTTATTTTCACCAATTAATTTTATAAAAGAATATTTTGTAATATTCCAGGTTTTCTTATATAAAATATAGCAGTGCTAAAATATTTTCCAAAACTCCTCACTTTCCTCAAAATAAAATTCCTTTAATATTATATATCAATATTTTGCCGTTAAAACATTGAATATAATTTGCGTAGCTTCTTAAAGCTTTTATCCGATTAACTTTAATTGAGCACTGACCACTGTCAGGCTTCTCACACATCAACCAACAGTTATATCACAGATATTTCCCAGGCAGATCATGCATCATAGCAGTATAATATACAATTGCAAATAATTAAATAAATTAAACACAACTCCACACCAATACACAGATAAACCACACCAAATAACAAAACCAATAACCACAACCACGTATAAATCATATAAACCACACCACTAACAAAACCAATAACCACAACACAAGCAAATAGTTATTAAGAAAAATCCATCAGGTAAGCTCCCCTTACCTCTTGAAGACTCCTTGATGAACTTACAGATTCCTTCGAAATTTCAGTTACCTTGTAAACGTCGTACTCAACTAACCTTCAACCATTACAACCAAATAGTTACAACTCAAGAAACTTAAACATTCTAAACCCTAATACATAGTCACGGCCTCTAGGGCTTTTGAATGACTAAAACTTCTAATCATGATTAAGTTATGGATTTATGATCCTTAATTAACCTAAATCATAGATTAGTGACTAAATAACTAAGTTTAAAACTCAACACTTTCTAACTCTTTTATACATAGATTCGGCCTTAATAGGTTCATAGAGCTAGGGTTCTTAGTTTAACAAATCAACTTGGATTCATAAAGCATACATACTAAGAGATTGATTTCTAAGATCATTTATGAAAACCATGAACAAAACTCAACAAAACTTACCCACTTAGGGTTCGGCCAAAACAAATATTTTTGAGTAAAATATTCATTTTAAGAGACTAACATGGATTAGAGTGTGTAGTCATACATGCCATATAGAATACATGATCATACATGAAAACGCATGAACAAAACTCTACCAACCCTAAGATGATAGGTTCGGCCAAAGCTAGGTTTTCAAGAAAGAAATTTTTGATTACATCATGCTCTTGGATTTAGATAATAGACATGATATCTAGAAGATAGAAAGTGGTTTCATCCTTATTAGATTTTTTCTAGAATTTATTATGACTTTTCAAAGTTCTAGGGTTAGAAACTTTAAAGTGATGAACAACCATGATATAAGCCTTGAATCAAGAAACTTGCTAAAGAACATAGGCATGATTAAGAATGAAGATTAGGATTTACCTCTTGAAGATCAATGACAAAGGAAATCCAAGAACTTGCTTTACAACTTAGAACTAAGGAACTTGTAAACTTTAGAGTTTTGGAAGCAAATGACCAAAGAAACTAAATGAAAAGTGAGAGTAGGGTATTTATAGTGAGAGTGGCGTCCTATTAGGAAGACTCTAGATGATGGTGAGTTGTCATGTTAAAGGATCAAAATGCAATTAAGTTCTAAGGACCAAATTGCAAAGATTCCAATAGTTGAAGGACTAGTTTGCAAATTATCAATAAAGTGTCATGATGACCATTTGCCACATTAAATGCTATCTTATCTTGACTAACTTGACTATTTTGGGCTGATTTGTGGCATTAGATATTTTAGGAAAACCCAACTTGTTGAAGAAGTTTTGAGAATGTTAAAGAATAATGTGGAAGAATGTAGAACATTCTAGAATTTTCTTGAATCATCCAACAAATAAGAAATCCATCTATCCTAATGGGCTTGCGCATTTGGGCTTGGCACATTTGGGCTTGATTTCATTTTCTTGCTTGTTGTGGGGCCCACTTGAAGATTTAAGCATTTAAGCTTAATGATAGGAAACTTAAATGGGCTTTTTGAACTCAAACTATGAACTAAAAATTTTGGGCTTCTAAGCCACGACCCTTTAAGATTTGAAACAAGAATTCTAGCCCAATCCACTTGGAAAAACTTAAAAAAATTAATTTAGGGACAAAAGGGTAATTTACAGAAAGTTCAGGGACTTAACCGTAAAATTTCTAAATTTTCTATTTAACCCTGAAAAACCTTCTAGACTTAAATATATGATTCATCCCCTTGAATCATCTCAAAATCCTAGGATAAACCCTCTATCTACTCTTAGAAACTCTAATTTTCCTTCCGTCGTCTACCCGATTACGCTTTCCGCCCGTAATACGTAAATTATTTTATTTTTTCTGAAAATAATTCTAACAATACAGAATTGTAGAAAATAAAATACTAAACTTAAGTCTTTCGTTCACGAATTAAAATTAGGTCTTTTGAGCAGTATTATCATACTGTCAATGGAATTCACGGGCCGGGTTTCGCCTGACTTTCCAACCTAAGTTTTAATCGTAGCTTCCTACATTCAAGTAGGATTGAGTGGTAAACTCCGTTTATTTAAAATAGTTTTCTAAGTCTCAGATAAAAATATAAACATAATTATATAAATTTTAGATATTAGAAAACAGCGAAAAGTCGGGGTGTTACATACTACCCCTCTTAAAAAAAATTTCGTCCTCGAAATTTCGTGACACGGAGCTAGACTGGAATGAAAGATCCCGAAGCCTTACTTTCACAAGAAAGTATTTAAAAGAATTTCATCAATCAGATAAGAATACAAGAATATTCTGTGCATAAAGATTCTTTAACAAATTCAGGGAAGTAAAAATGTATGATCGGTACACTTTTACAAACATGAATCTAAGAAAGTTTCTCCTTTCGCAAGAACATAACAATTTTAAAAGGATATCAATCTGACAAAATGCAGATTGGGTCACTCTCCCCCAATGGGAAAAGTAACTAGAATAAGTTTCATCGAGAATCTCGTTTTGTCAAGAAAGCGTCTATCCCAAACAAAATAGGACAGTCAAACATACTAAATGTCATAGTGACCAATTGAATAGTTGAAATCTGAAACAATTATCTCCTGATAATCACAGAAACAAATAATTTCAACACATACACACACAATCCATCGAAACAAAGTATGAATTGTACCCGAATAAAATAGTGTAGGTAAGAGGTTACCTTCATGGTTTGAAGTTTCAGCTCCCCGCATACTATATACTCTACCCTCAGTCTTTGGCTTGACAACATTGGTGTTATTGACAGTCGATCCACGCCTTGGCACATTACATTCCTTCGATATGTGTCCCACTTGATCACAATTAAAACACTTGATTCCCCTCACTGGGCATTTATCAGCCATATGGTTTATATCCCCACAATTGTAACACCTCCTGACTTGGCCTTGACCTTGATTCCTCGGGCCTCCACCCCATGATGCAGAAGAATTAGAACGATATTGTTGTTGATTTTGGTTATTTTGGCCACTACTCCCCGTTGCAGTAAAATTCGAATGATGTTGTTGTATATTCTGGTCATTTCCTGGTGGTCGGAAATAAGGTTTTCTCTGTACTTGCTTTTCTCCCTGATTCTCAGATTGATCCTTGGATCTAGTGGGTCCTCCAACATTTCCCTTATCATTTCTTCCTTTCCTCATCTGCTCAATCTTCCGACTCATTTCAACTAAAGCTTGAAAAGTTCGAAGTTGCAGAGGTAAGACAGATTCCTTAATCTCAAACCTTAAGCCCGCTTCGAACCTCTCACACTTCCAGCTCTCATTGGGTTGTGCTTGAAAGAAACGGAAGTATTTGACAAGCGATTCAAACTTAGCCGCATACTCTCCCACAGACATGTCTTGTTGTTGTAATCCCAGAAATTCCATCTCTTTCTCGATCCTAACACTCTCCGGAAAATACTTATCCATGAATGCAGTTCGAAAAACGTTCCAAGTAATGTCTTGATTATCAGCCTCTAACAGTATCCTGGCACCTTTCCACCAATACTCCGCATCTCCTACCAGTAGGAAAGTAGCATAAGCAACCCTAACTTCTGCCGGCGTGACCACCAACTCGAAGTGGTGTAAAATGTGGATGGTGCACCATATCCCAACCCTATTTAAGTAGGCTGGTTTCTTTAAGTAGACTAGGCACTAACTTCTTACTAGACGGAAATCAAAATAACTTCTTAGATACAACAAGTCCAAAGACTTGATAGTAAACGTGTCTAGAGTGCCACGTCAGCAGAAGAAAGTAATTGGTAAAATTGAATGAACTGAAAAATAAAGTAATCAGGTAGATGAACTCTAACTGCCACGTCACCAGACGAAGATTATGGTAACTCATTGAGGTATAGCAAGTCCAAAGATTTGATAGACGAGAGGATATGCCACGTCAGCAGACAAGCAAAATAAAATAATGAATAGACTTAGTCTCACATATAACTAAGTAGATGGAGTTTTTAAGTAGACGAGCTCCATCTTTGAATGAATAAATGCAAATCCGAATCTTTTGAATTTATTTCAAATGATTGATATTTAATTCAATAGAATTTTTGTTCTTCACATTTGTTTTATCTGCTTTAATGTTTTACCTTGTTGTAAAAGAAACATAGTACCATCAAAGAAATGCAAAAAGCAGAATCGTACAATAAGAAACTATAAAACGATCTGTACGATGACAACTTTATGGCTGGAAAAAGATGGATTATACATAAAGAAGGAACAACAAGTTCTCAAGCTGCAATACTCAGAGAAGTGAGCCTCCATTTTATGCTATCTTGATAACCAAGAGTACTATTCAGCATTGCCACGATCAAGCTATCAGTCATAACGGATATCATGCATTCAATGCTATCTCTAAACGGGACTATTCAAAATAACCGTTGAAGAAATACAAGTGAAGAAGAAGGTCACTATAAATAGAAGACCTCAAGTTCTGAAGAATAACTTTTTCCAATCGATAATCACTCATTCTAATATTCTTTCAAGAGCAAGAGTCTGTATTCTTTAGTTTGAATATTGTGAAAATATTCATTTGATCTTAAACTTTCATATCCTCACACACAGTGAGTTAAGAAGATTATAAGTTAAATCGCTTTATTAGAGTTAGAGCCAGAAGAGGCTTGGTAAGAAAGAAATACTTGTAAGCCTGGAGAGATGTTGAATACTTGGTTGTAATCTATTTGGAAAATAGTGGAGAAAAACCTTCAAGTAGAAGGGACTGGACGTAACTCTTGGTTGGAAGAGAGTGAATCAGGATGAAACATCTTGTGTGATTCTTCTATCTCTAAACTCTTATTTCTTTATTTATTTTTACTGACTGAGAGGTTTTGATATTGCTTCTGTTAAAGCCTTCTTTTTAAAAGATCTATTTCTTTGTGCTTGCTTCGGATTTAATCTTCTTGTGTGCAAAAATAGTTTTAAAGGTTGTTTTCGTAAATTATTAACAAACACAATTTAACCCCCTTCTTGTGTTTGCTTGTGTCAAGAACTACAAATTTCTATGGTTTTATCTCATCAAGAACTACAATCCTAACACACAAGAATATGAATTTCATTACAACAACTAAAATTCTCAGAAATTACATATTGATCCATAAAGACTCATAAATTCATATATTTCAATATACATATCCAAATCAATCCAAGCCAATTTCAATAATCTTATATATTCATTCAATCCTTATAAAAATTGTCCAAACAAATTAAATCATCATGGAACCCCATAAAATAGGCATCGCCGAATGGCCTTAAATGATCATGTTAGGCATTTTTTTAACAAATCAATCAAACAACAACCAAGGTTCCAATTAGAAATCATTAGGATCAAACCCAACATATATCACAACCAAGCATCAACCAAATCCTCCAAGAGGATCACACACATATGCAATAAAATATACAACTTTCATACTTAAGAATTACAAGACTATATAGACACTAAATAAACCAACAACATATATACATTAAGGTAGGATAGTGGTTATCTCCCCCATACCTCTTGTAGATCACTTGGAAAGTCAAGTAATAGAAGGATGTTGTTCACCTAAAGCCTCATGGTTTGAACCAACAAAACCTATCCATGAACAACCAACAAGAAAACAAGTTAAAGAATGAAGAAAATCATCATAACCCATTATGGTATATGTTCGGCCAAGTTAGAAAGAAATAACTATGGATCTCTAAATTTTTCAAGCTCTTGGATGATGAATGTAGAAGTCATATGAAGATCATAGAAATTGATCTCACAACAAAATGATTTTTCTATGATTTTCTAGAATTATTTGAAAAACTAGATCTAGGAATTTGAATTTGAAGAAAACATGGATTTAAAGAAAACTTATGATGAGAAGTGAAGGCATGATCATGGGTCATAAGGCTTTACCTTTGGAATTTCAAGAAATGCTCAAGATCTTAGAGTTCCTTTGTAAATCAAGAGAAAGAACTTAGAGTTTTTGTGTGTAGGAAAGTGAAGAAATGAAATGAAGAGTGGTATTGGAGGGGGGAAAGGCTGCACGAAATTGGCTAATAGAAGGTGGTCATGATCATAACTAATGAGGATTTACCTCTAGATAATGAAAGAAGTGAAAGAAGTTGAAGAAACTTGCAATATCATCAAGGTTGTTCTTTAGGTTTTTTTTGTGTGTAAGATTTGGTAAAAAAAATATGAAATTAAATGAATGGAGTGTTGAGGGAGGGCTGCTGTGAACATGTGGGAGTGAGGAGGATATTTTGCTTTGGTTAATATTAAATGACAACTATGGTTGAAGCTTACCAAAGCTTGGTTAGGTTAGAAGCAAAATATCTAGACATTTTTGGCTTAGCATTTAGAGCATTGATGAGGGAGGTGAGTCACTACCATGACTCACAATGGTGACTCATTGTTCAATGAGTCATCATAGATGACTCGGTGTTCTGTCTCCCTGTAACAGCCTGATTTTAATTATGTTGCTCAACCGGTTAAAATATAATTAAATTATATTTTAAATTTGAGAGTTAGAAAGTGTTTTTTATTAAAATAAAATCATATTCATAGTCTACTTTATGGTAGTGGGTTACGGTAAAATTTTCGGTTGAAAATTCAGACGAAAGTCGGTCTGCGTTTTCACTGCCGGTACAAGTTTACTGTGCAGAAAACCTAATTTTGACCCGTGAATGAGATAGTTAGTGTTTTTATTATGTTTCCTTCAACTTTAGTTATTTTGAAAATTTTTGTTCAAAAATAAAATATAATATTTTATTCGAGCGAAAACGTCGAAAGAATTACGATCGGAAATGCAACCGGGTCAGAAATGGAGCAGAATAGGAGACATAAAAGGCTTGAGGTGAGATGAGGGAGTGAGGTGACTCACTAGAGGTATGGCCTAAGCTACCTCCTAAAAAGTGGTCATGATGGACTTTTTGAAATATATCATATTATATTCTAAAAACATATTTTTCTCTTTCCTCTTCAACTAAACAAGGCACAAGGTCAAAACTTGCTCTCCAAGCTCATTCCTCTCTCCTCAATTTCGTGCCACTCTCTCCCCTCTCTATATATACACCTTTCATTTTCACTTCATCATCTTCCTCCTTCAACCTCCATTAAACCTTCATCTTCTTCTTTCTTCTAAAAGTTCAAGCTCTTAAAGCTTTAGTTTTTATTCATCTTTTCTACTTAAGTTCTTCATTAAAGTTCTTCCTTATACTAAGGGTAATGCTCTCATATGAATCTTTTTGCAAGTTTCATATTTTATTTCTTAGTTTACTTTATGTGTTCTTTATATGCTTTAAACTTCTAAAATCTCTCTAAAATGGTAGAAAACTCCTTTTGAGTTGATACCACTTTCTATAGTCTTGTATTAACTTATATTTTCACATACTAAGAGGTTATGTAAAACAAAATCTCTACCTATCTCTTCCAATGAAGACCGAATACTTGCATTTGTACGTAGGAAGTTTTTGTTTCAACTTTTGGAATATGATCATGTGTTTGAGTTTCTAACTATCCATTGATCTTAAATCTATAAATCTTGGAAGTTTTGATAGCTTGTTCCTATGATGGCTGAAAATATGAATAAGTGAGCATATGATACTATGTTTCAACTTTCCAAGTATGATCATGGATTTAGAACTCTTAATACCTTGTGATTCTAAACCTAAGAGTTATTGTTAAACAAAGAATATTTTCCTCATCTTCCTATGATGGCCAAAACTTAGTGTTTAGGTGCTAGGATGTTTGAGTTTTTATTTTTCCAAAATGATCATGGACTTAAGCTCCATAAGATATTTGGATGCTAGGTCTAAGAGATTGGAAAGTTTAAGGATTTCTAACTTGTTTATTCTATGTTATTAAAGCTAGGATGTATTACTTTCATTTTTCCAAGATGATCATGGACTTGAGCTCCATAAGATATTTGGATGCTAAGTCTAAGAGATTGGAATGTTTAAGTTTCCATTGTTTTCCAAAATGATCATGGACTTGAGCTCCATAAGATATTTGGATGCTAAGTCTAAGAGATTGGAAAGTTTAAGGATTTCTAACTTGTTTATTCTATGTTATTAAAGCTAGGATGTATTACTTTCATTTTTTCCAAGATGATCATGGACTTGAGCTCCATAAGATATTTGGATGCTAAGTCTAAGAAATTGGAATGTTTAAGTTTCCATTATTTTCCAAAATGATCATGGACTTGAGCTCCATAAGATATTTGGATGCTAAGTCTAAGAGATTGGAAAGTTTAAAGATTTCTAACCTATAAATCCTATGAAGGTCGAACCTAGAAAGTTATGGACCTAGGATACTTTGTTCTTATTTTTCCAAAATGATCATGGTTTTGAGATCCTTAATACATATGGATGCTAAACCTAAGAGATTGGAAAGTTTAGTGAATGCTAGCCTATTTTACTAGCCTTGGCCGAATACCCTAAGTTTATAACTTAGTGGGATTTTAATTCAACTTTGTTAAGTAATCATTGTTTATGAACTCCTAACACTTAAGGATCATAAATCCACGAGTTGTATAATTTTCGGGAATCTGTAACCCTAAGAACTAGTCTTGGCCGAACCTATACCTTGTGGTTTAGTGTTCTTGTTTGATTTTAACTTGTGATTTTGTGTTCATAACCTTAAACTTCCATTGCGGAGGAAACGAGGACGTTCGTGGTATACCTCTTTGAGCATCTAATCTCCTTACCTTCACAGAAGGTGGAGTTAGTACTTTGTGGTGTGACAACGAGGAGCTTCGAGTTCGGGAGTTCGGTGATAACCTAGGTGGGGGAAGAATCAACCTATCGTCAGAATCGATAAGTAGTATATTATATAATAATTGTGTAGGGCGACCTAAACCCTACTGGTAGTTGAGTAATCGACAAGACCAAAATCACATTGGAAACCTTTTCTGAAAAACCAATGGCAATTCAGGGATTGTAGGTTTATCGATATTAGGTTGATTTTATATTGTTGATGGTTGATTTGATTTTATTACCTTTATTGAATTGATTTTGTGCTATGTTGGTGATATGGGAATATTTTGATTGATATTGTGTTATGCATGATCTGTCTGTTTTGTATTATTATGCTTAGCTGTTTTTAAGCAAAGATATATATGTTGTCTAAGAGATGATTGTTTTGCGTGTGAGGATAATAATGATCTAGAAGTGCCTAACCTAGATGATGTATGTTAAAGAGGTGTTACGGCATAGAATATGTGTCAAGATCTAATGGAAGGTTAAGCACTAGGATGTTGTTAAAACGGGTTGGTGAGATTCAAGTATAGGTGTTGTGTCCACAACCGTGTATTGGTAATATAATATACAAGGACAAAAGTGTATTAGTAATATAATACACAAAGACAAAAGTGTATTGGTAAAATATAATATGCAAGGACATCTGTGTATTGGTAATATAATACACCGTGTATAGATAATATAATACACGTAAAACACTTCTGTGTATATAATACACCGTAAAACACTTTTGTGTATTGGTAATATAATACACCGTGTATTGGTAATATAATACACGTAAAATCAAGAGTTCTCGCGAGACCACTTCCACCTTAGGAAATAGGTGTGCAGCTATGGCGTCTTTGAGTAGCATAAGATTGGGGGTAGAGGACGATATATATTAACTTCAAAATGATCTGTTAGTTATGTGTGTTGTTTGTCTATGACAATTACTGTATAATGTACTATGACTCTTTTTCGCTTTTTGATGATAGAACTGCTTCTTATCCCCTATATTTCTGTATTTTTGTGGGTTACTTTGGTTTACGTTAGAAGACCCGATGGAGGGTTATGTTGCTGAGGAGCTAGACGAAACTCTTTATGAAATGGAGATTGCTGAGGAGTTGGATGGAACTCCTTACGAACCAAACGCTGGGGGTCGAGCTGTGACCCATGACGATTAGAGTATAGGCATTATGGCCAGTGTGTCTAAGTAGCATTTTTATATTTTTGCTAAGTATGTCTGTTATTAAGTTTATGCCTGTGAGGGATCCTACTGAGAGGATACCCTCAACAGTGTTTTGGTATTGTAATGAACAACTAAGTGTGTATTTACATATGTTAAAGTTATTGTGTTTTAAATTGCAGAAGTTATATGATAATTAAATAAGTTTTTAATTTTTACGTATTTTCACGATAAGCATGCGATTAAGAATTCATTTAAGAAGGTAATTAATCTAATAAAACACCGGGGCACAATGGGGTGTCTCACTCCGGTGTATCTCTGCACATCCGTATCTGGTTCCGTTGTTTACCCGATTAGGGTTTTTGAGAGAAAGATGATCAAATGAAAGCAAAATGAAATGAGTTTGGTTTAGTGGAGGGGATGCACGAAATTAGAGAGAAATTTGGGGTCTAAAAATATCTTGGGACACATTGGGAATTAGTTAGGAACTTAAGGGTATTATGAACTTTTCCACGTATAGATATTTTATAAAATATCTAAAGTCATGATGACAAGTGGTGAGTCACTAGATGACTCACTAGGGTGAGTTGTCCAAGTTGAGTAATCACTCCTATCCTCTGACACACCTCTGCAGATCCGTTTCCAGCTCTGTCAATTTACCCGATTAGGGTTTTCGACCATTTTTCGCTAAAATTTCACCCGATAAAATAAAATATTTTATTTTTGAGTAGAAATTCTTGAAATATATATTGTCCCCAACAAGTGGCAACATGTTGAATTTTTTTGTTTTCGGGCCGAAATTAGGGTTTTCTGCCGGTATAAAATTATACGGTCAGTGAAAACGCAGACCGGTTTCCGTTTGAGTTTTAAACCCAAAATTTAACCATAACTTCCTTCAATATAGAAGGTTTCAACTATGATTTTGTTTTCCTCAAAATCATTTTCTAGATCCCTGGTAATAATATAAAATATAATTACCGGTCAAGACGCGAGAAAACGGGGTGTTACAATACTACCCCTCTAAAAAGACTTTTGTCCCCGAAATTTACTTATCTAAGGAAAACGAACACGAATATTGTTTCTTCTATTCCGTGCTCCAGATATACAACATACTCATGTCTCGAAACATGGCGTGAATTATTTTCGAGATTAGACCGTCGCTCTGACTTATACTGTATTCGCTAAACCTCGTGATAAAACAAATCAGACAAACCCCTTTTTAAACTCTCAAAATTCGAAGCACACTCGAATGATTCGAATGTCAACAGAAAGAAATACACGAACTTCCGATACATTTTGAAATTTGTTTGATACCAAACTTTGACTTCTATTTCCGATGGCGATTCTAACACACCAACGGTAAATAAAAACTTAGAATTCTAACAAGAAATTTTCGGAGAGAGAAAATAATTCTCTAAACCTTACCCTCACAAGAAAGAATAAAGTAGAATGAATAGAAAAACAAAGAATATTCTCATATGTGAAAAAGTTCTTTAATTGATTCCTGAATGTAAAGTGTTCGGCCTGTACTGATTTACAAACATGACTCTAATAAAGATACTCTTCTCACAAGAACTCCCTTTGATGGTCTCGAATCCGCAAGTGTACGGCTTAGTCGCCAAGTAATAAAAAGATCGAATCCACAGGGACCGCGATCTTAAATAACTGTCAATTATTAAATCAATTAAACTGGACTGGAAAAAGATTTGGAAAAGATTTGGTTTTTAAAAGATTAACTAACAAATCAAATATATAAAACAAAATCAAGAACAAAATAGGAAAGTAAATCAAATCTGAGATTTTTCAATATCAAAAGAGATTCCCAGGAATTGGGTTACCAACAAGATTGCTCATGTTACTAAATTGACTACCCCTCTTGTTAATTATCGAAATTGCTTTGAAGGTGAATTTATCCTAAATAAGTTAATGTTCCCTCTCAGGATACAAGAACCGTGCCCAATTAAATCAACCCCTACTCTCGTGGTAATTGAATTTAAATCGAACCCTTTGAGCTTTGTGACAATTCAGTGAACCCTCGAAGGACCGCATCTAACTCTCGTTATAAGTCCTAAGTTTAATTCCTATAGATCTGATACCTAAGTTCACCGCTAGGTTCCTCCTTAGGGTATCTATGACATGCAAATAAATGCGTACCAAATTCACAAGTAATTCATGCAATAGGAATTAAATCGAAAGCAAATTGAAATTAAGAAGAAGTAAAACGTCAATTCATAACATAAAACAAATCTTAGGCATAGCCCCAATTCCTAGAAATAAAAACGACTACTCAAGCATTGTCATGTTCATAGCAAGCTTGATTAACAAAAGCATAAAAAAACCTTAGAGAAAAGAAGAAATTGAGAAGAAGAGAAATCCTAGTTTTTGCCTATGGGTAGCAGTCCAAGGGATCCCTATTTACGAGCCTTAGAGTTCTATTTATAATGTAGGGTAACTTGAATCCCAAGCTGTTACAAAATCAGATCAAATCAACAATTAAAATTCCAGATATTGCACGTCACAACCGTGATGCCTGTCACGACCAGGCCATGACAGATTCTGTCTTGGAAAAATTGGCATTGGTTGGCCTATCACGGCCGTGATGGCCATCACGGCCTAGCCGTGACAGGTTCTGACTTTTGAGTTCTTTTCTTTTCAGCCTTGCTCGATCATGGCCGTGATGGCTGTCATGGCTAGGCCGTAATGGGCTCTGTTTGGTACAGTTTTCTTGCTTTTCAAGCTCCGTCTTCATGCAAGCTCCATCATGGTTGATCTTGAACATTTTAATCTTCAATTCCTGCACATAAACACCACAAAACCACCTTACCCGTTCCAAGGTAAAAACTAACAAAAATCAAATTAAAAATGCCTACACTACATGAAAATGCATGGAATATGATAAAAAATATGAGGTGTAATCACACTCATCAAACTACCCCAAGCTTAAGATTTTGCTTGTCCTCAAGCAATAACCAAGGCCAGACAAGATAAACAATCAGAACATGGACATTGAACCAAGAACCCGAGTAATAAATCCAAGTAACAGGCTTATCCGAATAAGTAACCAAGAGACAATAAATTTCAAGTCCAATTAGAAGCTTAGGTTCTCTAGATTCATGCTTCTCACTAATTCAGGAACTCTTCTCACCTCACTCAAGTGTTTAAGGACATATGACAATTCACTCAATTTCCTCAAGGATGATATCCTACCGTAAGCTTGGCTATTAACCAAATCTCTACTTTATTAATGAAAACTCATAAGAATCAAGAGGTCTTTTATTTTGGTTGTAATGGGGCCATGGGATTAATTGTTAGGTGGAGAAATTAACAAAGGGAAAATTCAAGAAGGCTAAACAAAATATCAAACAATGCAAAGCATGACAACCTTCTAAAATACCTTTTTGGGCATTAATTCACTTTTCCAACTTTCTTTCTTTCTTCCTTTTTAATTTTTTTTATTTCTCACTTTCTTTTTCTCATCCCTTTCTCCAGTAATTTTTTTCTTTTTTTTTTAATTTTATTTTTCAATTTGGAGAAGGGGAGATTTCCAACTTAAGAGAAATATTTTTCTAAATTTTTCATCCCACAATTTATTTTTCAAACCACCTTTTTGCCCTTTTTGCAATACTTTAAAAGGTGTCATACCAAGCATCATTCATCAAAATAAATCTAGGTACCAAGAAAAGCATTTTGTTCTATTAGGCTCAAAATTGGCAACTAAGGGGTAACATTTAATCAGTCAAAGCTCAGAAGGCCAGAAAAATACCTAGTGCCTCAATCATTTTCAAATATGTTTTCAAAAATTTTTAAGTTTCAAAATGGTTTCAAGTCAAGTTCTAGAGAATACAATCCAAGAGGAATAAAACACTCAATCATAAGGAATTGGGTGTGATGAGTGTGATTTCACCTCATTTTCCATGTACATTTCTGCATGCATTTGCATATAGTTAGGCCAATTTAGTGTTGATTTTGTTTAGTTTTTCCTTTGGAACGGATAAGGTGGTATTGTGTGTTGTTTTGCAGATATTCATGATTAAATGCCCAAGAATTAGCCAGTAATGAAGCTTGGAGGACTTAGAGCCTGAAAAGAGAAGAAATTGAGCCAAGCAGAGAGTATCACGGCCTAGCCGTGATGGCCCTCACTACCGTGAGGGAGCGATGAGTGAAGAAAGAATTGAGCCAAAAGTCGGAAGCTGTCACGGCCTAGCCGTGATGGCTATCACGGCCGTGACCTCGCTAGTTGGAAAAGTCGAAAGCGATCACGGCCTAGCCGTGATGGATATCACTACCGTGATGAATCGATAAATGAAGAAGCGCCCAAGTCGAAAACCATCACGGCCTGGCCGTGATGGCTGTCACGGCCGTGACGCGCGCCGATCTATAAATAGAGCTGCACCGAACAGGTTAGGGATCTGCACTTGGGAGGCAGCCGAGGCTGGCGGTGGAGAGGGTTTCTACCCAAAAAGGGGGCGTTTTCTCTCTCTTGGATGGGGAGAAGATTGGAGGATTCCTCTATGAGTGTTCTTCATCCCTTCTCTTTTTCCCTTTTGTATTTCCTTATCATGAGTAGTTAAATTCCCCTGTTGTTGGGGTTAGATGTAACTTTTCCGAACTTAGTTGTATAGTGATGTGGTTGTTTTAATACAAGTTTCTATTTCGTTATGAGTATGTGATTCTGTGTTTAATGCTTTCCTTGGATTAGCTACCCATAGGAATGATATGTTGCTTTGATAGACAATTGACAGTGTAAAGGCATGCCCATGAATCATATGCCAAGTAGGTCAAGAATCTAGACATAGGTGTTGGCTGCTTGCAATCTTATAAGTCTTAACTTAATGCAAAATCTCAGGTTGATCCACCTAAGACATTAGGGTTTAATTTGGGGTTTTAGGCTCAATGCACCTAAGACATTAGGCTTGAGTATTTTAGAAAAGGCTTGATTGACATAATTGAATTAGGACTTGTGTTAGAAGCCATTTCATTGCAACTAAGGGAGGATTAGTGTAGTCTAACCCTGACAATTCTAGCCACATCTCTGTTTGCATACCAAGTGTTTGACAAAATTCCAAAAAGACAAAAATATTTTGTTTCTTTATTTTATGATCTCTTCATGCCATAGTTTAGTCTAGATAGTTGTTGAGTTTGCGAATTGGTAATTGACAACCGATCCCTGTGGATACGATAACCGGTCTTACCACCGTATTACTTGTTTGCGACGAGGTGCACTTGCCTTTATATCTTAAAAATAACGCATCAAGTTTTTGGCGCCGTTGCCGGGGATTGGCTTTGCCAATATTAGTAGTAACAAATGAGACAACTAGTTTAGACATTTTTATTTTATTTTTCTGTATATATTTGATATCTTTCTTTTGTTAGTTTTGTATATATTTGAATTTTTGTTTCTTTGATCTTGGGCTTAATTGTCTGTGAGGTGAAAATTGATTTGACAGGATCATGGACTATAATTGCTATCAACCATCTGATGCAGAAATTGAGATGTCTGAGCTTCAGCTACGGGCAGATATGCTGCAATTAGCCATAAACATCCAACAAGTGAGTGATGAGCTGTCAAGGGCACAAATCTCTCCTCCACCAATGGTAGGCTATTCTGAATGGGGAAATCAATATCCCAACACTTCCACTCCATGGTGGGGGAACCCTCCAAACAATACTTGGATTGATCAAGAGGAACATTGGGAATCTTCCACACCTTCATATCAACCACAACCATCTCAATGGTATGATGAGCCATCCCCATTGGAAGTTGCTTGGGAGAACTTCAAATCCGCATTCCCAGTCGAGGTTGAGCAACCTATCCCGGATAGTCGACCTCACTTAGATGCTGTTTTGGAGAACTTCATGGTAACAACAATGGAAGAATTAAAAAATCAAGAAGACACCATTCGAAGTTTCGGGGTACGTATTGAGAAAATCTCTAACCAACTATCCGGAATGTCAAAAGGGAACTTGATGGATGATGATGAAGGTGATGCAATAAAGTATGATGATGAAGATGATGCCAAAATGGATGAGGAGGAAGAAGAAGAAGTGGGAGCAACCGAGTCAAGAAGTGAAGACCCTGTTTTGGAGAACATAGTTGCACCATTCCCCATTGAACCCTTGACTAAAGAGCCTAAAAGGAAGAGGCAGTTGGAGGACATCTATTTCACCATGCTTGGGGATGATGAAGAACTTTTGGAATTAGATGATGCTATTGGTTCCAATGCATGTGTTGAATGTGATGGGAAAAACACTTGTGTGGTTTGTGCTGAGATTTCTGCATATTTGGAAGGTGATGGATTTGGCAATGCTGAGAGTGAAAATTGTACAGAAGCCAGAACAACACCAATGATCCTCTCGACTTGTTTGCCACCTCACATTTTGAAGCAGTCAACAATGGAGTTCAAGCCTCTGCCCGAGAAACCAGATGTTGAATCTTTCAATATAAAGGCACCATGGCTAGTCCAAGAGGTTGAACCCCATTTTTATTGGGAAGATTTTGTTGATGAAGGGGTCATCTTTGACCCGAGAGGAATTGAAAAGCGCTTCCCATTTGAAGGAGTCAGCATGAATTTCAAGCGCTCACTTCCACATGTTTGCTGCAAACCGTGGGATCCAGGTGAAGGATCTCACATGGTTAACATCCCTTGGTCCTTATACCATAGGTTATGGGATCCAGGTGGATGCTTCTTAATGAGTCAAGCTAGTGACGTTAAAGAAGCACTTGTTGGGAGGCAACCCAATTTTTCTTCTCCTTTTTGCTTTTGTTTTTGATTTTTAACTCTTGAATAATTTGAGAAAATCAAGAGTTTTCTTTTATTAATAAATTTGTTAAGTGTTTTCAGGATAATAAGGAAGGAGAGGCAAAAAGAGCATGGAGAAACAAAGCCAAAAAGCATGTGAGCCAGCACCAACTACTGCCTCGGTAAGCCGTTCCAATTTTTTATTTTATTTTATTTTATTTTTCTTCCCTCTCTCCATCTTGATTGTTTACATTGGGGACAATGTAAATTCTTAAGCTTGGGGTAGGGGTATTTTGCATTTGCAATTTGCATGTTGCATTCATATAGTTTTGCATGATAGCTTTGCATGATCACACAATTAGATTGCCCTTGTTTAGATTTTGCATCCAATTGTGATTACTAAGTGCCAAATTAATTGTGATAGTGAATTCTTGAACCCAATTCTGTTTATTCTTGTGATATGGCTGCAAATGAAAATGCTTGAGATAATCTTGGATAGTTGATAATTAGCACATGGTTCTGAGGATTTGTGATTTTCATTGATTCTGAACTAAAATGTGAGATTTTGAGCCATAAAGGGGTACTCACAAAATTTTACCCCATTCTTTGTGTTAGAGTGTTATTCCTCTTGGTTTGTTTTCTCTAGAACTTGACTTGAAACCATTTTGAAGCTTGGAAATTTTTGAAAACATTTTTGAAAATGATTGAGGCAATAGGTATTTTTCTGGCCTTCTGAGCTTTGAATGATGAAATGCTACCCCTTAGTTGCCCAATTTTGAGCCTACAAAAGAATAAAATGCTTTTCTTGGTACCCTGAAATGTTTTGATAAATATGTTTGATAAGGGACCTTCTAAAGTATTACAAAAGGGTGAAAAAGGTATTTGAAAGTTTGGGATAAGAATCAGAAAAAATAATTCTCTTGAGTTGAAAAATCTCCCCTCTCCAAGAAAAAGTAAAAAAAAAAAGAGAGAGAAAAAGAAAAATATAAAGAGATGGGGAAGACAAAAACAAGAGAAGTGAGAAATAACAGAAAAAGAAAGGTGGAAAAATGTATTGAAAACCCAAGAAGGTATTTTAGAAGGTGTCTTGTGTTGAAATGTTTGATACTTGGTTTAGCCTTTTGAAATATCCTTTTCTTGTTATCCCCACCTAAAGATTAATCCCATGGCCAAGTTGCAACCAAATAAAAGACCTCTTGATTCTTAATTGTTTTCATTAATAAAGTAGAGATTTGGTTGATAGTCAAGCCTATGGTAGAAATCATTCCTTGAGGAAAATGGAGAGAATTGTTATATATACTTGAACACTTGAGTGAGTGAGGCAAGAATGAGAGCCAAGCAAATGAACAAGCTTGGGGTGAGCTTCAAGTGAGATAGAGTACCCGAATCAGTGAGAATGTGAGTCTAGGAAACCTAAGCCCCTAATTGGACTTGAATTGATTGTCTCTTGCTGAAATAATTGAATGCCTGTTACTTGGATCATTTTACTCGGGTTCTTGATTCACTATCCATGCTTTGTTTATTTTGATCTTATGGCCTTGGTGTTTGCTTGAGGACAAGCAAAGTCTTAAGCTTGGGGTGATTTGATGAGTGTGATTTCACCTCATTTTCCATGTACATTTCTGCATGCATTTGCATATAGTTAGGCCAATTTAGTGTTGATTTTGTTTAGTTTTTCCTTTGGAACGGATAAGGTGGTATTGTGTGTTGTTTTGCAGATATTCATGATTAAATGCCCAAGAATTAGCCAGTAATGAAGCTTGGAGGACTTAGAGCCTGAAAAGAGAAGAAATTGAGCCAAGCAGAGAGTATCACGGCCTAGCCGTGATGACCTTCACGGCCGTGAGGGAGCAGTAGCTGAAGAAAGAATTGAGCCAAAAGTCAGAAGCTGTCACGGCCTAGCCGTGATGGCTATCACGGCCGTGACCTGCTAGTTGGAAAAGTCAGAAACGATCACGGCCGTGATGAATCAGTAAATGAAGAAGCGCCCAAGTCAGAAACCATCACGGCCTGGCCGTGATGGCTGTCATGGCCGTGACGCGCGCCTGATCTATAAATAGAGCTGCACTGAACAGAATTAGGGATCTGCACTTGGGAGGCTGGCTGAGGCTGGCGGCTGGAGAGGGTTTCTACCCAAAAAGGGGGGCGTTTTCTCTGCTCTTGGATGGGGAGAAGATTGGAGGATTCCTCTATGAGTGTTCTTCATCCCTTCTCTTTTTCCCTTTTGTATTTCCTTATCATGAGTAGTTAAATTCCCCTGTTGTTGGGGTTAGATGTAACTTTTCTGAACTTAGTTGTATAGTGATGTGGTTGTTTTAATACAAGTTTCTATTTCGTTATGAGTATGTGATTCTGTGTTTAATGCTTTCCTTGGATTAGCTACCCATAGGAATGATATGTTGCTTTGATAGACAATTGACAGCATGCTCATGAATCATATGCCAAGTAGGTCAAGAATCTAGACATAGGTGTTGGCTGCTTGCAATCTTATAAGTCTTAACTTAATGCAAAATCTCAGGTTGATCCACCTAAGACATTAGGGTTTAATTTGGGGTTTTAGGCTCAATGCACCTAAGACATTAGGCTTGAGTATTTTAGAAAAGGCTTGATTGACATAATTGAATTAGGACTTGTGTTAGAAGCCATTTCATTGCAACTAAGGGAGGATTAGTGTAGTCTAACCCTGACAATTCTAGCCACATCTCTGTTTGCATACCAAGTGTTTGACAAAATTCCAAAAAGACAAAAATATTTTGTTTCTTTATTTTATGATCTCTTCATGCCATAGTTTAGTCTAGATAGTTGTTGAGTTTGCGAATTGGTAATTGACAACCGATCCCTGTGGATACGATAACCGATCTTACCACCGTATTACTTGTTTGCGACGAGGTGCACTTGCCTTTATATCTTAAAAATCACGCATCAGGGTGGATTTAGTGAGTACCCCTTTTTGGCTCAAAAAATCTCACATTTAGTAGTTTTAAATCAATGAGAAACACAAATCTAAGGAACCACATGCTAATTATCAACTATCATAAGATCATCTCAAGCATTTTTATTTTTAGCATATCACAAGAATACAAAAATTGGGTTCAAAAATTCACTGTCTCAATTCATTTGGCACAAAGTTCTCACAATTTGATGCATACTCTAAGCAAGGGGCAATCTAATCATGTGATTATGCAAAACTATGCCTATATGAAAGCAACATGAAAAATGAAAAAGTGCAAAAAAAATGCAAAAATACCTCTACCACAAGCTTAAAAACTTACATTGTCCCCAATGTAAATAATCAAGTCGGAGAGATGAGAAAAATGGAACAACTCACCGAGGTGGTGGAGGGTTTTGGCTCAGATGCCAGTCATAGAGCTGTTGGAAGACATGTCATGGCCGTGACATTCATCACGGGCAAGCCGTGACCAGTTCTGGTGTCAAATGAGTCCCCCATAACGGGCGTGATATACATCACGACTGGACCATGATCAATTCGGGTCTATAGGAGCTGGCCTCTCACGACCATGACTACCATCACAGCTAGGCCGTGATACATTCTGATCTTCTGAGTCCTTCTCATCACGCCCGTGAGGGCTATCACGGCTGGACCGTGTTCCTTTCTGACTTCAGCTGTTGGCTAATCACGGCCGTGACCCCTGTCACGGCTTGGGCGTGATTAATTCTGGTCTCACATCATGACCATGATGGATATCAGGGGCAGGCCATGATCTCCTCTTACTTCATTTTTTCATGCCTTTTTGCTCTTCCTGAAAATACTTGGCAAATCCATCAATTTGTGATCTTTCTTCTCTTAATCTTCTCAAATTATTCAAAAACAAAATTCAAAAACAAATTAAAAAGGGAACGAAAGCTAGGGTTGCCTCCCAAGAAGCGTTTATTTATGGTCTTAAGCTTGACCATACTCCCTTCAATCAACCGGGATCAGTTGAGCTTGGAAGTGCAAGAACACCTCTTTTCCAAGGAAGTCCTTCAAAAAGCCTATTTTGTTCATATGGCCACATGCGCTTTCGCTTTGCCCTTTTCACTCTGAGTTTCATGGCCTTATTTCCTCGCGGCGAAAGTTTTAACTCCACATGTTGAGCAACTCCAATTTCATCATCATTCGGTGCATCATTTATCATGCAAAGTTTGGGAGTTGCTTCCATGTTAAGCTCTTCCTTCACCTTTGGAGGCATTATCTCAATCCTGCACACATGACTCTCCAAAGAATGGTTATTATATGAGTTAGTCAAATCAAAATCCACCCTACCTTCCTCTACATTCAAAGAGAGCTTACCATTTTTTACATATATTATTGCTCCAGCTGTGGCCAAGAATGACCTTCCAAGAATGATAAGGAATTTAGAATTCCCGTTCATATCCAACACCATGAAATCGGTAGGAATGAAAAATTTCCCTACCTTTATGGGGACATTCTCTAGTATGCTTAGAGGAGTTTTAGTTGCGCCATCTGTAAATTGTAAAGAGAACTTGGATGGACTCAATTCCTTGGTTCCCAACCTCTCAAAGATGGTATGTGGCACCAAACTCGCACTAGCCCCTAAGTCACATAAGGCTTGGTCTATTTTCCCTTCTCCAATTGAGCAAGCAATAGAGAAACTTCCTGGATCTTTTAGTTTAGGAGGCATATTAGTTTTTATCATGCCATCATGCTCCTAAATTAAGCTCTTAGTTTCTTTTTCTACTTGCTTTTTCTTGACCAACCTTTTTGGGAAAGGTATTGGGGGTTGGTAAGGTGGTGGAGGGAGATACTTTGGCTCTATCTCTTCATGTTCACTCATGTCCTCCTCACATTCCAAATCCTTTTCAACTACCCCAAGCTTATCATCCCTTAAGTATATAGCATTACAGTGCTCATTGGGATTAACTTCGGGTTGTCCTGGAAACATACCCTTAGTTCTAGAATATGTACTAGCTTGTTGAGCAATATGAGTTTCTAACATCTTATTATGGATGGCTAAGTTATCTACCTTAGATGCTAACTCTTTTATTGCCTCATTGACTGCCCTACCTTGTTGCCCAAACTCTTCATTTTGCTTTATTTGAGTTTCAACAAAATTTTCCAAAAGAGACTCAAGTTTAGACATTTGTACCTGAGGATACCCCGATGCGGGTTTCCTATTACCTTGGCCTTCTTGGAATTCGTGGTTCAACGTGTTGCTGTAGTTCCCATAGGAGAGATAAGGATTATTCTTCCTCACTTGGTTGTAAGGACAAGGGGGAACATAATTTGGCAACTTCGGGTTCGTGTCATAGAAATTGTGACAAGAGTTCACTTGTTCCCCTGAAGCACTGGATCCAGGAGCAATACCATGTGGGCACTCCATTATGTCATGTCCATGCATTCCACAAATCTCACAAACAACATTTGTAGCACCTATTGAACTCACATTAGTCTTTTCAAGCTTATCAAAGCGTTTATTCAATAAGTCAAATTTAGACATAATTAAATCATTACTATTCATTTCAAACTTACCCCCCCGAAAGCTTTTTCTGGTTATTACCTATTTCCGAACCCCATTGATGATAGTTGGTGGGTACGTTTTCAATGATATTGAACGCTTCAGTTAGTGGTCTGTTCATAAAGGCTCCACCAGCTGTGGAGTCAAGTGACACCTTTGAAGAGTAATCCAATCCGTTATAGAAGGTATGCACTAACAACCACCTTTCAAGCCCATGATGTGGGCAAGACTCTAGCAATCCTTTGTAACGATCCCAAGCTTCGGATAAGCATTCTCCGTCCTTTTGAAAGAAGCCGGTGATCTGAGTTCGTAGATAAGTAGTCTTGGATGGAGGGAAGAATTTTTCCAAGAATGCCTGCTCCAGTTGGTCCCAAGTTGACAAGGTATTAGCGGGCACTTGCTTCAATCAAGCTTTTGCCTTTCCAGTCACAGAGGAGGGGAATAACCTCAAGCGAATAGCATCAATTGGGGCACCTTGAATTCTTATTGCATCGGTGAACTCCAAGAATGTCTCCACATAGGTCCTCCGAGGGTAATCCTCCAAATTGATGTTGCCTAATCATGCCAATTAACAGAGGCGGTATAGTGTAGTTCTCTGCCGCAATTTCTGGCCTAGCAATCCCAGTTCGCAAACCCCTACCATTTGGGGCTGCGTAGCCCTTCAGTGGTTTGGCATCGGTCAACCTTTCTCTCGCTCTTTGTCTTTGTAGTCTCCCACGTCTATGAAAGGTCCTTTCGATCTCGGGGTCAACTTCAATAAGATTTCTGAGACTTTGGGATCTTCGCATAAGAGAGAAAAATTCCTGCAAAGAGAGAGGTAGATATGCTAGAAAAAGAAATAAAAATAAAATTAAATAAAAAAATGTCCAGAATAATCAATTTAAAAATTAAATTGAAATTCAAGAAAGCACAGTCCCCGGTAACGGTGCCAAAACCTTGATGGGCTCGAATCCGCAAGTGTACGGCTTCGTCGTCAAGTAATAAAAAGATCGAATCCACAGGGACCCTGATCTTAAATAATTATCAATTATTAAATCAATTAAACCGGACTAGAAAAAGATTTGGTTTTTAAAATATTAACTAACAAATCAAATATCTAAAACGAAATCAAGAACAAAATAAGAAAGTAAATTAAATCTGAGATTTTTCAATATCAAAAGAGATTCCTATGAATTGGGTTACCAACAAGACTGCTCATGTTACTAAATTGACTACCCCTCTTGTTATTTATCAAAATTTCTTTGAAGGTGAATTTATACTAAATAAGTTAATGTTCCCTCGGGGATACAAGAACCGTGCCCAATTAAACCAACCCCTACTCTCGTGGTAATCGAATTTAAATCGAACCCTTTTAGCTTTGTGACAATTCAGTGAACCCTCGAAGGACCACTTCTAACTCTCGTGATTTAAGTCCTAAGTTTGATTCCTATAGATCTGATACCCAAGTTCACCGCTAGGTTCCTCCTCAGGGTATCTATGACATGCAAATAAGTGCTCACCAAATTCACAAGTAATTCATGCAATAGGAATTAAATCGAAAGCGAATTGAAATTAACAAGAAGTAAAATGTCAATTCATAACATAAAACAAATCTTGGGTATAACCCCAATTCCTAGAAATAAATACGACTACTTAAGCATTGTCATGCTCATAGCGAGCTTGATTAACAAAAGCATAAAAAAAACCTAAGAGAAAAGAAGAAATTGAAAAGAAGAGAAATCCTAGTTTTTGCCTATGGGTAGCAGTCCAAGGGATCCTTATTTTCGAGCCTTAGAGTTCTATTTATAATGTAGGGTAACTTGAATCCCAAGCTGTTACAAAATCAGATCAAATCAGCAATTAAAATTCCAGATATTGCACATCACGGCTGTGATGCCTGTCACGGCCAGGCCGTGACAGATTCTATCTTGGAAAACTTGGCATTGGTTGGCCTGTCATGGCCGTGATGGCCATCACGGTCTGGTCATGACAGGTTCTGACTTTTGAGTTCTTTTTTTTTCAGTCTTGCTCGATCATGGCCATGATGGCTGTCACGGCTACGTCGTGATGGGCTCTATTTGGCTCAGTTTTCTTGCTTTTCAAGCTCCGTCTTCATGCAAGCTCCATCATGGTTGATCCTGAACATTTTAATCTTCAATTCCTGTACATAAACACCACAAAACAACCTTACCCGTTCCAAGGTAAAAACTAACAAAAATCAAATCAAAAATGCCTAAACGACATGAAAATGCATGCAATATGATAAAGAAATATGAGATGTAATCACACTCATCACCCTTCGAAGGAAAAATCTTTGAAGACTGTGATTTTCTTTCTTTCCAAGACTCTAGGACTCAAGTCAAAATTACTCTTGGTTTTTAAGAAAACCACAGTAAAAGAATTTACGAGTTTCCTCACTTTGAAGTAACTCCAACTCATTGGTCACAACAACAAAATGAATTGACAAAAGTTTCATCTGCCAGGAAATTTATAACTCTTTACCCACACGGACTAACGGGATATGATCTACAAGAGATCACTCCATTTCTCAATTGTACTCAGTTGCGGAAAATAGATGGTTGAGTTTACAAAACTCAATTCTCAACAATACAGGAGTATCCAAACAAAGTTTTTCGACTAGGATGAGTTATCAAGAAACTGTAAAGGTAACCTTATTAAGGGATAACAGAGAAAACAAATTCTGATCATTTCGCGTCCAACAAAGACAATAAATGATGCAACGATGTAACAAAACAGGTTGACGATAAACTTAGACAGTACATAGATAAATACAGAGTATTTTACACATTCATAGGAAATCAAAATGATTTTCCATGTGAATTAACAGTATAGTTAAAAGTCTACTTTCTATAACACATTTCACTTAAAAGTATTCATCCGATTCTGATACTTCAGCCTAACTTATTACGTAAGTGTCACCCATTACGACTAACCACTTGTTTACACTTTACACCTTTCGGATTCTTCCCTTTAACATACTATCCCCAAATCAAGTTCTTGCCTTAAGTTTCCCACAATCTCTAGAGGTATGCCCTAGCTTCCCACACTTGAAACAGATAATGTCTTTACTCTGACAGCCTTTCGTAGCGTGGCCCATGCCACACCTCTTACACCTCTAGGGAAGATTCCTAGACGATCTAGAACCCCCGTTACTGTCACCAACAGATTTCCTTTGTGTCGATGTCCGTATTGGTCTTGCGTACGGGTTCTCCTGTAACTTCTTGTTATCTCTGAACCTCAAAGGTCCACAACTCTGCTTTCTGTTTTTACCCTTCTCCGGATCTCGAGGAACTTGACACTTATCCATCAAGGTTGTAAACTGCAGTAGTTTCAATGACAAGATTGTCCTCCTCATTTCAACCTTCAATTTTTCCTCTAACTTCCTACACGTTCGCCCTTCATCAGAATCCTTTGGATATAACTCCTTAAACCTAATAAGCTCTACAAACTCGTCGGCATACGCGTTGATTGTCATGTCTTCTTGTTCTTGCTGCAGGAACTTAGTCTCCTTGATATGACCCGTTTCAGTCTGACCATACTTCTTTAGAAACTTACTCCGAAACACATACCAAGTAATCACTCTCTGCTCTGTCACTAACAGCTGGCGAGTTTCTTTCCACCAAAATCCAGCATCTCCTATTAATATAAACGTTCCTCAAGCTACCTTCCAGTTCTCAGGGTATTCCATTGTTCCAAATATTTCCTCCATCTCCTTAATCCAGAGTTCAGCTTCCTCGGGGTTAAGCTCACCATGAAATTGAGATGGTTTTCTACGGCGGAACTCGGCTAGTCCTCGCCTCTTAGCAATTTCCTCATTCTGACGTGCCACAGTTGTTACTAGCTCCCTCAAGACATGTACAGTTGCACTCATATCTTCAGGGTCCTTGATTGCTGAACCAAATCCGCTCGTTCCACGACTGACCATAATTTTCTAATCAAAGCATGGTAGTCAAAACTAGGAAGAAAACAATACATCAAAATTTGTCCAATATTATTCCTCCTTAGGAATAATAATGAAAAGATCAACAAACAATGTTGTATCCTTTCGGAACAACGTCATGAAGAACATAAACTCAGTCAAGGATAGACTAATGTCATTATCCTTCCAAACATTGGTTCCTGATTAAACCAAAAACACAAAACAACACAAAATACAACCAGAGAAGACACAACAAAAACAACAACCGACCTAAACCCCAAGCCCAAAAGACTCGGCCAGCTCTGATACCAAATTGTAACAACCTTCTCGGGCGCTACATTGTAAGTGATATTTTAATGCCGAAAAGTAGATTAATTAAAAATCGCTATAAAAGAATGGGGTGATTTTTTTTCTTTTTCGTAAGTCATAAATATAACTGCTTTGATTCAAGTGAATGTACAATAAAATATTCCATTATCATAATTAGGTTGTAAGTTCGCAAATTAATTACATATTACCCAACCGACTCATAAACAGAAATTATAGAAATATATCGACTCAGTATAAAAATATGGAAATGCAGCTCCTAAAATACAAGATACTTGGTGTCGCAACCCCATTAACGATAACACTAACTCCCAGACATCCCAAGCTGGCCAAACTAAAATATAAAAGACCATCCTTTCTCGTACATCTTGAGGAGAACAAACCTAACTGACAAGATCTAATGGAAACTCTATTAGAGTCCACTACCGACGTCGACGTAAAAGACACTATTGGAGTTACTACAATAGTAACTCTCGAACTAAGCCCTATCCTCTTCCAAGAGGAAAAACATAGTCCACGAACCCATCGACAGTCTGGAAAACGTCCATTAGAAACTCCAACATATCGTCCGCATGCTCGAACCTCAATCTCTACGATGCATCAGTCAAGGGACATCTTGACGTCTCGATCTTCTCAAAAGAATGTAGAAGACACTAGCCGACATAGGCAATATAAAATAAAGAGGTCGGATTTCCATTTATCTTACACATAAAGCAGACATGCAGTGGTAATACTCACAGGTACATAATACAACAGTCATATATTCCTCGTTTCTCCCATTTTAATTCTGCAACTTAAAACTCCAAGAATATACTATATCAAACTCAACAGTAAGCTTATCAAGCATATCGGACATGGTTTGTCCATCGAATGACAAGAATATAGAGAAACTGATTGAAATCGTAGAGTCCCATACCTACACAGCCTCAAGGAATATCCGATTCTAACATCGGAGCTAATTTGACATTTTGGAAAGGAATGGTTAGTACAGGTTTCATCTACGCCTACCTCAGGCACCATGTGTGGCTATCATGGCACACAAGGCTCAAATCATAATCACAATGTACGTACTATCATAATCACATGTGATCTTTCTCTGTGAAACATCGTGCTCTTTATGAAACCTCTACTACCGGGAAGCTTAGCTTCCTAGGCACAACGGCCTTTTGGAACATAGTATCAACTATGTGTTTGGGCAAAATTGCCGGAATACTTCCAATTGGTCTATCCATTGGATAACCTCATAATTCCACCAGAATCCATTTGATGCTAATCTCTGACAAACGATATTCTCGGGTATAAATCATCGGCTCTTCACTAATCCACAGTTCTCAAACAGACTTGTCATGTTTGTGAAAAGATGTTTTAAGGCACTTTCTTACAAACCCTAACACATTATTAAATTGGATCGATAGTCCAATCATTTATTTCTTTATATTTTTCTAATGTAGCCTTTCTCTTGGCTTCCAAGAAATCAAATAACTCTTAGTCCATTAGATCTTATGGAGGTGTGGATAATGAATTATCCACACTTTACGACAAATGGTCTTACTTCACCATAAGTCATAAATCATTAAGTTCATATTTTCACTAAGTCATTCATGACTTAGGTTTTTGCTCTTTAATATAAATACTAGTCTTTGAAGACTAAAATCCTCTTTTGTCTTAAAATAAAAACCTTTGGTTAAATCCAAACCATTTTGAATTCATATTTCATCAAAGTAAATAAGTACTAAATTTCTCAAAACAGTTTCTTGAAAAACGTCGAAACTCTTAAAATACCGTTTTCCGCTTTTTACTGTATTTTAACTTAAATTCCATATTTATACAAATATAATCATTTTTTTCAAATCCTTCCCTTTCCTAAGTTACCATACTTATGTTAAAGTATTAAAATATTGATTTCAATCTTTACAACATGATTTTCTCAAAAATTTTTAAAAACGTTTGACGATGGTTTCACCACTTTTACTGGTTTTAGGCCCAAAAGCCATACTTTTGAAAATATAGTGCTTCACCTCAAATATATTACTCTCCTAGGTTATGATACTCATATTGATATTTTGAAACACTGATTTTACATTTTCCTTTCCATGTATACAAAATTGCTAAAAATTTGACCGAACGTCGTTAAGTTTGTAAATCGCGTAAATCCTTTTTAAACGATTTTAAACTCTAATAGTCCAAAACTCACTTTGGAGTTTTAGAACAGTTAGATAGGTATGAAAAACAATCTTTAACTATCCAGCTACATTACTTTTCAAAAATTGCAGTTTAGTCCATAGACTTTCATTAATTGCAAAAAGGTCCTTATTTACTTAAAACCTTGTAACTTTTTATTTATAACTTCAAATCACACCGAACTAACTTCTATAGAAATATTTTTCCAGTCCCCATAAAATTTCCAGAAATTACATTTCTGCCCCATATTTTACAATATTTGCAAATAGGTCCTTGTTTATTAAAAAACTCATATCTTTTTATGTATTAATCCAATTAACACCAAACCAATTTCTATGGTTTTATCTCATCAAGAACTACAATCCTAACACACAAAAATATGAATTTCAGTACAACAACTGAAATTCTCAGAAATTACATATTAATCCATATAGACTCATAAATTCATATATTTCAATATACATATCCAAATCAATCCAAACCAATTTCTATAATCTTATATATTCATTCAACCCTTATAAAAATTGCCCAAACAAATTAAATCATTACGGAACCCCATAAAACAGGCATGGCCGAATGGCCTTAAATGATCATGTTAGGCATTTTTTTAACAAATCAATCAAACAACAACCAAGGTTCCAATTAGAAATCATTAGGATCAAAACCAACACATATCACAACCAAGCATAAACCAAATCCTCCAAGAGGATCACACACATATGCAATAAAATATACAACTTTCATACTTAGGAATTACAAGACTATATAGACACTAAATAAACCATCAACATATCTACATTAAGGTAGGATAGTGGTTATCTTCTCCATACCTCTTGTAGATCACTTGGAAAGTCAAGTAATAGAAGGATGTTTGTTCACGTAAAGCCTCATGGTTTGAACCAACAAAACCTATCCATGAACAACCAACAAGAAAACAAGTTAAAGAATGAAGAAAATCATCATAACCCATTATGGTATATGTTCGGCCAAGTTAGAAAGAAATAACTAGGGATCTCTAAATTTTTCAAGCTCTTGGATGATGAATGTAGAAGTCATATGAAGATCATAGAAATTGATCTCACATCAAAATGATTTTTCTATGATTTTCTAGAATTATTTGAAAAACTAGATCTAGGAATTTGAACTTGAAGAAAACATGGATTTAAGAAGAAAACTTGTGATGAGAAGTGAAGGCATGATCATGGGTCATAAGGCTATACCTTTGGAATTTCAAGAAATGATCAAGATCTTAGAGTTCCTTTGTAAATCAAGAGAAAGGACTTAGAGTTTTTGTGTGTAGGAAAGTGAAGAAATGAAATGAAGAGTGGTATTGGAGGGGGGAAAGGCTGCACGAAATTGTCTAATAGAAGGTGGTCATGATCATAACTAATGCGGATTTACCTCTAGATAATGAAAAAAGAAGTGAAAGAAGTTGAAGAAACTTGCAAGATCATCAAGGTTGTTCTTTAGGTTTTTTTTGTGTGTGTAAGATTTGGTAAAAAAAACATGAAATGAAATGAATGGAGTGTTGGGGGAGGGCTGCTGTGAACATGTGGGAGTGAGGAGGACATTTTGCTTTGTTTAATATTAAATGACAACTATGGTTGAAGCTTACCAAAGCTTGGTTAGGTTAGAAGCAAAATATCTATATATTTTTGGCTTAGCATTTAGAGCATTGATGAGGGAGGTGAGTCACTACCATGACTCACCATGGTGACTCATTGTTCAATGAGTCATCATAGATGACTCGCCGTTCTGTCTCCCGGTGTATCTCTGTACATCCGTATCCGGTTCCGTTGTTTATCCGATTAGGGTTTTTGAGAGAATGATGATGAAATGAAAGCAAAATGAAATGAGTTTGGTTTAGTGGATGGGATGCACGAAATTAGAGAGGAATTTGGGGTCTAAAAATATCTTGGGACACATTGGGAATTAGTTAGGAACTTAAGGGTATTATGGACTTTTCCACGTATAGATATTTTATAAAATATCTAAAGTCATGATGACAAGTGGTGAGTCACTAGATGACTCACTAGGGTGAGTTGTCCAAGTTGAGTCATCACTCCTATCCTTTGACACACCTCTGCAGATCCGTTTCCAGCTCTGTCAATTTACTCGATTAGGGTTTTCGACCATTTTTCGCTAAAATTTCACCCGATAAAATACAATACTTTATTTTTGAGTAGAAATTTTTGAAATATATTGTCCCCAACAAGTGGCAACATTTTGAAATTTTTCGTTTTCGGGCCGAAATTAGGGTTTTCTGTCGATATAAAATAATACGGTCAGTGAAAACGCAGATCGGTTTCCGTTTGAGTTTTAAACCCAAAATTTAATCGTAACTTCATTCAATATAGAAGGTTTCAACTATGATTTTGTTTTCCTTAAAGTCATTTTCTAGATCCCCGATAATAATATAAAATATAATTACCGATCAAAATGCAAGAAAACGGGATGTTACAATACTTTGACTCCGCAACTCCCTCTTAACATACATCTTTTTCTGTTCTATGCTGCTCTTATTTTGACATCCCCATGTATCTATTTTTGCCCCCCACCACCTCCTACCCTATTTTTCTTTTACCCTTCATTTTTGTTTTAAAAGAATAAAACTTATCTAGTTTTCTTCTTCTACCGATTCACTTATATTTTATCTTTCATAAGGTGGGTAAAGTCAATATTACATTATTATAATTATTCTCTTTAATTGTGTGCTTGCCCAATTTCAAGTTCCAATTAAATGTGTGCTAATTTATGATTATGCTCAACAGCCCAAGAGTAAGAAAACGACACTTTTGGTAACATGCTAACTATGCACCAGGTTCAGCGTGGCCACGCCAAGCAGGTCGGGAGCAACATTTTCTTCATTCAGCTCATGCGTGGGCATGCACCAATCAATTTCTTATGTTCCTGCCGAGATCCGACTTGCCGGAATCTCGCTGTAGAACGTCATACCAAGAGTGGACAATGGGGGTTGTTTTCGACTTTGGCTTGACAGAATCTGATATTCCGGTCCTACGTATCCCAATGGGAATCAAAGCCAGACGTAGTTCTAGGTTCAACCCTTGGTGGGGCGGTGATCTCGATCCCCTAATTTTGTATCGGATGAGTACTAGGGAGCAAGGATTGTCTGAGAGTCTCTTGGTCGTCGCTAGTTCCTCTAAAACGCTTAAGGGAGAGTTACCGGGATTCAGTGAAAAGTGAGTCTTTCTATCATGGGTATTCCTCCTTTTATAATAGGATTCCCATCCCTTTTAGAGATCTGATTTATCTCTTAAATATCTTTTAGAGATCTGATTTATCTCTTAAATATCTTTTAGGGATCTGATTTATCTCTTAAATATCTTTTAGAGATCTGATTTATCTCTTAAATCTCTTTTGAGATGTGATTCCTTAATTTAAGGGATATTATCTCTTTTAACCAGATAACGTTATTTCAGATAATATCAGGATTTAATATCCTATCCCTTAATTAAGTGATCTTTAACTTTATTATCTTTAACTTCCGGACTGGGCCGGGTATTCGAGCTCGGTGGCCGGGTTTCACTCTTCGGCCAGTACACAAGCCCCCCAAGCTTTGAGTTGATTAGGCGTAGAAGCTTTCATGATGTTTAGCCGAGCTCTATATCTCGGCTCATACACAAGCCCCCCAAGCTTCGAGCTGATCACGTGGAAGATTTTTTGAAGGAGCCGAGGCTAGGAACTTGGTCTCACCTTTTGGTCTTTCGGCTCGGCGAGGTGATTGGCCGAGCTTCATACCTTATATATGTGTTCACATCCTCCAACTCGGTGAGCATCTCGGGTGACTGAGCTTGACGCTTTCGAGGTACCGAGCCGAGGTGGGGATGGTTACTCGTTTCCTGTTGAGGCCATACTCTCTCGGTTCCCGACATGGAAAAGAGATGTTATTCTGGGTGACGCGTGGCCTTTACGGCATCATTTCCGAGGTTTGCGCTGTAGTTGCGTGCTCAGACGATAAGCCGAGAGCCGGAGCTCAACCGAGTAGGGAGCCTGAGCACGAACCAGTAGTCGGGAGCCGGAGCTCAATCCAGTAGGGAGCCTGAGCTCGAACCAGTAGGCGGGAGCTAGAGCTCAACCGAGTAGGGAGCCCAAGCTTCTCGTTTCAAGTTGCCGAGCTTCTCGTTTCAGCCAATTCTTAAGTTCAGCGGGCTCGGTGGGCGAGTCTAGTAATCATTTCCCTTTGATTGTTTGGGTTTGGAGATCTAGCTTTACTTCTCGTCCAATATTTTAGTTTGGTAGGCTCGGCAGTCGAGTTTAACATTTCTATCAGTATATAAGCTCCCCAAGCTTTGAGCTCAGAATAAGCGAAAGAGCTTTATGAAAGAAGCGGAGCTTGTCCTTAGTGTTGATAAAGTACTGGATTTGTATAGATCCGCTTACTTCGGTTAATACCTCTCGGGAAGTACTCGAGTTTAGCGGTTGAGATTCACATCTCGGCCAGTAACATGTTCTGAACATAAGATACTTCAGTCTTACCTTTGTTTAAGACAAGTTTAGAAATTGGTAGCTGAGATTCGACTTATCAGTGATTCAGGCTCGAACCAATCTTTTGAAGAGTCAAGTTCAAACTCGGTCCATAGGAATTTACCTCGGTGCTTGTATTTCATCCTTTAATTTTTGATGCTTTCAAGATGCTTATCTTGAGAGTTTGAATTTGACTTGCCTTTTGCCGAATGTAGCTCGGTCTTTGAAGTTCTTGAGAGCTCTTAACATTTTCTTCGAGTAGCTCATAACCCTTTCATTTGGTGGATTTTTGAAATACCCACTAACTTTGAAACTTGATCTCGAATTATTTTTCCCGATTATTTTTCCCGATCTTGAAGGTGTGTCTCAGAATAAACTTTCCTAATATCTTCTCCAAATAGTTTTCCTACAAGTTCTTCGAGCTGTAGGCTAAGGGATATCCTTTCTCTGTAATTTCGGAGAATATCCTTCCTTTAGTCCCCCCACGCTCCGAGCTTGAAATAAGCGAAAGAGGTTAAATGTCAACCCGCATGTCTTAACACGCTTTTTGGTGCCGAGGACTTTGGACTATGATTTGTGGAAGCATTGCTCGGAAATCTGTTTTTTGTAGAACCAAGCCTTTCTTGGGTTATCATCTTGCTTGGCCGAGCACTGCTCGGATTTTTGTGCGGAGCCCAGTATCACTTGGGATTCCGACTTATTTGGTTGAACACTACCAGGATTCCCCTCGAATGCATGATCTACTGTGGACTTTATCTTGGTGCGAAGATGTTATGCTTGGCCTAGGATTTTTATTGTGAGGAAGGAAACATTGCTCGACCTTGAATTTTTTCGGTGCGTAGTGAGAGGGAGCATAGCTCGACCTCGGCTTTCTGGGCTTCTGCCCTTTGTTCGTAGCTAGATAATTTTAACTCTGGCCCTTTAGTGGATTCCCAAGTTATTAAGTCAGCATATGCTCGGCTTTTACTCGAATTGGGCCATGATGCGAGCAGGAAAGCTGCAGTCGCTTATGCTCTTCTAAGTCTCCTCCATTACCTGTTTTTCGAGCCATGAGCTTTCTAATAATGAAAAGTATGAAGGCGGAAGCTGCCCGAACTTTACGCACTGGGGATGAGCTTGAAAAAGCCATGGCAAAGTGCGACGAGCAAGCTCGGCTTAATTGGGCAATTGAAAGCCCAAAAGGTAGAGCTGAAAAAAGGCAACACCACCCTTATGGCCGAGCTGGAAATGGAAAGAACCGACCGACTCAACCTTCTGAAGGTCGTGGAAGGGCTTCAAGCCGAGAAGGAAGTTAGTCTTGAGTTGTGGAAGTTGCTGTAATCCGAGAAGGAGGAGAATCCGAGGCTCCGTTTTGATCTGGCTGAAGCCGAGGCTTCTATCATGAGGGAGCATTGATGTGCGCTGTGGCGCGCTCGTGCGATTCCGGCAAGTGTACCGGACTGCCGTCAAGTAATAAAAGATATCGAACCCATAGAGACTGTGTTCTCGAATCGCAATCGGTTTTCGAATCGATTAGATCTGGACTATATGAATGGGTTTTGAAAATGGTTTGAATTGAGAGATAAACAAACAAAATCAATTAAAACAGAAAACAAATGTTTTTGGGGTTTTGATCTAAATAGATTCCTAGGGATTTGGGTTACCTTTGAGGCTGTTTATGTTGCTAATCTGATTTACCTTTGTTGATTACCGAAATTGCCTTGAAGGCGAGTTTATCCTCTAATAGCTTAAGCTCCCTCTCGGGTTACAAAAGTCGTGCCCAATTGACCCGACCCCTACTCTCGTGGTAGTCGATCCCAGATTGGACCCCTTGCGTTTCGTGACAACTCGTTGCTCCTCGAGGGATGGCTTCTAACTCTCGTGATTTCAGTCCCAAGTCTGACTTCTATAGGTCCGACACCTAAGTTCACCGCTAGGTTCCTCCTTATAATGTCTAAGTCATGCAAATAACCTAAGTTCACCGCTAGGTTCCTCCTTAGATCATCCACATCTCACAAACCAGTGGCCGCCGGGCTTTACGAGTGAAACACCCTAGAAATCCTAAGTTCACCGCTAGGTTCCTCCTTAGAACGTCTACGTCACACAAATAAGCGGTTGCCGAAATTTATGAGTGATTAACACACTAGAAATCAGATCTAAAACAATAATGAAATCAACAACGATTTTACATCAAATCAACAACATTTACAAAACTAGGGCAGAGCCCCAATCCCTAGAAACTAACTACTACTCCAGTCTTGCCATGGAGATGACAAGCTGGGTTGACAACATAATAGAAAATACAAAAAAATCAGAGAAGAGAAGAGAAGAGAAGAGAGATCTATGCCTAGAGTCCTAGTTGTTATGGATCTCTATGATCCTCCCTCTCTCAATATCTGATGCCTTGATCCTTATTTATAGAAATTGGGAAGTTAGAGTCCCAAACCAACTCAAAATCTGATCTATTTCGGTTGCTTCTGATCCAAGTAATGCGTGTCACGGCCGTGATGGCCGTGACGGTCTCTGCCTCTGCCAACTCTGGAAAATTCAAATTCTCGCGACGCGAGACCTCAGCTTCATGGCCCGTGATGAATTTCATGGCTTGGCCGTGATGTGCTCTGACTTGTGGTGGTTTTGGGTCACGGCCGTGATAGTGACAGACTCTGACTTCAGCCTTTGTTCTTTTTCAGTTTTGCTAGATCATGGCCGTGATGGGCATCACGGCTAGGCCGTGATGGGCATCACGACTAGGCCGTGATGGGCTCTGTTTGGCTCATTTTCTGCACTTTTAAAGCCCTATCTTCATCCAAACTTCATCATGGTTGATCTTGAGCATTTTACCCTTGATATCTGCAAAACAACACACGAAAACCGCCTTACCCGTTCCAAAGGAAAATTAACCTAAAATCTAAATAAAATATGCCTAAACTACATGAAAATGCATGCAAAATGATGGACAAAGATGAGGTGAAATCACACTCATCAAATCACCCCAAGCTTAAAACTTTGCTTGTCCTCAAGCAATTACTCAGGCCATAAGATAAATCAATCAAAGCATGGATAGTGAACCAAGAACCCCTAGAAGCTAATCCAAGTGACAGGCATATTTTTAATAAGCACTCAAGAGATAATCAAGTTCAAGTCCAATTAGAAGCTTAGGTTCTTCAAGTTCATATTCTCACCGATTTGGGCACTCATCTCACCTCACTCAAGTGTTTTAGGGTTTATTGACAATTCACTCAATTTCCTCAAGGAAAGTATTCTACCATAGGCTTGACTATTAACCAAATCTCTACTTTATTTATGAAAACACTTAAGAATCAAGAGGTCTTTTCCTTTGGTTGAATTGTGGCCATGGGATTTATTGTTAGGTGGGAAAATCAAGGAAAAGGAATTTCAAGAAGGCTAAACAAATCATCAAACATTGCAAAGCATGACACCTTCTAAAATACCCCCTTTTTGGGCTTTGGTTTACTTTTCCACCTTTCTTCCTTCTATTATATTTTTTTTTCTTTTTCTTTTCATTTCTCACTTTCTTTGTCATCCCCTTCTCCATTTTTTTTTTGTGTTTATTTCATTTTTATTTGTTTGGAGAAGGGGAGATTTATAGCTCAAGAGAAATTACTTTCTAGCTTTTTCATCCCATACTTTTTCCAACTACCAATTACCCTTTTTGTAATACTTTAAAAGGTGCCATACTTAGCATTATTTATCAAAGTAATTCAAGGTACCAAGAAAAGTATTTTATATTTAGGCTCAAAATTGGGCAACTAAGGGGTAGCATTTATCATTCAAAGCTCGGGAGGCCGGAAAAATACCTAGTGCCTCAATCATTTCCAAAAATGTTTTAAGAAATTTTTAAGTTTCAAAATGGTCTCAAGTCAAGTTCTAGAAAATACAGTCCAAGAGGAATTACAACACTCTATCACAAGAAATGGGGTAGATTTAGTGAATACCCCTATTTGGCTCAAAATCTTACATTTAGTAGTTCAAAAATCAGTGAGGTACACAAGTCTAAGGAACCACATGCTAATTATCAACTATCAAATGACTATCTCAAGAATTTTTATTTTTAGCCATATCACAAGAATAATGAAAAATTGGGTTCAAAATTCACTATCTCAATTCATTTGGCTCCAAGCTCTCACAATCGGATGCATGTTCTAAGTGAGGGGCAATCTAGAGAATGTGATCATACCAATCTATGCCTATGTGAATGCAATATGAATGCAACAATGCAAATGCAAAAATAAATATCTCTACCCCAAGCTTGATTACTTACATTGTCTCCAATGTAAATAATCAAGTCGGAGAGAGGAGAAAAATGGAACAACTTACCGAGTCGGTAGCGGGTGTTGGCTTCACATTCCAGTCAAAACTTGGGTGGAAATTTTATCACGGCCGTGAGGCTCATCACGGCTAGGCCGTGATCAATTCTGCCCTCAGGAGTTGCCCTGTCACGGCCGTGATCTACATCACGGCTAGGCCGTGATGCTCTCTGATCTTGGCATCCTACTTATCACGCCCGTGATGGTTGTCACGGCTAGGCCGTGATCCTTTCTGTGTTCTAGTATTAGTTCATCACGGCCGTGACCACTGTCACGGCCAGGGCGTGATGGCGTCTGACCTTATCTTTCTCTGCTCTTCTTCCCTTCCTCAACCTGAAAACACTAGACAAACCTATTAATGATATTTTTGCCTCTTGATCTTCTCAAATTATTCAAGAGGTTAATTTAAAAACAAAAGGAAAAAGGGAAAGAAAACTTGGGTTGCCTCCCAAGAAGCGCTTGTTTACGGTCTTAAGCTTGACCATACTTCCTTTAATCAACCGGGGTCGGCTGGGCGTAGAAGTGCCGGAACACTTTTCTTCCATGGAGCTCCTTCAAATAGTCGTTTCTGCTCATACGGCCAATAATGCTTCCGCTTCGCTCTTTTCTCTCGGAGCTTCCTAGCCTTCCTTTCTTCCGGCGGAAGTTTTGTTTCCGCATGGACAGCAATTCCAACTTAACCACTGCTGGGTGCATCATCAACCATGCATATCTTCGGGGTTGCTTCCATGCTAAGTTCTTTCTCTACCGCTGGAGATGTTACATCAATTCTGCACACATGGCTCTCAAAAGGAGGGTTGTTATAAGAGTTAGTCAACTGAAAATTTACCCTACCTTCCTCTACATTTAGAGAGAGTTTACCATTCCTTACGTCTATTACTGCTCCAGCGGTTGCCAAGAATGGCCTTCCTAAAATGATGGGGAATTTAGAATTCCCTTTCATGTCCAATACCAGGAAGTCGGTAGGGATGAGAATTTTCCCTACCTTTACAGGAACATTCTCTAGTATGCCTAGAGGAGTCCTAGTTGAGCCATCCGCAAATTGTAAGGAGAATTTGAATGGTCTCAACTCTTTACTTTCCAACCTTTCCATGATAGTGAGGGGCATCAAGCTCGCACTAGCCCCTAAGTCACACAAGGCTCGGTCTATTTCCACTTTTTCAATCGAGCAAGCGATAGAGAAACTACCTGGGTCCTTCAGTTTAGTAGGCATTTTAGTCTCTACATCTACTTGCTTTTTCCTGACCAACCTTTGTGGGAAAGGTATCGGGGGTTGGTACGGTGGTGGAGGGACGTATTTCGGTTCTGGCTCTTCTTTTTCGCTCATGTCTCCCTCCGGTTCCACCTCCATTTCAGCTACCCCCACCCCAAGCTTATCATCCCTTAAGTGTATGACATTGCAATGCTCATTGGGATTTGCTTCGGGTTGCCCCGGGAATGTACCATTAGGTCTTGAGTACGTGCTGGCTTGTTGGGCAATCTGGGTTTCTAGCATCTTGTTATGAGTTGCTAAGTTGTCTACCTTAGATGCTAGCTCCTTTATTGCTTCACTCACTGCCCTTCCTTGTTGTCTAAACTCCTCATTCTGTTTTGTCTGAGTTTCAACAAAACTTTCTAATAAAGTCTCGAGTTTAGATCTTTGTACCTGAGGATACCCCGGTGCTGCTCTCTTATTACCTTGACCCTCTTGGAACTCATGGTTGAGCGTGTTGCTGTAGTTGTCGTAAGAGAGGTAAGGGTTGTTCCTCCTTTGGTTGTAGGGATTTGGGGGAGCATAGTTGGGCAGCTTCGGGTTCGTATCGTAGAAGTTGTTACAAGAGTTCACTTGCTCACCCGAAGCACCGGATCCATGTGGGCATTCCATCATGTCATGTCCCTGCATTCCACAAATCTCACAAACAAGGTTAGTAGCACCTAATGCACTCACATTAGCTCTTTCCAGCCGATCAAAACGTTTATTAAGTGAGTCTATCTTTGACATTATAAGATCTGTGCTATTTACCTCAAACTTACCCCCCGAAATCTTGTTCGGGTTGTTACCTCTTTCGGATCCCCATTGGTGGTAGTTGGTGGCGACATTCTCAATGATGTTGAATGCCTCAGTCAGAGGCCTATTCATAAACGCTCCACCGGCTGCAGAATCTAGTGACACCTTCGAAGAGTAGTCCAATCCGTTATAGAAGGTATGCACTATTAACCACCTCTCGAGTCCGTGATGTGGGCACGACTCCAACAGTCCCTTGTATCGATCCCAAGCTTCCGATAATGATTCTCCGTCTTTTTGGAAGAAGCCGGTGATCTGGGTTCTTATGTAGGCCGTCTTGGATGGAGGGAAGAATTTCTCCAAGAACGCCTGCTCCAGTTGGTCCCAAGTGGTCAAAGTGTTAGCAGGGATTTGCTTAAGCCAGGCCTTCGCCTTTCCAGTGAGAGATGAGGGGAACAGTCTTAAACGTACAACATCGACTGAGGCTCCATTAATCCTGATTGCGTCGGTGAACTCTAAGAATGTTTCTATATAGTCAGTCGGGTCCTCCGAAGGCAATCCTCCGAATTGATGTTGCCTAATCATGTTGATTAGCATGGGCGGTATAGTGTAGTTCTCTGCCTCAATCTCTGGCCTTGCAATCCCAGTTCGCAAGCCTCTCGCATTTGGGGCTGCGTAGTCCTTCAAAGGTTTTGTATCCGGTTGATTCGCCATGAGTGGAACAAGACTCAACCTTTCTCCCTCTCTTTGTAGTCTTCTACGTCTGTGGAAGGTCCTCTCGATCTCCGGATCAATCTCACTAAGGCTCCCAAGACTTAGGGATCTCTGCATATAACTCACAGAGAGATGGATACAATAGAAGGAAAAGAAATTTTTGATTTTTTTTTTTTTGGTATTTCAGAATTAAAAATCAAATAAAAAGAAAAGGTCCAGAAAAATCAATTCAAATTTTGAATTGAGATTCGAAAAGGCACAGTCCCCGGCAACGGCGCCAAAAACTTGATGTGCGCTGCTGCACGCTCGTGCGATTCCGGCAAGTGTACCGGACTGCCGTCAAGTAATAAAAGATATCGAACCCACAGAGACTGTGTTCTCGAATCGCAATCGGTTTTCGAATCGATTAGATCTGGACTGTATGAATGGGTTTTGAAAATGGTTTGAATTGAGAGATAAACAAACAGAATCAATTAAAACAGAAAACAAATGTTTTTGGGGTTTTGATCTAAATGGATTCCTAGGGATTTGGGTTACCTTTGAGGCTGTTTATGTTGCTAATCTGATTTACCTTTGTTGATTACCGAAATTGCCTTGAAGGCGAGTTTATCCTCTAATAGCTTAAGCTCCCTCTCGGGTTACAAAAGCCGTGCCCAATTGACCCGACCCCTACTCTCGTGGTAGTCGATCCCAGATTGGACCCCTTGCGTTTCGTGACAACTCGTTGCTCCTCGAGGGACGGCTTCTAACTCTCGTGATTTCAGTCCCAAGTCTGACTTCTATAGGTCCGACACCTAAGTTCACCGCTAGGTTCCTCCTTATAATGTCTAAGTCATGCAAATAACCTAAGTTCACCGCTAGGTTCCTCCTTAGATCATCCACATCTCACAAACCAGTGGCCGCCGGGCTTTACGAGTGAAACACCCTAGAAATCCTAAGTTCACCGCTAGGTTCCTCCTTAGAACGTCTACGTCACACAAATAAGCGGTTGCCGAAATTTATGAGTGATTAACACACTAGAAATCAGATCTAAAACAATAATGAAATCAACAACGATTTTACATCAAATCAACAACATTTACAAAACTCGGGCAGAGCCCCAATCCCTAGAAACTAACTACTACTCCAGTCTTGCCATGGAGATGACAAGCTGGGTTGACAACATAATAGAAAATACAAAAAAATCAGAGAAGAGAAGAGAAGAGAAGAGAGATCTATGCCTAGAGTCCTAGTTGTTATGGATCTCTATGATCCTCCCTCTCTCAATATCTGATGCCTTGATCCTTATTTATAGAAATTGGGAAGTTAGAGTCCCAAACCAACTCAAAATCTGATCTATTTCGGTTGCTTCTGATCCAAGTAATGCGTGTCACGGCCGTGATGGCCATCACGGCCAGGCCGTGACGGTCTCTGCCTCTGCCAACTCTGGAAAATTCAAATTCTCGCGACGCGAGACCTCAGCTTCATGGCCCGTGATGAATTTCATGGCTTGGCCGTGATGTGCTCTGACTTGTGGTGGTTTTGGGTCACGGCCGTGATGGCTATCACGGCCAGGCCGTGACAGACTCTGACTTCAGCCTTTGTTCTTTTTCAGTTTTGCTCGATCATGGCCGTGATGGGCATCACGGCTAGGCCGTGATGGGCTCTGTTTGGCTCATTTTCTGCACTTTTAAAGCCCTATCTTCATCCAAACTTCATCATGGTTGATCTTGAGCATTTTACCCTTGATATCTGCAAAACAACACACGAAAACCGCCTTACCCGTTCCAAAGGAAAATTAACCTAAAATCTAAATAAAATATGCCTAAACTACATGAAAATGCATGCAAAATGATGGACAAAGATGAGGTGAAATCACACTCATCAAGCATGTTAATGGCTTTTCCCGAGCCGTGAAGCAGCTTCAGCATTTCAATCCGAATGCTGACTTCTCTTGTGCTGACGTGGACAAGGATCTTAACCGAGATGGAATCCTAGTTCCATTGTCCGAGCTGGAGGATGAGGAGGCCGTATCTCAAGGGGAAGAGGGCGAGGGGATAGCGGCCGAGGAGGGACCCGAAGATGAAGGTGAAGTGGGCCTACCTGGACAGTCTGCTACCCTCCCTCCAAATGCCGAGGATGACCTTGACTCATGAATTTGTATTAGTAGGTTAGGAAACACGTTGTTTTTGGGCGATGCCCTTTTTATTTTGAAATCTTATGTATTCTGGGCTTGGCCCATGGTTATTGATGGACCGACATGCACCTTACTTTTTGCAAATATTTTCTAAGTTAGTACTTGTTTAGTTTCAGTGTGTTACGCGATTTAGTCGAAATAGTCAGAATTTGAAATACCTGTAGGTTCTTACCCACCTTCTTAGGCTTTGAAATACCTTTTCAGGCGTTAAGGTGTTATTACCGTTGTAGGGTTGGAATTTCGACCTCAACTCGGTCGACTTCAACTTGGCCAGTCTCTTTAGGCAGTAAGTTGTTTTTTACCTTTATAGGCTCGACATTTCTACCTCAACTCGGTCGACTTTAGCTCGGTCAGTCTCTTTAGGCACTTGCCTCTTCAGGTCCGGCGTCTCGACGACAGCTCGGTCGACTTTAGCTCGGTCACCTCTTTAGGCACTTGCCTCTTTAGGTCCGGCGTCTCAACGGCAGCTCGGTCGATTTTAGCTCGGTCACCTCTTTAGGTACTTGCCTCTTTAGGTCCGGCATCTCGACGGCAGCTCGGTCGATTTTAGCTCGGTCACCTCTTTAGGCACTTGCCTCTTTAGGTCCGGCGTCTCGACGGCAGCTCGGTCGATTTTAGCTCGGTCACTTCTTTAGGAACTTGCCTCTTTAGGTCCGGCGTCTCGACGGCAGCTCGGTCGATTTTAGCTCGGTCACCTCTTTATGTTTTATACACCTTCATAGGCTCGACACTTCGACCCTGATCGATCGATTTTGGCTCGGTCAGCCTCTTTAGGATTTAAGCACCTTTATAGGCTCGGATGGCCTCTTTAGGATTTAAGCACCTATACTCTTTAGGATTTAAGCACCTTTATAGGCTCGGGACGGTCTCTTTAGGATTTAAGCACCTTTATAGGCTCGGATGGCCTCTTTAGGATTTAAGCACCTTTATGGCCTCTTTAGGATTTAAGCACCTTTATAGGCTCGGACGGACTCTTTAGGATTTAAGCACCTTTATAGGCCCGGATGGCCTCTTTGTAGCCGCAAATTTTGTGACTCTGGGAGTGGTATCAGCCGAGCATCAGTTTGCTCAAATATATAAAAATGATATGATGCTACATAACACAACATTAAAGACGTGGAGCAAAACATATCAAATCATATTATGTTTAAACTAGATTTAAAGAGCAATATCACCTGAGCTTTTGCGGCCTCTGATTTAGGCATTCCCTCAAGCCCATATGGTCGAGCTCTCCTAGACCGAGCTGTGTTGGCCGAGCTCCGAAGTCGAGTTGTACTGGCCGAGCTCCGAGGCCGAGCTGTGGTGGCCGTGCTCTCTGTATCTTGAGCAAAACATTGTGACCCCTGAAGGCTAGCACAATGATTCCAACAGCATTCAGAATGTCACTGATCTTAGCTACAGTGGAATGATCTTGGGACAGGTATGTAGTGTAGGATACGCCTGTGGGCCTACCCTTCTTAACAGAGAGAACCCAAAAGAGAGCACAATAAGTGATGGCGGAGGTGGCACCGATGAGAGGAACAAGAGCCATTGAGTTGAGGTTGGGCAATTGAGCTATGAGAATGGCAAAGCATGTAAACACCAGAAACCACTCAACACCGCTAAGCGAGTGAGCATTACACGCCTCACCATGATTGTTGTCACAAAGTGTCTTGAACAATAGCTTCATGGTCCCACCACCAGTGATGATAAGCATGACGCAGCTACCTCCAAAAAGGTACATTACTGGGAATAATGCTGCCACTTTTCCTAACCTTTTCCCGAAGGCAGCCATGGCGAGGAAGAGGTATCTGCTGTGACGAATCCCGGGGACAGATTCATGAAGTCGAAAGAGGAGAAATATTGTGTAGAGCTGCCAAACAAATGCCAATGACAAACACACAGTACCCCATGCCCAACCAAGAGTGGCAAAGGCAACGGGGAGCAACAGAGCTTGAAATCCAATATGGGAATTCAGAATATGAAAGGCTGCATAGTAGGCATCCCCATCTCTGGACTCTGTGATAGGAAGCCATGCATCTTTGGGATTTTGATCCTGCTGGGTAGTGAGAGAGGGGTTAGATTCATCAGAGGGAGAAGTGTGGCCTTGTGAATCGGGTGGATCGATGTGTATGAACAGATGGGAGAGTTTAGGTTTGAAGTTGGCATCTGAGTATTGCAACAGAGCTATTTTTGATTTGAAATATTGATATTGAGCCACTTCTCCCATATGCATTGCCCCCCCTTTTTTTAATATTAATGGAAATGCGTAGAGGGAGCAAATTACAGATAGGAGCCAGAGAGAGAGGAAGGACTGACCTTTAAGATAAGGAGTCTGCGGGCGGAGATGAAGCATGAACAATGAGGGGAAACAGTTTTTGAGTTTTCCGTTCCGCCTCCGATGCCTTCTGTAACACAGCCGCAAATGGTGGTTGTAAGTGTGGCCGGGGAAGAGTTTTACCTGGCCCCACGGTGGGCGCCAAATGTTCCTGCCGATATCCGACTTGCCGGAATCTCGCTGTAGAACGTCATACCATGAGTGGACAATGGGGGTTGTTTTCGACTTTGGCTTGACAGGATCTGATATTCCGGTCCTACGTATCCCAATGGGAATCAAAGCCAGACGTAGTTCTAGGTTCAACCCTTGGTGGGGCGGTGATCTCGATCCCCTAATTTTGTATCGGATGAGTACTAGGAAGCAAGGATTGTCTGAGAGTCTCTTGGTTGTCGCTAGTTCCTCTAATACGCTTAAGGGAGAGTTACCGGGATTCAGTGAAAAGTGAGTCTTTCTATCATGGGTATTCCTCCTTTTATAATAGGATTCCCATCTCTTTTAGAGATCTGATTTATCTCTTAAATATCTTTTAGAGATCTGATTTATCTCTTAAATATCTTTTAGGGATCTGATTTATCTCTTAAATATCTTTTAGAGATCTGATTTATCTCTTAAATCTCTTTTGAAATGTGATTCCTTAATTTAAGGGATATTATCTCTTTTAACCAGATAAGGTTATTTCAGATAATATCAGGATTTAATATCCTATCCCTTAATTAAGTGATCTTTACCTTTATTATCTTTAACTTCCGGACTGGGCCGGGTATTCGAGCTCGATGGCCAGGTTTCACTCTTCGGCCAGTACATCTTATTTTCATCATAGCTGCCAATATAGTCTTTTGATTTTCAATTTGTTAAAGTCAACACAAATGTTTTGAAACTGTTTTGAAACCATCTTGCAAACAAAAGCAAATGAGTTATGATATTTGAACACAATTTTTTTGATACCGTATGTGATATCATATATGTTTATCTCTATCTCTTATTTACTTTTTATCTTCTTTGTATTCACGCTTCTAAAAAATACATCCAAAAAATAAAGGGAACACCATTTTGATATACAAAATCATTTCTCAAAGCAAATTGCGTACATGTATAACGTATTGGACTACGTACGTACGGGACAAAGCAAAATTTCAAAAGGTAAAACACACTCCATAGAAAGACGTTCTGGAGAAATTCTTCACCACCCAAACAATCAGAAGCATTATCATGTGCATCGAAAAATAATTAAAGTTCCAAATTTAAAAATCAAGATTCATAAAAATTGGGAAAAACAAACCATTCATGATATGCCAAACCTAGCTCTAGTACCAGTTGTAAACATAAATATGAAAGTTTAATTTGATTGATTCATTCAAATTGATTTACAGTAGAGTATATGAATACAAACTAGTGCAAGGATCAAGGCTAAACAAGGGGTGATCCTTTTGGCAAATAATAATGAAATGCAAGGATCAAGATTAAACAAGGGGTGATCCTTTTGGTAAATAATAATGAAATTAAATTACACTTAATTTCTAGATTGATGGAGAGAATATGTGCAACATAAATAGGAGAGAATCAAGTTGATTGCTTCAGTCAAAGATGATATTTGCGCAGCATCAAGGAGCATTAAGGAGGGATTTATTTCATTGTCTAACAATAAACTATAAGTTGTATACAAGTTTACCCTATAACTGTTAGACAATGAAATAAATCCATCCTTAATGCTGCCCAAATATCATCCTTAACTGAAGCAATCAACCTGATTCTCTCCTATTTATGTTGCACATATTCTCTCCATCAATATAGCAATTAAGTGTAATTTAATTTCATTATTATTTGCCAAAAGGATCACCCCTTGTTTAGCCTTGATCCTTGCACTAGTTTGTGTAATTTAATTTCATTATTATTTGCCAAAAGGATCACCCCTTGTTTAGCCTTGATCCTTGCACTAGTTTGTATTTATATACTCTACTGTAAATCAATTTGAATGCATCAATCAAATTAAACTTTCATATGGTATCAAAGCTTAGCCTTAGCCTAACAACAATTTTCGATCCCAAACTCTCTGTCATGGCCGCCACTACTCCTTCAAAATCTTCTCTTCTTCTCTCTGCCACCATCACTTTCAAACTGTCCCGAACCAACTATCGTGCCTGGAAACGTCAGGTTACTACTCTCCTTTCTAGCATCCAAATCTTTGATCACATTGATGGCACTATACCTATAGGCCAACTACCTATCCACCTACTGCCCTATACACCACCACATCCACCAACGACCTCTGGCATGCACGTTTTGGCCATCCTTCTTCAAAAGTTCTTCAACAAATGCTCTCTAATTGTGGCGTATCTACAAATTTTAATAATAAAGTTATGAATTGTAATTCATGCACTATCAATAAAAGTCACAAGCTTTCATTTTCTATATCTTCCATACAAACCACCTCTCCTCTTGAACTTATTTTTTCCAATGTTTGGGGACCCTCCCCTATAATATCCATAAATGGTTACAAATACTACCTAGTTTTTGTTGACCACTTCACTCGCTACACATGGATTTACCCAATAACAAGCAAAACTGATGTAGCTGCCATATTTCCTCAATTTCACTCTAAAATTGAAAAATATTTCTCCCACAAAGTCAAATCCATTTACACTGATGGTGGAACTGAATATTTCAAACTCAAACCCTATTTCAATAATCATGGGATATCCCATTTTATCAGCCCACCTTATAGACCTGAACACATTGGTATTGCTGAACGAAAACATCGCCATATAGTAGAAACTGCCCTTACTGTATACCTAATCAATCTCATGCCTACCCCTCAATGTAACAACAAGTATCCTTATGAGCTTCTCTTTGGCTCCAAACCCAATTACAATAATATTCGTGTCTTTGGGAGTTTATGTTATCCATGGCTACGACCTTATTCTCTACATAAACTGTCAAATAGAAGCATGCCATGTGTATATCTAGGTCCCTCTTCACAACATCATGCCCATCAATGCTACCATATTCCAACTCAAAAAATATACCTCTCTAGACATGTTGTCTTTCATGAATCAATATTACCCTTCACCACACCACCTTCGGCCCCTTCTTTCCAAAACTCAAAACCAAATATGTCCCTACCCATCTCTCGCCACCCTCTCATCCTCCAACAACTCCCTTCCAAACATGCCACCTCCAAACACTCCACCACACACTCCTCAAAACTCCAATGCATCCTTACATACACCCCCTTCAGCAACAAACTCCTCACAAACACCAGCAACATCCACACCTTCGGTTGACCAAACTTCCACCCAAAACCCCACGGACTCATCAGTACAGTTGGACGTCACTGCATCATCATCGCCTCCGACACCAGCTCCTCTTCGCCCAGTCACAAGAGCAATGAACAACATTCATCAACCGAACCCTAAGTATCTCCTCACCACTAAACACACACTCCCTATATCGGCCGAGCCAACTTGCCCTAGTCAAGCACTCAAAACAAGTGAATGGCGTGATGCCATGAGCCATGAATTCAATGCCTTGATTCAGCAACAAACATGGGAACTGGTCCCTAGGCCACACAACAAAAATATAATTGGTTGCAAGTGGGTTTAACGAATCAAAAGGAAAGCAAATGGTGACATCGACCGGTACAAAGCTCGGTTAGTAGCAAAGGGCTTCCAGCAACACCCTGGACTGGACTACACTCCTTTAGCCCGGTAGTCAATCCCATTACAGTTCGGTTGGTTCTCTCCTTGGCCCTCCAACATAACTAGTCGCTATGGCAACTTGATGTAAACAATGCATTCTTGCACGGCACTCTCACTGAAGAGGTTTACATGCAACAACCCCCAAGTTTCACTCATCCTAATAAAACTCACCATGTGTGTCGACTCAAGAAATCTATCTACGGCCTCAAACAAGCTCCACGAGCTTGGTATCAAACTCTGCGTAAGTTTCTATGTCACTATGGCTTTGTTAATTCCAAATCTGACTCATCTCTATTCATTCTCCACCACCAAGGCACAGTATTATACATGTTGGTGTATGTAGATGATATCATCACCACAGGAAATTCTACTGCTAAAGTGAATGAATGCATCACCAAGCTTGCCACCACCTTCTCCATCAAGGATATGGGCTCATTGAACTACTTCCTCGGTGTTGAGGTCATTCCCACTTCCATGGGTTTATTTCTCTCTCAACACAGGTATATTGCCGAGCTTCTCGTGAAGACAAAAATGAATGATGCAAAACCTGTCTTCACTCCTCTATCAACCTCAATCTCTTTATCAAAATATGATGGTTCCACCTCCACGGATGCTACATTCTATCAAGGCACCATTGGTAGACTCCAATATCTATCCATGACACGGCACAATATTGCATTCTCTGTCAACAAACTTGCTCAATTCATGCAACGACCAACAACAACTCACTTCACAGCACTAAAGCGAGTTCTACGCTATCTCAAAGACACAATCTTCCGTGGTCTTATTCTTCATAAACCAAGCACATCCCCCCTCATAGCATATAGTGATGCTGATTGGGTAGGAAATAAAGATGATTACACATCCACATCTGCTCACCTTGTCTACTTTGGCTCAAATCTCATTTAATGGAAATCATCCAAACAAAGAGCAGTGGCAAGATCATCTACAGAAGCCGAATATAGAGCTCTAGTAAACACAGCAGCTGAGTTATCTTGGATCCAATCTCTTCTCAATGAGTTAGGTGTCACTTCTATCTCAACACCTTCCATCCTATGCAACAATCTAGGTGCTACATATCTCACTCAGAATCCAGTTTATCATACTCGCATGAAGCACATATCCATAGACATACACTTTGTACGTGATCTGGTACAACAAGGAAAGCTCAAAATTCAACATGTTAGCACCATTGATCAACTTGCAGATTGTCTCACCAAAGCACTCTCCAAAGCTCGTCATTGTCATCTAAGGAACAAGATTGGCGTTTCTGACGGCACTCCAATCTTGCGGGGGCGTGTTAGACAATGAAATAAATCCATCCTTAATGCTCCTTAATGCTCCTTAATGCTACACAAATATCATCATTGACTGAAGCAATCAACTTGATTCTCTTCTATTTATGTTGCACATATTCTCTCCATCAATATAGCAATTAAGTGTAATTTAATTTCATTATTATTTGCCAAAAGAATCACCTCTTTTTTAGCCTTGATCCTTGCACTAGTTTGTGTAATTTAATTTCATTATTATTTACCAAAAAGATCACCCCTTAAACTTTCATAATAACATAGATAACAAGAAACACACGGAAATGTAGCTTTAATTGAATTCACAAGTGTCATACAAACGTAAGTGCTTTAAACATGATTGAATTCACATGTATCACAAACATAACTTTAATGATGCATCTGGTCATTTAATATGCTATATTTTTTTTTTTTCTATGAGGATTTTCATTCCCAGTAATGCTTAAATATGCAGATTCATGTTAGTTGTTGAATTCTAACCAGAAATGTAACAAAGTAAGATTTCCTTTTTTGAAGAGTGTATGGAAGTAGGATCTGATTTTCGTAGTTGGGATGCATTAATACCAAACACACTAGGGGTAATCTTCTCCAATCTTTCTATTCATCAAAGATTGTGTTGAGAAAAATCGCACACAGATTTACCCACACCAAGGATCTATAATGCAACAACACACATGAACACATCATAAAGAGAATAATAGAGACCACAAGAATATACATGATTCGTCACCTCTTGCATACGTCCAAGGAAAAACATCAACAAATGTATTTACTACATACCTAAGTACCCCACTCAAAAGTTATAAGGAATAATAGACATTAGTCTTATTACAAATGATCACCCACACTAGTCCTCCCCTCTTGGAGATGGATGGCGATGCCTCAACTCTTCACAAGATTCCCTTTATATAGTGGAAGGGATATGCCTTCATTCATGAGTGAGAGATATTGGATATTAATTGCTCATCTCATTTTCAACACTTGTGAAAATCCCATCTCCTTCTTCCAAAGATGAAAATAGTCTCCACATGAGTCAAATATTAAATTTAACTTTTCCTTTTTGATCGTGCCAATTTAATTTCCACACACATGAACTAATATTTGAAAATCTGAATTGATTTTCCAAACAGATTGAGTGATCCATTGTGTATGTAAGTCAAGGACTAAAGTCGAAACTAAACTTGGGTGGTTAGCAGTGACCATTTTTCTTTTAGAAACCGGTGAAACCTTGTTTATATCTTCACCGTCAAACCAAAATTTTATTCTCTCTTTTGTTGTGTTTTTTTTTTTATTCTTTCTTTAGTTTTCAAAATGTGGTAAAAATAAATGTTTTAAAATTTATTACAAATTTGCACAATTAATTTAGGTATCATTTTTTAAACGAGTGATGTATGATGCTAACACCTTCCTAACTCGTAATCGACTTGCAAAATCAAATCTTTCTTTTTTTTTTTAAGATCATTTTTTCTTAAATAAATGAGATTTCAGAGATTTTTCGAAATTAAAAATTTTGGTGGTGACTCTATTTTTGTCCTTTTCTTTTCGACACCGAGACGAGGCGATCGCAACAATTAAGAATAGGATTCTTTTTTTTTTTTTTGTATTTTTGAAAAACATGAAATTAAACGTGGCAAATCTAACTTTCTTCACCAAACCGGCTTGTTGCACTTTAGTTAGTGGTATTTCAAATTAACGGTTCAGCCAGGTGGTGCATGCATGCTCCACTTTTTACTTGCTGCGTAGTAGAGAACACTGAGCAAAAGCTAAACGAGTCTAAGGAAGGTTTGTAAATAGGTGTTCCAAGGAGGGCAAGCCAAACTACTTCATTTTCATGCATACACATAATGCATAAAACACCATAATAAAAGCATTAGTTACAGAAAGTAGAAAAACATGCAATTCACAAGGAAATAATACAACTTAAGGAGATTGAGGCTACGATCCAGCATCCTCAAACCAGAACTCAAGCTCCTCTAACATTCCTTCATCCATCTACATCAATGTCACAACATCCCTCCGATATAAAAACTCAAGCTTATAACACCTGTAGTGTTGAAAAGATGATAAGCCATTTCAAGATGCTCGAGTTTAGTCACTATGCCTAATTTGAAATGGTTTACCGTCAACTTAGGCATTGTGACTAAACTCACTTCAAATGATTTACCATCTTTTTAAGACAGCAAGTGTTCTTTAAATTCTTTCAAACTACTATCATAAGTTGAGTTTTTGGATCTGAGGGGTGTTGGTGTGTCAAGCTTGACAACCTCTTAGTAAAATAGAGTTTTCCAAAACTTAAGGTCTTGAGACCTCTTCTTTTCAAACTGTGAAGATTACTCCGATATCTCAGATTCATCTAAGTATTTGGCCTAAGAATTTGTGGGTGGTGTCATGAATGAATACTACAATAAACAAATACAACAAAAACACAATGGGCCAATTACTCAGCTCACACATACAACCCAAGACCAACTAGCCAAACTCTATCAGCTAAAACCAAGACCAATCAAGACAATAAAATTGCATAAGATAACTATTATTAAAAAAAAAAAAGGTGAAAGTCGTGAAGCAAGTGAAACGAGACAGACCCAAAACGTGAGGCGAAGCGAGCAGCAATGCGGCGGCTGTACGGTGGATCTGGTGGTTCGAGGGCGTTTGGACGGCGATGGGGACCTTGTCCGAGGTGCGGCGGACGCGGAAGAGCACGATGGCGGCACGGCAACGATGCGGAGTTGGCGACGCTACTGGACATTGGCTCACGGTTGTTATAGACTCGGGACGGCGGTTCAGTGGTTTGGGGCTTGCTGCTACGCTTGTTGAATGAGGTTAAGGTGTTTGTGAATATGTTTCAATGGCTGATGGTGTGGAGGTTTATGAGAGGGAGGAGGAGTTTGGATTTGTAAAATGAAGAAGGAGATGGAAGAAGAAAATGGGTGTTTTGGTGATTGAATATCATGAGGGTCTCTGTGAATACCTCTCCTCTTTCTTATGTGTCGTAAAGAGTTATAATATTTTAATATCAAAATTTTTTGATATTATCGGAGCACATCTAATTCTGAATAGATTGTTTATTACTTTTTTTTTTTTTTTCATAACTTACTGAGTGTTTCCGTGATGTGTAAATAAAACAGGCTTTTCCCTCTGTTGTGGTACGGTAGCACAGAGAAGCAGGGATGAGGGTACGATTGTCTCTATATCTATGAAAATGAAGAAGAAGACAGACAAACGGGAAGGAGCTGGCGTGGGAGAATGGACAAAAATAATTTCTTTTATCTATTTTATAACATTCAGTAACTTTTTTTTTTTGGTTTACTTAGATTTTGGACTATGGACTCAACAACTTGTGAGTTGTGACAACCATGGGCTAAACAAAGATTGGCCTTGCATTACCTTGTAATTTTCTCTTTCCGGGCTTGGGCCCTTCTATTATCTAATTTGCTATTATGTGTGCGTATTCTTGTTCTTGCATTTAATCGTTTAGTTATGATATTTTGATATCAAAATTTGATATCATAGAGAGATATTCTAGTTTTGAGTAGGTTATTTATCACTTTATCCTTTCCCTCTCTTTATTTTGTTGATTCATACCCTACTCAAAACTAGGGTATCCCATGATGTCAAATTTTGGAGTCAAAATATCATAACTCTTAATTGTTTGATGGCAAAGAACAAAATTTCCCAAGCCAATTCCAGGTGTTCACGTTCCCCTGTTCGTCAAAATCCCACACGAATGGGATTTGTCCTTTTAATGTCAAATTTGCTCCATGACGTTACATTCACTTTTTCAAAACCAAATCATAATTAAAAGAGTTTAATTGTTATATAATGAGAGTATGATGTCCTTTTATTCAGACATCCAATCATAAATTATCATATCAGTGAATTTCTTTGACTGTAATTCTAACTATTTTAAAAATCATTCAAATCATGATTAGTGATTGGTTGAAGTGTAAAAAACTTTACATGATCAATATATAATAATTAAACTCTAATTAAAATTAACTATAATTATTGTTAAGAAATATGTTTGGTCCACACTTTTTTTTTTGTTGCAAATGATTCATATAACTTAGTCCATTGATGCACACTTGATTGGAGGATGTACCGTAGCCCAATTATATCAATAATGTCCAATCGGGGTGAGTGTGAGACGAGTTAGGGCGGATTATGCTTGTCCCTTACCTGACCCTAAATATTGATAGGGCTAATTTTTTGAACCTGAACACGCCTCTAAACCCAAAGGAACCCGATCATATGCAAGTTGGTTTAAGATCGGGTCTAAATGGGATGAGACCGGGTTGATCCGAAATTAAATAGATTTTTTGAAAACTAAACTTATGTGAGTGGGGAAATGTTATTTTTTATAAGCCAAAACATCATCAAAAGATGTTACCTAAAAGCTACAAATTGATCATGTGTCAACAAATAGATCCAAAATTGGATGTTACAAAATATCAACAATAAGTCCTTTTGATGGATGCTTCCTTGATGCTCGTGTTACCAAAGTCACATTATTAAAAACAAGATATTTTCATCAAACATGATTCTTTCAATATTACAAAATCCACAAAATGCTTACTAAAAGCCACCAATTGGGCCAGTGTGAGACATGAAATGTGAGAGTAAAAGTTTAGTAATTTACTTAGACTTCTTTCTTAGTGATCGTGTATGAAACGTAAGCTAGGGAGGGATAAAAGTAAAATAGATTTTTATTATATGGGACGGGTTGGGTAATCCGAAGATCAATGCAGACCCGTCCTTAACCCAGTATCGGGTCACTAAATGGGACGTGGGTTCGTCCCTTCTCTTCTACTGGTCAGGGTGAGACCCGACCCGAACACTACAGGTTGGGACGGGTTATAGGGTCGGACCTAGTATTGCACACCCCTAATGTCCAATACAATTAATAAATAACTAGATTTGTTAACCATTTTATTTGGGGTAAGGAGATTGATCCCTATTGTGTGTATGGAAAATATTTCGTTGAGAGAAGTAAAATTCACTTTGATGATTTCTATGTCTAGAAAAAGATTAGTCTTTGAGTATCTATCGGTTAGAGATACTCCCCCCGTTCTTTTTCTTTGATATTTTAAGGTTTCTACACATATGTTCCTGCCAAAAACCGTATTTGTCATAATCTAGCCGGAACGGGATGTGACCTATATTTCTAATGATGAAAATTAAGGGTGTTTTAGAATATAGCTTGACAGAAAGATATCATGCTCCTACGTATCCCAAGTGGGAATCCAAACTAACGTAGTTCTCCATGAAATATTAGGTGTCCTCCCTCTTTGGGGAGGCCTTATATTTATAGTGTTATTTGTAACTGAACCATTTATCTTTAAAAAAACCTTTTATCTTTATTGTTGATAAGCTTTGTTGTCTGATAAGAAGATCTCGGATAGATAGAGTTCTTATTATCTTATAACCGTTACAAGTAAGACTTGATCAATACCTATCGTTAATTATCACTTATCATCTTATCTCAAGCTAAACTCGGTTTCTTACCTCTATTCTTAGGTGGAGCTCGGTCCAACCTCGTCCTTTATTCCCGGGCGGTACACAAGTCCCCCAAGCTCTGAGTCTTAATAAGGCGAAAGAGCTTTTATTAAGTTATTGACCGAGCTTCACACAACTGAATAATTTATGCCATATTAGTACTTATACCAATTTTGTCTTTAAGCATTAATTCAAGTTCATTTCACGCGTGTAGACTTTAGGGATGTTGGTTTCCAAGACATAATCTTTTGATGCTCATCCAGGACTCTTTGGAGACTTAACTAATTTCTTTATGCCAATGCTTTTGATAAGGTCGACATTGTCATACTTGTGATGAGCTCAAAATTTTGGCCCTAGATAGTCTTGACTGACTTTCTCTATAGCTCGGGTTAGAAAGTTTCGATGCTAGTTTAATTTTTCATAAATCCTAAAGCTTGGTGTTGAGAAAAATTGGCAAGTGCACCAAATCGCTTTGTAGTAAAAAAAATATTGTCCTCAAGGATTGAACTGTTAACTACTAACGTGCCAACTCAATTTCGTTTGAGCGACCAAATGGTTTGAAATTGGCTTTCGCCAATAAGTAAGAGCAACAACTTAACAAAGAAAATAAAATATTTTTGGTATTTTTCAAATGAGAAAATTAAGCAACAGAAGAATTGAGTTTTAACAGTTGATGAGTCACCTCATATTTCATTAACATTTTGCATGCATTTTTCATATAGTTTAGGTATTTCTATTTTGATTTTGGTTAGTTTTTACTTTGGAACGGGTAAGGCGGTTTTGTGGTGTTGTTGTGCAGGAATTGAAGATTAAAATGCTCAAGATTAGTCATGATGGAGCTTGCATGAAGATGGGGCTTGAAAAGTAAAGAAAATGAGCCAAACAGAGCCCATCACGGCCTAGCCGTGACAGCCATCACGGCCATGATCGAGCAAAGCTGAAAAAGAAAGAATGGAAAAGTCAGAACTGGTCACGGCCTGGCCGTGATGCCCATCACGACCGTGACATGTCAGCTGAACCAGACCCTCACAGGCAGAACTGATCAAGGCCTAACCATGATGGTGGTCACGGCCGTGACAGACCAACCAGTGAAGCAACCTCCATGGCAGAACCCGTCACGGCCGTGACACGCAATATATGGATCTGTAGAAACTGATTTGATCTGAATTTGTGTTTGATTGGGATTCAAATTACCCTAATCTATAAATAGAGCACTTAGACTCGAAAATAGGGGGACTTTTGAGGGACTTTGGAGGGACTTTTGGGCTGCTACACTTAGGCAAAATTAGGATTCTCTTTATCTTCTTCTTATCTTCTCTTAGGTTTTATTTCATGTTTTTGTTAACCAAGCTTGTCATCACCATGGCAATGCTTGAGTAGTAGCTTTATTTCTAGGGATTGGGGCAATGCCCAAGATCTGATTTATGTTATGAATTGATGTTTTACCTTTGTTAATTTCGATTTTGCTTTAGATCTGATTTCTATTGTTTTAATTACTCGTAAATTCGGTGGCCACTTATTTGCGTGTCGTAGATACTCTAAGGAGGAACCTAGCAGTGAACTTAGGTATCGGATCTATAGAATCAGACTTAGGACTTAAATCACGAGAGTTAGAAGCGGTCCTTCGAGGGTTCACGAATTATCACAAAACTTAAAGGGTTCAATCTAAATTCAACTACCACAAGAGTAGGGGTTGGTTTAATTGGGCAAGGTTTTTATAACCCGAGAGGTAGCATTAACTTATTTAGGATAAATTCGCCTTCAAAGTAATTTTGATAATTAATAAGGGGTAGTCAATTTAGTAACATGAACAATCTTGTTGGTAACCCAATTCCTAGGAATCTTTTTAGATTTGAAAAACCCCAAATTGATTTACTTTCCTATTTTGGTTAATTGCAAATTTTAAATTTGATTGTTACTTGATTCTTATTTCAAAATTCAAAACCTTTTCAAAATCCTTTTTTATATAGTCCAGTTTAATTGATTTGATAATTAGTTGTGATTTAAGATCACGGTCTCTGTGGGATCGATCTTTTTGTTACTTGGCGACGAATCCGGTACACTTGCCGGAATTCACCTTACCAAGTTTTTGGCGCCGTTGCCGGGGACTGTGCTTCCTCGAATCTCAATTTAATTTTTAAATTGATTTTTCTGGACTTTTTATTTTAATTGTTTTCTTAAAAAAAACTCTTTTTTTCATTTATCTCTTTTTCTTCCTAGAGTATCTATCTCTCAGTATTTTTCTCTTTTATGCAAAGATCCCTAAGTCTTGGAAACCTTATTGAAGTTAACCCCGAAATCGAAAGGACCTTTCATAGACGTAGGAGACTTCAAAGAGAGAGAGAGAGGTTGATTCCCATTCCACTCATGGCGAATCTACCAGATACCAAACCATTGAAGGACTATGCAGCCCCAAATGCTAGGGGTTTGCGAACTGGGATTGCTAGGCCAGAAATTGAGGCGGAGAACTACACTATACCGCCTATGCTAATTCGCATGATTAGGCAACATCAATTCAGAGTATTGCCCTCGGAGGACCCGACTGATCATGTGGAGACATTCTTGAAGTTCACCGATGCAATTAGAATTCATGGCACCCCGATTGATGCTATTCGCTTGAGGTTTTTCCCCTCCTCTCTTACTGGAAAGGCAAAAGCTTGGTTGAAGCAAGTGCCCGCTAATACGTTGTCGACTTGGGACCAACTGGAGCAGGCATTCTTGGAGAAATTATTCCCTCCATCCAAGACTGCTTACCTATAAACCCAGATCACCGGCTTATTCCAAAAGGATGGAGAATGCTTATCCGAAGCTTGGGATCGCTACAAAGGGTTGCTAGAGTCTTGCCCACATCATGGACTCGAGAGGTGGCTATTAGTGCATACCTTCTACAATGGATTGGATTACTCTTCGAAGGTGTCACTTGACTCCACAGCTGGCGGAGCCTTTATGAATAGACCTCTGACTGAAGCATTCAATTTCATTGAAAACGTAGCCACCAACTACCACCAATGGGGCTCAGAAAGAGGTAATAACCCGAAAAAGATCTCGGGGGGTAAGTTTGAAATGAATAGCACTAATCTCATTATGTCTAAAATTGACTCACTGAATAAATGATTTGATCAGCTTGAAAAGGCTAATGTGAGTTCAATAGGTGCTACTAATATTGTTTGTGAGATTTGTGGAATGCAGGGACATGACATAATGGAGTGCCCACGTGGTATTGCTCCTGGATCCGGTGCTTCGGGGGAACAAGTGAACTCTTGTCACAACTTCTATGACACGAACCCGAAGTTGTCAAACTATGTTCCCCCAAATTCTTACAACCAAGGAAGGAAGAACAGCCCTTACCTCTCCTACAGGAATTACAATAACACATTGAACCATGAATTCCAGGAAGGCCAAGGTAATAGGAAACCCGCATCGGGGTATCCTCAGGTACAAAAGTCTAAACTTGAGTCTCTCTTGGAAAATTTTGTTGAAACTCAAACAAAACAAAATGAAGAGTTTAGGCAACAAGGTAGGGTAGTCAATGAGGAAATAAAAGAGTTAGCATCTAAGGTAGATAACTTAGCCATCCATAATAAGATGTTAGAAACTCAGATTTCCCAACAAAGGTAGTACATACTCTAGACCTAAGGGTACGTTTCCGGGACAACCCGAAGTTAATCCCAATGAACATTGTAATGCTATATACTTACTGGATGATAAGCTTGGGATAGCTGAAAAGGATGTAGAATGTGAGGAGGACATGAGCGAAGATGAAGAGATAGAGCCAAAGTATGTCCTTCCACCACCGTACCAACCCCCAATACCTTTCCCACAAAGGTTAGTCAAGAAAAAGCAAGTAGAAATAGAAACTAAGAGCTTAATTGAGGAGCATAATGCCATGATAACAACTAATATGCCTCCTAAACTAAAAGATCCAGGTAGTTTCTCTATTGCTTGCTCAATCGGAGAAGTGAAAATAAACCAAGCCTTATATGACTTAGGGGTTAGAGCGAGTTTGATGCCGCTTACTATCTTCGAGTGGTTAGGAACCAAGGAATTGAGTCTATCCAAATTCTCTTTACAATTTGCGGATGGCTCAACTAAAACTCCTCTAGGCATACTAGAGAATGTCCCCGTAAAGGTAGGGAAATTTTTCATTCCTACCGACTTCATGGTGTTGGATATGAACGGGAATTCTAAATTCCCTATCATTCTTGGAAGGTCGTTCTTGGCCACAGCTGGAGCGATAATAGACGTAAAAAATGGCAAGCTCTCTTTAAATGTAGAGGAAGGTAGGGTAGATTTTGATTTAACTAACTCATATAACAACCCTCCTTTTGAGAGTCATGCGTGCAGGATCGATATAATGTCTCCAGAGGTGAAGGAAGAGCTTAACATGGAAGCAACTCTGAAGCTTTGCAATACAAATGATGCACCAAATGGTGATGAAGTTGGAGTTGCTCATCATGTGGAAATAAAACTTCCGCCGGGAGGAAGTAAGGCCATGAAACTCAGAGTGAAAAGAGCAAAGCGAAAGCGCAATTGGCCATATGAACAAAATCGGCTCTTTGAAGGACTTCCATGGAAGAGAAGTGTTCTTGCACTTCTAGGCCCAGCCGATCCCGATTGATTGAAAGAAGTATGGTCAAGCTTAAGACCGTAAATAAGCGCTTCTTGGGAGGCAACCCAAGTTTTCTTTCCCTTCTTAGTTTGTTTTTGAATTTTGTTTTTTAATGATTAAGAAGATTAAGAGAATAAATATCACTAATTGATGGTTTTGCCAAGTATTTACAGGTTATGAAGGCAGGAAGAGCAAAAATGGAATGGAAAAATAAAGTCAGAATTGATCACGCCCAGGCCGTGACGGGGGTCACGGTCGTGATTAGCCAATAGCTGAAGATCAGTAAGGATCACGGACCAACCGTGACAGCCCCCACGGGTGTGATGAGAAGGACCCTGAAGATCAGAATGTATCACGGCCTAGCCGTGATGGAACTCACGTCCGTGACACATTTTCCAGCATCTCTTTGACTGGCATGTGAGCCAGCACCCTCTACCAACTCGGTGAGCTGTCTCATTTTTCTCCTCTCTCTGACTTGATTATTTACATTGGGGACAATGTAAGTTTTTAAGCTTGGGGTAGGGGTATTTTTGCAATTTTTTTGTATTTTTGCATTTTTCATGTTGCATTCATATAGGCATAGTTTTGCATGATCACGTGATTAGATTGCCCTTTGCTTAGAGTATGCATCCAATTGTGAGAACTTAGTGTCAAATAAATTGAGATAGTGAATTTTCGAACCCAATTTTTTATTCTTGTGATAAGGCTAAAAATAAAAATACTTGAGATGATCTTTTGATAGTTGATAATCAGCATGTGGTTCCTTAGACCTGTGTTTCTCATTGATTTTAAACTACTAAATGTGATATTTTTGAGCCTAAAAGGGGTACTCACTAAATCTACCCCATTCTTTGTGATTGGGTGTTTAATTCCTCTTGGATTGTATTCTCTAGAACTTGACTTGAAACCGTTTTGAAACTTAAAAATTTTTAAAAACATATTTGAAAGTGATTGAGGCACTAGGTATTTTTCTGGACTTCTGAGCTTTTATTGGTTAAATGTTACCCCTTAGTTGCCCAATTTTGAGCCTAATAGAATAAAATACTTTTCTTGGTACCTTGAATTATTTTGATGAATGATGCTTGGTATGACACATTTTAAAGTATTGCAAAAAGGGTAAAAAGATAGTTTGAAAAATAAAATTGTGGGATGAGGAAGTTAGAAAAATATTTCTTTTGAATTGAAAATCTCCCATTCTCCAAATAAATAAAATAAAATAAACAAAAAAATGGAGAAGGGGATGAGAAAAAGAAAGTGAGAAATAAAATAAAATAGAAAGAAAAAATAAAAAGAAAGAAAGAAAGGTGGAAAAGTGAACTAAAAGCCCAAAAAGGTATTTTAGAAGGTTGTCATGCCTTGCAATGTTTGATATTTTGTTTAGCCTTCTTGAATTTTCCTTTTCTTGATTTTCCCCACCTAACAATTAATCCTTTGGCCCCATTACAACCAAATAAAAGACCTCTTGATTCTTATGTGTTTTCATTAATAAAGTAGAGATTTGGTTAATAGTCAAGCTTATGGTAGAATACCTTCCTCGAGGAAATTGAGCGAATTGTCACATATCCTTAAACACTTGAGTGAGGTGAGAAGAGTGTCCGAATTAGTGAGAGATATAAATTTAGGGAACCCAAGCTTCTAATTGGACTTGAAATTGATTGTCTCTTGGGTACTTATTTGAATATGCTTGTCACTTGGATTAGTTACTCGGGTTCTTGGTTCACTATCCATGCTCTGATTGTTTATATTGTCTGGCCTTAGTGATTGCTTGAGGATAAGCAAAGTCTTAAGCTTGGGGTAGTTTGATGAGTGTGATTTCACCTCATATTTCATTGACATTTTGCATGCATTTTTCATATAGTTTAGGCATTTCTAATTTGATTTTGGTTAGTTTTTACCTTGGAACAGGTAAGGCGGTTTTGTGGTATTGTTGTGCAGGAATTGAAGATTAAAATGCTCAAGATTAGCCATGATGGAGCTTGCATGAAGATGGGGATTGAAAAGTAAAAAAAATGAGCCAAACAGAGCCCACCATGGCCTAGCCGTGACAGCCATCACGGCCATGATCGAGCAAAGCTGAAAAGAAAGAATGGAAAAGTCAGAACTGGTAACGGCCTGGCCGTGATGCCCATCACGGCCGTGACATGTCAGCTGAACCAGACCCTCACAGGCAGAACTGATCACAGCCTAGCCGTGATGGTGGTCACGGTCGTGACAGACCAACCAGTGAAGCAACCTCCAAGGCAGAACCCATCACGGCCTGGCCGTGATGGCCATCACGGCCTGGCCATGACGCGCAATATATGGATCTGTAGAAA